>CAWUFW010000450.1:0-607500 GCA_963921515.1 Calotriton arnoldi
ACTTTATTAAAGTTTTACATAGAAAAACCAACATGAGACAGTATCTGGTAATATGGCATTAACAATGGTACAAAGTAATTATATAGCATTTTATACTACGCCACCAAAAGGTTTCAAGCACAACAGAATATATGACGTTTAGTTGCAAGAGAAAACACTTCCCCCACCCACCCATCAGAAACAATACATTGTTGCACTCTTTGCCAATAACATCCAGTATCTTTTTATTCATAAGGTTCCCTAGACAATTACGCCAATCTCACGCATTTCCTGACTTTCTGCTGTCGTAGTGGTGGTTTCACTCCCCCTCGTGTCGATATAGGTCTTATACAAAGCCCAAAAGTTCTTGGGTCGACTACGCGGGGTCAGCAGTTCACTAAAATGTTCCGTTTGCGTACTGCAGTACAGCATATCCCTCGACCACTGTGAAATCGTAGGGGTCGGGCCCCGTAGCCAACACATCGCCACTCTACGCTTTGCCAGCTGAAGACCCATATCCACCAGTCTACGGCTCTTTTAGGTATCAGCTTAGAGTACCCCAGTAACGCCAGCGCTGGTTCCGGGGGGAGAGGCAGCTCCACCATCCGTCCCAATTCCTTAAAGATTAAGTCCCAGAATTTGGCAATCCATGCCAGGTGTATGAAATCTGCTCTCTGTTCGTTACATCTGACGCATTCAGCCCCATCCCTCAATCCATATCTACAGAGTCTCTCCGGGGTGTAATATACCCTATTCAAGTATTTGAAGTGAATGAGTCTGTGCCTTCCATTCAGTGATATGCGTTTTGTACTAATACAGCAATAGGCCCACATCGTATCGTCTATCTCCCTGCTCAGGTCTCTCTGCCACTCTAATCGGGATTTAGTGTAATGATTTGCTCTGTAATCCATGGATAGCCTATAGATCTTGGAGACTATTCCCTTCGGAGACTCGGCCTTGATAATATAGGATAAGGGGGGTAAGTCCAGCGGTTCCGTCAGGTCCCCACCCAGTATATGTACTGGTGCTTGTCGTGTTCTGTAGAACTGAAATTTAGTAAGGGGCGTTGCACCTATATCTCCCGCCTCCAGCTCCTCCCAGCTCTTCGCTGTGCCCCCTTCGAATAAATCCCCGGCAGTCCGAACTCCTATAGAATTTAACGCCCTTGTAACCCCTTTATCCCTACAGGGGGGCAACCAGTGACACCACTCTACCAAAGCGTGCGGTGAATACAGTATAGCCCCCGCCTGCAGCTTCAGGAGGTGATGCCAGGCATGTGTTGTGGCGTTCACCGAGTCTAGTATCCCAGTTCTGCGATCTGGGGGCAAGAATAGTAAAACTGGCATAGGCCGAGGGGAAGCCACAACTTTCTCAATACACAAGTGTGGTGTGTCCGACTGGCCATGCATCCATTGGAAAGCATGCGCACTTTGAGCTGACGGGTAGTACAGATGCAAATCTGGAGCTCCCAACCCTCCCATATGATATGGCAGCATGAGAACGTCCCAATGAACCCGCGCCTGCTTCCCCGCCCAAGCCAACCGGATCATCAGAGTCGTAAGTCGACGGAAGAAGGAGCCAGGGAGAACCAATGGAATATTGTGGAAAAGAAACAAGAAACAGGGAGGACTACCATTTTCATTATGGAGACTCTACCTAACAGGGACAGTGGAAGGCGGATCCAACTCTCCACGTCGTCCTCTAACCTGTCTATAGCCACACCGTAGTTTTCCCTGAGCACCACCTCCGAGTCCGTGTGGATTTTGATCCCAAGATACTTTAACAGCGTCTGTAGTCCACTGTAGTGGATAGTCAGGCTCAAACGGGACCGTCACGGGCGTAAGGGGAAATATCATGGATTTTGGCCAATTAACCTTCAATCCCGACAATGCCCCAAATCGTACCACCTCACGCAACACAGAGGACCAGTGCTGCTGGTCCGGGTCATGCACATAGAGCAACGTATCGTCTGCGTAAGTGGAAACTATTAACTCATAGTGCGGAAATCTGATGCCCTTGAATCTGTGGTATTCACGAAGCGCACAGGCCAAGGGTTCAGCTACCAGCGCATATAGAATAGGAGACAATGGGCAGCCCTGCAGTGTACCTCTAGTTATGCGTATAGGATCCGTCACTAGATGACCGATTTTTATTCTAGCAGTAGGTGCACTGTATAATATCGCTATTAACTGCAAAAACACTTCCCCGACCCTCTGCAGGACCTGGCGCATGAAGGGCCACTCCAGAGTCGAAAGCTTTTTCCATATCGAGGAATACCGCTACCGCCTGAATCTCCGGCTTGGTATGTTGCATCGCGCCGAACACTGTTCTTAAATTGTACGTTAAGTTCCTATTGGGGACAAAACCTGCCTTTTCCGGTGCCACCAATAGTGGGACAAGCGGAATCAATCGCGTCGCTAAGATCTTCGCAAAAATTTTGGTATCAACGTTAAGTAGGGAAAGCGGGCGGTAGGAGGAGCACTCATTCGGTGGTTTGCCCGGTTTCAAGATAGCGACTAGAATTGCTTCATTCATCGATGGGGGCATAGTGCCCGTGACGCACATATCATCAGATAGGGTTGCCAAGTGTGGGATCAATAAGTCCATGAACGCCCTATAAAAGGCCACAGTTAAGCCATCCACTCCCGGCGCGCTCCCGGACTTCATACCTGACAGGGCCAGGATGATTTTGTCTTTCTCTACAGGCCTCATAAGAAATTCTCGGTGCGTGCTTGTTAACCACGGAAGTTTAATATACGTCAGGTAGTCTAATATCTTGTCTTCAGAGCCGCCGCTTCGAGTCGAATACACTCTGAGTAATAGTCTCGGAACCACCCTGCTATTTCCACCGCTTCAAACAGCGAATCCCCCTCTCCAGATTTGATACCTGTCACCATCGTCTTTTCCCGTCTCTTTTTAAGAAGCTGCGCTAGAACTGTGCCTGGCCTCTCCCCCTCGCCGTACGTACGCGCAGTGGCATATTTACCCAGGTGTTTAATTTCCGCATCTGCTGCGTCCTGATATTCCTCCAACTGAGCTTTGAACTTTGACGTAATTTCGTCGTCAACACCGGCCTGGAGTTGGTTCTCAAGTGTCTTCAGAGAACTCTCCAGATCCGACAACCGTTTACGGATCGCTTTCAGGACTCCAGAGTGCTTGGTCATTGCAATTCCCCGAACATATACTTTAAATGCTTCCCAAATGATCTGAAAACTATCAACCGACCCTATGTTCGTAGTAAAGAATGTTTCGATGGCTTCGGCCAATTCTTCCTAAAATACCGCGTCTAGCAGCGAATAGGGTGGGAACCTCCACGTAAAGGGGGGAATGGATTTCTGTGGGGTGTCAAACACTAGCAACAACGGGGAGTGATCCGAAAGTGTACGGGGGTGGACTTCACAGTATCGGACCCGGTCTTGAATGCGTCTCGCAGCCAACCAATAATCTATGCGCGTGTGTAGGCCATGGTACGCTGAATAATGCGTATATCCCCCTTTCTCCGGATTCCGATGCCTCCATGTATCAATTTAGTCAAGTTGTATCATTAGATCTGTGACTATGCGTGCAGATGCTGAGAGTGGTCAATCAGGCCCCCCGACCTATCCATCCTTGGATTCAGCACTATATTAAAATCCCCACCCCAGAGCTGGTCGCCTGCGCCGCACCTACGGACCGTCTCTAATAAGGAAGTATAAAAAATGGGATTGTCATAATTCGGGCCATAGACATTCACTATTAAAAGTTCCTCTCCCTTACCTCTACATCTAGATACCACACAGCGCCCTTCATTATCAGTGTATAGTGGCTCTAGCTTGAGATTGGATCTGGGGTTCACCCACGTAATCACCCCACGCGCATGGGTAGTGAAACCCGCTGCGTGTATATTGCCTAACAGGCCTCTGTAGCGCAGCATGGGGCTACCTTGGGGCAGGTGTGTCTCCTGCAAGGTTGCCTCATCAATATTATGTCTCCTTAAATAGGCTAGAACCTTCCTCAGTTTCCTGTGGTCGTTGAGGCCTCTCACGTTCCACGTGAGTGCTCTAATCGTGCAATTGGGGACATTCTGCCCTGCCTCAGTATGGGCTGTCATGGGGGTAAGTTTCGTCCATAGTATCTGTCATTGCTTACAAATACGCTATAATCATGTGCACCAACCTTCCACCTAGTGGTATCATAGCAGTAGTTTAGTTTCCTCAGTCTCAAACCCCATCCTCCCCCCTCCCACGTCAGGCAACCCACAACAGTGCCTGTCCGAGATACCCCACACGTCCCCCCCTTCCACTTCATCAATCAAACATGCGTTGTAACAACTCCAAATACTCAGAAACAAGAGTTAAACCCCCCCTACCCTCCCACCTCAAAACGTTCCCAAGAAGTGTGCTTCACTCGTGGGCAGATGTTGCACAACGCGTAGGAAAATAATACCAGACCAGTCTAGGTCCGCCCCTGCGTGCCCAACAGCCAATACACATCACCTGCAATTGGTACCACCGCCCCTCAGCTCCCCACGCCCCCACACATCCAAATAATCGTGGCGCTCCCAACAGGAAGCACAAAGAGCGCAGGAAGGATCCCCACACCTCTACACCCCACCCCCATACTATCGTAAAACTGTCATATCGTAAACAACCATGCCCCACGATAATATTGTCACAGCCTCCACTCTATACCCAACAAACAGCCCTCAATGATCCCTCTTATCTGTGACTCATGTAGTCTCTTAGTCAGTCTTGCTCATCCAATTGGCCTCCAACTGCACCCTCCAAGGAGCTTCGGTCCGGGCTGCTGCGTTTCTCCTTATTCCACTCTTTTAGGGCCTTCTGTAGAGTTTTCAGGTCAGTAAAAATGCATGATTGACCCTGTCGGTTAACTCGCAGTCTCGCTGGCATAGTCCAGGTTAAGATCTCGCAATTGACGTTTCAATGGAGCAAACTGCTTGCGAGCCTCCTGCACTCGAATCGTGAAGTCCGGGTACAAGGAGATGCTGGAGCCTTCATACTGCAGCGACTGATTCTCCCTGGCAACCTTCAGCGCCGAGTCTCTGTCGCGGTAGTTAAGCAGTTTCGCTATGATCGGCCTTGGGGGGGCTCCAGGGAAAGGAAAAATTTGTTGCCCGATCGACAACATAAGTTGTATTTTTTGTCAATCTTTTCCCAATAATTAATGTATTAAACTAGATCCAGTATCAGGTAGGATAAATAAAGGTAGCTTACACCTTTTAGTAGCATTTGGCTAAGTGACTATTCGAGCCACTGAAACTAGTTGAAGGGATCCACAAGCCCTGAAGAATGCCCCAGACCTACTAAGCTATTATCAATGGGCAAAAACATGTTGGCAGATGAGAGATGGGTCTGAGCCATTGTCCTCAGCATACCTGCTCGTGATTGTTTTTAGATATACCTGGTGTCATCCTCAATAAAGGTAAACTATCGAGGCACATTGAGGTATTTTTAGCAAAGTCTGGATCCCATCTTGTCCAGTAGTTTTTATCTAAGAACTCCCTCTAGTCTTTGAGAAGGTTGAGTCCGCCCTGGTGGCACTGACCTACCAGGGTGGGGAGAGGATGCCGATGATGAAGCATTACACTATTATGTGTGTGAAGTTTCCTCTTCCATAAAGGATACCTTTCCTCTTAAGCGCGTCAGAAGTCCTGTGACGTCCAAACTCTGGATTCCTGATTGTTTCTATAATATTGCAAAACAGCATATCTTCTATCTACCTCTTTTTGTTTTTGCGCTGCTGTACTTATTTTTGTGTTTTCATGGATACTCTGGGGGGACGTACGGTGGCCTACCCTCCTCCTCTCTGTGTTAAAGTGTGTTGCCGATCCCACATCTCCAATACCGTCTTCACTGGAGTAGGCAGGTATGTGTTTTGGGGTCATTATGGTTTTACTAGCCACATCTGGTCCTGTAGGAGTTACCCAAAAACAGCATGGTCCATTGGGAGCCATTTATTTTCTGATTCCTTAGCGTTCCACTGCATCACAAATCAGAGATGCACCCCACAATATTACTTTAAGATATCAGGGCACTCCAAAGCAGCACTGTCTCATTTTCTCTCTGGACCAAAAGTATTCATTTGCTAACCTGTGTCCTCCTGCCTGCCCATATACAAGCTGTTAATTTGCCCTGCCAAGTCTTAAGTTCAGTTGTGGGGAGTAAGAATACTAGTGACTTGAAGAGGTACAGGAATCTGGGAAGTATGTTCATCTTAATGACATTTATTCTTTTTGTGTTGCTATTTATTCGGCCCAGCCATGATATATACAATAAGTGCCATTTCACCTAATGCTCAAGAAATAGTTTCTGGGGCCAATTCGCTGCACACCTCCCCTCTTTTCTATTGGTTAAGTGGATGCCCAAGTATTTTATGGATGTTTTGGCTTCGATAAATGGACAGTGGGCATTCAAGCTGATCTACTGCCTACTTTTCAGAAGAGTTTTTACGGTGGAAAAAACGCTTGATCTAAGTTCATGGCAAATATGATGAAGCTAAATGAGATGCTGGAGGCAATTGTAGTAACAACTTGTTTGTGTGTCATTACTTAGTTTCCCTGTTGTTCCTTGCTTATCAAACTATTTGAATTATATTTTATACCATAATGTTGCTATGTTATGTGATATCTCTCACAAAGAATGGTTTGCAAGAAGCGGACAAAATGTAACCAAAATGGTTTAAAAATATTGCACATATTTCCTGGCAGCATGGCCTGCATATTGAAATTTAATGCCCTCAGCACACACAGATAACAATGATCAGTCTAGTCTCATGTCTTGGATCACATGGTTAAGAGTTGTTGCTCTAGGTCATGTAGTTTATTTTTTCCAAAAGTAACTTTATGCTCAATCAGAGTAGCTGAATATGTAATATCAGACATACAGTAGCTGAGTAGTACGTTGGTGTTAGTCTGCATTTAATAAAACGTCTGATTCTTTAACAGTTCCCAAATATCATATGAACTGTAGCAACAATGTATTTTAACATAGCAGTAGGAATTTACACTACTTTAGTATGGGGTAATGTCTATTTTTGGGAAGGATTACTTGTAAAGTAGAGGAAGAGAAACAGGTGTTGGGAGCTATCCATAAAAGCAGGCTACAGCGTCCCAGGCAAAAAGAGCTGGTCATACTAAGCTCAAAACTCAGCTTATCCCCTCTTTGTTTTCATTGAGGTGACTATTGTGCTGAATGGGATTGGCAGGGTGAACATTTTCAATCTCCCTACCCAGGATTCAAACTAATTCCACCATGGTCCTTTAGCATCCACATCTGACGTTGCTTTTGTTAATCCTATATTACCTTGGTTACTCCATAGTCTCTCCTCACTGTTTGGGTTGTCTCAGTTGTGTGCCAAGGGTACCTCTCACTTTTCTCCAATCATTACCTCTGCCTCAGACGCTGGCTTGAAGATCCACTGGCTCTCTGCCTATCCACAAAGAGGATGTACTGAGAGTGTGATGAGATTACAGTTTGCCAATTTTATGAGAATTATCTATTTGCATATGGATTATAAGTGGAATTAATTACTCTGTGAGCAAGTCCCGCCTGAAAGGGGCTGATGGCCCTTGCACAAAATCCGTAATTGAATAAAACAAAAGATCTGTATCACGTTCATTTTTCCACCCCTCCATCAACAGCTGGATGATTCCCAATTTGGGTTTCGCAAAGGGCTTTCTACTGAATCAGCCCTTATTGTGGCCACTGAGATGATCAGGGCTACAGGTGATAATGGGGGCAATGCTGCCCCCATCTTACTTGGCTTGTCTGCAGCCTTCGACACGGTCAACCATGACCGTCTGATTAACTGGTTGGAAAGCCTGAGTATAGATGGTGCGCTCTAGCCTTATTCAGATCTTTTCTGACTGAGAGAGTCCAAACGGCGTCCCTGGGTGAATTTACTTCCAAATCATTTTCTTTACCATGTGGGGTTCCCCAGGGTTCATCGGTAAACCCTCTTCAACATTTATGTAACACAGCTAGTGGCCCTTGTAAAATCTTTCTGGTTGTCGCTAGTATCATACACTGATGACACCCAAATTGCAGTTTCCCTTTCTAGGAAAGGCCAGACCCAAACAAGATGTTCTGTACACTGTTTGAGGGAGGTTGGCTCATGGATGGGATGATAACCTCAGTTTTTGAGGAATTCAACCTGAGGCAATTTAATTTGGGAATAACATTTCTTTTGGAATTCCTCTTGGTGGCCAGACGAATTAGGTTCGCTTTTGGTGCCAGTGAAAAATCTGGGAATAATGATTGATGGCAAGCTTACTTACAAAGATAAAATAAATAAGGTCATCTCTACTTCTTCCTGCGATCAGAAAAATAGCTTGGTTTCTACCTCTAAATTTGCTGAAAACGGTTGTTCCGGTCATTGTAATGTCCAGGTTGGACTTTTGCAATGGATTTTATGTAAATCTGCTAAAAGCTCCCATGAAAAAACATCAGATTCTTCAGAATTCAGCGGCCAGGATGCTGATGAAAATCCAGAGATTCAATTCTGCCTACCTAGCCTTGGTGAGTCTACACTGGCTCCCTGTTCACTTGAGGATAATGTTTAAAGCTCTTAGTATCACTTACAAAGCGCTTCAGGGAGTAGGTCCTGCTTTTCAAAGAGTAAAACTTAAAAGGTATGTCCCCGATAAGACTCTTAGGCCCAGTGCAGCTAGGAATCTGGTGGTGCCATCCTACAAACTCTCCTCCTGGGGTTTGCACCGCTCAGAACAGGAACTTGCTTCTACTGGAAATAAAATCTGCTTTTGCAAGCATTTAAAAACCTGGCTTTTCACAAAAAAATAATTGTGGTTTTTCTGTTTCCATGTTACTTAGCTCCGAGACACCTCGGGGTATTTGTTCGTGCTCTACAAAATCAAATCAAACATACTATTGGTTCTAATCTTCACTATAATGACCAGAAGTCTTCAACAAATTGTAAGACTTGGGGTATATTAAAAAGTAGGATGAGTGTAGCTGGAGGATATCTGGAGTAGATCCTCGTATTGAGTTTTTGTGACATGAAGGGCTACTCTGCTTGCTGCTTCTCTGTGTGCTTCTGTAAGATGGAGGTGGGTAATGTTTAACCTCTCTCTGGCTCCTGTCGCTTACTTTGCCTGAGACAACTGGGGGGTGTGCGCTGCCTTATACTGATACACCCGTCACATCTTTTACCTGCAGAGTGATGCAGGCTGTGTGCATATTGAGTCGTTGTTTAATTGGCTATAAAATAGGAAGGTATAATTGTGCCAGGAATGTCATACCAAACTGCTTTTAATCGCCATGTACTTCTGCACAACAGATACGTTCAGTTAACCTGTTTGTGTTGTACCTGGCTCGCTTTGTTTGGTAGAATGCTGTTCAGATATACCCGGAGTCTTACAATATGTTAAAGAATATAGGTGAGGTACTTATTTTGTGCTTCCGCCAATGTTTCAGATTACATCCATTAAAAAACCAAAAAATCCTTTACCTAAAAGAGTTAAAGAACTAAATAAAACACAAGCATTTGCAGTGCAATGGGTCTCGCATTGCTTATGGTTTGAGGTATTGGCATTGCAAATAATAAGGCAACGCCAATAGCTCGTACTTTCAGTGGTGCGAGACCCAGTGCATTGCAAATGCTTGCGTAGTGAGCCAGGAACCAGCATTGTATGTCTCAGTGCAGTACCGCAAGCGGCTCCTAGAGGTCTCTAGTGAGCAAGGCACCAGCACTGCATGTCTAGGTGCAGTACCGCAAACTGCTCCTAGAGGTCCCTAGTGAGGAAGGCACCAGCAATGCATGTCTCTGTGCAGTACCGCAAGCTGCTCCTAGAGGTCCCTAGTGAGCAAGGCACCAGCACTGCATATCTCGGTGCAGTGCCGCAAGCTGGTCCTAGAGGTCCCTAGTGAGCAAAACACCAGCACTGCATGTCTAGGTGCAGTACCGCAAACTGCTCCTAGAGGTCCCTAGTGAGCAAGGCACCAGCACTGCATGTCTCGGTACAGTACCGCAAACTGCTCTTAGAGGTCCCTAGTGAGCAAGGCACCAGCACTGCATGTTTAGGTGCAGTACCGCACGCTGCTCCTAGAGGTCCCTAGTGAGCAAGGCACCAGCACTGCATGTCTACAAAGTTGGAGTTATTGGCATTATAAATGGCAATTTTTTTTACCTAGCCATGTTGCAGGGTTCAGTACCATATGTGGCCAAAAGGGACCTCTTTTGATCACATTTGGTACTACACCCTGCCGAAGATATGGTAAATCCACCTTACCCATAATGCATTGCATGCAAAACAGTACCACAAGTACATTCAAATAGCTATGTCCATATACACAATTAGTAGCTTTGAAATGTGACAAAAGAATTATTACATTTATTTCGGATTAGGTTGTACTCTGTGTGGAGCAGATGAAGGGAAATTTATACACTGTCTCATATAAATGTGAGATGTTCTAGTAAGTGAAGTAATTGTAATTGTAATTGTCATTTGTAGAGCGCGTTATCACCTACTGGTTTCTAAGCGCTATGAGAGAGAGCCCTGCCCTAGCACGTAAGGAGGAAGTCAATGATTAAATTGTGCCCCAAGCTTCCACAAAGAGGAATGTCTTTAACTTCTTCCTAAAAGGGAGAAGGGCTTGTTCCTTCCGCAGATTCTCCGGTAACTTGTTCCATAATACAGGAATTGAGGAAGTAACGAATCCCAGCCTAGCTTAGGACCAAGTGTGTGCCCTGCCTGAAGCCTTTTAAGAAATAATGCCTTTAGGCTGTAATTAAAATCTAGGGAGTAACAACACATGTAACGGGGGGTGTCCTCATGGGAGGTTACAAGAAGACAAGGCGGTACTAAAGGAGGACTACTAAGCCTATCGACCAATGAAAACCCACCATTTACTAAGGACAGGAGCAGGAGCCAGTTAAAAAGATGGGTGGAAAGGGGGCGGAGCTTTATCCCCATATCCTGAATACAGCATGTCTCGAAGCGCTGCCCAGGCGAGACCTAAAAATGATGACCCTCCTCTTCACTTATGTTCTAAGCCTCCTGTATGAAACGAGAAGAAATAAAAACACAGCTCTTTGCCAAACAAAGGCATAATTTTTTTTTTTTTTAGAAATCCTCCCTACTAAAAATAGCTTTCTCCGTGCCCTGCATAGCTATTTTACTTTCAACCAATCACACCTTCGGGGAAATTGTAGAATTGAGATCAGGTAGATCAATTGTAAGAAGCATTATACATGAGTTGCTATACTTTTTGACAGTGTTTTAGTGTTATTTTAAATTGACACATTTTTAAAAGGATCCTGACTGACGTTACTGAAGGGGTTCTTGAATGTGATTTTGTTTTTAAGAAAAGTTCATTATTTAAAATATTCTCATTTTAAACTTATTTTACAATCTTTTGACTAATGTTGTCTGAAAAGTAATATATTTTGAGTTTATCATTTCAGATGTGAAAGTTTGCCCAATTTACTAATATTAAAACACAGGCTACTATTTGTAAAAAATAATTTTCTATCTTATTTCAATTACAATTTTTGACTACAATCATTCCTGTATAACATGTTTCAATAATTCTTTCTTCTCTGGGCTCTGAAAAGAGGCAAGAGTGAGTTGTGAAATAGAAATAAGGGAAATTGGTGAAGGTAAACTTCAGCCATGTAGAACAAAACTGCGGCAAGAGTTATACTTATTATTCCTCTGGATGTTTTTAGAGACAAATGAAACGTTCCGGTGGGATAATTGTTGAATACGATGACACTGGAAATGTTCTTGTCTTTAACCCCTTCGCTGCTAGGCCTTTTCCCCCCCTGTGCTAAGCCTTTTTTAGGTCTTGCCCTGATCTTGCGCTGGTCTGGCGAGACATTTAGTTGTGGGGTTTTAAAAGTGCGACCACAGCTTTTTCCGTGGCATACAGTGTGCGGTTACGCGCACAGCACGCGCTTCTGTCATGGCTCATTAAGCCTTCCGGCGCGTGAATCATGCTCCTCCATCACCTTGCTGTCTGCTCTCACTACCCCCTCCCTTCAACCCCCTCCCTCCTCGTTAGCTTGTTATTCTTAACTTCGGAAGCATCTGATGTGAATTCTTCAAGGAGCAATTCACTTCCGACTAAGCCAATGCCGCCTCAGACAGTAGACATTTTCTGGTGCTTGTTTATCTATCCCTCGACCCTCCCCCTCCCCTCTGTTGCTTCTTGCCTCTGTTCTTCCCCCTCCCGAGCTGTTGCTTATTTCTTTCGTCTGCTCCTGCCCTTATAATTTTATGGAGAGGCATTGACTTCACTCACTTTCAGTCTGTGGTGCCTATTTCATTTGAAAATCTTACGAGCTGCTTTTTCTGTCACCTCCAATGTCAACTTCTAATAAAAAGAAAAAAGGTTCGTGGGTGCGGTAGAACTGAAAAATAAATAGATCATGTGAGACCACGACGCTTTTAACTTATTTGTTAACACTGTTGAACGCACGGGTTGTTTATATATATGGTCTGTGATTCAATCAATGTAGGGTTGGGACTAGGGCTAGGGTTAGTATTTCTATTGGAAGTAGGGACTAGGGCCTCCTGTGATATTGGTTGTTGGGACTAGGGTGGGACTAGGGCTAGGGTTAGGCCTTTAATTGGAAGTAGCGATTAGGGCTTCTGGTGTTATTGGTTGCTGGACTGGGTGTGGGACTAAGAGTAGGGTTAGGCTTTCTATTGGAAGTAGGGACTAGGGCTTCCTGTGCCATTGGTTGCTTGGACTAGGGTTGAGACTACTGGTAGGGCTAGGGCCTCTATTGGACGTAGAGATCAAGGGTTTTTTAAACTGATTGGGTGCTTGGACTAGGGCTACGATTGGCTGTAAGGTCCTCGTCTCCTATTGGTTGTAGATTTTAGGGCTAGTGCTGTGATTGGATATTGTTAGGGCTAGGGTTCCCATTGGCTGAAGGGGTCACCTGACTACTAGGGCTATAAACGGCCAAGGCTTAGGGCGTCTCAGCCCGGGCGTCTCAGCTAAGGGTGGAGAGGACAAGGGTGAGTGCCTGTTTGAGCCTGTTAAGGGTGGAGAGGACAAGGGTGAGTGCCTGTTAGAGCCTGTTAAGGGTGGAGAGGACAAGGGTGAGTGCCTGTTAGAGCCTGTTCGAAACTGGTCGGGACCAGGGCCAGGAATGCTGCCCATTTTCCCATTCATTAATACCCACCCTATGTATTTGTCCCTCTGTACATAAGCATTGATTTTCACTATAGATATGTGCCTATCTTTGTGTATTGCTTTGTATAAACATGTACAATAATTATGTTGTTATAAAAACAAAAGAGAAAAAAAAAATCTTCTTTGGTCTACATGTACTTGCTTCCGTTGGGCATCTATGTACCTCCATGTACTTGGATCTGTGTGTCTGTTGCTTTTCTCCTGAAAAAGCATATCCAATGCACTACCCTATTTCTCATCCGCTACCTCTATCAATATCTTTAATCTGCATATACTTACCCCCTTTATGCATCTATATACTTTCAATGTACTTATGGATCTATATATTTATCACTTTCTTCTAATTTGGCATTTCCAATGCACTACCCTATTTCTCAGCCTATACTTCCCTCAATATATCTTCTAGCCCAACTTTCTGACTCATCTCAAACTTCTTTCTACTACTCTTTCCAATTCACTGCCCTATCTCACCCTATACATTTATCATTATATCCTCAACACCCACTCTCTCATTTATCCCAAACGCCATACCACTACTATGTTCCCCAAAATAACCCTTTCTCGACTCTCTCCTACTCTACCCCTCCTTGCATCTTCTGACATCTCCTTTACTGTACCGATCCCCCCAAAACAAGCCTTTCTAAACTCTTCCCTCTGACTCTTCCCCTCTAAAAACCCTTTTTACTCATCCAAAAGCCTCCTCCTACTGCTATGACCTAAAAAAAGAAATCCTTCACTCTTCTATCCCTCCACTATCCTTTTCAATCAAAATAACAGACTAGCATGTTCACTTCTCTAATTCCATATTCCACTATACTAATTCACCACTAATCCTTTATGGGTTCCAGAGTAGCGTGCTACTTGCCAACAAAGCGTTTCAACACCCCATCAGGGGTTAGAAGCGCTATATAAATACAAACCTTCTTTCCTCTTCTATCCTTCTGCTATCCTTCCGAATCCAAATAACTGACTGACATATCCACCACTTAAAATTTACTTGCATGTTTCACTATACTAATTCAACACTAATCCTCTATGGGTCCCGGAGTAGCGTGCTACTCGCCGAAAAGCGCTTCGACGCCTCGTCAGGGGTAGTAAGCGCTATACAAATGCAATTACAATACAATACAATACTTAAGTTATTTATAAATTCAACTCTAACTTTTGTTTCTTTACTTTAAAGCCTGAGAATTTTAGCCTCTGGCAGCTCCATTATTGCTGGAATCGAGGTGCTGGTCTATCATTATGAGAAGTACACCGTCTGCAAAAAAGCAGACTTTAGGGCACTCTCCACGAACGGGGATTCCTACACGTCTTTGTATTTTATTAGCCAATGACTCCACCAATAGCGCAAATAAGAGGTTACAGGTGGTCTCCTCCTCTCGTGCCTCTATGAAGTGTATCGCTTGCCGAGCAACTCAACTCCACCCTCAACCGTGACAACCCCACCGCGGCAACCAACACCAACCTCCCAGCCAAGGAATTCCACACTTGGATCTCCAACTGCGCAGACAAGCTCACCCCGCTACACAACCCCGACAAACAGCGCCCCAGGAAAGCCGTCTGGTTCACCACCGATCTCCAAGGAGCCAGACGCACCTGCAGACGCCTGTAGAAGAATTGGAGAAACAGCAAGACCCCTGGAAACTACACCACCTACAAGGACGCCATGGCGGACTACCACCAACTCATCAGAACCACCAAAAGGACCTTCATCCACAACAACATCCTCGCCAACTCCAGCAACTACAAGGAACTCTTCAGCATCATCCAGGAATTCACCAATCCCTGCAGCGAAGCCACGGACATCACCTCCTCCCATGACCTCTGCGACAAGCTTGGATCCTACTTCCACCTGAAGATCAAAAACCTCTACGACAACTTCAACCACCATACGCCCGACTCCGCAGCCAGCCCGCCCTCCGGCCACACTAGCCAGCCCACCATCTCCTCCTGGGCACCGATCACGGCTGAAGAGACCGCCTCGACCATGAAAGGCATCCACTCAGGGGCCCCCACCGACCCCTGCCCACCACACATCTACCACAGAGCCACCATCGCACCCGAATTACAACAGACCATCAACACCACCTTCGAGACCGGCACCTTCCCCGACGACTGGAAATGCGCAGAAGTTAGGCCCCTGCTCAAGAAGCCCTCAGCTGATCCCACGGACCTCAAGAACTACCGGCCCATCTCGCTCCTCCCCTTTGCGGCGAAAGCCGCTGAGAAAACCGTCAACTCAGAAATGACAAGGTTCATCGAAGACAACGCCGTTCTCGACCCGTCTCAATCCGGATTCCGAAGAAACCACAGCACCGAGACCGCCCTACTTGCCGCCACAGACGACATCTGCACCCTCCTCGACCAAGGCCACACCGCAGCCCTGATTCTACTCGACCTATCAGCGGCATTCAACACTGTCTCCCATTGCACACTCGTAGCCAGACTACACGACGCCGGCATACAAGGAACCGCCCTCGACTGGATCCGATCATTCCTCACCAGCAGAAGCCAAAGGATCAGACTGCCGCCCTTCCTCTCCGAACCCACGGAAATCAACTGCGGAGTCCCACAGGGGTCATCACTCAGCCCAACCCTCTTCAACGTCTACATGAACCCCCTCGCCGCCATCGTCCGACAACACTGCCTCAGCATTGTATCCTACGCCAACGACACCCTGCTCATCCTCTCCCTTACCAAGGACCCCGCCACCACCAGACTAAACTTCCAGGAAGGAATGCAGGACGTCGCAGCCTGGATGACCAACAACTGCCTATAGCTCAACTCTGAGAAGACAGAAGTCCTAGTCCTCGGAGCCACCCCATCAGCCTGGAACAACACTTGGTGGTCCACCGCCCTTGGCAGCCCACCGATCCCCACGGACCATGCCAGAAACCTCGGCATCGTACTTGACTCCTCCCTCTCCATGAACCGACAGGTCAACGCCGTCGCCTCCAGCTGCTTCAACACCCTCCGCATCCTCTGTAAGACTTTCAAATGGATCCCCCCCGAGTCAAGGAAGACAGTCACCCACGCACTCATCACCAGCAGGCTGGACTACGGAAACACCCTCTACGCCGGCATAAACAAGTCTCTACTCCGCAAGCTCCAGATGATACAGAACACCGCCGCCAGACTCGTCCTCGGCATCCCTCAACACGAGCACATCAGGCAACACCTACGGAAGCTCCACTGGCTCCCTGTTGAGAAGAGTCACTTTCAAGATTCTCACCCACGCCTACAAATGCCTACACAACACCGGGCCCCAATACCTCAACAACAGAATCACCCTCCACGTACCCAAAACAAACCTCCGATCAGCCAACCTCGTCCTCGCCGAAACCCCACGCATCCACAAAGCCAAAGCAGGGGGAAGATCCTTCTCCTACATCGCGGCCAAGACCTGAAACGAGCTCCCGATCGACATCAGACGCGCCCCCTCCCTGAACACCTTCAGGAAGACTCTCGAGACCTGGCTCTTCGGCTGAACAAACTGCGGACCCCCCATCCAGCGCCTTGAGACCCTCACAGGTGAGTAGCACGCTTACAATTCCCTGATTGATTGATTGATTGATTGAGCTTAGGCTGATAATCCTACTTTTTTTTTCTTCAGAGTTTTATATAGCGCTATCTTGACCCGAAGGAATGAGAGTTCTTTACATGAGCACCAGTTGCATTAAAGATGGACACTTTTTTTTTTTTTTTGTTAGGCCCGGGGAGATTATGTGATTTGCCCAGAATCTTATCACTTCACATGTTTTATACCCTAACATTATCCAGCCCTCCATTGTAGGTCCTAGCATAGTTTTGAAGACAGACCAACTGATCCGGTCAAGTGCCTTTTTGGTGTCCAGGCTACAGAGGACAGAAGGTATCTCCCTTTTATAGGCTTTTCCCACTAAATGCACTACGTGTTGCACATAATCTTGCCCCTCTGTTCTTTATGAAGTCGACCTCGTATTAGTCTTTCAATTGTGGCATTAGGTTTTCCCGTCTGTTTGCCAAAATCTTAGAAAAAACTCATGGTATCTGCCTTCAACATCGCAGTCCTCTGGGTTATCCATGTTTTCCTGTTTGAGTTAAGGGATATGCCACCTTCCTGAGTAAAGATATTAGTTGTTCAACAGGGATGTCAAAGGCTTTTCCAGCTGTGGGAGAAAGGTCTTGTAAAAGAGGAGTTTGAGTCTGTCGGGACCTGTGGTTTTGTTCAGGTTAGTCTACTGCTCTTCTAATGAATTTCTTCTTTTTACAGAGTTTGGGCATAGGACTGGTATATTGCATTGTGTCCTATAGGCTGCTCTTGTCTCCTTGGCTTCCAGCCCTGGGCGTATAAGCTTTGAAATAATTCTCTAAAAGCTTCCATCTTACTTTCTTCTCTTGCCTGCAAATCCACCAACATCCTAACTCATGCTGTTTGCGTGTTGGCTCTCCGAGTTTGTAACCTGTGTGCGAGCAGTGTGCCCACTTTGTTCCCCCTCTAATCAAAGGTCTGCCCCAGCTTCAGTTCTGTGTATTCATAAGACACGAAGTTTCTCTCTGAGTACTGCAGTTCTGTTACGGGTCTTTGAACTTCCTTGTTTATCTCCCCTGTCCACATCCTTTTTTTAAAATTTTTGTTGGTTTTTCCACAATCTGTTTCCTCTCGCTTCCTCTTGTCATAACCAATATTTTTATGGCAGTCCCCTTTATTTTGGCCTTTAATGTGTCCCAGTCAATTGAGTAGAAGATGTTAAAGCTGAGTTGACTGAAAAGAATTCTCTTTTCTGTGAGATTTCAACTGTATGCATAGGGTCTCTACAAACATTACCTTTCATCTTCCATTGAGTTCTTGAGTGCTCCCCAATGCATTTCCCATTCAGTTTACACATGAACGTGGGCCAGTCTGAATGTTGGAAATATCAGCTTTATGAAAACCCACACCCACTGTGTTGGCCGAAACGCGTCATGATCGACTGCACCGAGAAGTAAAAAATAAACGCTGTACTGGCAAATTTAAGCTCATCAAGTTGTCCGTTTCTCTTGACGTGCGTGAATGCACATAGGAGTGGTAATTGGAGATATATATATATAAATATATATATATATATATATATTTTTGGCGGTCGCCACTAGGTGGTTATAGTTGGGTCTGCTTTTCTTATAAAGTGGTTATAGCTAGGCCTGCTTTTGGTTTGCTAATAACTTTGGCCCATTTGACAAGGCTACAGTAAGAACTGCTGAACTGAATTATACCAAATTGGGCAGGAAGCTAGATCTTGGTTCGCAGATTTTGCTTTTTGTGACTTGGTGTAAATCCGTTTAATTTTATATTTTGGCAGTTGGGCTCCCAAGAGTCTCCAAGACTCTTGCAAGATCGCCAGTTTAAAAAATAGAGCATTCTGATTGGCCTTGGGAGCTTTATTTCTCTTGGGCCATCTCACTCCCACGGGAGTGAGACTCCCAGAAGCACTCTGATTGGCTGCCAGCAACATGACCCCCTAGGCCCCATGGGGCCAAAAATGAAGAAAAAAAAATGCTGCAATACCTCAAAATGTTTGTGGGATCGAAAAATAACAAAATAGCGGCCAGGCCGCATTTATTCATTATAAACCCCGGGGAGCCTACCCCCCCCCAAGCCATTAGAGGCCCTGGGGAGCCCACCCCACTGGGCTGATGCACTATTTATGAGAGGGAGGCTGAGCGGCACCCCTCCCAGTGCTGCGAGAGGTTGCGGGGAGCCCACCCCAGGGGCTGACATACATTTTTATGGGGAGTGGGCCTCCCTCCCCAAGTCTTGAGGCCACAGGGAGCCCACGCTTGGGCCGATATTGAATGTTTGAGGAGGGGATCTTCGGGCCCCCCTCCCCAAGCCTGTAAAGGCCCCGGAGAGCCCACTCCAGGGGCCGAAAGTGCACAATATGGGGAGCGGGGCCAAGGCTGAAAAGGCCACAGGAAACCCACCTCAGTGGCTATTCCTTTAAGGGAGGTGGGCCCCGCGGGCCCCCTCCCTGAGCCACTAATGTCCCTGAGGTCCCCATCCCCCAGGGCCTGCTCACAGGCTATGTCTTGGGGTGCCCACCCCCGTGACATAGCTGTTTTCCTGTCCGCACCAACGCAGGTAGGGAAACCTGTGTTTGCTCTCGCTTGGCGGGAGCATTTTTAAATCTCCTGCCAAGCGGGAGCAAACGCGAAGTCCGCTCCCAGCTGGTGGGAGCTCCAAAAATGGTCCCGCCCGCTGGGAGCGGACCTTAGATCTCTGCGGGCAAGGAAACGGATCTAAATATTGCTCCCGTCCGCAGGGAGCAGCATTATTACCTGCACCCTGCGGGCAGGGGCAATGGCTGCTCCCGCTGGATGCTCCCCCCGCGGCCCCTAACCAGGATATGGAGGGTGCCCGTACCTTTTGTATGGAGCCGGCCACGGGAGATGAGGTCTCCGGGGTCGAAAGTGCCCCAGGGGCACCTGCGCTCCGACTTGTATACAGTGCTAGCCTCGAGGGTTAGGACCCTGGGGCCAAAATCAGCCTGGGAAGGGGAGCTGCAAGCCCCCCCTTTGAAAACAGTGCCAGGCTCTGGGGAATGGGGTCCCCATGGCCAAAAACGGCCCGAGGATGGGTGCGGCGCGGGGTTGCATTTACGTATGGTAATTATTTAATACTTTACGTTGAAAAAAACAACTCGAAATTCACTGAAAAAAACCAAAGGTTAAAGTAACGTTATAGTTAGGTGTGATAGAAATTCACTGAAAAACCCAAAGTAACGTTCTAGTTTGGTAAATTTGTCAGTGTGAAGATTAACGTTTTGAGCTTAAAAAAAAAAATTTAAAATAAAAAATCACAGAAATTCACCAGTTATAGTTGGCAGCAAGTAACTTGCGCCCCTGCATTGCACTCATCAATCATTTATGACATCTCAATCGACATCATTAATGACATCATCCAAACTTCACTTTCACATATATTGCTCTATAAATTAGTATGGCAGTAGATGCCTGGCATTAAGTACAAAATAGCTCCGGAGAAAATCAGCCATTACTACTGCCACCACCGATACAACTCATTTAGATGCGAAAACAAGCTTTATATGCAACATTGAGCCTATAGCATACACTTTAAAGATAGCTTAGATCAAATTAACAACAACCGCAGATATGCGATAAACACTCACTGACTGCAGTGTTCAATATTTATACAATTGTTGTGAGAAAGCCAAAATAGTGAATGCCAGTTCAAAAAAAAAATAGCCTACTACATACACCGTTAATCTGTATCAAACCCTATACACACAAAGAACCTATATTTAGAATTAAAGTTAATATGAGTAGAGAAGTGGGTACTGTTAACAGCATTCACTCTTCGGAGAGAGTTTACGCTGTATCACACTGTTTGCAGACAGTGAAACTCATGATAAATACATCAGCGTAGTAAAAAACAAAATGTAGTAAGAACAGTGTACACACTATTTGCTAAAGGTAACCACAATCTGGAGGTGCTAAAGAATATACTGCCTGCACCCTTCATACTGCGGTGAAAGCTTTACAGATAGCTCATCGTTTCTAGCGAAACTAGCTCTTGTACATAGCTTAGTACCTGGTGCACATAGTTTTCTATGTGAATTGGAAATTGTCATACTGAGACAATTCTGTATAATAACTCAAAGCTTCTTACAAAAGTTAGCATCTACTGCATAGAATCTTTCTCCTGTTGAAAACCTTTTCTGCAGAACCAAAAAGCTTGTGTGGAACATGCTCAACACAAGTCAAATGCCACTTGAACACAGAATTACTCTTTAACCTGTTCAATATCTCTATACAGCTATGGTGCATTACGAGCACATGCATTTTATAAATACACCCATTAGATACACCCAAACTGTACAAAATTAAGCGGAAAAGTAATATAGTAGTTACATAACACTGTGTAAACTATAAAAAAAAAACACTAGCACACCCATTTGATGATATCATCATTGATGTCATCAATGATGTCATAGAGCATGTCATGTGTGATGTCATCTGTGAGGTCTTAAGCAGTGCATGGCGGGGGCGCAAGTTATAGTTTGTGCTGCTAACTATAACTGGTGAATTCCTGTGTGTTTTATTTGTTCCAAACGTTAATGTTCACTCTGACAAATTCACCTAACTATAACAGTATATTTTCTAAAATCCATTTGTGCTATTCCTGCAATGTTATGGTTCTTTCCAACTAGGATTCACTTGGGATTTAAGATGGGTAATAGAGGTGTACATGGGTTGTTCCGATGCTGAAGTTGCTTCCAGTTGGCTTTTTGTTTAGACTTAATGCAGTGGACCTTCAACTGCAAAATGAAATATCCATGATCAACAAAAGTGAATGCAAGTTAAAGTTACACTCAACTGCTGTGTAGTCAGTTTAGGTGCCCATGACATTCATGCCATAGCAGCCTTTAAGAGTAGGTTATCCTACCCCCAGGCTCATGCTTGACTCGGAGTCTAAAAACCATACCCAACCAGTTGAAAAATGCTGATCGGGTCTCAGTTTGTACCTTGTGGGCCTTGCTTTGGTATACCCAGAACAGGGATGATATATCATTAAACCACTCGGACTTAATCAGCAGTAAAAGAGCTCTCTGGGCTCACTAAATGCACATCTACTGAAAAGCAAACCACCGTGAAGTCGTCTTATCAGCTGCGCTACACACTGATGGATCCTATTCTTGTACATGTACCTTCGCCAAATTAGCCTACTTTCTTGTATATCCTTGCAGTGTTGTGAGTGTATTAGTTTACTGCATTTCTGCCACTTCTTGCTGTGCTGATTATGAACATGCCTGTTTTCTGGCCACCAACGAAGCTTAATCAGCTAACAAGCCTGGTAAAATTTTTGTATGTCACTCTTTCAGGTCATCCACTGTGATGTTAACCATCATGATATATTAACTCATGTTATTTTGATTATCTGTATGTACGCCATATTTGGTTGTTACAAAGGTATAATCATGGTAGAAATGTAAGGTGGTCTACTGTTTGATAGTTATTAAATATGGACCATGTAGTGATGTGGAATGTACAGTCACTTGGGTACAATGGAAAAGTGTTGTGGGCGAAGGCTTTGTATTTGTTTGCGATGGTAAACAAAAACGTTTTCATTTGTTTCCCCTTTATCTACTTTTTCTCCACACCAGCTTGCTGAAGGTCCCAATGCTGCCTACTTACAGCTGCTGAACTTGTTTGCCTATGGAACCTATAAAGATTATGTAGGTAAGACCAGGCTTGAGTGTTAAACACTTGTGATATGTGAGGTGGCAGGATGCTCCCTTGTCGAATATGTGGCTATGTTAAGAGCTTTGAAGGGAAGATGGACCATTTGGGCTCAGCAGACATACTTTGTATTCATTCTCATCTGCAAAGGTGTTGGATAATAAAAGCCTCATTCCCCTTAGCAGTACTAATGGAATGCTTTATACTTGAGTCTTTCATGTGATTTTATTCGCATTTTGTAGTGAAAATGGAAAAACATGCCTGGTCAATTTCACAAAGCTGACCCACAGCAAAGCAAAAAAACAAGTGTGCAAGGTATGCACCCCTTCAGTTGGAAATCTTACCCTTCTGAACCAACTCCCCGCAGCCCCACTGCAGAAGACTCCTAGTGGTAGCTTCCTCGGCACTGGGAAGTCATCTCCATACCACCAGTAAGGCATGCCTCCTGTCTGATGGAAAAAAGCCTTCCTCCCCCAGTCTCTTCTGAAATATTAGAAGTCTGTAATCCAAAGCAGCACAGAATGTGCTGAAACTGGACCTAGCTTCACCACACTGGACCTAGGGATTAGGAAAAATCCAAGCATCATCTGCATCACAAACACTGGCATGTTACAGGATAGTGTCTACTAGAAACAAATAGCTGTAACATCCCACTCTCACTTATGAGCATCACTGGTAAATCTCCCTGTGTATTTGTAAAGTGCACAACCTCTGTGAGTCTCCAGTCTCCTAAGTTCCCCAAAACACAGTGAAGAGCTTGCACCTTTTAGATCTGCTTCAAAAGAACTTAAGCCCCAATGCCAAGACTTTTTAATTTTTTTTATATTTTATTAAAAGTTATATACCAACCGTACAGAGCAGTCCTCCTATGCAGACAGTACAAGCGGTCACATGTCATGAAAAAACACATATAAAAATTTCTACAGAAAGCGAACATCATAATTCCTCCATGGATGTATGAGTACAAAGCCATGGAGATCTACAATGTCATAGGGGCGGGCATGCATTGGTCACAAGCAAAGCTCCGGATAAAGGGCATGGATTGTGCAGCAGCAAAAAATGCATATTAGAGGCCCGTGTACCCCAAAAGGTGACATTGTCATTCAGCCTCTGGCACAGAGGTGGCAGACTAACTGTCCGGGGCGGTACAAAGTAGATAAGATCGATATGGGCCCCAGATATCTCGGGCCAGGATGTAGGAGGTTGGAGCATAGTGTACATTTCAATCTGGTCATTGCAGGTCGCCATATCTCGCAGCCACCCGACGCTTAGCTAAGAGCTATGCCCTTCACATATCCCAGCAACATGACCCGTGGATCCGGCTCAATTGCACTTTGTATATTGTCTTCCACTAGCACCTTCCGCCAAAATCTGGAGATGGGAGGACAGTCCCATGCAAGATGGAGAAATCCCGTTTAACCTTGTCACAACGTATGTAGTTGTGGGAGAAAGACAGATCAATCCTATGTTGCCATCAAGGTGTACCGTTAGCCCTATGTAAGTAATTGTAATGTAGGAATTTGTGCCAATAGTTGATTGAGATCTTGCTGGTTTGCGCACAGCAATAAGCACACCTCGCCTCGGGCAAGGGCTCGCCCAGTTTCGCCTCCTAGGACACCCGAGCTGCCTCCGTCCAACCCCGCCTAAGCTGCCACACAATGGCTTAAAGCCTTGCAACTCACACCGTAAAGTCAGACTAGGTTATGAGCTGTAGAAGTGATGGAAAGTCATCAGGTGCCATTAAAAAGTTGGATAAGGCGGATCTAACAGTGTTGTGCAATCTAACTTAAATGAAAATATCCAACAAAACTGTTTCAGTGATAGAAATCTCCCCTCCACAGATAGGTTGCCCATCGTCATCACGGCTACTTTCGACAGGGTAGTCTGCACTGTACAATCCGCTGTGAGTGGTAGCAAAGGATTGGAAATTAGCGAAGTGGCCGGGAAATACAGACAAAACGCTCCAGCCAGCTGGGCTTTCATGTCCAGCAAGTGGTGGCTATGTTGTGATATATATATATATATATATATATATATATATACACCACAATTAACAGGATGAAAGAGTTGCCTATGGCAAAGGAGCCTTCAGTAACATAAGGATGTTATTTGATAAAATAAATGAGTGACTAATATCCATCTAATAGGCGTGCTAAACGAGCTGAAAGCTTGGGAGACACCTTTCACTCGTATGTCAGCAAGCGGCTCTTAAGACTTTGTGCTAGTAGCCGTTTTGAATGTACCGATTTTGTGATAACAGGCTCTGGCAGCAACAGTTGTTTATATGGATCTATTCTCGGGGCTGCATGTTATCTGTGCGCACTACGTGACTGATATGGAATGGATCCGAACACTAACTTTGGACTTGCAGCAGTGCACTTTTTCTAAATGCGATGTGTTATAGTGGCATTGAAAGATTTTAACTGTTCCATAATTTTCCCAATGGATATTTATTGATTTTGTAATTTTAGGCTGCATTTGGGAAAACAAGGTGCACATTGCGAGACTTTCAGTCGCAATGATGTTTTTATCTGCATGATTCGTTTCGGATGAACACTTAGTGCGTTCTATCAAGACGAGAAGATATTCATAACGATGAGTGGTGTGCATTGTATGATTTGTGCTATTAATAGCCAACAATGGAATTAATTTTAGTATATAAATAACATAGTTTAAAATGGCCAAAGAAATTGTGATAAATGCTGATGATTTCTGTGAGAAAGTGCCCTCTTTCTGCATGGTTGCCCCCACTTTTTGCTGAATTGCTGATGTGCTTTGACTGAGTGTGCCCTGGGCTCCTGCTAATCGGGTACCCAGGGCCTATGTTCTTTCCCTAAAACTGCATTGAAGCCTAAACCCAATTGGCATCTCTGGCCACAGATCAGCCCCTGGTAAATGGTACCACAGGTCCCAGGGCACTGTGACCAGAGAAGGCCTCTAAGGGCTGCAGCACTTATTGTGCCACCCTTAGAGGTCCTGTACCATTACACTCACACACTGCCTTTGCAGGCTGCGTGTTTTGGTGCAGAACAAAGTGAAGAGTCGACATGGCACACATCGCTGTGTGCCATGCCTACAACCCACTGCCCTGGCATAGATCAGTCACCCCTATAGCTGGGTGCACTATACCAGTGGTGAGGGTACAGGTGCATGACCCCTGTACCCCTACAGTGTCTAAGTCCATTCTTAGACATTGTAAGTGCAGAGCTGCCATTAAGAGTATATGGTGTTGGGAGTTTGTCATTACGAACTCCACAGCACCATAATGGCTACACTGAAAACTGAGAAGTTTGGTATCAAACTTCTCAGCACATTAAACCCACACTGATGCCAGTATGGGATTTAATGAAAAATGCACACAGAGGGCATCTTAGAGATGCTCCCTGAAAACTAACCCACCACTAGTGTCCAGGTTGAGTGGCTGCTTTCAGCTGTCACCACCAGACATGTTTCTGGACCCCTGGGTCGAGAGCCTGCTGCTCTCTGGGGCCTGAAACAATGCACTTCCTGGGACGAGGTGCCAAGCCTCCTCCCCCAGGCTGGGCAGGGTTCACGAAGAGGAAGCTTCATAGGCTTGCCGCCTTTGTGAGCTTCCCCAGGCCACTTGCTGCTTTCAGCAACTGGTCCCCACTGGTTCTGACCCCCACTTTGGGCGGGAGAACCGGCAGGAAAAACAAGTGAGGAAGAGAGGTGTGCCCACCTTTGCCAACCCCACCCCCTCAGGTGGGGAGGCGAGGTGAAGCACAACTCCCAGTCCACGCCATCTTCCAGATGGGGGGACTCAGCCAACCAGGGACAGGCTCATGCCCCCCTCCCACTGGAGGGTGGCATAATAGGGGGTGTGCCCACCCCAGGGAAGGGACCCATTGGTCCCTGCCTTTTACCTACCTGTAACGCCCCTAAATCTAGTATTTAGGGGCACCCCTGAACCTTGCTTCCTCAGACAAGAAGAAACTACAAGGAGAAGAAGAAGAAGGACCGAACAGCCGTGTAGCAGCTAACAAGAGGAAGACGCCCACTGACTAGACCCCAGCCCTACCGGCCTGTCTCCACCTCGAACCTGCTCCTGCGAAATCCCGGTGTGTCCTGCAGCCAGCAACCTCGAAAACCCCAGAGGACCTGCCTGCCTTCAACCACAAAGACTTTGTCTCCCGTGAACACCGGATTTGTTCATCTGCAACCTCTGGCTCCGGCCAGACACCGCGGATCCGCCCCACTCTGCACCCGCCGTCCACGGCCTGAGCTTGAGTGGACAAACACCACGAGGAGGTCCCCCCGGCGATCCTGACCCGAGATCCGGCGACTCCTGACCTGCCTCAAGCCTCCAGCCGACGCCTGCAGCCTAAATCCGGAAGTTCCTGTCAGGGACTGTCCGGGACTATGTCGGGAACACAGTCAGGGACTTGAGCAAGGACTGGGGACTGGGTAGAAAACGTACCGTGCACAGAAAGAGTAGTACAGCGCTGCCCAGGATCACACAAGGAGTCAGAGGAGAAAAAGGGATCCAGAGGGGAAGCCTGTACAAGATGGCTAAGACTCAGAAAGGAAGGGCACTCACAAGGCAATTTAGCATTCAGACTAACTACACCCAGGACGGACGTGCAAGACATATATATATAATACAACATTAACAATAAAGGGAATGTGGGGTAAAGCACTCAGGAGCTCCACACGGTAAGACTGAAGCTCAGTAAGTTCCTCACCCACAATTGCTGTTACAGATACTGACTGAAAATACCCACATATAGGATATGTATGCAAAGGCAGGGTCTGTGGAGCTTATACCTATGGTAATGTTATAACAGTAACTCAAAGACAATACTCACAGTGAACAAGAAACACCACCTAGGTAGTCAGCTGTGCCCATGGATCCTGGCGATCAAACAGGAACACGCAAGGCAGTAACAGCAAAGGGGTAGAACTAAACACAAGCACAATAGACAAGGAGCTAGCAAGGAGGAGTGCTTAACAGGAAAGGAAGGAAATCACAGGGCACACTTGGCAGAAAGCAGGTAACAAACATACAAGGTAACAGAAGCAAGACAGCTGAAATAGAAAGACAGCAAACTAGAACTGGAACCAAGGAAATGGGAAGAAAGGCAAGGACTGGAAAAGGATATACAGAAAGGGAGACTACAAGGGTATACTAGAATAGTGCAGGTTCAGGAATCAAGAAAACAAAGTAGCATAGAAGGCAGTGCTGGGGCAGGAACAAGAATTGAGCAAAAGCTCAGGAGTCAAAGTAGCACTGCAGGTAGTGCTAGTTCAGGAGAAGGGAAACTGCTGCAGGTCAGGAACAAGGAATGCTAAGGCTCAGGAGTCAAGGTAGCACTGCAGGTAGTGCTAGTTCAGGAGAAGGGAAACTGCTGCAGGTCAGGAACAAGGAATGCTAAGGCTCAGGAGTCAAGGTAGCACTGCAGGTAGTGCTAGTTCAGGAGAAGGGAAACTGCTGCAGGTCAGGAACAAGGAATGCTAAGGCTCAGGAGTCAAGGTAGCACTGCAGGCAGTGCTAGTTCAGGAGAAGGGAAATAGCTACAGCTCAGGAAACAAGGAGTCAAGAGAGCACTGCAAGCAGTGCAAATCAGGGACAAGAAATAGCTGAAGCCCAGGAACAAAGAATAACTATAGCTCAGGAACTCAGGAATCAAGGTAGCAATGCAGGCAGTGCTAATTCAGGCACAAGGAATAGCTATAGCTCAGGAACTCAGGAAACAAGGTAGCACTTTAGGCAGTGCTAATTCAGGCACAAGGAATAGCTATAGCTCAGGAATCAAGGAACAAGGATTAACTAAAGCTCAGGAATCAAGGAATATCAAAAGCTCAGGAAACAAGGATCGGTCTCACCGGATAACAGCTACAATGACCAACACTGGGCTGAAGGGAGCTGGGGCTTAAAAGAGCTCACAATAATCACATGCATCAGGTGTGAGCAGGCTAGCAGCAGCCAGCCACAGGTGAACTGAATTCCTCCACCCATCCTTGGCCTGCAGGGGTGGAGACAAAGCAATGAGCAGGGGATTATAGGTAATGGAGTTTCCAGCATGAGCAGACTGGCTTCCACAAAACCCGGCATGGATTGGGAATGGATGTCACTTCCTAAATGGTGTCCAAATGCCTGGAAGTCAGGATATGCATACAGGGGAGTGTCTGGAAGCATATTAGAATACTGGAAAGCCCCACAAGTAGGCCCCCAGGTGGTGGGCACGAGAGCACAGGGAGTGAATCGTGACAGTTCCCCCCAACCGTGACCAGGAGCTGGTAAGAAGATCCCACCCCAAAAGGCACCCCTGCACCCGACGCCCCACAGCCTTGTGTGCCCAAACCGAAGGTGCCTAACCAACCCCTAACTTCCCAACTTACCTCTCGAAGTGGTGGTCGCACCCAGAAGACCTTCGTCCCCAAGCCTGCAGCGCCTTTGCAAACCGGAGGTTCCCCATTGAAAACAACAGGGCGCCCGACGTCGAAACAGCACCTTGAACCCGGCCGCCCTAGTGCTGCCGAGGGTGCACCTTTGGTGCTACTTTGTTTCCCCATTTGCCCTGAGCTAAAGTCCAGGAGCTTTGCTTCCACAACCCAGTGGCCTGCTTGCCAGCAGCCACCAACCGGAGACCCCCTATCCCCCATTGGATAACATTGGGCCTCAGCACTCTGCACCCGGCCGCCCTAGTGCTGCTGAGGGTGTAACTAGAGTGGATCCTTGACCCTGGGGGACCCCTGGGTCTACCCACAGAACCTCACCTCCCACTACCAAATACTTACCTCAAAACCGATAACACTATTTTCCTCCATAGGATAACATTGACTGTTTTTCTTGGAAAAGTTTCTAAGTTTGGAGTTTGAAAACCTTAAGAAATTCTTTAAAATTGCACTAACTAACAAAAACGATTTTACTTACCTGTTTGCAGGAAATGTCCCAGAGTAGTATCCAGGTATACTACTCTGAGTAAGAAAAGTAATCTCAAAAGTTACTTACCTGTAATTTTACTGAAAAGCCCATTCAAGTCTATGTACTGTATTAACAAAGTATTGCATTTCTCTGAAACCATACTGTAAGTCAAAACAAAGTGCATATACAATTTCAATTCAAACTGTGTACAAACTGCATTACTACTGTAAAGTATTTATTGCTTACCTGTGCCAGGCTTGCTTGGTTCTAGAAAAAAAAATAACTAAAAGAATATTTTCATACAAAAACAATTGGTCTAAAGTTCAGTCTTTGAGTGTGTGAATTCATTTGCTAACTGAGTGTGTACAACAAATGCTTAACATTGTCCTCTGATACTGCCTTACTGCTCGACCACACTACCACAAATAGAGAGTGAGGTGCTATCTAACTTTACCTCTGCCTACCTTTGGAGTTCCACTGGACTCTGTGCACACTATACCTCACTTTGGTGTAGCAAGACGTCGCAGTCTGGATGACCAACAGCTGCCTGAAGCTCAACGCCGAGAAGACAGAAGTCCTCGTCCTCGGTACCACCCCTTCTGCATGGGACAGCACCTGGTGGCCGACCGCCCTCGGAAGCCCACCTACCCCCTCAGACCACGCCAAGAACCTCGGCATCGTACTCGACTCATCACTCTCCATGAACCGACAGGTCAACGCCGTCACCTCCAGCTGCTTCAACACCCTCCGCATCCTCCGCAAGACCTTCAAGTGGATCCCCCCTGGGTCAAGGAAGACAGTCACCCACGCACTCATCACCAGCAGACTGGACTATGGAAACGCACTCTACGCCGGCATCAATAAGTCCCTACTCCGCAAACTCCAGACAGTACAGAACACCGCCGCCAGACTCGTCCTCGGCATCCCCCGACACGAACACATCAGCCAACACCTACGAAGTCTCCACTGGCTCCCCGTGGAGAAAAGAGTCACTTTCAAAATCCTTACTCACGCCTACAAATGCCTACACAACAACGGACCCAAATACCTCAACGACAGAATCAACTTCCACGTACCCAAAAGAAACCTCCGATCTTCCAACCTCACACTGGCCGAAACCCCGCGCATCCACAGAGCCAGAGCAGGCGGAAGATCCTTCTCTCACATTGCAGCCAAGACCTGGAACGAGCTACCGGCAGACATCAGACGCGCCCCCTCCCTGAACACCTTCAGGAAGACCCTCAAGACCTGGCTCTTCGGCTAAACTGATCTGCGGACCCCCCCCTCAGCGCCTTGAGACCCTCACGGGTGAGTAGCGCGCTTACAATTCCCTGATTGATTGATTGATTGTATGTACAGAGCCAGCTTCCTACATTGGTGGATCAGCGGTGGGATATACAACTTTGCATTTGTTGGACTACTTGGTTACCACCTGATCACACAACAGAACTCTTAAATTGTCTTTAGAATTCTGATTTTTCAAATTGGCAATTTTTGCAAAATTACTAAAAGTCTTGTTAGGCCTTGGTTAAGTCCCTTTAGAATTTTAGAAAACTAAAAGTCACTTTAGCTATGGTTAGAGGGTTAGAAGTTTTTTTTAACAGTGTCTCAAAACAAGAACCCAGCTGTTAGTGAGAATAACCATAATGACATAGAGGACATGGTTGAGGAGCTTGACCTCACCCCTTACCTTCACTTGTCTTTCAAGGAGGTAAGGTCCCTATGCAAACTTAAAAACATAACTATGGGGTCCCATCCGACCAAACAAAAGCTCCAGGAGCTGTTGGCTGGGTATGCTAAGGACCACCTATCTGAAAATGGTGAAGACCAGTCAGATGAGGAAGGAGAGGAAGGGGATGACCTGGTAGATCACCCCCCTCCACTTCTTAGGGAGAAAAGGGTTCAAGTACCCTTGACTCCAAGAATCAACCTCTCAGTACCTAGACCCTACACAAGTGGATCAGGTACCACTGAGGACATTAAGGACAGCCACAATGAGGAGGACGGCCTTTTAGTAAGGCTGACCAAAAGACTGGATCTAGAGACCAGGTTGCTGGCTCTAGAAAGTGAGAGAGCAGAGATGGGCCTAGCACCCATCAATGGTGGCAGCAATTTACTTAATAAGGATAAAGAGCAATCTTATGATCCTAAAATCCCCAAAGGGATTGTCCCTGAATATGAAGAGAGTGATGATATCACAAAATTGTTCACAGCCTTTGAGAGGGCTTGTGAAATGAGAAAAAAGAAGAAGTCACACTGGGGGGTACTACTTTGGGAACTGTTCTCTGGTAACTGCAGAGACAGACTCCTGACCCTTACAGGGGCAGATGCTGGGTCTTATGACCTCATGAAGAGAACTCTGATTGAGGGATTTGGACTCACAACTGAGGAATATAGAATTGGATTCAGGGGGGCTCACAAAACCCAAAACCAATCCTGGATTGACTTTGTAGACTACTCAGTTAAAACACTAGATGGTTTGTTAATTGGACACAATGTGCATGATTTCAATGGACTTTACAATCTGTTTATGAAAGAACATATTTTAAGTAATTGCACTAATGAAAAGTTACATCAGCATTTGGTAGGCCTAGATCTAATTTCTCCCCAAGAATTGGGAAAGAAGGCAGACCACTGGGTCAAGACAAGGGTGAAAAAAACAGCCACTGGGGGTGACCAAAAGAAAGGGGTTACAAAACCTCCCCAGGGGAAAGGTGGTGAGAATCCCCAAGATAAAAAAACCTGAGTCTTCTAAAGGGCCCCAAAAACCTGCACAGGGGGGTGTGTCCCAAAACTCTTCCCAGTCCAATAATAGGCACAGGGGAAAGAACTTTGATCCTTTAAAGGCCTGGTGTAACAACTGCAAGAAGTTGGGACACTTAACTGGAGATGCTGCTTGCCCAACCAAGAAGGCCCCTAGTCCTTCTACAGCTACTCCTGGTGTAGCAAGTCTCCAGATGGGATCAACAGTGTGCCAAGAGCAAATCGGGTTGCACACTGAAGCAGTTCTAGTTTCAGAAGGGGAAGTTGAGTTTGCAACTGTAGCTGTGTGGCCACCCAACTTAAAGAAGTACTTACAATACCCTTGGATTAATGGAACTAGGATAGAAGCTCTGAGGGATACAGGTGCCAGTGTCACTATGGTGAGAGATACACTGGTTTCCCGTGAGCAATACTTGATTGGGAGAACTTACCCAGTCACCAATGCGGACAGTGTTACCACTAACCATGCAATGGCTTTGGTGACAGACTGGGGGCGGGGGGTTACTGGCCTGAAACAGGTAGTGGTCTCTCCAAAGCTACCAGCTGCATGTCTGCTTGGCAATGACCTGGAAACCTCAGCATGGGCTGAGGTTGAACTGAAAACCCATGCAGCAATGCTGGATATCCCTGAATTGGTGTGTGTAAAAACGAGAGCACAAAGCAAGAGACAGGGTGAAAAAGAAGTGTTGGAGCCTGAAAGTATGGCCCAACCTACCAAGAGAAAAGGTAAGAAGACTGGGGAACCAGCTTCTGTACAGCAAAAGGATCAGGACCCCTCTCCTCAGGGAGAGGACTTGGACACCCAAGAGGGAACTGAGCCCATGGAGCTTTACCCTTACCAGGTTGAACTCTTAGGCCCAGGCGAACCCTCTAGGGAAGAGCTGTGCCTTGGACAGCAGGACTGTCCAACTCTTGAAAGCCTGGGGCAGCAAGCTGCTGCACAGGAAAAGAGAGATGTCAGTGGTACCCACAGAGTTTATTGGGAAGAGGGACTACTGTACACTGAGGCCAGAGACCCCAAACCTGGAGCCACTAGGAGAGTGGTAGTGCCTCAGAAGTACAGGGAGTTCCTCCTAACTTTAGCTCATGACATCCCCCTAGCTGGACATCTGGGCAAAACCAAGACTTGGGAAAGGCTAGTCAGCCACTTTTACTGGCCCCAGATGCACCAAAAAGTAAAGGAGTTTGTCAGCTCCTGTGTCACCTGTCAGGCCAGGGGCAAGACAGGTGGTCCTCAAAGGCCCCCCTAATTCCACTACCTGTGGTGGGAGTTCCCTTTGAAAGGGTAGGTGTGGACATAGTGGGTCCACTTGAACCTCCCACAGCATCAGGGAACAAATTCATTCTAGTGGTAGTGGATCATGCCACTACGTACCCTGAGGCAATTCCCCTTAGGACTACTACAGCTCCTGCAGTAGCCAAGGCCCTCATTGGTGTCTTCACCAGGGTAGGGTTTCCTAAGGAGGTGGTTTCAGACAGAGGTTCCAACTTCATGTCTGCTTACCTGAAACACATGTGGAAAGAGTGTGGAGTGCAGTACAAGTTTACTACACCCTATCACCCACAAACCAATGGCCTTGTTGAGAGATTCAACAAGACATTGAAAGGCATGATTATGGGGCTCCCTGAAAAACTCAAAAGGAGGTGGGATGTCCTCATACCATGCCTGCTTTTCGCTTACAGAGAGGTGCCACAGAAGGGAGTAGGGTTTTCCCCTTTGAACTTCTGTTTGGCTATCCTGTAAGGGGACCACTCTGTCTTGTAAAAGAGGGTTGGGAGAAACCTCTCCAAGAACCCAAACAAGATATTGTGGACTATGTGCTTGGCCTAAGGTCCAGAATGGCTGAGTACATGGAAAAGGCATCCAAAAATCTTGAGGCCAGCCAGGAGCTTCAGAAGCACTGGTATGACCAAAAAGCTGCACTGGTTGAATTTCAACCTGGGCAAAAGGTGTGGGTTTTGGAGCCAGTGGCACCAAGGGCACTCCAGGACAAATTGAGTGGCCCTTACCCTATCCTAGAAAAAAAAGAGTGAGGTCACCTACTTGGTTGACCTGGGCACAAGCAGGACACCCAAAAGGGTTATCCATGTGAACCGCCTGAAGCTCTTTCATGACAGGGCTGACATCACCATGCTGATGGTGACTGATGAGGATCAGGAGACAGAGAGTGAACCTCTCCCTGACCTCCTCTCATACAGCCCAAAAGATGGGTCAGTGGATGGAGTTGTCTTTTCAGACACCCTCTCTGCCCAACAGCAGACTGATTGCAATCAAGTCTTGCAGCAGTATGCAAAGCTCTTTTCCTTGACCCCTGGTCAGACAAACTGGTGTACCTATGATGTGGACACTGGTGACAGTTCACCTGTCAAAAACAAAATCTATCGACAGTTTGATCAAGTCAAGGAAAGCATCAGAGCTGAAGTCAGCAAGATGCTGGAGTTAGGGGTTATTGAACCCTCTGAGAGCCCCTGGGCCAGCCCAGTGGTTCTAGTCCCCAAACCTCATCCACAGGGTGGAAAGAGAGAAATGAGGTTCTGTGTGGACTATAGAGGGCTCAACTCTGTCACCAAGACAAATGCACACCCTATCCCAAGAGCAGATGAGTTGATAGACAAATTGGTTGCAGCAAAATTTCTAAGTACCTTTGACTGAACTGCAGGGTACTGGCAAATTGGCATGGCGCCAGGAGCAAAAGAAAAGACAGCATTCTCCACACCTGATGGGCATTATCAGTTTACTGTTATGCCCTTTGGTTTAAGAATGCCCCTGCCACCTTCCAGAGGTTGGTGAATCAAGTCCTTACTGGATTGGAGTCCTTTAGTGCAACTTATCTAGATGATATTGCTGTCTTTAGCTCCACCTGGCAGGATCACCTGATCCACCTAGGGAAGGTTTTAAATGCCCTGCAAACTGCAGGCCTAACTATCAAGACATCCAAATGCCAGATAGGGCAGGGTACTGTGGTGTACTTGGGCCACCTTGTTGGTGGAGGCCAGGTACAGCCCTTACAGCCCAAGATCCAGGCCATCCTGGACTGGGCAGCTCCAACAACCCAAACCCAAGTCAGGGCATTCCTTGGCTTGACTGGGTACTACAGGAGGTTTGTGAATGGATATGGGTCCATTGTGGCTCCCCTCACAGAACTCACCTCCAAGAAGATGCCCAAAAAGGTAAACTGGACAGTTAGTTGTCAAAAGGCTTTTGACACCCTGAAAGAGGCTATGTGCTCAGCACCAATTCTCAAAGTTCCGGACTATGCCAAGCAGTTCATTGTGCAGACTGATGCCTCTGAGCTAGGGATAGGAGCGGTCCTATCCCAGACCAATGATAAAGGCCAAGACCAACCTGTTGCTTTTATAAGCAGAAGGCTTCTCCCCAGGGAGCAGCGTTGGAGTGCCATTGAGAGGGAGGCCTTTGCTGTGGTTTGGTCCCTGAAGAAGCTGAGACCATACTTGTTTGGTACTCACTTCCTAGTTCAAACTGATCACAGACCTCTCAGATGGCTAATGCAAATGAAAGGTGAAAATCCTAAACTGTTGAGGTGTTCCATCTCCCTACAGGGAATGGACTTTGTAGTGGAACACAGACCTGGGACTGCCCATGCCAATGCAGATGGACTTTCCAGGTTCTTCCACTTAGAAAATGAAGGCTCTCTAGGGAAAGGTTAGTCTCATCCTCTTTTGTTTGGAGAGGGGGGTTGTGTGAGAAAGTGCCCTCTTTCTGCATGGTTGCCCCCACTTTTTGCTGAATTGCTGATGTGCTTTGACTGAGTGTGCCCTGGGCTCCTGCTAATCAGGTACCCAGGGCCTATGTTCTTTCCCTAAAACTGCATTGAAGCCTACACCCAATTGGCATCTCTGGCCACAGGTCAGCCCCTGGTAAATGGTACCACACAGGTACCCAGGGCACTGTGACCAGAGAAGGTCTCTAAGGGCTGCAGCACTTATTGTGCCACCCTTAGAGGTCCTGTACCATTACACTCACACACAGCCTTTGCAGGCTGCGTGTTTTGGTACAGAACAAAGTGAAGAGTCGACATGGCACACATCGCTGTGTGCCATGCCTACAACCCCCTGCCCTGGCATAGATCAGTCACCCCTATAGCTGGGTGCACTATACCAGTGGTGAGGGTACAGGTGCATGAGCCCTGTACCCCTACAGTGTCTAAGTCCATTCTTAGACATTGTAAGTGCAGTGCTGCCATTAAGAGTATATGGTGCTGGGAGTTTGTCATTACGAACTCCACAGCACCATAATGGCTACACTGAAAACTGAGAAGTTTGGTATCAAACTTCTCCGCACATTAAACCCACACTGATGCCAGTGTGGGATTTAATGAAAAATGCACACAGAGGGCATCTTAGAGATGCCCCCTGAAAACTAACCCACCACTAGTGTCCAGGCTGATTGGCTACTTTCAGCTGCCACCACCAGACATGTTTCTGGACCCCTGGGTCGAGAGCCTGCTGCTCTCTGGGGCCTGAAACAATGCACATCATGAGACGAGGTGCTAAGCCTCCTCTCCCAGGCTGGGCAGGGTTCACGAAGGAAAAGCTTCAAAGGCTTGCCGCCTTTGTGAGCTTCCCCAGGTCACTTGCTGCTTTCAGCAACTGGTCCCCACTGGTTCTGACCCCCACTTAGGGCGGGAGAACTGGCGGGAAAAACAAGTGAGGAAGAGAGGTGTGCCCACCTCTGCCAACTCCACCCCTCAGGTGGGGCAGGCGAGGTGAAGCACAACTCCCAGTCCCCGCCATCTTGCAGATGGGAGGACTCAGCCAACCAAGGACAGGCTCATGCCCCCCTCCCACTGCAGGGTGGCATAAAAGGAGGTGTATCCACCCCAGGGAAGGGACCCATTGGTCCCTACCTTTTTACCTACCTGTAACGCCCCTAAATCTAGTATTTAGGGGCACCCCTGAATCTTGCTTCCTCAGACAAGAAGAAACTACAAGAAGAAGAAGAAGAAGGACCGAACAGCCGTGCAGCAGCTAACAAGAGGAAGACGCCCACTGACTTGGCCCCAGCCCTACCGGCCTGTCTCCACCTCGAACCTGCTCCTGCGAAATTCCGGTGAGTCCTGCAGCCAGCAACCTCGAAAACCCCGGAAGACCTGCCTGCCTTCAACCACAAAGACTTTGTCTCCTGTGAACACCGGATTTGTTCATCTGCAACCTCTGGCTCCGGCCGGACACAGCGGATCCGCCCCACTCTGCACCCGCCGTCCATGGCCCGAGCTCGAGTGGGCAAACACCACAAGGATGTCCCCCTGGCGATCCTGACCCGAGATCCGGTGACCCCTGACCTGCATCAAGCCTCCAGCCGACGCCTGCAGCCTAAATCCGGAAGGTCCCCCCAACCGCGACCAGGAGCTGGTAAGAAGATCCCACCCTAAAAGGCACCCCTGCACCTGACGCCCCATGGCCTTGTGTGCCCAAACCGACGGTGGCTAACCAATCCCTAACTTCCCAACTTACCTCTCGAAGTGGTGGTCGCACCCAGAAGACCTTCGTCCCCAAGCCTGCAGCGCCTTTGCAAACCGGAGGTTCCCCATTGAAAACAACAGGGCGCCCGACGTCGAAACAGCACCCTGCACCTGGCTGCCCTAGTGCCGCTGAGGGTGCACCTTTGGTGCTACTTTGTTTCCCCATTTGCCCTGAACTAAAGTCCAGGAGCTTTGCTCCCACAACCCAGTGGCCTGCTTGCCAGCAGCCACCAACCGGAGACCCCCTATCCCCCATTGGATAACATTGGGCCTCAGCACTCTGCACCCGGCCGCCCTAGTGCCGCTGAGGGTGGAACTAGAGTGCATCCTTGACCCTGGGGGACCCCTGAGTCTACCCCCAGAACCTCAACTCCCACTACCAAATACTTACCTCAAAACCGATAACACTATTTTCCTCCATAGGATAACATTGACTGTTTTTCTTGGAAAAAGTGTGGAGTTTGAAAACCTTAAGAAATTCTTTAAAATTGGACTAACTAACAAAAACTATTTTACTTACCTGTTTGCAGGAAATGTCCCAGAGTAGTATCCAGGTATACTACTCTGAGTAAGAAAAGTCATCTCAAAAGTTACTTACCTGTAATTTTACTGAAAAGCCCATTCAAGTCTATGTACTGTATTTACAAAGTATTGCATTTCTCTGAAACCATACTATAAGTCAAAACAAAGTGCATATACAATTTCAATTCAAACTGTTTACAAACTGCATTACTACTGTAAAGTATTTATTGCTTACCTGTGCCAGGCTTGCTTGGTTCTAGAAAATAAAATAACTAAAAGAATATTTTCATACAAAAACAATTGGTCTGACGTTCAGTCTTTGAGTGTGTGAATTCATTTGCTGACTGAGTGTGTACAACAAATGCTTAACACTGTCCTCTGATACTGCCTTACTGCTCAACCACACTACCACAAATAGAGAGTGAGGTGCTATCTAACTTTACCTCTGCCTACCTTTGGGGTTCCACTGGACTCTGTGCACACTATACCTCACTTTGGTGTAGTATATACAGAACCAGCTTCCTACAATTACCCCGAGTGATTATTAATTATTGAATGTTTTATCTGCGGGTGCCTATGAAATAACATGGGAGCATTTTCTTTGTATTTGAAAACATGGAAGTACTTTCTCTATGTTCACACTAAATGGAGCATTTAAATGGGTTACAAAATGGCGCTCCTCATATGATTAAGGCTGTTGAACAGCCGAAACGCGTCCTCTTTGTCCAGAGTGGCCTATTTTAAATAAATCGATGCAAGATTTCGCCCATCCCTGAGTGCTGTTTCTTTCTTTCTGAAGGAGTGTTTTGATATATATATATATATTCACTGAAAAAACCATAGGTTTCAGACACGTTATAGTTAGAAATTAGCATTTAAAAAACCTTTGAAATTCACTGAAAAAACCATAGGTTTTAGGGACAGTTATAGTTAGTTGGACATTTCACTCGTACAAAACCATAGAAATTCCCCCGTTATAGTTAGTTCAGCTAACTATAACTCGCGCCCCGGAATGCACTGCTGATGACGTCACATATTACATCACTCATGACATGGTCAGTGACATCACTGATGACATCACTGATGACATCTCAAATGACATCACTGATGACATCACTGATGACATCATCCACGTGATAATCTGATGCACCTCCTCACACCCTAATATAACCTTTGATACACCCACTCTAAATTACACACTGCCATTCGCAAAACCATAGACACTCCAACACCAATAACTACATACCCACTCACTGATTCTTAGGTCTACACACACACATCCACTCACTCACCCGTAAAGTCACTCATACGTACGGTCACTCAGTACAGGACTATCGTATGCACTCATACTCCTATATAGACACTCAAACACCGCCACTCATCCATAGAGGTACTCATACACCTAGTCAGTCATGCAAATAATTAATCACACTGCCATTTACTCACCTATACAGTTATACACACACCAGCTCACTTACTCATACAAATACTAGCACATTCTTACGCTCTTATACAATCACTGATACAAGCACACACTCATCCATACAGTCACTCTCACAATAACACACTCTCGCTTATAGCTATTTATATACTCCAACACACATATATACTGCCTTTCACATATGTAGTTACTCACACATGTACCACTGGGACATACATTCACTCACTAACACACTCTTACACACACTTACCCACCCATACAGCCTATCACAGATGCACTCTTGAAACCATCCACCCAGTGAATCACCCACTCACACATCTATGCACAGAGTCGCACACACCCCACCCACACAAACACTCAGGCACCCATACAGATACTCAGACAACCAATCAATAACTCATATAGACACTCCTGTAGCTATTCACAAACCCATGCAGCCACTTACACAGCAATAGACAGACGGATACAGACATTCACCCAGTTTAGTCACTAATCCATGCATTCAGTAAGATACGTTTAATCACTCACTTATAGAGTCAGTCACGCACCTACTAAATCCTTCATCCACACACTTATACACCCACTCATTCTTCAATACACCTTTCCCTATATATTAAAAATATTTAAACTTTACAGAAACACAGTTACTGAATGATGTCATCAGTGATGTCATTTGAGATGTCATCAGTGATGTCACTGACCATGTCATGAGTGATGTTATATGTGACGTCATCAGCAGTGCATTGCGGGGGCGCGAGTTATAGTTAGCTGAACTAACTATAACGGGGGAATTTCTATGGTTTTGTACGAGTGAAATGTCCAACTAACTATAACTGTCCCTAAAACCTACGGTTTTTTCAGTGAATTTCAAAGGTTTTTTAAATGCTAATTTCTAACTATAACGTGCCTGAAACCTATGATTTTTTCAGTGAATTTCAAAGGTTTTTTAAATGCTAATTTCTAACTATAACGCCCCTAAAACCTATGGTTTTTTCAGTGAATTTCAAAGGTTTTGTAAATGACAATTTTTAAATGTATTAATTGTTATATTTATTTTTTTGATACTGATTTACTACATTTTTTTAAACTATTTATTTTACATATTTTATTTTTAAATTACATTGTAATTACATTATACATTACATTACAAAATATACTTTCTCAGAATGAATTACTTTAGTTTAAATACTTTGCAAATAGGCAATAGACTTTTAAGTACAGTAGTTACAGTTGTTGCAATGGGCAACACAATTTCAAACACAATGCAACATTGAGCTCAATGTGAATTTCTAGTTAAATGCAATTAGTTACTTTATGGATTACTTTTCTAACCAGAGGACTGGATCCTAGATTCAGTCCTGGGACATCTCCTGTAAACAGTTGAGTAAAAGCGTTTTGGTTACAGTAGTGATTTTTAAGGAATATTATTGTATTTTAAAAGTTGACAGAAACTTTTTCACATAGAATCACCAATGTTATCCTATGGGAGGAAATTCACTTAGCAGGTAAGTAGTGTTATCGTTACTTTTTCTTACTCAGTGGTGGATCCTGTATCCAGCACTGGTGCATCTCCTGAAACAGTTGAAAGAATGCGTTTAAGTCATACAGGCGATTTTTAAGGAATATTTGTAGTTTGTGAAAATCGACACTTTGAAACTTTTCTGCTGAAAACCAGACAATGGATTCCAATGGAAGGAAATACAAGTTACTGGTAAGTACGGTTAGAATTACTTTTCAGGGTCAGTGCTGGGCTAAAAGATGCAGCACTGGGTTCTCTCCTGATAACAGGTGAGTAAATCGGAATTCGTAGTTCTGCTGATTTTAGAGGAATATTTGTATGTTTCAAAAATCGACACAAACTTTTTCAGCAAAAAGCTGGCAATGATATCCTATGGAAGGAAATTCAAGTTACTGGTAAGTACGGTTAAAATTACTTTTCAGGATCAGTACTGGGCTGAAAGATGCAGCACTGAGGTCTCTCCTGATAACAGGTGAGTAAATCGGAATTCGTATTTCGGCTGATTTTTGAGGAATATTATAAAGTTCCAAAACTCCACACTTAGAAGAATTTCCAAGTGAAACCAGTCAATGTTAGCCTATGGAAGGAAATTCAAATTACTGGTAAGTGCGGTTAAAATTACTTTTCAGGATCAGTATTGGGCTCAAAGATGCAGCACTGAGGTCTCTCCTGATAACAGGTGAGTAAATCGGAATTCGTAGTTCAGCTGATTTTAGAGGAATATTTGTATGTTACAAAAATCGACACTTCGAAACTTTTTCAGCAAAAAGCAGGCAATGATATCCTATGGAAGGAAATTCAAGTTACTGGTAAGTACGGTTAAAATTACTTTTCAGGATCAGTATTGGTCTCAAAGATGCAGCACTGAGGTCTCTCCTGATAACAGGTGAGTAAATCGGAATTCGTAGTTCGGCTGATTTTAGAGGAATATTTGCACAATGGTGAAGGGAGGGGCGGGGCCTGAGGTGACATCTGTGCAAACGCGCCCCATGGCGCGTTTTAAGTTGGGGGATTAAGTCCCCTTGAATCATGAGGGTCCCTGGGGTCCAACTAGCCCACCCTGTACCTCCAGTATGCGCCAGGGAGCTGCGTTGCAGAGAGGTGTTCAGAGGCCACGCCCTTTTTGCACCTCTCTGCAACGCAGCTCTGTGGCGCTTTCTGGACGTACCTGGTGGGCTAGTTGGCCCCCAGGGACCCTCAGGATTGAAGGGGATTTCATTCCCATCTTAAAATGCGCCACGGGGCCTGTTTGCACACATGTCACCTGAAGCCCCGCCCCTCCCTTCACCACTGTGTAAACGCGCCCGTGGCGCGTTTTAAGTTGGGGATTAAGTCCCCTTGAATCCTGAGGGTCCCTGGGGTCCAACTATCCCACCAGGTACCTCCAGTAAGCGCCACAGAGCTGCGTTGCAGAGAGGTGTAAAAAGGGCGTGGCCTCTGTACACCTCTCTGCAACGCAGCTCCTGGCGCATACTGGAGGTTCCTGGTGGGCTAGTTGGCCCCAGAGACCCCCAGTATTCAAGGGGATCGTTCCCCTCTGCAAACGCGCCAGGGGCGCGTTTGCAGAGTGGTAAAGGAAGGGTGCGGGGCCTGTGGCACGATCGTTTTTTTGTTGTTTTTTGTTTTTTCCTCGAAGGGGGCTGTGTGGCCCCCTTCCTTTCCTTTTTTGGGCCCTGGGGACCCCATCCCCCAGGGCCTTACCCCTTTTTTTCATTTTTTTTAAAAAAAAACGGGAAGGGGGCCGCGTGGCCCCCCTCCCGTGGCCGATTCCGCCCCGGGGACCCCAACCCCCGGGGCATGGCCACTCTTTTTATTTTTTTTTAAGGAGGGGGGCTGCGTGGCCCCCCTCCTCAGGCCTCCTTTTGCCCCGGGGACCCCATCCCCCGGGGCAGGCCTTTATTTTTATTATTTTTTTTAATTATTATTTTTTGGGGGGGAGGGGGGCTGCGTGGCCCCCCTCCCGGGCCACTTATGGCCCCGGGGACCCCATCCCCCGGGGCCTGGCCTCTCGTTGGAGACTATGGGTGGGGGTCCCCAATCCCCCCACAGTCCCAGCCGGCTCCCCGCCTCCTGCGCGAGCCGGCATTGCTTTTCCACATGGGGAGCAGCTAACATGCTGCTCCCCGTGTGGAAAAGCAATTGGGTTTGCATTTTGAAAAAGAGAGCAGGTTTCCTGCTCTCTTTCAAAATGCAAACCAAGTTTGCTATGACAGGACGGGAGCCGCGATGCTCCCGTCCTGTCATAGCAAACTACAGTGTCCCGGGGGTAGGCACCCCGGGACACTGCAGGAGCCGGCCCTGGGGAGTGGTGGTCCCCAGGGCCATCGCTGGCTCCAGGAGGGGGGCCGCGCGGCCCCCCTCCCAACTTGTTCAAAGCCCCGGGGAGGTGGTGGTCCCCGGGGCTCTGGGGGTCCGTTATAAATCTTTAGTGCCCCGGGGAGGTGGCGGTCCCCGGGGCGTGTGGGGGGCTGGAGCCCCCCCACACAGGTTTTTTAAATAAAAAAAACAGCCCCGGGGGTGGCGGTCCCCGGGGCAGCGGGGAGGCGCACAGCCCTCCAGCCATCATTTTTAAAAAAGCCCCGGGGGTGGCGGTCCCCGGGCTCAGGGGCCTTAGAGGCCCCCATAAACAATAAACCCACCCCCCGCATGCCCCCGGGACTTGGGCCACTTGGGGGCAAATTTGCATCGAAGCGCGGGAGACCGCGCTTCGATTTTTTTTTCCCGGCAGGATCCGCGCACCCTGAGGGCATCCTGCCGATTTAAAAAAAAAAAATAAGAAAAAATGCTTTTTTCTGCCCAGGGGGTCCTTGTGGGACCCCCTGAGCAGACCTAGGGGGTCAGGGTGTTTCTACCCTGCCCCCTTTTTGCGCTTTGCGCACTTGTTTTTGTCCCTCGGTTCTACCAAGGGACAAAATGGCTGCCAACACTTCCTGATTTGGAGTGTTGACAGCCAATTAGCATGCAGCTCGTGATCGGGAGGGTGCGCGAATCCGACGCGGCCATAGATATATATGTGATTTTCCTTTTGATTTTCACAGGAACTACTGAACGGATTTAAACCTTTTAACAAAAAAGGTTCTTTCTGAACCAAGAACTACCTCTTTGCCAAATTTGGTGTAATTCCATTCAGCAGTTCGGGCTGTAGCCGTGGCTAAAGTTTCCTATGGGAAAATGAATGGGGAAAACACGTTTTAGGACCCCCTTTTTCTCGGCCCCCGCTTGACGAATCACCCGAAACTTTCAGGGTAGGAGCGGACCGCAGCGGGCCATAAAGTTTGAAAATTTCGCGAAGATTCGTCAACCGACGCAAGAGTTATTTCAAATAGAATGTCGCGGATTTCCTATGGAAAATAGGTCCTAACTATAACTATCTACTGGCGACCGCCAGTAGATATATATATATATAATGACTACCGTTTGGATATTCTTGCTGCCGTCTGGGTAGACCCAGAGGGAGCAGAGAGGGCAACGGTACCCTATAAGTCTGATCTCATTTGGGGATTAGATATGGAATGCGAGCATCCGGGCTACACCAAAACTTAGCAAAGTGTCAGTAGGCAGCCAGATAGAGTTCAGGGTCCACACCTCGAAACCACCATAAGCATACGGAAGAATCAAGAAGTCCCAAGCTATCCTAGCCGGCTTACATGCCTAGATCAGCTTGATCAAGAGAGACTGTAACATGATTAAAACAAGCATTTGCAATGCAATAGGTCTCGCAATTGGGAGAGTTTGAGCTTTTGACATTGTTAACGGCAATGCTTTTTAGTTATGTGTTGGTTTTTAAAACATAAATAAAGGCATTATCATTTACAATGCCAATAGCTCAAACTCTCGCAAATGCGAGACCTATTGCATTGCAAATGCTTGTTGTAACATCTGGCCGGTGATATACAACAGCCCTTTTCTACACTAGAGAAGTGTCAGATTACTCTGACTTGTCCAGTGAGGTCTGTCACCTTTCCACAAAGGTGCATAATAAAATGTCCTCTGTTGACAGGTAGTAGTTAAGCATCGCCACCTTAAACCTGGCTTACCTAGTTACAAGTTTGACAAGATAATCGCATTCGTTTGAAGAATGTAACATCAGTCCACTGCATTTCGAAAGATGAGGAAAGCATGAACTGATAGATCACTAGATTAGTACACAGCTATAAACATCTGTGGGAGGACTAAAGGGCATACAAATGTTTATGCCGTTTCAAAGCCGACTCAGCCTTTCATTCTTCAAAGGTCGATAAAATCGGTAGGGGTTCTTCGGTGAATTAAACGGTAAAAATAGGGGGTGCATAACTAACTCACACCGGATAAGGTACTACAATGTGCGATCTGATCCAATGATTGTCTGTAATTAACATTTATTATCCTTCAACTCCGAAAGAACACATTGTGCTGATAAATGATCATCGCGCATATACCTAAAACTATACAATGTGTAATAAGGCTTTTGCAGCGTGGAAAAAACAGACATACAGCAATTTCGGTTGCTACCAGTACCAGAATATATAGCCCACTGCTGAAGCCAGTGCATTGCTTTACTAAGATCCAGGAGAGCGTGCCCAGTACAAATACTTCACTTTTACAATACCACCTTGATCGGGAGGGGGGGGGGTCTTCTTATCTAAATAAATTACAAAAAACAGAGCTACGTTCATTGGTCATAGCCGAGAACAAGTGGGCTAGCTGAGGGCCGGCTGGGAATCCCGTTCAACAAGAAGCAAACGGAAGCAGCGCGCGGTGTCCAAGCTCCCACTAACCTTAACATACAGGTCCTGGTGCTCGTCCACGTACTTGAAGAGCTCAGGGAGCGCACAGGAAGACATCTCTCAAGCACAGCGTCAGTCTGGGTCCTGTGAAACAAACAAGTGCCGGTGAGAACCGTCCTCCGAGCTTTAAAGGAGCTGCTGCTGAGCTCGCATGCTGAAATGTACCAATGAAGCTCTTCTTTACCGGAGGGTTCTTCAGAGGTCACCTGATGGCTAGTCACGTGACAGCAGCCAGTGACTGAAACTGGATGACCATGAATGAGGAGGCTGCCTTAGCCGATCTTCACCCTTCTGAGCCCACAGCTGTGTTCCATGCACGCCCGAGTGTCTCTCGTCACATGCACCAATGGGTTTCTGGCCCTACAGGCGCTTTGCGCATCTCACTCTGTTTGTATTGCAAGGCGAGTCGTGATGAAGACAGACAGCTGACCAGCCGTTCTGCACAACACGTGAGAGTAGCTTACCTGCCAACATTTGAAAAACAAGCTGAAAAACGGAGGCGACATCGCGGGCGCACTCCATGCCTCCGGTGCAGATGGCGGCGAAACCGGAAGTCAGGCAGCCTTCGTTGGGACGTGGGCGGGGCCTGCGAAAGAAACAGGAAGGAACCGCCGGAGAGAACGTCCGGAACCCTGCAGGCTCCATGCTGAAGTCCCGGCCCCATGAGAGGGACCGGGCGAAGAGCGAGGCAGACTGCATGGCACCAGAGGCAAGACGGGGCTCCCGAGTGGTGAGGAGAGCCCCGCGGCGTGCCGAGGAGACGGGCAGGGAACCTGCAGACCGAGGAGAGACGCCCTCCTGAACCAGCCGGTGAGTGAGGGCTTGGCTGGGTGTATTGCCGGCGCCCATTGTTTTAGCGGACCCGCTAGACAGCGGGCCGCTCCATCATGGGGGCAATTCTGTAGACCTGCTGAGCCCCGGTGAGACATGTAAGGCGCACGCTGAAGGACACGCCATGAGCGTGCACATCGGCTGTCTGAAAGAGACGCCGTGAGCGTGCACATGGCCTGTCCGGGCGCCGTGAGATGTGCACGCGTATGGTGCGAGCAGGCGTTGTGACAACGCCGCGAGCCGTACGCGTGCACATCTCCTGTCTTGCCATACGCTTGCACCTGTCCTGTCCCGCATCGGAGCAAAAGTCGGCAACAATAGATCTCGCATAGCGAGCAGCGCTTTGCGCTGCATCGCTAGGCGAGACCTAAAAACTGTTTCTTAAACGGTATCATAATTTTAGTAAAGATATATAATAGTTTAGGGAGGACAATCATTTTGATGTGAGAGCAGCTCTACCCGCCGGAGCTAGCAGGAGTTTAAGCCACGTGTTGATCCGGCTCGAAAGGGTGTCAGTGACCGGACCATAATTTAGCAGAATAACCTGCTCAGGCCTATGATGGAGGAATATACCCAGATATTTGATGGAATCTCTGGTCCAGCTACTGTAGTATTCCGGCTCAGCTGGCACAGTACATACTGTGAGTGGAAAGAGGCCCGATTTAGACCAATTGATGGAATGTCAAAGTATATCCCAAACTTATTGATCTCCCGCATCTGGGGGGTAAGGTTGGTGTCGGGGTCTCTATAATAAAAAGCAGCATATCATATGCATACATGGATAATAAAAGGCGTTCCTGACAAAAATAAAGACCTCTATGTAAATGTCTGTCCTGGAGCAATCGAGCTAGTGGATCCAAGACGAGAATAAACTACAGGGGCAACGGTGGGCAGCCCTGCCACATTCCATGCTCCACAGGAAATGCATGCGAAGCGAGGCCGTTAGCAGAGCCTCCGGCCACCGGACCTTTATACGACAACCAGATAAGAGCAAGGAGGCTGTTTTGGATACCATATCGTTGGAGGACCTCAAATAAAATAGGCCATTCTAAGGAGTCAAACGCCTTTTCGACTTCCAGTAGTGCAAGTGCCACTCTGACCACAGGATTGATTTGGTTAATCACTGAGAATACCATTCAGAGGTTAAATGACGTGGGACAAAAACAGAGTGTCTAGGGGCAACTATGCATTCCAATATTGGAGCAAGTCTGGTGGCAATGATTTTAGCTATGTATGTATTATCGCAGTTAATAAATGAGAGGGGTTGATAGGAGGAGCATTTAATATGGTCTTTACCAGGATTAAGGAAATACGAAATAAGAGCTGCTTGCATCCAAGGGGGACAGCTAACTATCTCTGAGCGCTTCGGCATAGACTTCAATAAGGTGGGAGGCAAGGATATGCTTGTATGCTTTATGAAAATCATTGTTAAGTCGGTCTGTACCTGGGGCCTTGAAGCCCTCTGGAGAGTCAGTAGCCATGGCGGACTTAACTATGGCAGTCATCGAGCCTGAGAAAGGCCACATCGTCGAGATAGTCGACAATATCACATAAAGGATGCTTGTTCCTGGTGGTGTACAGGCGGGAGTAATAGCATACAAGGGTGGCTGGTATATCCTCATTGTGAGTCAGCACCTGCCCGCCCATTATGCTAACGATATGAAATCTGGCCCTCTCCCTCTTACGGAATCAAGCCAGTGCCCTGCCCGGTGTCTCCCCCTGTCTATATTGCCTAGCTAGAGCATATTTCCCCAGCCGATGTACTTCTCTAACTTCCAGTTCCCAGAACTGCAGCAGCAGAAAATTCTGGTCCTGCAAAATGGTTTTTTGAGGTTTGCAGTCAATTGAAGCTTCTAGTTTTTGAGGTCAGAGTCCAGACAGTCTATTTGCTGTTGAATGTCTTTCAGGACTCTGGCATGTTTGGGGATAACCTGTCCATGGATATAGGTTTAAAGGCCTCCCCTATTGTGGCATACTTCGGGGTCGATCCCACATTGAACTGAAAATATTCTAGAATATCAGACCTAGGCTTGTCTTTCAAGTCTGAATCTAAAAGAGAGTAAGCCGGAAAACTCCAGCATGGGCAGAGCAAATTGGAGGCAGGAAGAGAGAAGGCAGGAAGAACTGGCGGGTGATCAGAAAGCGTGCGGGGTAAGTGTTGAACCCCTGACACCACAGAGGCAATTTCAGGCTAGGCCAGCAGTAGTCGAGGCATGAAGTGGATTTCGCTGCTGGATGTACTGCTCACCATAAATCAGCTAGCCTATACATACTGATATTGTACTGCAATACCTTGGCTGACTGAGAATGGTGTGAGCGACTGGTACCTGAGCAGTCCCACAGCAGGTAGAGTACCCCATTCAGATCCCCTCCCCATACCACAGAGTCCTCTACAAAAGCGTGCAACCTAGTAAAGATCTCAAGGAAAAACGTGGTCATCGACGTTGGGTGCATTTGTGTTCACCAATGCCAGATGTATATGATTAAGCGAGCTAAGAACAAGTCATCTACCCTCCATGTCTGCATAGGTCGCATGTGTTTTAAAAGAGATTCGTTTTGGAGTCCAGAACCGGGATCAAAGCAAGTGTTGTGTGTGGCATTTCCTGACGAAGGCACTTTTGTGCCGAAACGCGCGTACAAAGGATATTTTGTTCTAGCCACTCATTGTTACGTGATTGTATCATCCTACATGCAGCCTGTCAATGTCTTTGAGGAAATGTGTATCATACATCAGGAAATTGGAGAGATCATTATTTGATTATAACGTTATTGTTGTTGTCACTGTATGGTTTTGTATTTTGTGTTGATTGTCTAGTATGAGTGAAGGTCAGTATGAATGAAGTATGTATGTGAACTATTTATATTAATATTTATTATATTTGAATAAAATAACTTTTGTATTTGTTTATAATATGGTGTCCATGTCTTTATATGTTTAGTTAAGCGCCTTGAGACCCTCACGGGTGAGTAGCGCGCTTTACAAACCCCCTAATTGATTGAGTTAAGCTATATTGTTTTTTGACCATATTTGAGTTGCCCTAGGTGTTTGCATTTTCATATTTCCCTGCCTAGAGGAACTTGTACCGTTTTGCAGGGGGCCCTTTCTGTTTACGTTAGATAAACTGCTTGATACTTCACCTTCCTCAAAATGCTAGGAACCGTAGGACAACTTAACAACTAGCAAATCTAGACCGAAAACAAGCTTACTCATGAATCTTTAACCTGTGCATGGTAAGAGAGGATTCAACAAGTGCCCTAATCAATCCAGCAGGCATGACAAAATGTACAGATATTCTCATTGTGACAGTATCTGTAGCAGCTGTCATAAACTACATCTTTTTTCTAATTCTGGAAACTGCACCATGATTTACTGCTGATCAAAACCAAGAGAATCCTCGGTTCATAAAAACCCATAGAATCGTAAATTCATAAAGGAGGGAAACCGTCTAGTATAAAGCGCACAACGCGAACACTTCAACATAATGAATACGGAAACAACGCAGCCTACATTAAAGTAGTAAGTACATTAGGCACTTGAGTAATCTGTTTAGTGTTTTAAGACCCTATAAACATGCCTCCCCCATAGTAAGTCCTCCACTCTTGAATAATTCTTAGAACAAACCCCTCACTGTCAGGAGCTTAGCACTGGCACATCATCAACATGTTCGCCCAAACCACTGGCAAGACATAACACCTCCGTCAAGAAGAACAAGAAAGGACGGTTGCCTATTTGAAAACCGACCAATAATAAACCAGCCCATATACCTATCAGTGTTGCCAAAGAAAGCATTTGCTGTATTAAAACACTGTATCTGAAGGTAATCAAAGCACCCCTACATGTAGGACTCTTCTCTCTGAGCCTCGAAGTATGCCACATAAACCTCTGCATGAAAGGTATCCGGCTTAGTCCCCACCACCAACGCTGTTGCCACCATATTATCATAAATTCTTTTTAGCCAAAAGTGGCTACATTAAATGTGTTCAATTTGTCAGTTGTGAAATCCTAAAGTATGCATTTGTGGAACCACATCACCTAAAACAGCCACCTCTATATATTTTACGAAGGCAAAATTTGCTTGTGTTACAAATATTAAAGAAGGGAAATTGTTTGTATTTCTGCTGCTTATTGTTATGATAGTTGCTGTTCTTTGTAATGACCTTTAAATATATTGTGGGAATGGACTGAAGTAAGCTTGTACCAAATCTAATTGTGCTTGGCTAAATCTGTTAACCTGTGACATGCAGCACTTCTTCAAGTAAAGAAATGTGTCATACAAATGAGCATGTTTGGTCTACAATTAATTTGACTGGTGTGTAAGTTAAATTTATCATTCCCAACCCGACATACGAGGTGCTCACCTGCTGTGTATTAATAGCAGTCTATGTTCTGCTTTCAAATAGTCGCTCTTTGTAATGGCACATACGGCATTTGTTGCATAATAAAATATTTGTCGTGGTGGTTTGTGTAGCACCCCCTTGTGGTCATATTGCCCCCTATTTAGGTCTCGCCTACGCAGCGCGCATGCGCTGCCTAGGAGGGGACCTCTTGGAATTAATTCGCTTTTTCGGCCAAAAACGTGCACGCTTTGCATTGCTTTCAATGGCAACACGTGCACGTTTGGCAATTCCCTTGCGGGAGCGAGCTTTGACGACATCTGTTTGTAGTTAACTTGCAAACAGATGGTGCCCCTGCTCGCTCCCGCAAGGGAAACGCTTTGTGGGTCTGTTTTTTTTTTTGCACTCCTGTGCCAGCGAACTGACGCGTAAAGACCGCTGCACACACACGTTGTGCCGGTCCCTGCAGTGTGATCGAGTGATGTGTACTTCAGATGTTTATTCTCGTCCACAAGCACTTCCTGCAGATTGTTTAAATTAACATCCAGGCGGTGGAGCTGCGAGAAAACGTATGGCCGGCCGGCTCCATGGCAATATATCTTAGTGAGCTGTACATTGATAGATAAACATAGAGTGTTTTCATAATATTGGTAGGGGCGCGTATGTGTATTTCACCCACTGCCCACATGTGCTACGAGGCTACGCTTGCTGAGTACGCGCGCTATACTACAGACACAGAATACGGCATCTGCAGCGATGACGAACCAATTAGATTATCTACGAATATTTAAAGTTGTTATTGAGTCATTTTAGAGCGCCTAGCATTTCCAAGGTTGATACATATGCAGAGGGTGTTGTTGGACGTGAGCGCGAGCTCAGCTCGTCATGGTTTTCAGGGGGAGTGGTCTTTGCTCCTTTCCATCTTAAAGTTGCTCGCTCGTGCGCTCCTAGAAGCTAAGTGCTTAATTCGGTATTGCATTACAGATTCCCCAGTGTTACCTAGAACGGAGGGCGTCGGCTGCAGACTTCCAGATAAGTTTGTTAGTTACACTGCGCCTACAGCATGACATCATGGTATGACGTCGTTGTGGAAAGGTCACTGGGATTTTCATCTTGAACCGTGTGTTTTATATCTGCGTCTCAGACCACCAGGGAGAATGTCTGTGAACTTACACGGAGCTCATTTATAGCTGGTCTGTGGCTCAAGGGCATGGTCCCGTGCCCTATTGGTTGTAGCTCTAGAGTGCTTAGAAGCCCAGAGTAGAATGCACTCCATGACCTTCCCCTGTTGTCCTATTGATGCTCAATTGCTGTCTGGGGGTATGCCTTAGAGGCCGATTTTTGGCTCCTTTCTTGAATATTCATTATACGCAAAGCGCTTAGAAGCTCTGCATATTCGGTATCATGAGTGCATTCCTCATAGAGTCGAAAAAGCACTTTGTTCCCCGGCATGCCGTCTTCTAGGGTTAGAGCCCTCGGACATGCACAGCCTCTTACCCGTCTTCGTCCGAGAGACAAGGAGTTAATACACATTTTTTGTCATCTGTATAAAATATGAACTCCAGGAAAGATCTGTGCAGAGAGCCTTTGATGTCTGTGCTTGAAGTTCTCTCCTCCCCCTTCCCTCCGCTTGCTACCTCCGAGCGGAACCTCCCCTCCTGGCTCCGGGACGCGGGCTGTGCTCTCTGGGCACCCTGCTCCTCGCAGAGGCACTCTCCAGAGATCGCGCTGGTGCCAGAGTGCTACTAGCCTGCATGGAAATCTGGAGATTTCACGGCAGGCCGGTGGCTCCCAGAGGCAAGTAGGGCTGGGGCAGGGACAGTTGGATGACAGCCGTAGCCTGACGTGTGACTGACTCTGTTTCAGCTCTCCCTGCCTGCCAGATGTTATGAAATCTTACTAAACCCCCATAGCTCGCCTCCGTCGTCTCCCAGCACTGCTGTGCCTCCTCGCCCCCCTTTAACAAGCAAGAGGGTTACGAGCGAAGCCCGAGCCCTTGCGTCATCAACGGGGACACCTTAATGAGGCCAGGAGCAGTGCATTCTGGGGTGTTTTGACTGCTTTGCTCGACACCATTCAGTGTATTTTTAGCGCTGCATTGCAACTGAAGTTTTTAGGGGAATTTCTGTGGATTTGTATAGCAAGCATCCTTGTCTGTTCTTGGCACTGAACCATCATTTCCCTGTGGATTATTTTTTGGGGATTTTATAATGAGATGCTCTGCCCACTGGGCTTACCCCACTCTGTCGTTTAATACTCGGTGGCGGCTACAGTAAATAAACAAGCATTGGCATAGCCAATAGGTCTCGGCTTTGGGACCTTATAAGTGTTTAGCCATGCAACAGTTGATGTTGTTGCACCAAGGATATTGTGCTGCATAACTAAATACTTATAAGGTCCCAAAAGCAAGACCTATTGGCTATGCCAATGCTTGTTATTTATGTTTAGGAACAGTTCTGCAACCCTTATATAGCAAAGGAGGTGAGTTGGGGGGCAAGGAGTTGTTGTTCTCTACTTTTGTTGTAAAAGTAGGACCCTTTACATGGCTATTCTATTCCACCAGCAATTCTTTGTTGCCAGTGTGCAAAAATCTTGAAGGGCAGCAGTATTGGCTCCAAACACCCGGGTGTACTTTCACTTCCATTGTACTACTGGCAATGTTTTATTGCAGAGTAAGAGTTATTCTGAATATACGTTTGTGTCATGTTTACAAGCACGAACAGTAACACTAACCATCATTTTAAAACGAATACATTTTAGTAGCTGAATTTTCCTTTTCACCAGTGATAAAATAACGTACGAATAGATAATTTAAGAACTTAAATAAAGGGTAAGAAAGGGAAAATAAATCTAATGCATTCAGTTAATACACATAATAGTCACTTGAACCAACTGGGTTAATCACGGCTACTTTGCAGTTGTGAGCTTACCTGGCTGCTCTGGGAGCACTGTGTTCAATCACATTCTCTAAACCAAAAAGATGATTTTAATACAGGAAAACCCAGCAAACCTAAGCAAACCCCGTACGATTTATTAGGTGAAACTTTGCAAAATTTGCTAAAGTTGCTTTAGGGTACAGAGGGTGCACTAAGATGCAGATTTTCTGAATAATTAAACGTAAGCCTATCCTCACAAGTCTAAGCAGTTTACATTGGTTCTGGCCTATGTTCTTTCTTCCTGTTCTGCATGTACCGTAATAGATAGGTGCTTTCATCCCTGGGTCAAAATATTCAAAGGTATCTGTCAGTACAATTGTTCCATTTCAGAGATGCTGACTTCCTGGTGGGTCCCGAGATTATAAGATGTATTTTTTGTGAGCTTACTGATGTGATGTTGGAGGTATTTATGTGTTCCTGGCTCCCTCAGGGACCTTTGGTTATGTACTGTTGCTTGTTTAATAATGCCTCCTGCAAGGAAGTATTGACTCTGTAGCACATGTTCTGCAAGTATTTTAAGGTATTAATGCCATGTGCCTGGGCAACGGCTAAGCATTTCCGGATTGCTGCACCTTTTTCGATTCACATGCCCCTCGTTCTTACTGCCACATGAGAATGTATCTTCTCTGTTGGCTATTTCATCCTTTTCCTCAGCACCTGGTAAAGGTTTTTTTGCCCCTTAAAATGTAGTGAGCTGCTAGCATTTCAAGGCATTGGAGAAGACTATTTTGGTTCGGTGCGTGCCAACTTGTAGCCACCTGGCCCCACGTGTGGATCTTTTAGTGATGATTTGCACTGTTGGACTTGGTGAACTGCTCTGTGGCACTTGGTAACCTACAATGCAGGAACTAGTGGCCAGCACTGTGTGCACAATTGATACGCACTATTACACGGATATAAACTGTGGTTTTGTGTTCCCCTTGCAGCTTTGAAAACCAGTCTGCCAGAGCTTTCGACAGTCCAGAAGAACAAGCTGCGACACTTGACGATTGTTAGCCTCGCCGCCCGCATGAAGGTATTGGACATGACCTTAAATATCTCCGGCACATATTCTATTCTGCTGCAAGCTTAAAGTAATATTAATGTGTTGTGTGTGTGTCATACTTGCAGTCATTTTATTTTTCATCTTCAGCACAGACTTAGGAAAGGGTATCTTACTTCAGATGTGTATCTTAACATTTCCATTTACCCCCACATTGTTAAATTACTGCTGGCACTTGTTAAATCCTCTCTTACCATGAACTGGTTAGCAACTTTTTCTAGGTGATGATGTGTCCTTACAACTTATTTGTTGATTTTTGTTTCAGTGGTAATGTCTTCTTTCCCACTGACCTATCTCTCTTTCTGAAAAGAGCTAGGTATGCTGATTTGTGTAGTCGTACAGATCCAAGTTCTTTTAGGCAACAACTGTTAAAAGTGCACTGGTGTTCTGGTTTATTTACAGTTAAGGACAGGTATTTGTCTTTTCTCTCTGGTGGGCGGCAACACTTAGAATGTATATATAAAGTTTGAAGAGAGCAAGATGAGAAGGATCCTTTTCAGACGAGTGGCACAAACCGCTGACTGATCGACTGTATGCTAAATATAATCAACAGGATTTTCATACTCTAAATACGTTTATGGATTGCTGCTTCACGAAACTGAAGCTATGGCCTTGTGAACAAAGTGGCCTGCTTAGCTCAAACTAATATGGCAATTTGCTTGAAAAATCTCATGCTCGCTTGCTTGGGTGACACATACTGGCTAATGCGAAAATACCGATCAGAACTGATGACACAAAACAACATTCAAACAAGAACTTATGAATTCACTGTTTGCGGCTAGTGTATAGCACAATAGTGTGCATGTCCCTCTCTTCAAAATACAGAACAATTTATATTTGATTCTCACTGGGGTGTTTATAGCGTGGTCCTTGCTTCTGGAAGTAATGTGTGTGTTTTTTTTTTTTTTTTTTTACATTGACTGGAAATAAGCATTCAGGATCATAGTTTGAGGCATTCCCTCAAAATGGTAACACCAGGAAGAGCGAGTTATATGTTTTTCTGTTTAGGTGGGAGACTTGTATTTACTGCAGTCTGGGCTGTCACTAGAGTGGCCTGAAAGCTAAATGCAGTTTTTGGCCCGGAATGTTTGGGTCTGCTTTGGTGGTAGGTAGAATGGCCCAGAAGTCACCTGAAGAGAATTAGATATTGTATGAACATGTGGGTTTAAAAAAATACTTTTTATTGATAAATATGAACAAAAAGATAAAACATAAGGATTGTCAACAGTCAAATACAATGTCAGCATTAAAATATTACCAATTAGTGTCCTAACATATGAATCTATTCCAAATTGAGAAAATAGCAGTATATGACAAATATATAGCAAGTATATTTTATTTAAGAAAAACTAAAGAGAGAAAGGGTAAAAGGGGAAAAGAAAAAAGAAAAAGAAAAAAAAGAAAGAGATTGTGGCTAGGAGATAGGCGAGGAAGAGGAGAGATATGTAGTAAAAGGGAGCCAGAGTAGCTCAGATTTCATTTTCTGAGATAAATCGATATTGGAAATAGCAGTTATTCTATGTTCATCACAAATAAAGTTCCACCAAGTTAAAATCAACTTAGAATTGTCTTTCCAACAAGAAAGTATCACCTTAAATGCAATAGCAATAAAAAGATCTAACAACAAAGGTTTAGGAGAAAAACAGTCAAGCTCTGATGAAGTAGTTCCAAAAAAAACATTTTTGAATTGATAATTGAGTATTACATTGAAAAATATTTAGACATTTTGACCAAACTGTTTCCCAAAAGGTCAACACATTGGGACAATAGTATAGCAAATGAATTAAAGTTCCTGTGGAAGAAGAACAAGACCAACATAGTGAAGAGGAGCCGGAGGAACATTTTGAAATACATTCAGGGGTAAGGAGGGCTCTGATGTAAATAGAAAATAAGGATTGTGAAATACGAGCCGCTTTAGATGTTTTAAATAGTTTAAGCCATAGTTTATCCCAAGTCGGAGAAGGGAGCGAAAGAGATAAATCAGCTTCCCATGACAATTCAATAGGAGTTTTAGGTCTAATAGGAGTATGTGATATCAACTTAGTGTATAAATAAGCAGCTTTAGGTATAGAGTCATGGGAAATAGTATGTAGCGGTGTTTGGGGGGTACATAACACAACATCTGGAGGAAAGTGAGTTGTTGTTAAATAGGATTGAAGGGAAGATGGTATTAAATTATATTCCTGTAAAAACGAGCTTGCTAATTTATATGTTGCTTGCAATTGGGAGAAAGGGATAACAGAATTACGTTGTACAAGCTGGTGAATCAACATTATGCCCTTCTCTTTCCAGTGTTTGTAATAAAATGATTTGCAGCGAAATTTGATAAATTTGTTGTACCAAATAGAGGAGGAAAGAAAACATTGATGTGAATCAAACCCTGAAGAAAACATTGTGTGTAACAGTTTCTGTGAGTATTTTAGTATAGAATTAGTTGATATGAAGGTACAGTTAGACATATAATCCACATCATCAACTGAAAAATCCTTCATAACAGAATGCTCAAACACAATCCATCGAGGTATGGAAACATCACAAAAATCATGAGCTAAGGCAAAAGATTGTTGGATTACAAATGCAGTGTGATAAAGCCTAAAATCAGGGAATCGTACCCCACCTTCATTCTTAGGACATTTGAGCTTAGTTAAAACAATACGGGAATTTTTATTATTCCAAAGAAATTTGGTGCATTATGAATTAATTTGAGAGAAATAGGAAAGCGGTATCTTAAAAGGCAACGTAGACTTTGTGTAAAGGACATTCGGTACAATCATCATCTTAATGGTATCCAGTCTACCCCACCACGACAGATGGAGAGGAGACCAAGATGAAAATAATCTCTGCAGTTTGAGTTTTAAAACATTGAAGGTATAACTGATTGTGTTCGAAATAGTAGAGGAGAACCAGATACCAAGATATTTTATTTTGGTGGGGCACCAAGTAAAATCAGTATTAGCAAACATATATTGATAACATATAAAGTATTTAATGGTAATATTTCAGTTTTAGAAAAATTTAATTTATAACCAGAAACATTAGACTACAATTGAAGTTCGTGCAAAAAAGGAGTTATAGAGGAAAGGGGATTGGACATGTACACCAAAATATCATCCGCATAAGCTGACAGTTTGATTTCAGTGGAATTATATTTAAAACCTGATATGAGGTTATTGCAGCGAATGCGTTCAAGAAACGGTTCTAAACATAGAATAAAAAGTAAAGGCGATAGAGGGCAGCCGTGACGCGTACCTCTGTGTAATTGAAAAAAAGGGGAGAAGCGACCATTAACAAAAACACTAGCGTGGGGAGCAGAGTACAACAATTTTATATAGGAAATAAAGTTTGGTCCACAACCATACCATCGAAGAGTGGTAAACATAAATTGCCAGTTAATATGATCGAAAGCCTTTTCGGCGTCAAGGGATAGTGCGGCTAAGGGAGAGTGATTATTTTTTACCATATGTGATAATATGTGAAAACATTCCAGCATTGTCAGCAGCCAATCTACCTTTAACAAAACCAGACTGATCAGTTTTCACCAATAAGGGAACAATAGATTCAAGACGGGATGCTAGAATCTTAGCAAATATCTTACAGTCATAATTAATTAATGAGATAGGACGGTAGTTTTTACAGAGGGTGTGATCTTTATCAGGTTTAGGAATAAGGACAATCAAGACTTCTAGAAAGGAACCAGTTGCCTTGGAATCTAATAAAAAAGAGTTGAAGAGTTCAATGAGTTTAGAGGCAAAAATAGAAGAAAAGGCAGAAAAAAATTCAACAGAGAACCCATCAGGTCCCAGAGCTTTGGCTTTTTTTAAGGATTTGATGGCATCTATTATTTCTTGTAGAGTTATTTCGGCTTCTAACATGTTAACCTTATCCGGGAGATGAGGAGGACTTGGGAGGGCCTGAAAAAAAGTATGCATATTATAATCTAAAGGGTAGGTGTCCTCCGAGTAGAGACATTGATAATATTCTTGAAAAGTGGTTGAGATATCTGTGTCAGAGGATACAAGTTTGGTGGTAGATTCATTTCGAATTGGGCCGATGTTTTACGTTCCGACTTAATTAAAAAAAATTAGTCAACAGCTTACCCGCTTTATTTTGGCCACCGTGATATTTAGATTTAATTTTGAGGAGGATGTTACAAGCATCAACAGTAGTACGTTTATTAAGAGCAGACTTGACTTTAATCAACTCATGTAGAATAGAGGTTGATTTAGAAGAAAAATAAGTATGTTCTAGTGTTTTAAGTTGCTGTAATAGTGTCACATATTTGGCATGAGCTAGTTTTTTCCGTTTAGCTGAATAGGCTATGATAAAGGCACGGAAAGGTGCCTTAAAAGCATCCCATGTATTAGGAATAGAAGTATCTAAAGGGTTGTTAAAATGAAAGAATTCATTAATAAAGGTATTAGCCTCTGAAAGAAGTATCATCAGATAAAAGGGAATTAATAAACTTCCAACGACCAGTTTTAGAATTATTTAGAGTTAAGTCGAAGGAAGAGAAAACAAGGGCATGATCGGAGATAAAAATAGAACCAATCTCTGAGGATTGGATGGTAGGCAATAGGGATTTAGTAACCAAAATATTGTCAATTCTAGAACAAGTGTGATGCACATTGGAGAAAAATGTAAATTTAGAAGTGGCAGGGTTACATGTTTTCCAAACATCAAACAATGGACGAGTGGCAACGGCAGATTGAAATGCTTTATGGGATTTATCAGGATTAAATTTGCATTTAGACTTCCTGTCAGTGAAGGGATCTAGCCATTGATTGAAGTCGCCTGCAACAATAATGTTAGGAGTATCGATAGATGTTAGAGTAATCTTAATATTGTTCCATAAATCTGGATCTGGTTTGACGGGACCATAAATGTTAAATAAAGAAAGTTGTCTATTATGGATGGCAACCTTAACCAATACCCATCGTCCATCGTTATCACATCGAGTTGATATAATTTGTGCATGTAATGATTTATGAAAAAGAATAGCAACACCTCCTTTACGATTAATAGCAGGGGAATAAAGAATTTGGCCTACCCATTGCCGTTTTAATTTAAGCGATTCAACGTAGTCCGCTGTGGCGCGGTGGAGAAGCAGACAGGGACAAAACCAATAACCTTTGGAAGGCTTTATTAGCAAGTCAAATGCTGTCAGGATTGTCAGAACACAGTTTGTTAGCTTTAAGGCTTCTTTCGGGGTCTTTTTGTGGGCGGACGTTGTCTTCTCTCTCTTCTCCCAGAGAGTGCGGAAGTCTTCGACTTTCCGTCGCCACGGCTCACAGGGGGAAGATCTCACCGGATCGTCAGTAGCCCAAAAACATAAGAAAACAAAGAAAAATGTGTGGGGACTGTTCACCTGATACCAGCACCAGTGTGGTTGTGCACTGAAGAGCAGTTACGCGCTCAACGTTACGCCACCTAGCAAAAGCGCGTTGCGGTACTCAGTACCCTCCACCCTTGCCTCCTGTGGGAGTAATGGTTCCCTTTCCCCACACGGTCTCCACCCTGGCCCGTACCTTGTGGAGCCACGTCCCTCCAGGGACGCGGCAGGCGTCTGCGCGATGCCGAATAGGGTCCGGCTCCCTCTCTGGTTTCCGTCTGGAAAGGGCGTCTGCGGGTCCTTGTTCCGGCGTCGCTTTCTCCCCGTCTTCGGACGTCGTCGGGATCGGCAGTCCTGGAGAGACGAAGAAGGTCTGTGCTCGCCCCTCCGATTCCTCCCTCGCCGTCCACGGTGTTCCGGATGAACGCCCTCTGCATACCGCCTCTTCCGCTTTTAGCGAGAGCGGATTTCCTGATGCGGGCACGTGATCGGGGAGCGGATCCGATGAGAACCAGTCCTTAAAGGAACAGTGTATGTCTTGTCCTGCAGCCGCATTCTGCAAAAAGAGGAGGGGACAGGGAGACAGGTAAGGGGAGCCTGGTTCTGATCCCGTGTGTGGGGTATGAGCCTGAGGGAGTAGCGTTTCGTCACATCCGCAGACTAGACTTTATCCGATGACCTTCTTGTTCACACACATATCTACCACACATCGACCCCTAACTATCGTTTTGGACTTGTATATATGAGTGTGAAAGCACAATGTTTCTCTCACAAATCAATGTATAGTTACTTAGGACCTTGTAGCATAACTGTTTCTAGCAACTTGCCGTACGCTGATTATTTTTACTAAAATTGCACTTCGAACGTGTTGTTCTAAGTTTAAAGCTATGTAAATGTAAAGTGCTCTAATACCCTATTTAGGGTCATGTTCGCGCTATATAAAACACCAAATAAATAAATAAATCGTTACAGTGAGTTTCCTGCAAAAAAATAACATGTGAAACAAATCTAGACAAATGCCAAAGTACCTTTTGTCTTTTAACAGGATGACCCAGACCACAAACATTCCACAAGACAACGTTAAACATAAGGGGGAGTGGATGGAAGGACACAGGAACACAGGTGACAAGCCACAAAGTTACTGAGGGAAACAAAATAATTCAAATGATTAATAAATATGTAACATGTAGACGATGTAAATATAGACCTAGAGGACACAGAAAGGCTCACCAAATAAAGGGAATAAAGAGGAAAGAAAAATAAATGAGAATGGATGAGAAAGAAATATTAGAAGAAAGAGATAGATCAAGGAGAAAAATCCAGATCTACAAGGAAAAGCAGAGGGAATGACCATGGATCATACCAGCACCTAGAACAAGATGAGCAGCAGGGAGATAAACATGAAAAAAAAGAAGAGAGAACAGCCGTGTATAAAAGTTATAGAGTAAGAAGGAGCAAAATAAAGGTTATGCAAAAATACAAAGAATTAATTGGGAGCACTAGCCAGAAGTTATCCTGTCATGGGGCGGAATGCTTTGGAGAAAGGATTTGAGCTTAATGGGGTCATCAAAAGAACGTGTAGAACCTTCATAAGTAATTTTACATATACAACGATGCAATATGCCATAACGAATGTGTAATTGTCTCATAAGGGGGAGCAAAGCAAGAAATTCTTTCCTTCTTGTATTAGTTGCGTTTGAGAGATCTTGAGATATATAAATATTATGACCAGACCACATAAGACGATGTTTTTCTTTTGCCGCTTTCAACACACAAAGCAAATCTGTAAATTCCAAGAACAGCATTATAATTCTTCTAGGTCTGGTAGAGTGAGGATGGATGCGACCAAGGCGATGTGCGCGTTGAATGTTCATCGTTGGTTCACGTTAAAGGTCCAAAAGCTCAGTGAGGAACTTTTTTTCAAGAAACCAAGGAGGTCGGGGCCCTCCAAATTTTCTGGAAATCCGTATAAACGTAGGTTATTACGTCTATTTCTATTTTCGAGGTCCTCTGTGTGGAGTTTGAGCTTTTGGATTTCCTGTTCCAGGAGAGGAATCTTGTTAGTAGTATCATGTAGATCACTGACGCGCTGTTCCATGTCAAACATCTTAGCTTCCATGGTCATCCATCTATCCCCTATTTGTTGAAGCTTTTCATTAGTAGCAGTCATGAAGGGCTTTAAACTTCTCCCCTCATCAAGTATAGCGTCAAGCACAGGATTGTGAGATGATAAAATGGGTGAGGGTGGATAATTTTTTGCCCGTTTAGGTTTAGTGCCAGATGAAGAAGGCTTGGCGGTGGTTAAAATATCACTTGCCATTTTGGCGTAATGAAGAGGACGGTGTGTTGACTTTGGTAGAGATTTAAGTCTGCCCCTATAATGCAATTACAGCACGTAAAAGTAGGCACGTAGTTTTTAAATAAATAATTGCAATTGGGCAAAAATATGATGTTAGGAAGTTAAAAGGTCCAATACTTCATTAAAAAATGCAGTGAAAGTCAACAGCATGAAGATACCTCAGATCATAGTTGTTGAAGAAGAGTGGTTGCAGAGAAGAAGATAGAACTTGCACCAGACATCTCTCTTCATTTTGTCATTAGTGGAGGTCAGAATCCCTAAATGGATAATATGGCCCTGCTTTCCTGCCCCAGGTCAATGAAAATTGTCTGAAGGTCTATGGGATACCAGAACACAGCTCCAGCAGTCTTCTATAAAAGAAGTGATGTCCTTAGCCTTCAAGAGTGCTTTTACTCACTGTTGTATTTTTTGTGTGCAAATCCTTTGCACAGTGAGGTCTGGCATAGCTGAGAAAAAGTTTGAATTCTGAAGATAACATTGTTCACCAGGACAAATCTGTAAGCCCAATCCAATGGGACACACTTTAGAGTGAACCATATTTTTACCTCAGTCCCACTAAGAAGACAGATAGTAACAGGATTCTGTGCTTAATCTGCAAAAGAACCAGTGCCTGGGACCACAGCTCTGCTCGAAAGTTCCAGCAGGCGCTATTTGAAAGTCTTCTTGCAGCGTACCTAAGCTAGTAGTTTTGCTTACACATCATGCTTCTTTCACCCACCAGCAAACATTGTGTACAGTAATAATAAAAAAAAAAGATGAAAAAAGCATTGAAAAACGTTGCAGAGCGTTTTATTGGGAAAAATGCTAGTTACCTCAGCAGGATGTCATGCGCTGAAGGCGAGCAGCAGGTATCCAAAAGGGCGGCCGCTTGCAGCTGACAAGAATTTCACCGCCGCAGCACCGGGCAAGAAAGAGCACGTCAGGAACCAGTCCGGTCAGCAAACAATGCTGGTGGATGTAGGCATCTCAGAGCAGAAGCAGGTGCTCCACACAGGAAGAAACTGCTTTGAGAACGACGAAACGGCTCCGCGCTCAAAGTGGAGCTCAAGTAAACGCCGCCATCTTGTCCGGCGCGCAAACCACGCCCCCGAACATGTGGGTTTTGAGCTCGCAACTGAATTGGTGTTGAGATGCGATGAGTACAGCCGCATGTAGGGAAATTTTGGGGTTAGCACCAAGACAATGTATCTCCCTGTATTGCCCTGTAGTACTTTTGGATTCTGAGCTCTGTCAGTGTTTTCTCAGGGTTTCAGTGCCTTCTCAAGGTTTCAGTTCCTTTCACAGAGGTTTTCAGTGAGATAGACAAATGTTTGCATTTAGCAAGTTTAGAATGAAATACATCTCCACCAGTAGTATGCTGGGTTTTTATACCTGTGTTTTATTTAGGAATTTGTATCAACATTAAGGAGCCCATATTATAATGGTATTTTTAAAAAATCCTTGAGACCAAATCTATGCTTTTTATCCGACAGCTCCATGTCTCACACTCTTCACTTTATTAGCCATGCTCTGCACCATCACCCACATATTGCCTGTCTTGAGCTAAGCCAGGTACTCTCACGTCATGTGTACATTAGCGTCTGCTGATATTGTGTGCACTCCTCCAGGCATTGGAGCATTTCACCAAGAACATTATTGCAGCAGAGATGATTTAAACTTGAGGTGATGTTTAGAGAATAGTGTCGTGTGTCTAGGGGATGGTTTATCTCGGACTACAAAAAACCAGGATGGAAGGCAACCGGTATGCAGGACATTACTCTGTAGCGTTCCATTGTTACGGATATGCACATTACATAAGAACACTTGTGTTTACAGTCTTAAGCACAGAGTAATGAAGTGACAAGCCCAGTATGTTCAAGTGCCAAAGCTGAGATTCTAACCCAACTCTCCGTGCTACAGTCTGCAGTCTAGCACCAGCACCTCATCGCCTGCATTGCATGTTGTAACCCACACTTTGCACGTCCTCGGTCATCCTCTGAACTCCTACATCCTTACTCTGCTCTCTTTTGTGCACAGTATCGAGCATGCTTTATTGCGCCCTGCACACTGTTGAACATATTCTGTGCTTGCTTGCAAGCACTATTCACACTTTCTGCCATACTCTATATGAAATCTATTGGGATTTTTTTGGTACGGCCGCTAGGATATTCTAAAAATCTTATAGTAATTATTCTGTAAAAAATACTCCGATAAGGGCATGCTGTTTCCTCTCAGACACTACAGAAAGATACTGTGAATGAACATGAGAAGCCAGTAATTTGTGTCCTAATGTACTTTCATGGAGATCATCCCAGTACTCAAATTCCCCCTTTACCCATCATATCTTCGGCCTTCCTCTAGATTACTATCCTGCTCCTTATCAAACACTCTTTACTCTCCTCCTTTCTAACAATAATACAAATCAGCAGTTGTCATACCCCTCCTCAAGAATCCAACCACTAATCCTTCCTCTCTGTCCAGCTAGTGCCCAGTTCTCCACCTTCGCTTCTTCTAGAGGACACCTGAATGACTGCTGTTCAGTTTACTAGATCTTGGAATTCACAATTTACTCAGCCCGCTGCAGTCTGCTTTTAATGTGCTCCACTAAAAAAAACGAAAGATATTGCAGTTCCATAGCATGAAAAAAGAAAACAGTAAGTCTAAACTGTCAAAATGAACATGCTTGTGTTAGTGAGGACTACACCCCATTTCTTGTTGTAACTGGGCACACTCGTGTAACCATTTTCAGTGCGAAGAGGCCAAGGATCATGATGTTGTTACTAAAAGCTATGCGGATCTATGAAAAATATATCAAAGTCTGTACTACTAATTTTAAGTTTCTGTTCTGAAACTGAGGCAAAATCTGTGAAGCAACAATGAATAATAATATTAATGTTTCTTAGATATTATGAAAAATTATGAGAAAAGTATACTTACTCCCTATGTTTTATTTTGAATGTTCGTGACTGCTCAGAGAACAGGCTAGTTAAAATGCTTCCGGGTGCTAATAATGGGACCATTAATTACTGTGGAATTAATTGTGAGTTGATTCATTTCTGGTTTCTGCTGTTTTAACTGTTTTTGTATTTTCACATTAATGACATTGTTTTCATATGTTAATCTCTATTTTGTCCTTTATCGTGACGGTGTGTGATGTACACCACTGCTTTTCTTTTTATTTAATTACGGTGGGAATTGCCTTTAACCCCACTTTTTACTCTCTTGTCCCTATTTTAATTTTAACCTAACTTTTCTCTCCATTATGTCTCAATCCTTTTCTTTTTGCCTGTCTTGACCTAATTCTTTTCCTGAAATTATAATATAGTTTTGGACTATTTTTCCCACTTCACCACCTTAAATATGCAGTTCCCACTTTGTCTCAGTCCCTGGCTCCGATTCCAGGGCCTCATCTTGCTCACATATGTTTACCCAATGCACACATTTCTCAGTGGTAGTTCTGGTCCCAATGCCTTTACCTCAGGCCTTTACCTCAGGCCTTTACCTCAGGCCTTTACCTCAGGCCTTTACCTCAGGCCTTCCTTTGCCTCATTTGACCCTAACAATGCACATGCATCAGTTACATTAGATAAAAATTAGTAGGTGTCAGAAAGACTTGAATTTGGTGGCTTCCCTGCTTATATCTGTTATTATGAAGGTGACTATTGCTCAGCACAACCTGCAACCCAGCTGAGGTATTAACACAAATGAGGACCTAAATCGATGCTGGTAGTTTTGCTTGTCTCTGTCAATAACTGCCATTGCAGCGCCACATCCTCACTTATTGTCTACATTCATTGCTTCTTCAATATTTCTGCGCTCATTCTCTCTACATGGAAATATAAAGAGAAATTATGTGGTTAATTTTCCAAATATAGGAAAAAAAAAACTGCTAATGTGCATGTTTCAAAAATCCAGAATCTTCACGGAGAACTCAACCATTAGCAGAGTCTGTGATCATTGTGATGCTCACTGTTTGTGTGCGTATGTTTTTTTCTTTTCTTTTTTCTTCAACCCTTCTCCAGTCTTGACGTAAAGAACACATCCTCTGAGAACTAGTCAATTTTGCGCACAATTTGTACTTGGATGTAGAAAAGCACACTTTTCTCTCTCTCTCTTGCTTGGAAGGATAGATATGAATCTATGGATATAAAGAAAAAACATTCAAATTAACTAGTTGAAAAAGCCTCCCTGCATTCACTTCCTCTGGAAAACACCCTTTTAAAGAAATTGGATTATTAGATGATGGAGGTAAGTACCCACCTCAAGTAATCAATTACTAAAGTCACTAAATAAACATGAGCTCAACCCCCTGGTAGCTCTAGCTCACAGCTTAACGTAGAGGCAATGTGTAAAGTATGTATGCAGTACTAAACCAGTAATAAAGGTGAGATGCAACACAAAAATCACAAAACTAATTAGAAAAATAGAGTGACCCTTAATATACGTGACACCAAAATGACAAAACTCCAAAAGGAGAAGCGGAGATATGATTGTTTTAAATTTTTAAGTAGAAATAGCGCCAAGACACCCAAAGTTCCAATAATAGTCAATGCTTGTGTTAGAACAGGACGCATCACAGGAATACATTTCTAAAGTCGCCTAGGGCCTCAGAGGAGGCACTTAAAAACGTACAGGGTGGCAGGCAGAGGCCAAACAGCTAGATCCAGTCCAGGTCCAGTTGCCACTGGGCAGCTGCAGGAAAAGGCCTCTTATAGCTCGTTGTGTCCATGTAGCTTGAACAAGGGGTCAGTGTTATGACCCTGAGAGTCCACTTCTTTGTCCTGGGTACAAGAGAGGGAGCAGGTTCAGCCCTTCCGGGCTCTTCTCAGGTTGCAGACAGCAGGTTCAATCCTCTTCTCATCTTCCATGGGTCCAGAAGTGGGTGCCTGGAAGTGTCACATTTATGTCTGCCACAAGCTAGCGGGTGGGAATGACCTCTGGGGATACTCTAACCAATTGAGTAAGGGTTTCCAGAGCGAACCCTACTCACTTTAGGCATTTTCAAGATGGCCAAGTTCTTCAGCTGCACAAAACTTGTGCTCTGAGGGCTGGGAATGTGTGGGGGAGTGGACTATGGTAATTCTGGTGTCCACCCACGTCTAACACTAAAATCCAGTTTTTGAATGTCCGAGTACCCCCAAAAAACTCAGAGACGGACTTCTGGTATAATCAAAGCTGAGTTTTCAGCAACCAGACAGTGGGTACACACAAAGTGTTTTGTCATTCAATTTCCCTTCTTTGAAGTGCACCCCAAATGTCGTATGTAAACTCAGCAGACCTGCCAAACAGGAAGAAAGGCCCACTGTTATTGGAGCCAGACAGGCTGAAAAGACAACAGAAGGGCGTCAGCTAACATTTGCCTATGACAGGGGAGGCCTCTTCGGAGTGTGGCCCAAGTGTCATATGATAAACTGCAGCAGACCTGTTAAGCAGGATGTGACATTTAAAGCAGGACTTGACACTTAAATTTCAAAGAGGATCCTACCAGCCTCCCATTCATATTCTATTCGGTTTAGATGCATCATCTCTGCCCATTTGGTCAGCCTTTTCTTTGCTCCTGGGAGCAGTTCACTCCTCACCTCAGGGAAGCCATCAAGCTACCAGGTGACAGATGAATACTTTCACAAAGACCTCCAGACGCTTTAAGCAGGCAAAAGGTAACTTTTCTAAAGTACCTTTTCTGTAGTAGTTAGACACAATTCTACTTTACAATTAAATTGGATTTTGTTTAACTAGTAAAAAGAGTCCTTGAAATATTTCTCTATCTGGGTCCTAGGCGGAGATAGCATTTATTAAACTTAATAATGTACCCCAATGCTTTCCTATGGAACAGCCAACCCTGCTACTGTGAAAAATAGCTTTGAGGTGCTAGTCACCGTAAAGACATGTTTAACATTAACCTCCGACCTCTCCCTCGCCACCGTCCCTCGCATTCGAAGAACAACCACCGGCGGCAGATCCTTCTCACACCTCGCCGCCAAGACCTGGAACACCCTTCCACTAAGCCTACGACAGACCCAAGACCTGCTGACCTTCAGGAGGCTACTCAAGACCTGGCTGTTCGACCAGTAGCAGCACCCCCCCCTTCTCTCTCCCCAGCGCCTTGAGACCCTCGCGGGTAAGTAGTGCGCTCTACAAATTCTGTGATTGATTGATTGATTGATTCACATTTCCTATTTTTAAATGTCGTGCACCCTTCCTTAAGGCTTACTTAGGGTGGCATAGATATATTTAAAAGGAGGATTTTAGAACTGTTAAAGGTGTTATTTTGACAGGTCGAATTTACAGTTTAAATCTTCACAGTCTGGTTGCTAGTGGCAAGCCTGAAGTCATGTTTGAATTGTCACAGCAGTGGGTGGCACCATGAGTGCTGCAGTCAACTGGTGTCATTTTTACTTGAATCCCTGGGTACCCTGTGGGTACCATATACTAGGGATTTACAGATAAGATAAATATGACAATCGGGTATGCCAATTTCGTCTTGTTGTAAGGAGGAGCACAAGCAGGGTCAGCAAAAAGGCCAAAAGAAATTCGGGATGACGTTGCCGAAAGGTCACATTTCCAACACCCTTGTTTCTGGTTTGAGTATTCATTGCTGAGTTATTGAAAGAAACCCAATATTCCCACACAGAACAGTCTGACTTGACAACTCTTGACTGGAGAACAAATGAGTGTGAGCCTGAAGACATTGCGGAAATACATTAAAATTGGAGCCACCACTAAATGCTGATTGCTTATCTGTAGTTACCAGCCTCTCCTGCAGGAGGTTTGGATTATCTTACAGCACTGAAGCACACCTCTCATCCCTGAGATTTCCAGAGGTGGATCTTTACTTCAGATTGCGGTAATAAACTCTGACTATTCTTCAGATAGAATCTCAGCTTCGTTAAAGGATTCCTACCTGTTCCTCTAATGCACTGATAGGTTGAAAGAATTGTTGCTCGAATATGAATTTACCTTGAAAAAACAAAAGACGAGGTGTTTGGCAAAACAGGAACAGTTGGTGTAATTAAACACTTCGGCCGGCAGGACAGCTTACAGAAACAGGTCTGAAGACTGTCTCAAAGTAAAGTCGATCCAAGCGATTTTTTTTTTTTTTATACAGTTTTGGGTGCCATAAAAGTACATCTGGCGATCCTTGTTTGGTAAAAGAATGCAGGCCTTGGAGTTGTAAATAAAAGGTCTGTGGTAGAAAATGCAGGTGGGCCTCGACCATGCGTGGACACGATGTGGGCCAGTGGGTAATGTGTCCAGATGTCCGCCAGGAGGGGTGCATGATCACTGCGTGTACTGCGTGCTGTGTCCTGATTGGCTGCCTGTTCCTAACTCCATGTGGCATCTGATTTTATGGTGTTTTGGGATTGCCTGCACACCCCTCTGGCCATTTGAGCTTTATTGGGGCCAATTTGCCTGGACCATTGTGATGTAGCTGGGCTTATCTGGGGATGGACCTGAGTTTCCTCTAGGCGTGTTTGTCTGCCGGCTAAGTGCCACCCCATCTGTGACCTATCAAGCAGTTACTGCGTGCTTTGGTTGCACAGCCTGCCCGATCACAAATTTTTGAGTCTGGGTTGATGGAGGGTTCATGACGGGTGAATTAGATAATAGTGATGCGATTCCGTTCTTGTATGCGAGTGTACCATACTAAGCATTGGCATCGTTTTATATCAATATCAACAGAATTGTACATCAGGGCAACAGGGAATCATTCTAACAGCCCTTCTTTGACCATTTATCTGTAGTTCAGATTGCATTAATGATGTTTAAGGTTCTTCCATTCACCATTTTTGGGGAGGATGTTTAGGAGGACAAAGTCTTCATTCTGTCTTATTTTTAAACTTGGTGTATAGAAGGGGCTAAGATAAGGTTATGTGTTGTGCGAACCATCTGCAGTTTTCCTTTTGTCTGCAAAGAAATAGTTTATTTGCAAGGAAAAGATCCAGTTATCCTTCCTTAGACCTTTGAGTCTAGCCATTGAGTGTGATAGGTGGGTGACCTGGATGCTAGAATGCAGTGTTTCCTGTTAGGAGAAGGCCACTGCATTTAAGAAGTTTGTTTTCACAAGATGCATCTTGATTCCGGGCATTAGTGAGAGTACGTTTGTTAGCAATGCTATCTGTTCTGGGAAACCCAATTGCTCTTACTCGTTTTGTTTGCTCCCTTCTGTACTATGTGGTAGCTGGGGATACTTGGGCTGACATCTGATTTCAGCAGCCCATTAATGTCCCCCAGTGAATTTAAGACAAAAGTTGAGCTCTTTCATTAAGTTATTAGAACTTAGAATTATTTTTGAGTCCTTTTTATTTATTATATTTATTTATTATATTGTGGCGCTTATGAAAGTTTTCCTTTGGCAATTTTGTATTATCACCTATTGAGTCACATGCATGGCAACAGAATTGGTTCAGCCAGTAGACTCTCGATTGATTAAGCCAAAAATGGCTTTAATTTAGTTGTCTCCTGCCTAAAATTGCCTTGCTTCAATATGTCAATGGGCAAAATACATTCTCCAGACTTTTTTATTCTTTTTTTCTTTTCAAAATCTCCCATCCTTCTGCTCTAAATCTGTACCAGCAGGCCTCAAAAAATTAATTAAAATGTCACTAGACCTGCAGGTCAAGTAACTTGAATAATGTACTTGACCTAGCTGTAATGTACTTGACCCGTAAACAGGTCTCAAATTGTGTGACCATTGGCAAATATTTTATTTTACAGTCGCCTTTTTCTTCATTCTCACATGAGTGCACCTTCCAACTTGTGAGTTCAACATTTCTGCTGCACAAAACAAGAATCTTTTGTTTGATTAAATAGACTAAATGTTTGCTCCACGTGTAATAAGAATCTAGCCCACATATAGGGTACACATGATCCCTGACTTGCCTCTCCGTTTACTAATAACATTGCCATCATGGCCCAGGGGCAGGAGTGTTTCTCAGTTCATGTTTAAACACTCACCTTTAATAAATGTATTGCTGAAGCATGATGAGGTAGCGCACTGTCATTTACATAAAGTGCATTTCCAAGAAGTTGCCAAAGACCTTCCCACTACCTTGCATCTTTACTGATATAACTATATAGTGTATTAACAATAATCTGTGACAGTTGGGTTTCAGAAAAACATATTTATCATTTGCACATCACCAAGTAAAGTGTTCCGATTTGTTTTTCATCCTATTAAAATATTTTTTTCATCACACAGAAGTACAAAAAAATGGGCTTTCACAACTACTGAAAACTATTTTGAAATGTTTGTACAGTTGAATTATTAGCTATTTAAATGTGTGTTAGGAAAAATCTGACACCCTACAGCCTTTTATTTCACACTTTGTACAGCAGGTCAGACAGTTCGCTTTACAAAATCCTGGAACTTCAGTCAGAGAAGGAAAATAATTGTAAACTGACTTCTGATCTCTGTCTCTAAACACAGAGCAAATGTGACAAGATAAAAACAAAAGTTAAAGGCATCTTTATTGCTCCTTCACTTTCTGACTGAGCAGAACACGTGTTCTTTGTCAACTCACCAGGATGGGCGAGTAGGTCCTAAATATAGCTCGACCTAGAAAATCCGACTCACCATAGTGAGTGGGCAGGTAGATTTTTCGAGGCCTGACATGGCTTGGTCCGATTCTATAATTCGACAAGACATTTTGAGTGGAATTGCACTTCAAATAACAGTCTTGATTTAATGGTTATACAGTGTAACAATGATCCTTTTATTGCTGCACTGTAAGGTGTTGCATATTTTTTTCAGCAACTAAAGTAGAATAATGTCTTCTGATTGTCTCCTGATTTTGAATAGTTTGGCAAACAGTAATTCCTTGGTAAAGTTTTTGTTTTTAAGAAACAGTCTGTTAATTTGCCTGGTTGTATTGCCTTTTGGACTGTAAAACTTGAAAATATGTTTTTAGTGGTTATTTTTGGATGAAACTCACACATTTGTATAAACTGGCATGGGAAGCAAGGGGAATGATAGTCCCCGTCTATGATTTATTATTGCTGCCTTACAGTGATAATTAGATCTCCTGCTTTTTTTTGTTTCAGTGCATTCCCTATGCTGTGCTGCTGAAAGACTTGGATATGCAAAACCTGCGAGAGCTGGAGGATTTGATCATTGAAGCAGTGTACACAGACATCATTCAGGGGAAGCTGGATCAGTGTAAGCAGCTGCTGGAGGTGGACTTCTGCATCGGCAGAGACATCCCAAAGAAAGACATCAGCAGCATTGTAAAAACCCTGCAGGAATGGTGAGGGCAGCGACGCTGAACTATCAACCGGTATTTCTTAAGACTTGTTTTGCACCCACAAAATTGTTCTCCCTGCAGTGCAACCCTGTCTCAAAATGCTTTAATGAAAGAATTGAAGATCTACACCCTTTAATACGCCCCTGTGCTAAGCTATGTTGCTCGTATGAGACAGCGGGTGCGGTCGTTCACGGTGTGACTTGTTGGCTACAAAACTGAGGAAGTATCGACAATTTTTAATACTATGGGTAGATCAGTTTGTAAAGTATTATTTACAAACCAAGTGATAAATAGGTGTTTTCTGTCCTGAAGCTAAGCAGGTAAACAAGGAGGCTGATTTTACTATGGTCAAATAGGTGCAGATCTCTAAATGGAGAATAGGCAGTGATGCCAGGACTGCTCAAAGAACAGAGGTTTGAGGGAGGAGTGCGATCGAGTACAATATTGCACTTCGTTCTACTTATTTTATTTTGCAACTATCTATCGTGCGGCTTCATTTTAAGGCACTAGGATACTTTACAACAGAACAATGAGAAGAAAAAAAATCAGAATAAGGTCAACTAGATAGGTAGGAAGTGGAGGGAGACAAAAATAATCCGCTTTTAAAAATGGTAACGTTATTTCAGTCCGCCAGTTGTCCATCGTTTGGGTGTATGTGAAAAAGATATGTTTTTACGTTTTCCTGAATCTCGAATGGGTGGCAGCAGTTTATAGGTCAGTAGGAAGGGAGCGCCAGATAGACAGTGCAGTACCAGAGAAGGTTTGGTGCAACGTTTAATTTGAGTTTAGGAGTTTCAAGCAGTAGTGTGGTTCTGCCTCTCAGAGCTCTTTAAATGTATGGGATATTAGCTAAATAGGTTGATCAATATAAATTAATTGCTTTGAAAGTGAGGCAACCAGTCTCAGGCTTTATTCTGTTCTGATGGACAAGCCTGTAAAGTTAGTTGGAGGCGGTTTTGATGTGGATTAATTCCCTCTTAGAGAGCGAGGAGATGGACAGGAGAGGGCTTTGCTGCTCAGTGGTGATTTCTGAACTTCAGCCGGTACTGCATTTCCACAGTCTAGATGGTAGAAGAGAATTACATATACAGAATTTTTGTTGGGGGTTTGAGAGCAATCTTTTTAACTTCTTGAGATGTAGCAGATGGAGGTTGGCTATTCTGTTTATGTGAGGGATGAACAACAGACTTGAAGGGATATTGCAACTATTTCACAGACACAGCCACTGTTGGGCCAAATCCATTCTCTTTAAGCTCATAAATAAAGTTTAGGTCAAATTTGTTTGAGTACAAATTCCGTTTGGATGGATTGAGCTGCGGACAACTGTCAGACATATAGTGATTCCATTTTTTGAGGGTGAGATGAGAGGAATAGAAGTATGTACAGCATGTAGCAGTTATGCTGCAGCGTTCTGGAAAATGTAGGGGGTTGTGTTGGGAGAATCTGGATTTTATTAAAGACAGTGGGGTAGCATTATGCATAATTCTGTTATTGTTTACTCCATGTAGCTATTAAACGAATAGCAAAATTATAGAACCAGGACACCACAGTCCTTCTAAACACAGCTGCCATCTTCCTCTATACATCAGATCCGAGATATTCAACAGCTGTCCAGATAATTAAAAAAAAACAAAAAATAACTTGTTGACCCAAAAGAACGTCCTTTCTTCACTGACTAATAAACCTCACTGGATTTCTGTCAAAGAAAGTATAAACTAAATATTATAATAAGTCTGTCCGGAAATCGGTTAAACCCGATTCTGCCCGACAATACCCTACAGTGTGAAAATCAGCTGACCCGGTTTAAACCGAGCTTCACTGATTTTTCACATTTGTTGCACTGCTTGGCCACTTGAGAGAGCCAAAGCAGTAAAAAACAAAGCTGAGAGTGCATAACTGCCGTCCCGGTTTGATGAGATGTGTTTTATGGCACCCAGTCACAGCTGTAGCAGTGGCCCCACCTCCCAGCAGACAGGAGTCCAAAGCGGGCGTCTAAAATGTGGAGGCAACACAATCTCCTACCTTGTCCTTTTGACCATTTCACTGATATTTCATCAAGGGATAATGCTGGCAAATTCATCTACATGTTTCTTCCTCATCGCAGTGCTTCAGCTGTTGCTTTCATCCAATAACACATTTGAAATCAGATTACTAAATCGTCATTAGAAGTCTTGCCCGGCGGTCACTGTTGTCATTAAGACCAGCACTGCTGCGAACCAACAGGGTTTCTCTTAACATGGAAACTGGCCACAAATGATCACATTATGATCAAACAGTGTGGATGATAGTGGCACTTTCGGTAGCAATAAATTGTTTCTTTATTTTCGTATTTTAACACAGATTAGTATGATATGAGCAAAGATTTTACCGTTTTAGTGCTTGCTTAACTCCGTAAAACAGCAAGCAATAACTGAAAGGTACACAACCATGTGACCTATGCAAATGATCTACCACTACGTAGCACCACTTTTGAAGTGTTTTTTTTTTTTTTTGATCTAATGAAACTAGAAAGACAGAACATTTGTTAAAAACTGCAAATGATATTGCAGCAGATGCTAATTTATATAGCAAATGCCGTATATTAATTACGTGAAAACCGGCGCGGCAGCAGGATCACATATTTACAGTGTCCCTCACTATCCAGTCATGTTTCTCATATGGGGCTTTTATTTAGATCATCTGAAACGTACTAAGGGCCTCGTTTGAGAAGTGCACACAGAGGCGGCCCTTGCTCCAATCGCCCCCTTGGCGGGAAGAAATATGCCGCCCTTGCTGATGAAAAATGCAGCAGCTCGTCCTAATCGCAGGTCAGTGGCGGCAGACGGTGAGGGGTAACTGGGAAGGCAAGGTAGGGGGCTGAATGGGTGCTAAAAATACATTGATTGCAGCATGTTAAGAACGGTTGCAAGTACTTTAAACAAAACCGCTCGAGCCAAGGTAAGGGGCGTTGTTGCACCTTTATGCAAATAGTTCTGTTTGCTCCTCAAAAGATTGGCGGATCGGCCCAGCTCGCCCATGCCATGCCAAAAGCCAGCCCTGGGTCCAAATGTGAAAAATTGTGCAGAGATGATTTCTGCGCCTATCTTTTCACTTTGTGCGTGTTACAGTATGATTGTAAATAGCTTTCACTGATTGATGACTTTTGCACACGCTTTTCACACTAGGTCCTACCTCTAGGAAATTGTGCCAACAGAAGAGTGCTGTGGGAGAGGCAAAAAGACTGTTTTTGTGCGTAGTTCACGGTTATTACTGAAGAGCTACTGAGGGGCAAAAACTGACCTGCTATGGTGTGCAAATGGTATTACAACCATTAGTACCTCCAAACTGGGAACAAAGCTGCAGGCTAGGTTCACTTTATGTGACTGCAACGGAATAATACACTTGATAAACGTGATTTACAAAAAAGGAAATCCCAGGAATGGATCCATGTTTAGTGAACGAGGAATGATCTGGATACCTTCAATGTGAAATATGTTTGTGTCAGTGATGCAGTTTCTGAATGGTAGTGCCAATGCATGGGCATTCAGAATGCATGCTACTGAAAGAGGCCAATAATGGAATGGGCATGCAGGGTGCTTTGCATTATTACCTGGGGTAATCATTCAAAAGTGAGCAAGGGTTGGATAGGCAAGAAAAATAAATTAAAAATATTCATACAGTGGAAGTGATTTCTCTGTTGAGAGACCAAGGAATGTATCAAGTCTTGCTTTCGCACTATTCTTTCCACTTCAAATACTTTCCCCATCAGCCATTAAATAATAAGAGAACGTGAAGCCTGAATCTTCCTAGAACAAGTTATGCATCTATCCCTGTCAGCCCAGCCCTCTATGGTGATGTATTACTTTTAGAAACATGAAATATGGCAGTAGATAAAAGGCTCCTACTCCCATCTTGGCAGCTCATTTTCTCCCTGTACTTGACAGAGGCCCAGAGATTTACCTTTGCTTTCGTAATACTATTGCTGTCAAATGTATTAATAAAAACCTATTTTGAAATAATTCAATTTACAGTTTTCTAAGACTTCTATAGGATGCTCGAATATGTATTTGTCTTTAGGTTTTTGCCAAGCGCTGTATTACGGGAAGGCATCATTGTCCTAAGAGGTAAAAAAAATGTGCTACTCTTAAAAAGATAAAGCAAGGCCTTTTGTGCTTTTGGAAAGTTCAGAAACTTGGTCTTACACCAGTGGGTGGTTGCCATCACTGAGAAGGCCCAGCCACCTAGCACGGCTATCCTCACCTTTGAGATTTGAAGGATACAGTGATTCCATGACTTGAGAGCTTGAGGGTAGTGGTACCTGGTTACTCGCAATCTGAGGGGAGCGTGCAACAAAACATTTAAGGTTTTGTGTACCATGCATAAGGGGTTTGAAAATCACTCATTGCTTAACAGGGAGCTAGTGGAGTGAAGATAAGACAGGTGTCGCATGGTCCTGTCTGGCCGAACCTAACACCATTCTTGCCCCAGAGTTTTGGACCAGTTGCACAGAATGAAGGCAACAATCTTTGAGACCGAGATACAGAGCACCTGCAGTGGCCCAGCCGCGAAGAGATAAAAGGGTTCATGAGCTGAACTTTATGGAAGGAGAAGAGCAAAGAATAAAAACAAGAACTGGCTATTACTTTAATTTGTGTACTGGCTGTTAAGGCGTTGCCCGTCTCAAGTGCCAATGTTCAGAGGGCATTTTCACAGATAAAAGTTTACATGGGAAGGAAAGAGCGAGCGTGCATGACCAAAGACTCACTGAAGAAGTATTGTATGGTGTACTACATTAAGTTTGATTTGTAAAACTGTATTTTGACCTCATATACACAGTACATACACTTTCTATATACCATGCACTATCAGTGCAGAAAGCCAGGAATAATAAAAACAAAACATTCCATAAACACTGGAAAAACACTGTTTTTGTTGTTTTTAATGGCGCAAAAATGTGTAACCACTGTTAACCACTGTTTTTTTAAGGTATTGAAATTACTGGAAAACACTGAAAACCCACCAGAATTTACCAAAAATAGAAACTGAAAACAGGAAAGCCTAATTATAATAAACTGAAAACATTGAAGCCACAATAAACATACTTAATCTTTGTACAACATATTGTTTTTAACAGTTAAAGCATTACTTTGAACATTCATTCCCAGCGACTTAGGTAAGGGCAAGCCGGGACGGATAATGCTAGTCTCTGTGCCTTTAGTGAAATCTAGATTCTCCTAATACATCCTCTTGGAGAATCTGCATTTCGTGTCAAGACCAGAGGCTAACATTATGCATGTTCATCGCTTCTCAAAACCACTAAAGATACATATTGCACCGTGTAAACACTCCTGCATTGGAACAATTGGCAGCCTTCAAGAGATACTTAGAACGTTCACCAGACAAAAACACTTTACTGACCATGATCCATTGTACCAAAAAGACTCTTGTACATCCCTGCTTCTTTCATTACTGCTTTCATCTGGCTAGAGTTGCTTGGCCCTAAAGGCTTAACATAAGACAACCACAACAGTCACACACCGTCCCTGCAAATTTCACTCATCCTTCTTTCATATTCTTTCAAACATCGCACTACACACAAGTGAGGATGTTTGTTGAATCTTGGATAAAACACAGAAGACATAGTTTCCATCCTTTGTGTTATATGATACATTGTGATTGTAAAAACAATTACTTATCGCAAATGCTCTTACATCTGCCACTATACTGAAAAGCGTTGAAATTTACCAGACAACTGACATAATAAGTACCCAACAGAAGGCCTACTCTTAAACATCTTAAAAATCAGATTCACATACCATTAAAAAAAATCAGATTTTGTTCTAGGCGCCTATTTGATACCTTTCATAACTCTACAAATCAAGATATCTTTCTCTATTTATTTTCTATTTACCAACCTGTGACACGCAGCCACCTATAATCTATAACAATTAATCATCCCATAAATGTTTCCTTTCCCAAATAAGTGAGACAGAAAATTGGATATTTCTGTTGCAGAAGCTTCCAAAGGATCCAGAACCCACTCCATGCAACAACATACCCAGGTCCTCCATGTTCACACTTCTCTCTTTCTCACCCCTGGACCTCAGCATTACTTGATCAGTTTGGGAGCCTCCTTTGAAATCCCTTCAAATTGGACTCCACATCTGAAACCCTGCAAGAAGGTTCAGGGTTCTGTTGGCCACCAGAGCATGTTTTCGCCACCTGGCCCATTAGCAAACCTCCCTGCACAGGAATTTAAAAAAAAAGTCCTCTTCTGCTAACTTAATCACCCCTGGAAATGAGGATTGTTTCACCCAGAAGGAATCACTAGCACAGCCTGGCGCTCCTTCCTTACTAGTGGGAGAACTCCTTGAATCATAGCAAATGGAGGAAAAGTATAGCCATGTTTCCCCCTCCAGTCCTGTTGAAGTGCATCCGCCACTTCCGAATTGTGCCTCAAATTATAGAGCCTCTTCAACAACCTCGTTAATAGAGAAGCAAAAAGATCCATCTCCAAAGAAACCCAGTGCTCTTGCAGCATCCCAAAAATTCCATGAGAGAGACTCCAATAGATGTGGTCCCTCTAATGTCTTGATGTCCATTCCGGACATGCTTCCTCAGGTTCTTTCCTTAACCTGTGGGAGCACAACACATTCTAAATTTCTTTGCCCTCAAGCAAAAGTTTCAGAAAACATTAAAATACTCCTGGAATGTAATTTTTTAATTTAAAGTTAATCACAAAAACAATTACATTCCCTCTAGTACCGCTCCACCCCCTTTTTTTCTTTCTTTTTACAAACCACAAGACCTACCAAACACATGTTCCGTTAAATTGGGAAAATAAACAAACCCACTAAACCTCAAACCTAGCAAAACAACAAGATTATATTAATGTAAACACTTTATTTCTACAGCTTATTAATGTATATATAAAACAGATACTTCACTGACGAGGAGCGGCACTGAAAAGAGGAAGATGTCTGCTGTATCTGGGTCAATTAGGACTAAGCTGTTCTAGTTCTGGAATTTTGAGTTGTTTTGAATGGCTGAATGGAGTAAGCAAAAAAAGATGTATGGAAAATGCTCGCCTCTGGACTTGACGGTAAATGTGCTCTTGAAATGTGAGACTCTAACGTATGTTCAGGGATGCTATGCCCCATCATAGACTGTTTACAAAATCACTGACCCACTTAGTCTGAAAGATTACTTCAAATACCCAAGGAAAGAATCAGTTGTTCAATTCTAGCCTGCAAATGTGTTTAGTTTACAAGTCGTTACATATGGTCTTTTGCTTTTGAACACACAGTCACTTGTATTTATTTGCACATGGCATGTTTTTAACATGTACTATAACACATTTTTAAACAAACCTCCTAAATCAGCTAGTGCAAAACATTCTACATACATTGACATTTAAGAGCCCAATCCTGTTTGACAGATGTTAAGCACCAACTAGTGTAAAGGTTGAAATAACAGAGTTTGTTCTTGCTCAGAAATGAAAGCAGCCTGTTGATCTACCCAAAGAGGCCTGTGGTTCCAGAGCGGTTGCTAATTCAGAATCCTGTACAACCATAAATGTTTTTTTTAAAAACCTATTGCACTTACATTTGACAACCAAAAGCAAATTTTATTTTGAATTGTATTTTCATGATACTATGCAAAGATAAGGAGCTGAAAATGATATTAATATTATCTTCCATGTTACTAACCAGAATGTAGTCTGCTGCGCTCTGGCATACTGTGAAGGGATCCGTTAATTTAGCGAGGTCTCAAAGGGAGTTAGAGAGGTAAGGTCAGTGATAGAGAGAGCTTTGTATCTCAAGGAACACTGCAGCAGCCATCACACAAAGATTCTACTGTCCATGACCTAATACCGAATCAAGGGCCAAGAAGCCACATGTAATATCATTAGGGACAACCCCCACTCCACTCCTCCCACAATCAAATGCAACTCATGGAATCAGTTCACATACTAAAGAACTTCCACCAACAACACTCTCTCTACAGCATGCTGGATACATCCCTGCTCTATGGAAAAATTAAATCCAGTGTATTGTGCCCCACAGGATAGTCGCAAATTGACAAACTGCAATAGCATAGTGCACCAAGAAGGAGAAATGGTGACCCTGGATGTGCAAGAAGGAAAGACTTTTAACTCAAAATGACTGATGTCCATGTGCCAGATAATCATGGCCATCATGACTGCTTGTGGGCAAGACATACATCCCAATTTATATTTGTGGACTGCTATATTAACCTCTGGGGAAATTAACAGCGCAACCTTTCAGTGCAAGTAGGACATTCTCACCTGTACTAAAATCGGGCAATATTTTGTATTTGTTGTCACCATTAGTACATTACCTGTAGTAAACGTAACGCTGTAATTTAACCGCGCCTGAGAAAGTGGCTTACAGGGTTAGCCATTAACTAAAACATGGGATGTTGGCTCACAACTCTGAGAGCAGTTATGCTGCTAACGTACACATGAAGTTAGAAGAGATATACTTATTCTAAGCCCTACTCAGACAGCGCATACAAAGTTTGAAATTATTTTTAAGAAAAATGTTACGTTTGTGGATTGTAATTGTTAGCAAGAAGTAATGCCATAAAACTTGAGTATTTAATAAGTGTCAGGAAGTTCAAATAGACGGGTTCAGTAGTTGCAGTTCACACAACACTAGCTAGAGCAGTGATGGTGACAGGTATTCTCACATGAAGGTGCACAGGCTGGATTGGAGAAAGGAGGGTGTAACAATGCATCTAAATTTCATATGATAATCACAATTGTGATAGTTCGGTAACGTCGAAGTGTAGGCAGTGTTCAACAAGTACTACGTGGAATTGGTTGTTCCATTGACTCCTCGTGGCGAGGGATTATGTAACCAATAAACAGTGAAATTTCCTTTTATTTGACACATTCATCACTATGCAGACAATAATACCATGTGTTAAAACAAAATGTGAGACAAAAAGATGTGTAGAATATTTTTGCATTTCCCAGCCTTACCCCCTCTGTCACTTTTGATTGGCTAATTCATGTTTGATTAGTAGTGAAATTCCCACTTATGAAAAGTACCCTGCAAGCTATATCCTGAGGGTTTGGTGAATTCTTCCTCTTCCAGCCTGCGTAGGAGTATTTACTTTTTTAAGCAGTGATTGCTTGGAGCCAGCTGAGCCTTCTGTTTCAAGATTTGTACTAGCTTCCGTGAGAGAGGCACTTTGAGCTGCTAAAGAGGTCAGTTAGCGCTACATCAGCATTATGTTACAAAGGAGAATTTCTTAGTTTAAACCCTGTTTGGGAGCAAAGAAGAAGTGGTTACAGGTGTCTGAGCTGCACCTAACCGATCCCAGCCCATGACATAGCCCTCTACCCAAGGCCATAGGTCAGTGGTCTTCAAACTGGGGGCTGGGCCCCCCTAGGGGGGCCTCAAGTGATCCCAGGAGGGGGGCGCCAGGCTCTGGCCAAAAGAAGCATTGTGCTGATAACAGTGCTTTTATTTTAAGCTGACAAAAATGAGCGGCACGAAGCCGCTCTGTAAGGGCCCATCACGAACATGTTTTATCATTTATATCCTAGCTGGGAGAAGGTGTCAAAAGGAAAAGAACTCCAAATAATCTTCAAACCCCTCACCCCACTTCTAATAGTCACACTGTGGATACTCGTACATGTTAGTAAGGCCTGCCTGGCCAGAATAGTATGTTTAGCAAGCATGTATTTGATTGCATTTTTAAAACGGTAACAGAACGTCACTGCAATGTTTAAATATGTCTAGACATATTTAAACATTGACAATTTAATAAAATAATTTTGAAAAATTCTGAGGGGGGGCCCGATGTTTTTTTCCCCCCACTGGGGGGGGCGCAGCGTTAAAAAGTTTGAAGACCACTGCCATAGGTGGATGCTTCCCTGATTTGACGCAGGCCTTGCAATGTCTGCCTTAGGTTTGTGATTCTTGAGAACTTTAAAGCTTGCACATTAATTGGGATCTCTGAATCTACAGAAATAGAGACCACAGTTATATTAGAAAATGATGTCATGGTTTCCCAGACCATACCACACCCCTTTAAAAACATTCTTGTGCTTTTTTACCGGCATTTTAAAGTTCCGTTGATGGGTTCCATCTTGTTCCCTCTATTTTGTCCTTGTTTGAATAAGTGAATACCAGTAGACTTGTCTCACCTCATTTTGTGATGGAGTGATCCCTTCTTGTTTGTGTTCCTTGGATTTGTGCTTTACTGTCCACCACCAGAACCCATAACATTTCCCACCTTGCTAAGAAACGGATGGAATTAGCACCTCTGAAGAGAAGCAGAGATGCTCTCTTTCCAGTGAGCACAATTTACCTCCACATCTGGCCTTCGATGAAAATGTACCTCTTATTATTGGAAAAAGATCATGCCCTGGAGTTGGCTTTGGAGCCCAACCACCTGAATCATATTAGTCGAAGCTGGAAAAATGTACCATCATTGGAATGCATGCTTAGCAACCAATCTCTGATGGTGTTGATGGGTATAGAGTTTCAGGCACTCTTGGTACTGGAAGCTCCTTATTGAACCAAAACAGTTAGTTTAATACACCCCTGGGTGCCAAACAGTAAAATCTTTGTTACGTTGCAGGTGTGATGGGTGTGAAGCAGTGCTGTCTGGGATCGAGCAGCAAGTTATGAGGGCTAATCAGTTTAAGGAGTCCCATCTACGCACACAGCAGCACATTGAGTCAGAGGTGGGTGCAAATTTCCATCTGTATGTGTCTACAAACTAATTTGAAAATGCTAAGTAATAACATTTGTACTTTTTTTAGATAATGTAAATTAAAATGGCTTCAAGTCCTTGGAAGGAACATTAGAGTTTGTCCTGTTCATGCTTCTAAATTATAGGATGCTGTCCTACATGTTTGCTAGACTCATTGTATAACTTATGGCTTGGTATTTAATCATTTTATTTGGAAGTAGCCTACGTTTCTGCGCCCAAGATTAATCCTGATGAAACTCAACATCACATTCATTGACAACCAAAAGGAAAAGCTTAACAGAAATGCAAACATGGACATAGCTCCTAGTGGATTAGTATGGTCTAGCGTAAGAATCGGAATCGTAATCCCAAATTATAAAATAAAAAGTATCCGCATTAAATTATAGTGTGCAATTCGTACAATAATTTAGGTAGACAAGACAATTAGTTAAATGCTCAACATGAGTGTTTAAGTGGATGTTGGTCCTCAAATATCTGCAAATCATAACTTCTTTTACTTGCTTGAAAAACATATTTCTGCAGCCCATGGCCAAATACTATGAAGTGCTTTTGTCACATACTGATCCGGAAACTGCTGCTGCTAAACCACTACCATAGAAGTGACTGGGATACAATTCTTTCTTAGAATCAAACAATTTCCTTCCTCATGTTATTGGTTATAGGGGACATAGACGTATGCCCTGCCTCAGATATATGGTATTTGATGTATAGGCAGCCACGCTCAGGAACCTGTTCTACCTTTACTGAAAGGCACTTTCTTTTTTGATCCAGCAGACGTCATTGTTGGGTGTAGCTCAGGCTAATAAGTATGGCAGAGATGTTTGGGAGCTTAAAAATGTAACTACAGGGTAACTTATTGTGTTTTTTCAGCTTCGAAAGCTCTTTGTTCTCTTATGCTCTGATGGCCAGTTTCCTTTTCACAGAACTTTCAGCATCCTGTCTTTCTACTGCTGGTTTGAATGCCATGTCTGCATCAAGGGCGGCATTCGAAAAGCAGTTTGAACATTTTGTTAATCGATAGCGCTCCCAAAGAGACCAAGGCACTATCCAGTCCCAAACTTTGGCTGCATAGGCTGGTGAAAAGGAATTGGTGCATCACATGATGTAAGAGACAGACTCTGCCTTGTCAGTCATATGCGTGCTCCCTTGAAACCTTTTTACACTTATAATGTCAGGGTTGGAGAACTCACTTCTGATCCTTGCAAGATCTCTAGATTGCTTAGTATTTGACATCCTCTTTGCTCCCATCTGTTGTGATCTACAGGGTGCAAGTTTAAATTGAAGCATGGCCTTTAAATTGAGTACTATTCAATTAGGGTACAGTAGCACCGGTTATTTACAGAATTTGAATACTGTAAAAATGCAATAATAAACACGACTTAAAAAGGAAACTATATAATACGTCGGTAGGGAAATAGAAATATTTCAGCTTCCCGTCTGTTTTTGATGAGTCTGAAAGGCAAATGTTTAGATTCCCCACCATGGAGATTTTGTTTGAATTCATAAACAATACAATATCTTCTCCCTTGAACCGGATACTGGAGCACATTTTAAAGTTTGTAAGTTTCGTTTTTGAAAACTTTTTAAGAAGTAACATTATTTTAAGCCTTTGTATTTTCTTTTAGTAGTGTTATTTCAGGTAATCTTTATTTAATCATTTCACAAATGATCATAAAAGACAAGCAATGTAATTTACATTTGTCTGTTATTATTATTTTTTTTTTTTACCAATCTCTGCTTTGGAAGAGAAACTGTTGTCAATAGTACTCAAACTCAAGACAAATTCATAGCCAGCAGTGAGAATGTTTCCTTTCTGATGGGGTCCGTGGCTTTGTTGCTTTTCCATTATGATGAATGCAAGGCTCCACTTAAACATTGCAGGGGTGCCAGGAGACTAGACCGGGCTGTCAAAATGAATCTATCCCAAGTGGCTATGCAGTCATTTGCCTGAGGGTGCCAGGGAGAAACCATCTGAGGGCAGGTGGACTTCTTCAGAAGTCTTGTACAACTTAATTCCTTTCATAGGCTCAACAGTGCAATGTTTTGAGTTTTTTGTTGTTTTGTTTTTTATAACAACACTTTATTGGTTTTATTGAAAAACAGAGCAAAACATAATGCCGGTCCACTCAGGGGATCACTTACACAATCATGGACAATACCCATCCTCAACCCACCCTGCCACCGGGAGGCATGTAGACCCACTGTTCAAACCATAGTGCGACCACCATTTCCCCTATATCTTCGAGTGTTACTTGGGGCATCCTCGGGTCCGGTAAATGGGCTCCTCCAGTTTTGCGGAGCGGCCATGCCCGCTCTCTATTCCTTCAGTATCAAGCCAGTTGACGACTTCCAGTATCTGTCCACATCCCGTTTTGCCAGTAATGTACCCAGGCCCATTAACGTCCGGTCTCTTCTAGGGCCCCCCAGGTCCTACAATAGGTCCAGCAATGCAAACTTGGAGGATGCTTCGATGTACTAGCCCAATACCTCAGATAGAGTTGCAAAAGTAGAGACCCAGTATTTGTGGATATTGGGGCATTCCCAAACTATGTGGTAGAAATCCCCTGAATCCCTGCCACATCTAGTGCAGACAGGTTGGGGAAGCCTTTGAGCTTCCCACAGGCGCTTGGGCGTGTAGTAGGCACAGTGGAGAAATTTCAACTGGATGAGGTGTAACCATGAAGAGAGGGCTAGGGTACGGGGTGCCATACATGCTTCCCTCAGCGGACCTTCCACTCCTCCCAACGCTCCCTCAGGAATGACAGTGTGCAGGGGGAATGATTACCCAGCGCCTTATAAACTTGAGACAACCCCCCCCCCGTCACCGAACCCATAAGGAGCCTGACCTCAAAGGGGTTGGAGGGGGGGCCTGCCACTGCCGCACCGTATCCTGAAAGTGCTTGGCAGAGTTGGAAGTAATGCAAGAATTATGATTTGTGGAGGAAAAAAACGATAATTCGAGGCCCTTGAAGGACTTTATGCAGTCACCCTCCCAAAGGTCACCTAGCCTAGAGATGAACATAGCATCCCATCCCCTGAATCCCTCTAATAGCGCAACCCGGCCCAGCCATCTGCTGGTCCACAGTGGAGTTTCCTAGGGTCACCCACCTGTCTCATTCCTTTCATCGCAGGGCAGCCTTCCAAGTCAGGAACCACCAGTAGCGAGAGGGAGATTGTTGCGCCATTGAGCATGCCCATAAGATTGTCAAAGCAGATCAGTGAGACACTAATCTATATGCCGGGTCTGCCCACCCTCCGCTCATCCAGTCGTTCACTACAACGGTATGTGCTGCCTATTAGTAGAGGCGGATGTCGGCCATCGCCAGACCAACCTCGTTTGCAGAGAGGACATATTTGTCAAAGGATTCCTGGGGGGTGTTTATGGTACCACAGAAATCTCCGTGCTCGGGCGGTCATGAGAGCAAACCACAGGTTTGGCACAGGGAAGGGGAAATTCTGAAGGATGTACAAGAGACACGGGAGGACCATCATTTTGCACAGAGCCAAGCGCATTAGGCTGCAGCTTGGTCCATCTCTCGAGGTCAGCCTGGACGGCCCCGGTAAGGAGGCTAAGGTTGACGCTCCAGGCCAAGTCCGGCTCCCACGTCCTATAAATCCCCAAGTAGTGAAAGAAAGCTTAGACGCCGGATCGTCACGGTCGGGTGCCAGGTCTCATCAGCTCCGCCCCCCCCTTAAGAGGGATCAGCAAGGACGTGGGCCAACAACAGTGCTATTTTAAGTTGTGTTAAGAGTTTCATATGGACATACACTAGAAGGTCTCTAGGCCCTGTGGTTTGGAAGCCAACATGGACAATTTGACTGTTGACAGGAAGTGAATTGTGAGCCTGCTTCTGAAGTTGTTTCAGGTCATAGACAGTGTTGATACAAACAGACAGTACAACAACAGCAATCTGTTACCTTAACAAATGGTGTGGAACAATATTCAGAATTCTGTTGATAAGTTCTGACAAACTGGAACTGGTTGCTGTCTTGCAACATTAGCATGACGGTGTTTGATCATCCAGGTCTGTAGAATACCAAGCGAGACAAGCTGAACAGGTTTGTGCTGGACCTGCATAAACGGCTAATATCTGAGGAGCTGCTTGGAGACATTTTCATCAAATGAGGAACACCCAAGATCGTTTTGTGTGTAATTGCAGGAAAAACAATATACCATTACCACATCTCCAGAGCCCATATCCTATTAATAGACACGGGAAAAGTATAGAGATATTTCCATGATCAGACGTCTCTTCTCCCATAAAAAGGACGTAGAAGCTTCAACAGTACAGGGCAAAATAAAGTTCTGATTTCCCTGGATTGGCCCCCTCAGCGGCATTACTTTGATAACCTCCTGTTCCAGAACCATGCCTGGATGTTGCACTTGAGGCAGCACCTCCCATCCGATATCCTTCCCTACAGCGTTTTATTGCTGATCTTGACCATGTGTATTGTACCTCCATACTGCAGTGACATCTTGAAGGAGCCAGAGCACCCTTCCAGAAGAAGTGGAGGAGGGTCTTTATATGGTCTCTTGTCCTCTATTTTGACTAAATCTGCCTTGGAACTTACTTGTATCAAAGGAGCCCTGCATGCAGTAAACTGCCACCTTAGTCATCTTTTTTTCACAATCTTGATGATTAATGGTTTCTTGGATGGACTCAGAAAGGTCTATCCCTTTAAGTCGGGCGTCCCTCCTCTCTTTGGGAGCTGCATGTAGTAATCTCGAACGTTAGTGATGCCACTATTTCAGGCCTACGCAAAGCAGAGTGTAGTACCTTTGATTTAAGTTCTTTCCAAATGTGCTCCTCTTATGGAGAGGTTTCAACATACCTTACATGTAAGTGTGATCACGGACAAAATGAAGAACTATGCATGTTTCCCCATAGGCAAGACATCTTTAAAGCATTGTGTCGCAAGGGGGTTGGTAGTCTGCAACGCTTCTCCATAAAAGTAAGCAGTCCCGCAGAAGTCCATGGCATAAACTACCAGTGCAAATGTAGCCACAATTTTTCCCTTATGAAGAATGTATTTGTCTCAGAGGTGTGCAAAGTTGCAACCTGCAGTTTAGTCCACACTTTTGGCAGGCACTCGGGCGCACACCTTTGACAGGCACTCGGGCGCACACCTTTGACAGGCACTCGGGCGCACCATTTGAGAGGCACTCTGGCGTGCTTTTTGACAGGCACTCGGGCGCGCCTTTTGGCAGGCACTCGGGCGCGCCTTTTGGCAGGCACTCGGGCGCGCCTTTTGGCAGGCACTCGGGCGCGCCTTTTGGCAGGCACTCGGGCGCACCTTTTGGCAGGCACTCGGACGCACCTTTTGGCAGGCACTTGGCGCACTTTTCGGCAGGCACTCGGGCGCACCTTTTGGCAGGCACTCGGGTGCACCTTTTGGCAGGCATCCGTTCACACCTTTGGTAGACATTCATGTATTGACACCAGAACAAATGCTGTAGTAGCCCAAACCTTTTTACATAATCTGTTTGCGCAAAAACTCCCTTGAAGTTCTTCTCTTCTATTCTCCTGGTTTCCCAACACATTTCCCTGAGTTGGGCTTGCCCTACTCTTCCTCTGTTTAGAAATAATGAAAAAAAAATCTCATGAGAGAAGCAAAAATGACTTGCTTTTAACAGTAGTTCTCCATCTAGGCTATGTTCTTAGCATTCACAAATATCTTGTCTTCATCTCTATAAACCAGGAAAGTAGAAAAGGTGTAAGAGGAGAGATCCTTCGAATCTGTCACATAAGATTGGCTTCGCTAACTGACTCTGCAAGACAGATTGGGCCAGTGCAGCGTCTAGAATACTTACCCGGGTAGTGTCAACATTTTAGTGATTGATCACAGTTTGATCCACCTGGGCGAAGAGTCACGCTCCGTGACTTTCTCTGACATACCCACTGCATGTTATGCGTGAGAGCTGTGCTAGCCTCCTCATCAGTTTAGACTCGCATTACCTTGGATGAAAACATTTCAGTGCCTATTGTCTCCATTGCCTGCTTGACTTTTCTGTCTAGGAGGTTTGTCAAATTGGAATGTTCTTTAAAATAATCAAAAAATATAGGCTGTGTAAGCGTGCTTTCTTCACCATAAAGAGAACATTTCACAATTCAAAAAGTATTTCAGCTTCCCCACCATGGGTGAAATGTTCCTCTGTGTATAAATTCAACAAAAGTAATGAAAAGGATTACTAGTAGGTACATTTTTATTTTGAAGTTTTGAGAATTGTTTTTATTTTCAATGTGATAAGCAACATGTAACGGCGTTTGGAGGGCATCCTGGGCTCTCGCAAATACCACAGAGTCCTCCACAACACAACATTGGGACCATAAACCCACCAAAGGCTAGCACATCCTGAGCAGTCTTCTGGACGCCCTTTTTCATATGATAAATATATCAAAGCAGAATCTTGTCGAGGCCAGCAGACACCCTTGTTTGCCCCTCTTGTTATTTTGAAAGGATGGTTTAGGTTTTCATTTGATGAAACCCTCACCTGAGATTCTAACTTCACCAACTACGAAAACAAGAGAACACGCTCCTAGTAACAGCAGCTCATGTGGCTCGACGTTGCCTCCAGTTTGCACACTGGGGGCACTGCTTGAAAGGAGAGCCTCTCTTGAAGGGTTCTTGCTTCCATTAGACACCAGAGGTCATATGAGTTGGAGAGTACCCATTTCCAAAGGAACCAATTCCTTCCATCAGCTACTGCACGTCACTCTCTCAACATGCAACTACATATCTGGGTGATCATACCAGAAAGGGTTTGGACAAGCCAAAACTGCATCCGTGCCAACAGCTTTTCCGATCCGCTGGTAGTCATTGAGATTTGATAAGTATGCAGTTTTTATCCAGGGTTGCCCACCCATCCCATCCATTGTTATAGATCAAAGAACTGGATAAAAGTGAGGTGGTTCGATTTGATGGATGCACTCAGCAGTCTCCACCCATAATGGCCCGCAATCCATTAAATATTAGAGAGGAATCATTTCCTTATTAACTTAGCAGGAAATTCCGAAATTGTGTGCAACAGCAAATGCTTCATCATCTGACATTATTCTACTCCTCCTGAGAAAAATATAGATGTGGAAGGGCAGACTGCATTCGATATGAAAAGGCTTATTACTAGATCTGGTCAGCTGCTTTTAGAGGCTTTTCTTTAAAATGTAATAAGAAAAGACCCCTGAAATTTGGCTAGTTTGATGCCTACATATTTTGGCTCTGGGTTTGCCTGATACACTGGGAAATTTTACCAACCCATACATTTCTGAAAATGTAAATCCGTATTTGTAAAGCGCGAACTACTCACCCTTACGGGTCTCAAGGCGCTGGGGGCCGTCGTGGAAATTAAGTGAGCTATTGCCCAGAGTCACATGGTGCTGAGCTGAGCTGCCGCCGGAGCCGGGGATCAAACCGGGAGCCCTGTGCTCCGAAGTCAGCTGCCCTGGCCGCTGCACCACACCTCTCCACTGGCGAGACCCAGGCAAATATCAATATCAGGAGATGTGACAGGCACAGTTTGGGCATGCTCTTTTCGCTCGTAATGGCCTTCAAAAATAAGATATGTAGAAGCTCTATTTCCTCAGTATATGTAGAGGCAAACACTGGAATGTTTTTTAAGTCACTTGACATGGTTTCAGTTTCCGCTGTTTGTGACTTATGACGATATACCCGCCCACATCGGAGAAGAGTGGGAATTGAAGATGGTAGGGCGTTTCCCACTGACTCCAAATTCAGCTGTTTTACGGCACATAGATGTGAGATTGTTGATTTTTTTGTTTGATTTTTTTTTACCCATAGTTTGTGGACAGGGTTGAATTCTCTTGGTGCTGGCTCACCCCAAGCTCCTTTCTTGGGTACAATTCAAAATTGCATCACTTTCATTGGTAACCATTTACTCTTCATTATATTTTTCATTTTCAAGGGGCATTTTGGATTATCATTGTAAGTTCTGGATTAGTTGTTGGCTTTCGTATGGCATATTTTCGGACAAACTGTCAGTTATATATCTATGAAACTTGAATCGTTTGTAGAGTGTGTGTATGTGTATATGTATGTGTGTGTGTGTATATGTATATATATGTGTGTGTGTGTGTATATGTATATATGTGTGTGTGTGTGTGTATATGTATATATATGTGTGTGTGTGTGTGTGTGTATATGTATATATATGTGTGTGTGTGTGTGTGTATATGTATATATGTGTGTGTGTGTGTGTATATGTATATATGTGTGTGTGTATATGTATATGTGTGTGTGTGTATATGTGTGTGTGTGTGTGTCTATGTGTATATGTGTGTGTGTATATGTATATGTGTGTGTGTGTCTATGTATATGTGTGTGTGTGTCTATGTATATATGTGTGTGTGTGTATATGTATGTGTGTGTGTGTCTATGTGTATATGTGTGTGTGTATATGTATATGTGTGTGTGTGTCTATGTATATGTGTGTGTGTGTCTATGTATATATGTGTGTGTGTGTATATGTATGTGTGTATATATGTATGTGTTTTTGTATATATATGTGTGTGTGTGTGTGTGTATATATATATGTGTGTATTTATGTATATGTGGGTATATGTATACATATTATATTCATTCTACTTTAGTAGTTGGGCCTTCAGTACAAGTGGTTCCAATTGTCAGTTTTGTTATCAAGTTTGTCTTTTTCTCACATTTACATTGACTATTTTTTTAATTCAATGATCGTCTTATTTGTGAAAACCCTCTGTCAATATTTACAAATGGCTCCTTTCTGGATTCAGAAATTTGTTTCGTTTTCAGAAATGTATTGCTAATTGGGTTTCTCAGCTATTTAACTCACTTAGTTCTGTCCATGTAGATACCACGTTATTGCCCACCTCTTATTAAAATGTAAAAACAATGTTAAAAGAAATAATTCTGTCCTTTTGCCTGTTTCATAATGTTACAAAGGGAGCGTATTTGCTCTTTCAAACGTTTTGTTAATCCTATTTTTAGAAAAAACACTTTCCTGCATAGCACATTACATTTTCTGGAAAGATGAAATTTCACTATTTTGGCTGTTTCCCCAGTCACCTGCGGAGTAAACCCCCAAACCCGGTGCATCTTTACATTCCCAGCATTTGGGTCAAATGTACACACATGTGGCCTGGATATCATTTGCTGAAAAGTGTTATGAAGGCCTAAGGTTCAATCTCTCAAATGTCAGAAGATGGGCTCAGCAGTGTATTGAATACCCTTAGCACTCAAGGGCACATACGCCGTCTGGCATTTACTTTATTATCCACATCATATACACCTATCTGCCTCAAAGACTTCACATGTGCCTCGAGGACTATTAACCTATAGTAGAATCACCACATGAGGCTTTAAACTTCAGCTGTGTGTGTAGATTCTTTGGAAACTGTTTATCCCTATAGGGACCGCAAATCTGGTAGCCTTTTGAAGACTTCAAGAGAGCTCTGGTGCTTTTCCATCTGCTAAACATTCATTTACATATGCCTCTGAGAGTAGACAGTTCAAAGTCAATTGTTTACACCAGTATGTCTTAGCTGTGACCATGCTTGGCCAACGAGCTGGAGGTTTCCGAAGATAAGAGCTCAGTGTGAGATTATTATTTCTGAAGATCGTAAAAAGGGCAATTTTCTGCATTTTTTTCAGTCTGAGCTACTACACTCCTATTGACCATAAAATCTGTTCTTGTGATTCTAGAAATCTCACTCCACAGAAATGTTTCTGTCCAATTTATTTTGAAAGGTTGGGTATACACTGTTGATTTAGCCAAGGTAATGTAGAAAGGCCTTCCTTGGATTGCACTCAATTACTCCAGGTTATATATGGTTTGAAGGTTGAGTCATTGGCACAGTTGGGGAAACAGGGAATTTAATATCTCTCCATTATATTTGTGGGTGTGAATTCATGTTCCGTGTTTCTCCGTTAAGAACATATCTACAGTGGGATCTGAATGTAATATTAGAGATGCAATTAAATGCTGTTTTGTTGCCGGTCAATCCTGTATTCTAACCAACAGCTTACTGTGAATTGTCTCGATTGTGTTACTTTTACCACTGTCTCCATGGTAGACAGCGCATCACTTCTTTGAGTTGGCAAACTCAGTGCTTCCTTGGATTCAGAACTATTTATTTTTGAACCCCATTGTACTTGTTACTACTACAGATTGCAACTACAAACCACAGTATTGTGGCAATCACACCTTATTCTAGCTTTCAGTCTCACATCCATACCATATGGAAGGAGCCCACCTTGTCCTCCGTGCACCTAGTACGTACAAAGGAGGAGCATATGTGGGCCCTCCACAGATGCTTCGGTGTCAGAATTTTATTAGTCAGAGCTTGGAGGATAGTGCCAACTCTCTTTGGACCATTAACGCAGCCCTTCATTCATCATCCTAGAGTATTCCCACCCATCCCTCCAACTTGACTTTCAAAGAAATTAAGAAGTTTGATGAGTTAATCACCAAAAATTTGTAAATGTGGGATAAACTCCCCTCTCCCTAGGACCCCTATCAACTTGTGCGCCTCAAGCTCCCTGATACATTGTTCTGATGCTAATTTCTTTCAAACCAAGCAAGTGGACTTCTCTGAGTAAATTTTTACTTTCATGCAAAGTTTTGTGTTTATCCGTACAAGTTTCTTCTGTAGTGGAAAGCAAAGATACCTATGGGGGTTAAAATGAGACCTGCTGCTTTTTTGACCACAGCATCAATTGTCCCACCTTCAATCAGGATGCATTTTCATGTTATCTCAAAATATCATGAATAAGCTAAACCTAAGTCTCTGCCAAGTGTTGTACTGATCCGAAAAAGTGTTCAAAAGTTATTAGCAAAAAAAAACCTTTGATATTGTTAAACTTTGCTCCCTATTCCCCTGGACCCCATCGTCCCCTTTCTCAGATGTGCATGAAACCTGGGATTCCTGCTCTGACATAACCTGCTGACATCCTGCTAAATTTCATGCAGATTCATTAAAAAACACCAAAGTTATTAGCACATGAAATTGTTTTGCCCCTCATTATAACTTTGCCCCACCCCTTGATGGATCTGAACGAATCCTGTCATACTCACAGAAGACTAGGCATGCTAAAGGTGTGCCATATTTCATGTAGATTCATAAATGAAACAATCACAAAGGAGGCAAGGGAGGATTTGGGATGGTCCAGTACTTACCTCCCATATGTTATTAAAGTATTTATAGGGTGTACAGTTCAGAAGGCAAGAGGGTCCTAGCTGTCTCTTATGACTAATAGACCTTTTTTTAGGGTCAGGAACTGCATAGCTGTTAAAAGCAAATGCCTTGCCCACTACTTTGGTGGCGTGCTTCATCATCGGACATATGCTCCTCGTAGGGCTTGCTCTGCAATGCCTAATGGGCCCCTTTGGGGGGACGAGGGGGGCGGCAGGGTGCGCTTTTTGCCAGAGATCATTTGTTGTTTAACCAAGGAGTCTAGCTAAGTATACCCTGTACAGAGTGTAGACTGGCTTTAAAGATTTGTGAGGATAATTAAAATTCATCAAGTGATGCCATAGTTAGTAGCAAGTTAACACTTTTGATTCCCCCCATTTAAATGTGCCCCCTTTTAGACGAATTTGGACAAATTCAGAAATACCAAGATTTAGCAAAATCTGCCAAATTTCGTGCTAAATTTATAGGCAAATCAAAAATACCCCTTCCAGCTTTCAAGATCTAACTAAAATATACCCTCTTCAGGACCAGACGAGAACACTTTTTCAACGCTAACTTCGTATACTGATGAAATGCTTTACATGAAACCAAGCAAAGGCACTTCCTTGAACAGAGTTCTGCTTAAGTCCCAAGTTTGGTGGTATACAGTTCAGTCTTTTTTCTGTATCGAGCTACAACTTATTGATTCATCTGGACACATTCTGTCGCCGCTCTAATACCCTTCTCTTGACTCCAATTGAAACCAAGCCTGCAGGTTTGAAAACCCCTGTCCTACAAGGAATTCCACAAGGATAAGTTAGTGCTTCAAAAGCACAAATAATTTCTGCAAACTTTTAATCGGATTACCACATAAGTCATACATTTGCCATCCTAATTTCTTTTTGTACCTTTTCATTTGAGTTATACTGGACCCTCCTTTAATTTAATTTAGGAGAGCCTTTACATGTTGTCTGTATCAGGCTTGTCGTTTCGGCTCTTAAAACATGTTTGTACTGCAAGAAAGCTTCAAAACCATTTTGGAGCAAATCTGTTGTCTCTTGTGCTATTGAGGCCTAATAGGTTCACTCTAATCTGCCACCAACCATAATTCTTAACCGTACTCTTAGTACCCGGGCAGCTGTTGTGGTCTTCTAAATGATGCCAAAGCCACGTCAAACATGCCCAAACCACATGATCTTCATAGCAGCCCCCTCTTATTGGGCCCAGAATTTTTGACAACGCATGCTTTATTTTATTTTCACATGGCTGTTATTACTTACACCAAAAAAAATGTATTTTTATGTTGTGTTACATTGATTTACTTTTTTTTGTGTTTTCTTCATAATGGAATTTTGTCATAAAGGTCTCTTCATCCCTGTGCATATTTTTATTTTTTCATTACAGGTCACGAACATAAGGAAAACATTGAAAGCCACAACCTCTGCAACCGCTCAGGATCTGGACCAACATCTCACAGATCGGGACGGGCCTTCCCTCAGCGAGCAAAGGCAGCCCACCAAGAAAATGTCCAAGGTTAAGGGGCTTGGGGCCAGTCGCCACTGATGCCTTGGGCATTGGCACTTTTCAGGAAAAAACACCTGTTTACAGACTCTCACATCACAGACAGGAGATCCTACTTACAGTTTTCAGGTGGGCGCTGCTAAGCCACCAATAAATCTGAAGTTGGTTTTTTAAGTGGAATAAAGCAGTTTCACTGTTTAGCTTATTCTGTTAAACAAGTTCCCAAAGCAGTATTGAATTTGTAGGACCCCCCCACTCCATTGCACAGGAGTCCCCCCTTACTCCATTGCACAGGAGTCCCCCCTTACTCCATTGCACAGGAGTATGTGAAAAGAGTACACTTTGGTAGATGGATTGTTTGGTGTGTGGATGACTTCTTGTGACGATTATCTGATGGATGCATTTTTAATTGTTCTGTTGCCCCTTAAAACTTGAAGCTAATGTCATCTGTACTGGTGTGTAGACCATTTCCGTACCTTAATTGATGCTGGTTTTCCACTGGTTTGCGGATAACTGTCCTGACCAGCCAAATTCCCCTAATGTTATGACAGTAATGTAGACATTTAAAATTACACAGACCTTAGTTGGCTTGTAACTAAAACAAAAAAAAAAAAAGCAAATTGAATACACCGCTTTTTTTTCACAAGCCTATTTGGTAGGATTTGTTTTTTCTTCATTTTCGGTAGGTGGTAGCCGCCTGACGAATGGAACATCTGATGTGAGTATTCTGAAACTTTGTCTCCTGGTTACCTTTCTGTTACCCTGCATGCTAATCTCATCAGCGTTACATGGAATACTTTGGTTCAGGCAGGTATGCATTAGATTGAAAGATACAAAACCCACCTTCAGAAGGAATGAAACCCCTAGTAGATAATGTTGGGACATTGCATTATTCCACTGCCCCCCAGTCAATCTTGTAATATTTAGTTGAACTTGAAATGCTGACTCTGTTTCTACCTGGGAATATTGTGATATCACTACATGTCATGAGCGTCTGTTTACAATAGAATGTTCCTTCAGTGAGACGTTCAGAGCATTGAATTGACTCTGTCACCCTGTTCGATTTTGTTGTTTCGGATGCTTGTATATTTTTCTTTTTCGATCACTTTTTATAGAACATGTGAGTACAAGATTCAGTGCAGGACTGGTAACTTTGTGCCACCCCAGGAAAGGCCATGCCTCTTCACAGTCACAGCTAGCTTGGTCCACGCTGCCCCTTCACGTACTGAGATAAAGAAGCATATTTTATAAGCGTTATTGTTCCTCAGATGTATGTTAATGCAGAGAGAGAGAGCCATTGCAGAACACATGTATACCAGTATGTGTAACCTGCCTCCAGCTTCCTTCCTATTAGTATTAGTTTTCAACGTGGTTCTGCTGCCATGTGCTAAGAAAGCTCAGGGCGAGAGTCCTTCGTGCCATCCTGCTGGTTTTAATTCTACAGCTTCTTTTCTTTCTTCTGCTCGGCAGCACTTGGGAGCTGTGATGCCCATCAATACTTGCACCATTCATATCACTTCATCTAGTACTAGGCAATGGAATTCTCGAGGCTGCTTCTCATGTGAGATGTTGCTCAGAATGGGTAAGCTCCATCCTACAGCTGCCATCTCTGGAATCCTATGTGAATCTGTACATTCCTTCTTTGCATGCCAATAGCTCTCCACACACTCCTCTCTGGCCTATGTGCATCTTCGCCTCCACTCCATTTATAGCTCTCTGCCTTCAAAGCAATGAGATGTTCCTTGACATCATGCCTCATTTGGACCCCAATCTAATTTATACAGATTTGAAAATAAAAACAATTTGTATAGGGCTTTCTATGTTTTAAACCGTAAACTGTGGGTTCATATTTCCACGTGTGAACAACACAGAACCAAATTGGCCCTGGTTTGGCCAAAGAATCTAAGCAGTGTCCTTTGTCAGCTAAGGATGGGGTCATTGGACCAATTCAACCTGGAGCTTAATGTGCACCCAACTCTGAAAATAAGTAGGAATTTGTAAAAACGTTTTGGAATATGGCTGCCTTGTTACTCGTGTACTAAAGTTGCCTTTCTTACCCCATCACGGTTCCTGCGTTGTTGATATTTTGTGGCATCTTTTGTACAGTACATTTCCTGTTTTTTGAACGATGTGAAGCGAGGATTGATACGCTCTTGTAACTGACTTGAAAATACCTTTCTGGTTACGAAGCACATTTGAAAACATTAAAAGCATCGATTTTGTTGTACTTTTGTGTTGAAGCGTTTCCTTTTTTGTTAAATCATATTGACTTGTCATGTACCTACAATCTGAGTTCATTGAAGCACAAGGAATACTAAACAGCCTTGCAGAACCACGCTTTAACATTACATCCAAATTCTCTTGCGTGTGCATCTTGATAACCCTAAAAACCTTTATTTAAATGGTAAATAATTATTCTGTATGCATAATCCTGCTCTTAAACCGCTTCAGTTGGAAGACAACTACCAGAGAACAAGCATTTACAGAAATGGATGATTTTAATATAGATGTGAAGTGTGTGGTAAGTCAAATAATTGTGCTCTTTGTCAGTAAGCTGGACCTTGGCTGTGTGAGTGAGATTTTTCCTCCTACCCCTTCTTGTACTGTGACAATTAAAGCCGATATAATTTGCTTAAGTGTGACTATTTGAGCCAAATAACTCTTGTATCCGGTCTGTCACACTAGGCCGTGTAACGTTTGGTTATCTCCTCCTCAATCAGTGGATCTTTTTAGATGTTTGTGTGTGTGGGTTGAGGGGAACAATGTGTGCCAAAAATGGACTTTGCTAGGTTTTTATTGAAAATTGAGTTTACTAACTATATTTGCCTTTAAGTTAGCCCCAAACTGATGCAAAAATCCAGTGTCCTGTTTTAAAAACATCTAATTAATATGAGAGGTTTTTGACACAGCCAGTCATGGAGTGTCCAAGCAGTTAAGACTTTTGAAGCCTCAAACTCCTTGTCTATCTCCTTACTTGCTTTCTTTGTTCAGTATTTTCAGCTTCACTCTTGGAGATCGGAATTCAGTCTTTTGTACTGTTGTTGACTTCCTATGAAAATGTGTTGTTTTTTTCCATCCACATTGTATAGTGCAGGCATAACTTAAGGGACACTTTGCGGAAAATGTTATTTTGAAGCAGAAGAATCTAGACTGTGCGGTCCCATACTAAAAACAAAAAGACATACAGGGCGTGGTTAAGACCTCATTGGAAATTAAGCATCAATTATAATGTGATGTGGGACGTGTGACTGGGAGAGTTCTAGACCACGTACTACAGAGCAGGGTTATACATATTTGCGTTAGACATATTTGGAGCTTGGGGCACGAAGGGGTAAAGTAATTTTAATAGAGAGACTTCCATTTTACGTTGAATGCTGATGCAGAGTTCAGAGACCACATCTCAGTGTTCCACCGTCTGTTATTAAGCCACTAAATCACATCTTCTCCCTGTTGTGGATGGGCATGACGAATGGGTTGCATTAACAAGTAAGCAATATGAGCCTTTGTATTGATTTTTTTTCCTAAGGCACGTGTGTATAAATTATTAATAATGTGTGATATTTGAGATACTAGGATGTTACTGAGAATATAATAAGATAATAACCAATTTTGAGCTAGGATAATGAGAACTGTCTCCGTGGTTCTTATAAAGATGGTCTCACTATTTGTCAGACCTTGTCTCTGGGTCCTTGGGTGGCCCATGACTACTTGGCAGGGTGCCTGCTAGTTACTAACGTTGATCTTTGGTGTTCTAGAGCAAGGGCACTGTTGTTCTGCAGCCAGAAAGCACTGGCGCCTGACTCCCCAGTGTAGCTTGGTTGAATTATCAGGGTCTACTCTGTGATGTGCTATAGGGGGACCCCCCTGAAATTATGTCTGGGCCCCAGGGGATGGGGTCTCACGGGCCAAAATTGGCCCTAGGAGGTGGGCTGCTCGGCCCACCTCCCCTTCTAATAATTGACCGGACCTCCCCGATCACCTTAGTAGTATGCAGCGGTTTTTCCTGCCTTTGCAAGGATGATGGACAGCTTACCAAAAGGCCCCCATGCGCATTTCCCGACTATTTTGTTGACGCTTTCTTCATGCCGAGGAATGTGAGGACATCTCTACCAAACAAAGAAGCACTTACTTGATATAGCTAAAAGGAAGTACCCTTGTTTGGTTGAGATTTACCTCTTTGCAGTCTTGTTGTCCTCTCTATAGGAGGATTCATGCTATCGCAGATTTCTGGATAAAGACGCACAAGGAACAATCACATTGCCAAAAAGTACACAAAGTCACAGGAGACATTTCCTCATGGGCCGTTACACAGATGTTAGTTTAGAATACGCATTCGACATTTACCCGACGAGGTAGCAGTTTCTAATTAACCAGTAGAAAGTGCTCCGCTTGAGTAGATACTTTGTGCAAAACTGTGGACTCTTGTTGGCCGCAGGTGCGGTTCTGTTGTGGCCCAGTCACTCTCACAGCTACTGATGCATGCACACAGACACTTAGACACCCACTCAGGTTCTCACATACACTCTCACAGACCCACTCAGGCATACACACTCACCGACTCAGACCCACTCACACACCCACTCACAGACCTACTCAGACACTCTCACACACTCAGACCAACTCAGACACTCATGCACCCATTCCCAGACTCACTCTTGCACCCACTCACAAACCCACTCAGGCACTCATACACCCACTCACAGACCCACTCAGACTCATACACTCACTCACAGAACCACTCAGATACTCATGCACCCACTTACATAACCACTCATACTCTGTCACACCCAATCATAGACCTAGTCAGAGAATCACACACCAACTCATAGCCCCACTCACAGACTCACTCAGGGTCTCTCACACCCACTCACACTCATTCAGGACTCATGCACTCACTCAGAGAGTGACTCACACTCATGGAGGCACTTGCAAACCCTCTCAGGCACACTCACACCCACTCTCAGACCCACTCAGACACTCACTCATGCACCTACTCAGACACCCACTCAGACACTTATGCACCCACTCTGACAAGCATCAACTCACAGATTCACTCCCACACCCACTCACTGACCCATACAGCCAGTCACAGACCCATACAGCCACTCACACACTCACTCCCTGACCTATACAGCCACTCACACATACTCTTGAAGGTTACAGGTTTCAGTTAGTAAATAAAATTATAAAACACCTTTGAAATTCATTTTTTTTTAAAAACCCAAAGGTTACAGGGACGTTATAATTGGGAAATAACATTAAAAAAGGTAGAAATTCAATGAAAAAAAAAAGGTGACAGGGATGTTATAGTTAGGCTCAGATTTCACTTGTACTAAACCATAAAAATTTAGCAGTTATAGTTACCTGAGCTAACTATAACTTACGACCCCACAGTGCACTGCTTATGACCTCTCATATTACATCACTCATGACATGGTCAGTGACTTCACTGATTACATCATCCGCAGAACTACTCACACACCCAGTCACTCACCCACACAACCACTCATGCACCCATACAACCACTGCCATACCTATCCATAGATGCATACAACCACTCACTCATCCATAGAGATACTAATTCACCCACTGACCCATATAGCCACTCACTCACCCATACAGCTCCTAACAAAGCTACTCACTCACCATTGCAGCCACTCATACCCATTCACTCACCCACACAACTACTTACATACCCATTCACACACCCATACAAGCTCTCACACCCACTCACTCACCTATACAGCCACTCACACACTTACTGTGCAATACAGCCACTCACACACCCACTCATCCATTCATACAGGCACTCACTCACCCATACACCCACTTACACACCCTGTCACTCACCCATGGAGTCCTTCACAGCCACTCAGGAACCAATATGGGCACTCACACGCCCTCTTACCCACTCATAGAGCCACTCACACAGTCACCCACCCATAGAGCTACTCACCCACCCATACAGCTACTCACACAGCCACTCGACCATACAGCCACTTACACAGACACTCACCTATACACCACTCATGCACCAACTCACTCACCCACACAGCCACTCACACAGTCACTCGCCAATACAGCCACTCACACAGCAACTCACTCACCCATACAGCTACTCACACACCCACTTAATCACCCATACAGGCACTCACCCATCCATACAGCCACTCACACACAGATTCAGACAGTCACACAGCCACTCAAATGCCATATGATAAAAATAGTATCACTCAGTAGTACAGAAACAATAATAATGTATCCTCTGCAGTAGCTTAGTATATATGTTTTAGTCTCAAACGTTTACGAAACACACTCACTGGATGATGTCATCAGTGACGTCATTTGAGATGTCGTCTGTGATGCCACTGACCACGTCATGAGTGATGTAATATGTGAGGTCATAAGCAGTGCATTCCGGGGGCGTAAGCTATAGTTAGCTCGGGTAACTATAACTGCTGAATTTCTATGGTTTTGTACGAGTGAAATCTGAGCCTAACTATAACATCTCTGTAACCTTTATTTTTTTAAAGTAAATATATATACACACACATTAAGTATTCAAGTCCATTTATGGTTAACTGTTAATCTTCCTTTTTTTTGTCTCTCAACCAACATTTAGCATTTATCTAACACATATATATTTGCCACTCTAAACAATATTTGATCTTTTCTCCTGTGGTTCTATTACCAGGTAGCATATTTGTAGTTCTAATGCTCACTTCATCTTCATTAAATACGGAAAATAGAATAATTTTCTGGCTGCCAGGCTAGACATCTGAAACTGCCCGATTTGTTAAGAAAAAATGTACTTAAAAAAAAAAAAATCCCAAACTGCGATCACACACAAAAACAAAGCTGCCCTTAAGGTGTAACACCTCTTTAAAAACTTCATGCGCTTTACGTTTTGTTTTATGGTGAGTGGAGCTTACTTTGAAACACCTCACGGGACATCCATTTATCCTTGGTTTCTTTTTTCTACTTTTGTTCGCACAACCTTAGGAGACTCCTGTTTGCAAACAATATTTTCTCCTTCTAAAAGTGTCCCTTTTCTGCCTTATGTGTCTTTTCACCGTTGTGTAATAAATTATAAGTAGAAGAAACCTAGCTTGGAAGTTGCAGCACACTCTATGTTTTACATATTTACAGATTTATGCGCAGGGAGAATAGGCGATTTGACTAGAATCTCGCAATTTCAGTCAAGTGCTGAAACCAGGATTCGTATCCAGGTAATGAGGGTCCAACGTTTGGCAGCTCAGCCACTAGATCCTTCTTTCACCAACTTTTATCTGTTTTCATGAATTTCCGAAGAACCTTTTATTCAAGTGAGGCAAGTGGTTCCTTTTGTTCTCATTGGCTGCGTGAGCTCCTTCAAATACTAGGACTTCTATGACGTCAAGATGTTCGGAGAGGACACGCCACCGTACGATGCTATTGCAGCTTCCAGGCATTGACTGAGGATGAAGCCCGGAGCATTCATGGAGAGGCTGTTGAAACAGTTTTCAGGCAGATATTGGAAAGTTTTCAAGCCTACCATCCAATTTATACCAAGGGTAGAACTAAATCCATGAGGTCCCTGCCAATCCTGGTGCAGCCCCCACAACACTGAGCAAGCTGCCTGCAGTGCCTTCCTACGTTGAAGCAGCTGTGCTTTTGCCTGATGGTCTTTCAGTGCCAGAGCTTAGATCAGCAGCACATTCCACTTTAACAGCATCGAAGGCTTCTCAGTCAGTCGACTCACCTCAAAAGAATTTGCACCTGTGGTGCTGCAGTTTACTCATGGTTTAATCTGAGGAAAGCTCTTGCCTACTTTTGGCATGCCATGCCACTGGAGTCAAGCTAGCCTGCCTGATGAGGGGTGTTACCCCAAAACCGGTCCCAGGATGCTTGTTTCCGGTCCAGGGAGGACCTGGCTTGGCAGTTCGGGCTGGACTGTTCCCATGAGGCACAGGGTCAAGTCTGATTTGCATATGGCTGGGTCTAAACTGGAATGGCATGGGGAGCAAAAATAAAATGATGGATTTAGGCCCAGCTCTCTGTACTGGGGTGAATGTATGACATTGTTCTGCATTCTGTCCATCAATTGTTCTTTTTGCATTTGTCGCCCCGAGTGGGACGGGTATGCCCAGACGTGGGTCCTGTGCTCTCCATGCCACTGGAGTCAAGCTATCCTGGCTGATGAGGGGTGAAACCCCGAAACCGGTCCTAGGATGCTTGTTTCCAGTCCAGGGAGGACCTGGCCTGGCAGTTCGGGCTGGACTGTTCCCATTGGGCACAGGGTCAAGTCTGATTTGCATATGGCTGGGTCTAAACTGGAATAGCATGGGGAGCAAAAAAAAAATGATGGATTTAGGCCCAGATCTCTGTACTGGGGTGAATGTATGACATTGTTCTGCATTCTGTCCATCAGTTCTTTTTGCATTCTTCTTTTTACTTTTGGCTTGGTGCATTGGGATACAAACGACCCTCAGGCCATCAAGAAGTGATTATCCCACAGGCTTCTCTGGATGATTCTTTTGATGTCAGTCTTCCCCACCCCCTTGGATGGAAGATGAGGGTTTTGATGGTGTTCCGTCTCTACGTCTTAATGTTGCCTGTGCCCCGTGTAGGCTCGATCGCTATAGATGTGACTGGATGGATGCCTTTATTAGATTCTTTGCAGAGTTTAGAGGTAGAAGGCCTTAGTAAACTCGAGGCAGCTTCTAACCCATCGGCGGGCAGGTTTGTACAGGTTAATCTGTGTAAGGACAAGAGCTTTGGGTTTTTAACTGGAAGCTTTACAGACAGAACCCTTTTCTGCAAACAAATTTATGGTGAAACAGTGCATGAAACACAGTCTGACAAAGAGCTCAACATAGGTTTGGATCATCAACCCGGCAACATTAAAAAAAAAGAAATGGCATGGCAAAAGAAACCGGCAATTCCAGTGGGTACAACCTTCAGAGTCCAGACCAGGGTTTTGCCAACAACCCTTCTTCCAGCATCGTCAGCCTTCGAGGGAACAATTAAAAGATGCATCTTCTGCTTCCCCAGCAAACATCTGGCACCAGCAAAAACTGGCTTCAGCATCTTCTTCCTAATGGTACCCTGGTAGGAGGAAGGATGTTGTTTTTATATCCCAGCTGGAAAGAGATCTTCACAGATTCATGGAGGCTTCAGACTGTGCTCCCGTGAAACAGACTCCACGTTCATATTCCACCGGATTTGCCGCTCTTTCCGGGGCGCTCTCTCAAGATCATTAGTTACTCCTCCAGCAGCAAGATGCCCTTCTGTTGGCAAAGGATGTGATGGAGAATTTGGACAAGCAACATAGTCCAATTGAGTAAACCAAAAATATTGGAAGACCAGAAGAAACCAATTTTTCATTGATGCTCCAATAAAAACAAAGGTCCCTTTACAGTCAATAGCCTTCTTTTCAAATTGGGCTTTTCCTGATAGCAGTAGACCTGCAACATGTATATGTTCGCACCTGTATCGGAGAAATTTACACCAAATGTCTGAGTTGGTCTGAAGTACATCGGAAGTGACGAGGTCTGCACCTTTTCTAGACGACTGATTACTAATTGCCCATTCTGGGCCAAAGGCACTTTGTGCTCCTTAAGTGTCATCAAACCCTTACTGGAGAATGGCTGTCAATGGTATTGTAGGTATCCAGAGCTGGGGAACCAGCTGGAAGCCACGGTGTTGTCTAGAGTCTTTTTTCTGCTCCAGCTTTGTGGTTCCTTTTCATGCACAGTATTTATCAATTTTACAGACTTTCTACTCTGGGGGTGAAAGGCAGGCAGGCTGAGCACCCCAAAGCTGAACGAGTTAATTTTTGGCAAGCCGGATCATAAATCTGTGAGAAAATGAAGGGGTCTTGTGGGAAAGCTACCGGATGATGGACAGATCCTACACACTATCCCCTCGCATAGGGATCCACCATTCTTGTTGAGTACCCGTTGGTGCACAAAGCCACAAGCATTTTACATTCGGGGTGCGTAGCAGGAACCCTGTTTTGGTGGATGAGTGAGTGAGTGAGTCAGTAGGTAGTTTATGATTTGCCAAGAATTGGAACATCTTTGTCGGTTTGAGGTTAGGACCCAAGTCACTTGGTTCCAAAGTCAGCAGCTTGGTAGACTGCATCTCCCATCTCCACCTCCCCCAACCAGGTGCATTAAAGGAAAATCTGGTTTCCTGAAGCGGATGTATTTTGTAGCATGTGAGAACTACAAGGGTTCCCTGTTGTGTTCAGTAGAATTCCCACAGAACATGTTCTAGGTTGAGGTTTTCTGTCTTTCCTGCATATTTCCTCCGACCCCATCCTCACTGTGCTGCAGCCCAAGTTATCTTTATACTTCCAGTGGACAAGACACATTTGGTATCTGGACATAATTAAACCAGCACTTGAACCTGTGTGCTCCCGCGGTGACTGTGACGAGGTCTCCTGTTGCATCAATTTGTGGTGGCCAATAACCCAAAACTATAGCCTACCTGCATGGGCACGGTGTGGGGAATGTCAGAGCCTTACTCCCTGCCACTATGTGCTCTTTATAAATTAATCACTGCCTGTAAATGGTTTTGCCTATTCATAATTATGTACTACGGTGTACACTTACGCAGCAGTAAACCCCACATATAGGGTGTGGAGTGGATGCATTAAGTCTTGGGGCCCTATTACGTATTTTCATTGTTTGCGCCGGGTGCACCTTCTAAAAGGTGCACTGGGCTCAAACAATGAAAATGCACCCAATTACAATGAATGTGCTTCCCCAGGGCAGCCGCGAACTCGTACTGCCCTGGGGGGAGCTCATTCATGTGAATACACGGAGCGGCTGCAGCCGCTCCGTGTTTCTCTGCACAGGCGGCACCTGCCTGTACTTTTGAAGGGGATTAGAGATCCTCACCGTCTGCAAGGGGATGTATATGGGAGGTCCATAGGACCCCTTCTCCCCCCTCCAGAGGGCTGCACTCAGGAGGCGCACTCACAGTGCGCCACCTAGAAGGTATAAATGTATGCCTTCTTGGTGGCGCACTGTGAGTGCGCCCCCTGAGAGCTTCTTTGCCTCTGCACCCCCGTCTGTAATATGGCACAGAGGCAAATGAATTCCCTCATTTGCATAGAGCACGCACCTATGCAAATAAGCGAACGCCCCCTGAAGGTAGCGCTGGTGCTTTGAGTGCGCCCGCGCTATCGGTATTACAGAAGGTGCCGCATAAGCGTCTGCGCCCCCGTCTGTAATACCAAAGTGCCCCCGGGGTGCGCAAAGAGGGCACCAACGCCTGTGCGCCCCCGGGGCACTTACTGTAATACAGCCCTTGGTTTCCCTTTTAGAACTTGTGAACGCCCACAAACTGAACATGTGAACAGTCGGGTTTGTGGCTGTTTTTCTTAAATGTCTCTTTATGTTTTTATGTTTGTGAGTTGCTGTCTCTACCTGTTTATGAGAGCTTCTTAAGCAGCTGGGACAATACAGCGAGATCTTCTGTGAGTTGGTCACCTGTTCATACTACCGAAATATGATTTTTCTTCTGCTTATATCCGCTTCCCACTTATTTATCTCTGGACTTTTGTTTGCGTCCAGTTGATGGTTGTCCATTGTCCAAGGATTAGTCTCAAGGGCATACATTTTTACTGGAATTTCTTGCGTCTTAGAAGACAATCCTCTGGGGTTTATTGCATTACGGTTCCTACAGGTGACTGCGGTCTTCTAAGGTTACTACTCAGTATTTCCCTTTATTGCAACATTTCCATATCATGTGCATGAGGTCTTCCCGTTGGTGTTGCATCTGGGACATATGTCTGACTTAACTGGATATATTTTATTTAGTACTTTTGGTGTGTAAAATGCATTATGCAGATATTTCCATTGGAGCAATTGGAGACTTGTATTCATGCAGCTTGCTTTATGGTGTTTTAATGTTAACTCCTGTGGTTTGTTTGCTGGTGGACTTGGTAGATCGTTATTTTATTTGTCTCTGGCTTTTAGATCTTTGTGTACATGTTCATCTGTTAATGACTTGCGCCTTGTGGAGACCGGTCTACAGCCTTTTGTTAGTTCCAACAGTGCTGCTATTGTCTGTAATTCTGGGGTCTTCTTGGAAATTGTGCCAGTGTACTCTCATTTTGTTTGTCGTGCGTAAAATAGGGAGTATCCTGTTAGACCTGCCTGGCCTGCTGCTTTCTTGAGGGCATCTAATCCTGGGTAGGACCACATGCTTATGGGGCTATGGGAAGGGATTTACCCTAAGTATCTTCTCTGTTCGGTCCCATAGATCCAGGTGTGTTCCTTACAGGCTTTCTCTTTCAGCATGATTACTTTTTTCAGTTCTTCATCTCTGTGGCATCCCACCAGCTATGCAGTTTCTCTTTTTGAGGGCAGTGCCACCCAGAGGACCAGATGTTGCAATGGGCTGCCATGTAATTGTTTCTGAGGTCTGGAAGGGCCAAATCTTCCTGGTCATCTGGCAGTTATAGGGATTCGAAATTCACTCTTGGTTTTCCTCACCTTCAGACTATTTCAGTCACTACTTGGTTCAATTAAAAAAAATATATATCTGTTTTATCTCTCCAAATATTCCCTGCAACTCAGAGTAAGATTTTTTTATTACCGCTATCCTTCCTGAGAGAAAGAGGGGCCGCCAGTTCCAGAAATATATTGTTTTTTTGTCTTCTCTATTTTACTTGTTTTGGACTCTAAGAACAACTTTGGATCTCTTCTGATTTGTATCCCTGGGTCTCTCATCCTCTCCAGTTGCTGTTTTATGTCCCAGATAAGGCAATCGGCTCACACTTGTTTATGTTATCGCTCCCATTGGCAGTAGTTAACGTGTAAACAAATATCTACCCAAATGTGGTTAAAATCAATAGTATTAATAGTATTAATGGTATTGATTGTACAGGAGATCTCAGTTATAGCATTGTTTTGTTTGCTTACATAGACACTGCATGCCCAGTGTCTGTTATTTTAATGCAGCATTCTCCCAAATGTGCTTTACATTGCTGCTTCTGGCTCCATGGCTAGGGTGAAGAGGAGTTGCAACAGTGACCTTCTCTGTGGCGTGCTTCTCTGAAGTTCACATATATCAGATATCACTGTGCCTGTTTTTACTCTTGCCAAAAGGGATTCATACAGTATTGTGATGCAGGTCATGAGTGTGGGGCTGAAATGTAGTTTAATAATTCAAATATATATTCCTATCCCACCGTATCAAATTCTTTTTCTGTAGCCAGGGCTACTGCCACAAGTTCTTCCTCCTCTGCGTGGAAAAAGGGTTGAATGGGGTGCCACAGTGCCTGGCCTCAAGATGGCTGCATCTTGGTGAGGCTCCTTGAGCCGAGCTGTCTATTTGTCCTACACTGGGGCCCAGGACACCATAGATGATATCCTCCCTTAGAGCGACGCTGTCTCAAGGCCCTGGTGGTGCGGTTGGCGGCCACCGAAACTGCAGCCCCAGAACGGAGCTTCCTTGTTTGGGCCGCGCCAGAGCTGACATGCTGCAAGATGGTGCTGCGGCCGGCCAGTCGGCTCTGACAAGCCTTGGCACTTTCGTACCTGTGACCAACTGTGCAGCCTGATGACAGACGGGAAGATGGGCAGAAGGTGAGGGGCTGCAATGTCCCCTCTGCTGCTGCCATGGCAGTCCACTGGTGGGGCCTGAGGGGGGCGCATCTCACGTAGATCCGGGCTGGGTGAGTCTGGCAGTCTGCAGCCCTTGAACGGTGCAGTGCTGTGTGCGCCTTGGCTGCGGGTTCGCAGGCCTGTGTCCTCCACTTCTGGGGGTAGCGGACTGGGCGTGTCTCCACTTGCTGCGGTGCCCTGGAATCTGGGGGAGGCCCAGGCGCTGGTGAGTGGCCTTTCCCGGGAAGACTGACTGGCGTTGTTGGGTGAGCCCGGCCACAGGTTGCTCTGCCACGGTGCCCTCTCCGCGCTTTGACTTTCCGCTCTGCCCAAGTGGCTGACCCCATCCCCCGGAGCCCTGGATTTCTCCCCCTGCGGCTCGACTACATAGCTTATGTATGGATGCTATCTTGACATTCTGGATTCCCAGGGCAGTTCAATACCTGCTATCTCACCCTGGTAGGGGGATGTTTTGCTGTACCATTATGACCGCGGGAGCTGGATGCACTATAAATACACTGATTGAGGATGCCCGTGGTGGCAGACCTCCCTACTGTGGAGCTATCTCTGTGGCACCTCACTGGCAGGGATGTGCGGAAGATCAACTGCGCTACTCTGCTGTTGGCCAGCTGCAGCGCCTCGAGCCCCATAATCCAGCCCTGCAGTGACTGGTAGGAGGTCTCTTGTGGTCGGAAAGATGGGCAAGGGCAACACCCCACCTGGCCCCAGCGCTTCTGCTCATGAGGATGATACTGACGTCAAAACACTATTGCTACACATGCAGAAGAGTCCAACCTCTATTGACACTAAGCTGGATACCCTCACCTCCCAGGTTGAGAAGCTGATCACCGCTCTAGATAAGCAGGACAAACGGCTTACCAATGCCGAGGCACACATCTTCATGCTCAAGGGCAACACAGGGAGTACCATTGAAAAGTTGTTAGACATGGGCAAAGTCCTGAACCTTATCAAAACCAAGAATGAGGACCTGGAGGCCCTGCCCCGACGTAATAATCTTCACACTGTAGAATCACCAAAGTCGTCCAACATCAGGGAATATGTCAGATGTGGAATCCCCCCTAAAGTCCCTGTTCGATCTCATGATTCTCACTGCTGTTAGTGGTCAAGTGAGCACACCGATCTTTGGTCCCCAGACCTCCTGGGGTCTCCACAGCGGCCCATCATCCCTAAATTGTTGCATTACAGGGACCGTGATACTGCACTATGAATGGCACGAGAGAATCAACCTTTGCAACATGAAGGCCCGAAACCGGTCCTAGGATGCTTGTTTCCAGTCCAGGGAGGACCTGACCTGGCAGTTCGGGCTGGACTGTTCCCATTGGGCGCAGGGTCAAGACTGATTTGCATATGGCTGGGTCTATACTGGAATTGCATGGTGAGCAAAAAAACTATGGATTTAGGCCCAGATCTCTGTACTGGGGTGAATGTATGAAATTGTTCTGCATTCTGTCCATCAATTGTTCATTTTACATTTGTCACCCCGAGTGGGACGGGTATGCCCAGACGTGGGTCCCGTGCTATCCATGCCACTGGAGTCAAGCTATCCTGGCTGATGAGGGGTGTAACCTCGAAACTGGTCCTAGGATGCTTGTTTCCAGTCCAGGGAGGACCTGACCTGGCAGTTCGGCCTGGACTGTTCCCATTGGGCGCAGGGTCAAGACTGATTTGCATATGGCTGTGTCCAAACTGGAATGGCATGGTGTGCAAAAAAACGATGGATTTAGGCCCAGATGTCTGTACTGGGGTGAATGTACTCTTACAAAAAGTGAGAGGGACCCTTTAACACCCCAAGGACTAGGGTTCAATCCGAAAAAGCAAAGAATTGTCCTTTGGATACTACTTAACCACCAATGTTTTCCACTCAATCACTCCAAATTACATACATCCGATCTTAAGGGTTACTGTTCTTACCAAAAAACAGTGTTCTTACACATAAAAGTAAATTACAAATTTGTAAAGACAATTTATTAATAAAAAAAAAATGTTTTCAAGTTAAAAACTTATTCATACAAATTACAAAGTGTACAGTGGCAGCAGCATCATCATATCAATCCACATAGAATTACAAAAATTGTACACGAAGACAGATTAAAAAACAATTAAAAACCTTTGCGAGAGTTAAAGAAGACACTACTCTTTGTCATAGGAAACCATATCCATAAAACAAAATGTTAAAGATGAACCCTGATATACTGCAGTCCGTCAGCATCTAGAGTAACATCAAACTGGATCGATTTATGGTATGCAGGCGTTGACGCGTTTCGATGGTTTCCTGATTTAGACCATCTTTATCAAGACTAAAAGCATATACACTCTCAGCTGTTAATATATCTTCAAATCAATTGAACCCCAAATATAGGAGTTCTATCCCGGGGGGATGATTGATCCTGCTCCCAGTATCCACGTATAAGTTTAATATTTCCCACCTTGTTTTGAGGCTCACAGTTCACCGTAGTCTGGGCAAGGTAGATTCTAACAAACCAAGAAGAATTGAGTCTTCGGTTCTCCTGACGGTATTGGTGCTCTCACCCAATTGCGGCGTGAAATAACTTGTTTTTGGTTGTTTATTAAAAAAAAACATTGGTGGTTAAGTAGTCTCCAAAGGACAATTCTTAGCTTTTTTCTGGGGTGTATGTATGACATTGTTCTGCATTCTGTCCATCAATTGTTCATTTTGCAACGGCACTATGAATGGCACGAGAGAATGAACCTTTACAACAGAAGGCTCCACACTTTCTATCTACCCAGACTTTACCAAGATGCACGCCAGGAGTTTCTCCCACTTAATCGCAAGCTCCAGCAGACAAGTAGGTATGTCTTAGGCCATGTGGTAGCAGGCATGCCTACTGATCTCTAATTGTTTTTAAACCAGATTTTATTGGGGTTTTGCATACGTACTTCATTCTCAAAATACATTTACTGCATATCATTAAAAGCCATTTTTATGTTGTTGTAGTGTCTCCGTTTCTTTTAACATCAATACCTTTCGCAACTTACCCTCCATCCACCCCCCTTGAGTCGATCCCTTGCTTCAGTTGTCAACTTGTGTGGTATGTGTATATGCTTTAGAGGTCGCTGCATGTTGGTGCGTGTGGGATATACGTATGGGAGATGGGGGGGTGTGATCAAAGAGGGGCCGCTAGCTGTGCAACCTGGTACATTCTGCCTCCTCCCTGTTCTAGCGATGGAGGTCGTGGGGAAAAGCCACAGCAGCGTCTAAATCCATTGCTATTAATTCATCAACTAGCCCTTCCCAGGCTTCATCTAGTGTGCCAGTGCCGCATCGGGCTTCCCTCAGGAGTTTTCTCCCTTCACAGCCCGCCCATTTTTCCAGTTCTGTCCTCCATGTCACTACCCTCGGCTCTCCCGTCAACTTCCAGTTCCTGGTGATGTCCTGTTTGGCCAAGACATATGCAAGATCTTAAAATTTCCCTGTTACTTTTTAGCTGTGTGCGGGAACCATCACAGTAGGTAGTGACTCGGAGTGTGAGGATTCTCCCTGTCTGTGAAAGTTTCAACTATATTTATGACCTCCTCCCAAAAGGCGCTCAGAGTAGGACACTCCCAGAACATGTGTAGGATATGTGCTTCCCTTTCCTCACGTTGGGGGCAAGCTGCCTCCTCCAACTGGAAAAATCATCTAATTCTCACTGGGGTAAAGGTACCCCATGTTCAGGATATAGTAGTTAGTTAAATTAAAATGCACATTTCGCAAGACTTTGGTGTCCGTTCCACTATGGTAACCCAGTCCGCCTCAGGAATCTGAATCCCCAGATCCTCCTCCCATTGCGTTTGCAATCGCTCCATTGGTCGTTGGAGATCATAACGTATCGCTTTGGAAAGACATGAGACAGTTTTGATTGTGCCTGCCGACAAGGTCACATATCGACAGCAGCTCAGCGCCCGTGATTCTGTGGACCCGGTACTCCAGTGCATTCTGAATGCCGAGCTGAGGGCCCTGTGTAGGAGAAAGTGACCTTGGGGCTGATCAAATTCTGCCACCATAGTCTCCCCAGCTGCAACCCAAGCATCCAGGCCCACACACTTCCGCTATGTGGCAAATGTCGAGGGGTAAATCAGGAGAGTAGGGGGTTCTTCTGTGAATCTTTTGCAAAAATCTAGTCAAGCACCAGGTTATGACTCTGGTCTGTCCGGTATGCCTACTGATCTCTCATGGTAATAAAACTCACATTTTCTACACACTGCTGAGTGCATCGCTCTTTGTGAAGAAACTATTGCAAGACTCTAGGGCCACCTCTTGCCACAGAGCCACCACACCCGACGGAGGTCTGAGTGGCATTGATTGATTGACTGGGCCCTACTAGGTGCTTTGCAACTTGGCCTTATGATACTCCTGGCTGCTACCGGCATGTCTTTCTTTGCTCGGTAGACACCCCTGATGAGTGGAGCTTTTCTTCGGGCTGGTGCTCTGGACTCTTCCCCAACGGGGTAAACCCTACTGGTACTTTCTCAGTGTAACAAGATTTGGGTGCCCATATGGCGCCCGCGTGGTTTTTGATTTGCAAAAAGAACAATTGATGGACAGAATGCAGAACAATGTCATACATTCACCCCAGTACAGAGATCTGGGCCTAAATCCATCGTTTTTTTGCTCACCATGCCATTCCAGTTTGGACCCAGCCATATGCAAATCAGTCTTGACCCTGCGCCCAATGGGAACAGTCCAGCCCGAACTGCCAGGCCAGGTCCTCCCTGGACTGGATACAAGCTACTAGGACCGGTTTCGGGCTTTCAGCCCTCATCAGCCAGGATAGCTTGATTCCGGTGGCATGGAGAGCACGGGACCCACGTCTGGGCATACCCGTCCCACTCGGGGTGGCAAATGCAAAAAGAACAATTGATGGACAGAATGCAGAACAATGTCATACATTCACCCCAGTACAGAGATCTGGGCCTAAATCCATCGTTTTTTTGCTCACCATGCCATTCCAGTTTGGACCCAGCCATATGCAAATCAGTCTGGACCCTGCGCCCAATGGGAACAGTCCAGCCCGAACTGCCAGGCCAGGCCCTCCCTGGACTGGAAACAAGCATCCTAGGACCGGTTTCGGGCTTTCAGTCCTCATCAGTCAGGATAGCTTGACTCCAGTGGCATGCAGAGCACGGGACCCACGTCTGGGCATACCCGTCCCACTTGAGGTGACAACTGCAAAAAGACCAATTGATGGACAGAAAGCAGAACTATGTCATACATTCACCCCAATACAGAGATCTGGGCCTAAATCCATCGTTTTTTTGCTCACCATGCCATTCCAGTTTGGACCCAGCCATATGCAAATCAGTCTTGACCCTGCGCCCAATGGGAACAGTCCAGGCCGAACTACCAGGCCAGGTCCTCCCTGGACTGGAAATAAGCATCCTAGGACCGGTTTCGGGCTTTCAGCCCTCATCAGCCAGGATAGCTTGACTCCAGTGGCATGGAGAGCACGGGACCCAAGTCTGGGCATACCCGTCCCACTCGGGGTGAGTGGGAGTGTTTGCTTTGTTCGCCCTAAGTTGGCAGGGTATGCCCAGAAGTGGGTCCCTTGCTCACTTTGCCACTGGATTCAAGCTAGCCTGGCTGATGAGGGCTGTTAGCCCGAAACCTGGCCCAGGATGCTTGTTTCCGGTCCAGGGAAGACATGGCTTGGCAGTTCGGGCTGGACTGTTCCCATGAGGCACATGGTCAAGACTGATTTGCATATAGCTGTGTCTGAACTGGGGTGGCAAAGTGAGCTAAAGAACGATGATGGATTCAACCCAGATCTGTGACTGGGGTGAGTGTCTGAAAAGTTTCAGCGCTCCGTCCATCATCTCCTTGTGTCTGCTTTGTTCGCCCAAAGTTGGCAGGGTATGCCCAGACGTGGGTCCCTTGCTCACTTTGCCACTGGATTCAAGCTAGCCTGGCTGATGAGGGCTGTTAGCCCGAAACCGGTCCCAGGATGCTTGTTTTCCGGTCCAGGGAAGACATGACTTGGCAGTTTGGGCTGGACTGTTCCCATGAGGCACAGGGTCAAGACTGATTTGCATATAGCTGTGTCTGAACTGGGGTGGCAAAGTGAGCTAAAGAACGATGATGGATTCAACCCAGATCCTTGACTGGGGGTGAGTGTCTGAAAAGTTTCAGCGCTCCGTCCATCATCTCCTTGTGTTTGCTTTGTTCGCCCTAAGTTGGCAGGGTATGCCTAGACGTGGGTCCCTTGCTCACTTTGCCACTGGATTCAAGCTAGCCTGGCAGATGAGGGCTGTTAGCCCGAAACCGGTCCCAGGATGCTTGTTTTCCGGTCCAGGGAAGACATGACTTGGCAGTTTGGGCTGGACTGTTCCCATGAGGCACAGGGTCAAGACTGATTTGCATATAGCTGTGTCTGAACTGGGGTGGCAAAGTGAGCTAAAGAACGATGATGGATTCAACCCAGATCCTTGACTGGGGGTGAGTGTCTGAAAAGTTTCAGCGCTCCGTCCATCATCTCCTTGTGTTTGCTTTCTTCGCCCTAAGTTGGCAGGGTATGCCCAGACGTGGGTCCCTTGCTCACTTTGCCACTGGATTCAAGCTAGCCTGGCAGATGAGGGCTGTTAGCCCGAAACCGGTCCCAGGATGCTTCTTTTCCGGTACAGGGAAGACATGACTTGGCAGTTCGGGCTGGACTGTTCCCATGAGGCACAGGGTCAAGACTGATTTGCATATGGCTGGGTTGGGGTGGCAAAGTGAGCTAAAGAACGATGATGGATTCAACCCAGATCTGTGACTGGGGGTGAGTGTCTGAAAAGTTTCAGCGCTCCGTCCATCATCTCCTTGTGTTTGCTTGGTTTTGATTTGGGCAGTTTGTTGGGGGCAAGTCACCAGCAGGTTGCATATTGCCTTGCTTAGCGTAGACCACAATGAAGGGACCTTTCCCTGAATTCCCCTTGTAACCTCTGCCCCTAGTTCTTACACCCCATTGTGCACGCACCACACACGAGATGCCCCATGACCCAGACTGCACCTGCAGAAGCATCCATCCGCTTATTGACATGGAATGTGCATGGTCTTAACCCCCGCAAAGTGCGACACACACTTGCTTTTCTTGACAGTCACGAAGTGGACATAGCCCTCCTGCAGGAGACTCACCTTAGTGCATGCTCGACTTCCACGTTTGCTTAGAAATGGAGTAGCCACAGATCGCTGGCCAATTACTTGCCTGGGGCACCACTATATTGGTGCATCAGGGTCTGCCATTCCGCCTTCTCCACGAAGACACTGACACAGGGGAGGTACAATCTAGTCCAGATCATGGTGGGAAGTCGACATCTCACTCTTCTCAACACGGATGGCCCCAACTCAGATGACCCTGACTTTGAGAGACGCCTGTCTGTGTGCAGCACTCTCTCCACGAGCACTATTGGGCGGGGGGGACTTTAATTTGGTGCTAGATAGGACCCTAGACTGCTCCAATTCTGCCACACATACGCATCACGTGGCTACTCTTGCTCTTTCCGACATAATGGACACGGGTGGGTTGGTAGACGTATGGAAATATAGACATCTCACTCTCTGGGAGGGCACACATATATCCACGGCACATGGTTCATGGTAGAGACTGGATTACTGGCTGGGCACACATGGTGTCCGTAGCTGGACCCGCACTATCGAATGTTTCCTTTTCAATTGGTCAGACCACTTGCCTGTTATTGTGCACCTGGACATTCCTGCCTCCAATAAACGTGCCTTATTTTTGGCGCTTAACGGCTACTTCTCTGCAGGACCCTACTTTCAAAAGTGAGTTACAGGTCAAAATCCTCAATTACTTCTGTGCTAACGAGGTCTCTGTGGAGTTAGTGGGCACAGTCTGAGTGTCTTTCAAAGTATTTATACATGAGATCTGGCTTGCCAAGCACCATGGCATGCGGAAATCGCTATGCGCTGATCTCTACAGACTGGAAAGGGAGTTACGTGAGCTGGAAATGCACTGCACTCTCACATCTCACACTGACAGAACGCGGGGCAAAACCCTTTTCGATGCTGACGCCATCCTGGGCGAATGTGTCTCCTATTATAAGAGCATTCCGCATCCCAGATCCCATGAGAAGTATATGAATTACTTTGAGCACATTGCACTCGCCTGGATTGAGGGCCCTTGTCGATAATTCTTAGAAACACCCTCACCCTAGATGAGGTCACCACTGCGATCTCCAACCTTCCCACTTGCAAGGCTCCAGGTAGTGATAGAATCTCCTTCAAATTCCACCAAGCAAACCCTGCTATTCTTGCCCCTCGCCTTTCCCAATCCCTCCAGGAATCCATATTCATTACCCTCCTAAATCCGGACAAACCATCAGCCCACTTGGACTCCTATCACCCACTCTCTCTTATAAACACAGATGCAGATATATTGGCTGAAATTCTTGTGAATCGTCTGCTATTGCTACTCCAGAACCTGGTGCTACCAGACCAGGCAGGGTTTGTTCCAGGAAGATCTACATTGCATAATCTCTGCACGCTTTTTGCTTTAATACACCAGCTCCAACCAGCTCTTGAAGATATAACCATCTTTTAAGATGCCAAAAAGCTTTTGACTCCTTGGAGTGGGGGATACCTCGTCACGGTGCTGGCAAGGCTGGGACTTCCGAAAGCGTTTGTGAATTTAATACGACTGCTATACACGGGCCCCACCACCAGAATACGGCTAAATGGGCTGCTCTCTGGCCCCTTCCCTATTAAGAGAGGCATGCAGCAAGGATGTCCTCTGTCTCCCCTGCTTCATGCCCTGGCCTCATAGCCCCTGGCACGCACTATTTGTCAATTGCATGTCCATCGTGCCCTTACATTTACTCCATGGAATCTAGTGGTTCTGAAGCCTCTTATTTAAATGGAACCTAATGGTTCTGAAGGCCCGCCAAAGGTACGCCCGACCAGGGGCCAGAACCCCTGCCCATTCACATAAATAGAGGCTTAGTTAGTCATCTGAAGAACTTCACCATTTAGAGTGGCCATTAGGTAAGAACTGCTACCACAGCCTTGACCCGAAGGGATTTCCATCTAAATGCAGGTCATGTAATCAGATGATAGGACAGTTAGAAATAAAGAGGCCAAGTGACCTAATAAATTCTGAAACATCAAACGAAGATAAATGGCGCATGTTTTTGATTAACTCTAGGTCTCTCCCCAAACACAAATTCGAGGTGTTTACCTTCCTGGAAGACATGCAGCCAGAAACCTTATTCCTCACGGAGACTTGGCTTAAAGAATACCGTACGCCTGATGTGGTAGCGGCACTTCCTCAGGGCTCTTTGGTGCGATCCCAAAACAAAGCAGGAGGTGGGGTTACAATAATCTTCAAGGAACATCTTAAAGGGAATTTTACCCCGAACACCATTCTGGGGTGCGAAAGTTTCTCTTTTGTGATCAAACTCTCTCCTGCTTTTACCTTCACCCGGGTTTTTGGTATATCGCCCGCCGGGGCCAGCTACCCAGTTGAATCATGCTATGCCAGACATTCTGGCCGAACAAAGCCTTCTAGCCAGCTTCACACTGCTTGGTGATGTAAATTTACATTTTGATGCCAATATCTGTGACTATGCAATAAACTTTTTGCACGATCTTGCTGCAATTCAGCTCTCTCAATTGGTAACGTCCCCCACTCATAACAAGCATTTGCAATGCAATAGGTCTCGCATTTACGCGAGTTTGAGCTATTGACATTGCAAATAACAATGCCTTTTATTTTTGTTTTCATAAATAAAAGGCATTGTCATTTACAATGCCAATAGTTTAAACTCGCATAAATGCGAGACCTATTGCATTGCAAATGCTTGTCTTAATAATCACTTAATAGTCAGGGGGCCCAGGTGGGCGGTGTCTCCGGAGTTGTGGCTGCGTGTGTGGGCTTTAATAGCTCTAATTTTCAGGTAGTGCTCGAAACCCACAATAAACTGTTTCTTTTATCTTCAACATGTACACATTTCTGTAAAGTACGTGATAAGAAACAACAAGAAATGATAACAAGGAACAAATACATTATGTGGTATGATCAGAATTCAACACCTTACTATGTATAAAAATGCAGAAGTGGGGCCAATATTATAAAAGCAGTAGACGATGGCTGAATATAGAGTAAATCAGCATGCCAAACAGTAGAAAAAGTAGCACATAACAACTGTATTACTATATAATAATGCACAAGGGGCGGCAGACAGGTAGTGAGTAAGAAATTGTGTAATTAGCATGCAAAACAGTAATATAAGGATCACAGGGCAAGTGTGTAAGTTAACAATAATACGCAAGGGACGGTAGGGAGCCAGCAAATGAGAGAGCATGACGTGTGATCACGTCATGCGTTGGACACGTGCATATGTTTTGTAAAAAAAGTATTGCAAGACACGTGCATATATTTTGTCCTTTAAGTTGCGCTAACGGCGCTGTACGCGTGCGAGCAAGCAAGGAAGAGGCATGTTAATGCACCGCCAGCCGTACTCGTGCACATTTCCTGTCCTTAGAGTTCTGCTGACGACGCCATACGCGCGCACAACGCTGTCTTTGTACGCACGCAGATATCATGCGCGCGTTGCGGGGAGCTGAGCAGCATTGGAGGACCAGCATGGAAGTAGTACATAAAACTGTAAGTTATTTTTGAACAATAATGAGTAAGTGTGTGGCCTGTAGCATGCAAAGGCTTTGGGCTTGTGTTAATTATAGCGGAGATTTTTGCTGGCGGTTGCAAACGCGGTGTAGCTGAGTGTTTGATAAAAGCGGCGTTGGTCCCAGCAACGGCCTGGACTGTGTTAGTGAGATTACAGTTCCTGAATTGGCAACGTCGCTACTTTATCCATTGCGGCTAACTTCGGCAGTGGATTGCAAATTAGAGGCAATAATAAGAAGAAACGGTTTGCGTGCTTTCTCTTTTAACCCTTGTGGCATTGTACGGGTTGATAATGGCTGTGCTGAGACTGAGAGCAGGGAGAAGGGTGGCTGATGGCAGGCAGTGCATTGTTGCCAGAGGTGGCTAGGAGTATGGAGGGGGCGAATGCTGAGAGGGCATCCAGGGTTTGGGAGATTTTAGTTATGTCCTAGGGGGATGGCAAAGGGTTCTAAGCTTTACGAGTGGTGAGGGGTATGGGAGAGGTGCAAAGCAGGAAGAGCTCGCCGGCAAATTGGAGGGCTGACCAGGGAGTTTGCTGGGTTATTGTTGTTTGTGAGCGGGCCCCTATATTTGGACAATGGAGGCTAAGTGCGGCTGCTGAGTGCTAGGCTATTTGCACACAATATGAAGCTTTGTGTAGCGGGTGAGCTAGAGCTGTAACGGGCCTTGGGAGTATGCAAAAAAATGTTTGTTAGTATGCAGCGGTAAAAGGTAACCTGCAAGGAACTTTGTAAAAAGTATTGTGTGTAAGAAGAAAGATTGTACGGGTGAATGTGGTAGTAGGGATAAGAATAGAGGGTACACCTAGGAGTGGCTTTGGAGGATGGGGAAGCGTCTACCCTTTAATGAGTAGGGAGTGGTGTAAGTGAGGCGCAAAGCAGGAAGAGCTTGTTGGCAGTTTAGAGGGCCGGCTAAGAGTTTGCTGGGTTATTGTTGTTGGTGAGCGGGGGCCTATGTGAGCGGTGGCAGATCGTGGGAGCATGTAGAAACAAGCATTGGCACGGCCGCGAAAGTGAAAGTGATCGCGATGCACCTAATGACCCGTGACGGAGGAAAGACAGATGGCGGCTGCGCGCGTGCACGCTCGCGTGAACGCAAGCTTGAGGCCAGGAAAAGCCTCTGGTAGCACTATGAAAACCCCCTTACTAAATGTCTCGCAGCGCATGCGCTGGCTCAGGCGAGACCTAAAAATGGACATCTTCTTGACCCAATTTTTACTAATGTCTCTAATATGAGATCGGAAGAGCCCCTCCCAGTTTGCTTTTCGGATCACTACATTGTCCCATTTCTTCCTCCAAAAATTGGAAAGAAGGTCTTTCCTGTCCAGCAGCCAAGGTTTATTTGGTGCTGGTCTAAATTAAAAAGGTTAGCTGGGATGCCACTTTACTCAATTCCACTCTTGACATGCATGGCTAAATCTCCAAAATAAATACTACATTCAAATGAATGGATAAAAACTCATTGGATAAACTTATACCTTTGAGATTGCACAAACCCAGCCGACCAAAGGGACAGGCTGCATGGTTCTAGGAAGAGTTAGTAGAATTTTTTTTAAAAGTGCAAAAAGAATGGAAAGGAAGTGGAGGATTAGCTGTGATGCTAGGAGTAAAGTATTGTACAAAAAATCATAAAAAGAATATCAATATGCAATAAGAAAAGCTTGGATTAACGACTTCAGTTCAAGGATTGATAATTTCTCCAGTTCATCTAAGGTTTATGTTAAAGACAATTTTTTTATGAAACCAGCCAACATGGGTTCTGGCCCTCCTCCGAGTCCCGCTGCAATATGCTTGCCGACTACTTTCTGGGTAAGGTTAGCAGCATCTATGATGCCGTGAAGGGGACACAGACTGCAGGAGCACACTCGGCTGGGCAGGCGCCCCTGACAAAAGAGGAACTAGCCTCGATCCCTCCAAGAGGAAGGGAAGATGTAATTGTCCTTGCTAAATCTGTGAAATCAGGCTTGACCCGGCACCTCCTGAAGTCCTATTGAAAAGAGGAGATATTGGGCCAGATGAATCAAATGTTTTGCGATTCCCTAATTGCGGTACTTCGCGATTCGCAATGAGGGAATCGCAAAACGGCGTGCATGAAAGTGCAGTACACTTTCTGCGATTCCTAAGGGGTCGCAAATGACCTACCTCATGAATATTAATGAGGTAGGTCGCAATTTGCGACCTCCTAGGAGTCGCAAAAATCACAGGGATGGTGGCCTGCTGAGATCAGCAGACCACCATGTCTGTGATTGCTTTTAAATAAAGCAATCTTTTTTTTTTGTAAAGCAGCCCGATTCCTTAAAGGAAAACGAGATGCTTTACAAAAAGAAAAATGAAAAGTTTTCTTTTCATTTTTTAAGAGCAGGCAGTGGTCCGTGGGACCACTGCCTGCTCTTAAAAATGCTTTTACAAACATTCACAAAGGGGAAGGGGTCCCTTGGGGCCCCCTTCCCATTTGCGAATGGGTTACCACCTACTTGAAGTAGGTGGTAAAATGCGAATGTTTTGCGACCGCATTCACAGTCACAAAACATTCATGCGTACCGTTAGGATTCGCTATTTGGAAGGGACGCCCTAAACACGCCACTTACAAATAGCGAATCGCAAACCCATTTTGCGATTCAGTAGCAGGTTACCGAATCGCAAAATTGGGTTTGATGCATCGCAAAAGCATTTTTTGCGATCACAAACGGGCCGATTCTGCGAATCTGTCCATTTGCGAGGAGAAAAATGCTTGATGCATCTGGCCCATTATCTTTCCAGTGCTGGCTGATATTTACAACCGGTCACTGAAGAGTGGAATGGTTCTGGAGGCCCGGAAACATGCATTATTAGACCTCAGCTAAAGAATCCCTCCATGGCCTTGGGGCTAGCAGAGAGCTACAAGTCAAAATTCCTACTTCCTGGCATTAGTAAATTTTTGGAGAAATGTATTAATAAACATCTCTCTGGAAGCCCACAACCAACAGCACCCTACTCAAACAAGCTTTCGCCATGGATGCAGCACGGAAACAGCTCTCCTAACGGGTTCCCAATGGTTAAAAGGGATCCTCAACCGAGTGGGATCAGCTACGATCATTTTGCTGGACTTGAGTGCAGCATTTGATACGGTCTCCCACCCAATTCCGAGGCAGTATCACACCAACTCAAGTCCTGTCTAACTGAAGTTGCAGATTGGATGGTAGACAGTTGCCAAAAACGTAATGGTGATAAGACACAGGTACTAAAAGTTGGGAATAACCTCTTCTTATGGTGGGATCTCAGCTAGCCTAAGTCCCTAGGAGATCTCCCATCGTCCAAGTTGGAAGTAAAAAGTCTGGGCATCATCACCGACAGCAAACTTACTGTGGAAGCCCAGGCTAGAAAACTGTCATCAACCTGCTTTGGTCTTCTGAGAACCCTCAGGATGCTGCTGAATTGGTTGCCAAGCCCTGTACGAAGAGTGGTTGTTCAGGGTTTGATACTATCACGGTTGGACTTTGGAAACTCCCTATATTTAGGTTGTCAAAATCTGTGATTATGAAACTCCAAGTGATTCAAAATGCAGTTGCCCGGATTCTCTTGCGAATCCCAAAGCATCAGACAGCTTCGCCTCCATTAGCCTCACTACATTGGCTGCCGATACAAAAAAGGATTCAGTTTAAAGCTTTGTGCTTGGCTCATCGTGCTCTGTTTAGGAAGGGGCGCAAATTGTACATCATTTGATTCACCCCACTTGTCCCACAAGAGATTTAAAATCCAGGACCCTAAATTTGCTGGCCGTTCCAAGAGCAAACCAGGCCAAGAGTGGGGGCGCTCGTTTGCACAGTTGGTTTCCAAATTATGGAATTTCATGACAAGACCGGAGGCTAGCATTATGCAAATTACGTTTATTGCCAGCTCCTTGCAGCACTTCAGAGTATTACATCACCAACACAAAAATTCCAGAACTTAGAATGTCCCTTTAACCTATATAAACTCTGTCACAGCAGCCATCTTCCTCTTTGTTCTGCTGCTCCTTGACAGATAAGTATCGTTTTTCAAATGGAATATTTTAAACATGTAAATGAGGTTAAATGATAGTATTTATAATAAGAAAATGTTTTAGTCGATTTCTGTTAATATAATTCATTGTTTGAGTAATGTTTGTTGATATCTGTTAATATAATTCATTGTTTGACTAATGTTCGTCATTGAAATTATAGGCATTATTAGAGATTTGTTGGCGATTACCCAATTTATGGGTTTTAAGTGAGACAGGCAGAGTTTGGGTCTTAGGCTAATGCTGGTTTTAAAGATGGGTTTTTAGATTCAATAACAATAAACGAGTAGTTAGAGATTACCGTTGCGCTGCGAGCGAGCATGTCGTGCTTCAGCTCGCGCCGTAGAAGATTCAAGGGTCCCGTGCTTGGTAAACGAGCCACACACATTCGGTGCGTGCTGTTGTTGACGGGCGCATCATCGGGAACTGTTGTCCCATTAGGGCGCCTGTGGGCAGAAAGGCGTTGTCACGCTAACGTGCGTGACGACGTAATGGGGGCCATATTGAAAAAGGCAAGGAAACTGATGGCTTTTGAAGCAAAGGCACGGCCATCAGTGTAAAGTGTGAAACGAGCATTAGCTTCCAAACTGGCAAACAGCTGATTCAGTCAGCCGGCAGAGAGGGAGGCGTCGCGCTCGAGTAGATTGTGAAGGAAGGTTTTGTTAGGGTGAGAGTGTGAACGGAGGCTGTAGTTTTAGGAATAAGAAGCACAGCTTAGTTTGGAGTAGGAAGAACTAGGAAAAGTTAAAAAAAAAAAAAAAAGAATTATAAAATAAAAAAGAATTGTATCCTAAAAATAGTTTTTGATTAGTGATTTTTTAAATTTTGGATTTTGTATAGTAAAGTTACGGAAGTAAATGAGGGAGCTCATTCCTCAGGTTCGGGGGATGCCAACCTGAGGAAAATAGTGGAGGAAGAGGTGAAGAGCTCTGTAAAGGAGGTTTTGCAGAGCGTTTTAAGAAGGAAAAGAAGAGCATTGGAATGCTCAGAGGATGAGCATTGGTCTATGGAAGAAGAAGGAAGTGATGTAAAAGGTTGTGGTAAGAGACTTAAAAAGACTAAGAATATTGAAGTTGGAGTCCGGTTTCTGGCAAGAAATAAAGGTGTGCCTTGTGCCACAAATGAAGAAGGTGTCCAATGCGGCACAAAAGACGGTGTCCACAGCAGCACAAATTATGGTGAGAAATCACATGAGGGCGTCTTGGAGCAGGAATTGGAAGGTGAGGTTGATGAGTTTATTTTAGACTATTATTTTGATGAGGGTTTGGATATGGATACAGACGAGGTTGAGAAGGAAAGGAAGGAGAAGGGTATTGTTAAGGAGCCTCGGGTGAGGACATGTTCAGTCCTGAGATGATTAGGCACCCTAGAAGCACTGACTGGTGGCCACTACCTCATGTGGCAGACTTTTTGAAGCTATGGATAAGGAGGCATTTAGAAAAGGAGGCCAGAGCTATCATGAGAGCAGAGTGTTCTCGTCCTATAGTTGATGGTAAATCCTGTATGACGCCAGATCTGGATCCAGATTAAATCAGTTTTCAGTTTAAGGTGGGGTGTGACCCCAGGAAGGGTTTGGAGAGGGCACTTAAACAGTGGCAAGATCGTTTACTAGATGTGTTGGGGCCTTTGGCCAGAATTTTGGACTTGGTGGAGGAGGCCAAAATTAAAGTGTCCAGATAGATAATGAGCTATTGAGAGGTTGGTCGCAGAGGACGATTTGTTTCCTCTGGAATTCAAACGCAGCTTTGTCAGCGTAAAGACTCAAAGCAATTCTGATGAGGATAAGTCCTAGGTTAGGGGACTTTGCGAAAAAGGAGCTTTCAGAGGACCAAAGGGGGTGCTTGTTCGGTGAAGGACTGCTGAAGGGGGTTGGAAAGTATGTTTCAACCTTCACCAGTCTGGACAAGGCCCAATCATCTTTAAGAAGGGTCTTTGGAAGGGGTGTTTGTGACCGGGGCGAGGGCCTGTTTCCCTGGCCGGTCATACACAAGTGCTCAATATCAGTCCCAGGGAAGTGCAGCGTTCAGGGGATTTCAGTCCGCAGCGGGTTTTTACCCCCAACGAGGAAGAGCGGGCAGGATGCGCCAGGCAAGGGGAGACGAGCTCAGTTCGTACAGGGATCACAAGGTGAGTAGGAAGACTGGTTTTGGTTCTTCTCCAAACAAGATAGGGGGGAAGGTTAAAATGGTTTGTAAGGAATTGGGAGAATTTAACCAAGGACAGATGGGTTATTCTCACAGTCAAAGGTTAAGTTTTGGAGTTCGAGGAAGAACCAAAGCAGTTGAAGGAACCAGGTCAGTTGGTTTTCCAGCAAGAACTGCAGAATGTAGTAGGAAAAGAGGTAATGGAGATGTTGCAATCAATCAATCAATCAATCAATCAAACATTTGTAGAGCGCACTACTCACCCGTGAGGGTCTCAAGGCGCTAGAGGGAGAGGGGATGACGCAGCTACTGATCGAACAGCCAGGTTTTGAGGAGTCTCCTGAAGGGCAGCAGGTCCTGGGTATGCCGCAGGTGGATGGGGAGGGTGTTCCATGTCTTGGCGGTGAGGTGGGAAAATGATCTGCCGCCGGTGGTTGTTCGGCGGATGCGTGGGACGGTGGCGAGGGCGAGGTCAGTGGAGTGAAGCTGGCGGTTCGGGGTGTAGAAGGAGAGTCGTTCGTTGAGGTAGGCTGGTCCGGTGTTGTGGAGAGCCTTGTGAGCGTGGGTGAGGAGTTTGAAGGTGATCCTCTTGTTGACCGGGAGCCAGTGCAGGTCTCTCAGGTGGGCGGTGATGTGGGAGTGGCGAGGGATTCCGAGGATGAGGCGTGCGGAGGCGTTTTGTATGATTTGGAGTCGTTTCTGGAGTTTGACCGTGGTTCCCGCGTAGAGGGCGTTGCCGTAGTCCAGTCTGCTGCTGACGAGGGCTTGGGTGACCGTCCTTCTGGTTTCGGTGGGGATCCATCTGTAGATTTTTCGGAGCATTCGGAGGGTGTTGAAGCAGGAGGAGGAAACAGCGTTGACTTGCGGGGTCATAGATAGCGTTGAGTCCAGGATGAACCCCAGGTTGTGTGCGTGGTTGGTGGGTGTCGGGGCAGCTCCCAGCATGGTCGGCCAGCAGGAGTCGTCCCATGCGCAGGGGTTGGAGCCGAGGATGAGGACCTCCGTTTTGTCAGAGTTCAGTTTCAGATGGCTGGTCTTCATCCACTCTGCGACGGCCTTCATTCCCTCGTGCAGGATGGATTTGGCGGTGGCTGGGTCCATGGTGAGGGAGAGGATCAGCTGGGTGTCGTCAGCATATGAGATGATGTTGAGGTGGTGTGCTCGGACGATGTCGGCGAGCGGTGCCATGTAGATGTTGAAAAGGGTCGGGCTGAGGGATGATCCTTGGGGTACACCGCAGGTGATCGTGGTGGCTTCGGATTGGAAGGGGGGTAGGTGGACTCTCTGGGTTCTGCCGGTGAGGAAGGAGGTGATCCAGTTCAGGGTTTTGTCATGGATCCCTGCATCGTGGAGGCGTGTGCGCAGGGTGTGGTGGCAGACGGTGTCGAAAGCAGCCGAGAGGTCTAGGAGGATGAGGGGCGCTGTTTCGCCGTTGTCTAGCAGGGTCCTGATGTCGTTGATGGCGGCGATGAGAGCGGTTTTGGTGCTGTGGTTGCTGCGGAAGCCGGATTGGGAGGAGTCCAGGATGTCGTTCTCCTCCAGGAAGTGGGTCAGTTGTCGGTTTGCGGTCTTCTCAATGACTTTCGCCGGGAACGGGAGCAGGGAGATGGGTCGAATGTTCTTGAGGTCCTTTGGGTCCGCTTTGGGTTTTTTGAGTAGGGCGTTGATTTTGGCGTATTTCCAGCTCTCCGGGAAGGTGGCGGTTTCGAAGGAGCTGTTGATGATCTTTCGGAGATGGGGTGCGATGATGGAGCTTGCTTTGTTGAAGATGTGGTTATGGGCAGGGGTCGGAGGGAGAGCCGGAGTGGATGGTGTTCATGATTTTGATGGTGTCTTCGTCGTTGACGTTGTTCCAGGAGAGCGGAGCTTGGTGTGTTTGGAGGGCGTTGAGTCGGGGGTGTCGGCGACAGTCGACGGAGTCTGGGTGTCGAAGCTGTTGTGGATGTCTGCGACGGGATGTCGTTGGAGCTGGAGTTGGGGAGGCGAGTTCTTTCACGATGCTGAAGAGCTCTTTGCTGTTGTGTGCGTTGTTGTCGATGCGTTCCTTGAAAAAGGTCTTTTTGGTGGATCGGATGAGTTGGTGGTGCTTGCGTCTGGTGTCCTTGAGGGCCGCGTGGTTGTCTGGTGTCTGGTCTTGGCGCCACTGCTTCTCGAGTCTTCGGCAGGTTTGCTTGGACGTCTGGAGGTCGGCGTTGAACCAGATGGCTCTTGTGTCGGTGCACCTGTTTGAGGTTTTCCTGATCGGGGCGAGGGTGTTGGCGCAGTTGTCAATCCATTGTCTGAAGTTGTGGGCCACTGCGTTGGTGTCCAAGGGCTCGGATGGGGGGTCTCGGGCGAGGGTGGTGAGGAGCTGGTCTTCGGTGACTTTGTTCCAGCTGCGGTGTGGGATTCGTTGTGGTTGGCTGTGCGCTGTGTGTTTCTCGAAGGAGAAGTGGATGCAGCGGTGGTCGGTCCAGTGGAGTTCGGACGTGTGGCTGATAGTGACGTGATTGCTGGCGGAGAAGATGGGGTCGAGCGTGTGTCCGGCGGAGTGGGTGGGAGTTGTGACGAGCTGTTTGAGTCCGAGATTGGCGAGGTTGTCGATCAGGGTTGTGGAGTTGTTGTCGTTGGCGTTCTCGAGGTGGAAGTTCAGGTCTCCGAGGAGGATGAAGTCTGTGGAGGCGAGGGCGTGCGTGCTGATGAGGTCGGCGATGGAGTCGCTGAACTGTGGTCGGGGGCCCGGGGGTCTGTAGACAAGGGTAACCAAAAAAGATCGGGGATTTGCGAGTACTATATTTTTGGTGAAGAAGAAGGACAAGGGTTGGAGACCCGTGATAAATTTGAGAGGGTTGAATCAGTATGTGGTTTCCAGACACTTCAAGATGGAGGGTATCCATCTTTTGAGGGATATTCTGCAGGAGAACGATTAGTCAGTGAAATTGGATCTGAAGGACGCTTATTTCACTATTCCTATAGTGGAAGAGAGTCTCAGGTTTCTTCAGTTCAGGTGGTTGGGAGAGCTGTATCAGTTTTCTTGCCTCCCGTTTGGACTGGCGTCGGCACCATGGTGCTTTACAAAGGTGTTGAGACCTGTGGCCAAGTTTCTCAAGGAGAGAGAAATACGTATGATCATGTACTTGGACCATTTTTTGTTAATGTCTCAGAGTCAAGAGGAGTTGGAGAAGCAACTGGTTTTGACTATGCATCTTTTGGAAGGATTGGGTTTTTTGATCAACAGGGGGAAGTCGGTTTTGAAACCCAGTCAATGTTTAGAATTCTTAGGATTTGTGGTGAACACAGTAGAGTAGACACTAAGTTTACCAGAGAAGAAAGTAGAAAAGATCAGGTCGGAGGTGAAAGGAATGTTGAAGAATGAGCAAGAGACTCTGAGGGGTTTAGCAAGGGTGATTGGCTTGTTTTCCTCTTTTATTCAGGCGGTTTTTCCCGGGCGCTTCATTACAGGGCTTACCAGTGATTGAAGGCAGAAGCACTGAGGAAAGGTTTATGGTATGGAGATCGCGTTTTACTTTGAGTAGAAGCACAAGAGGAGCAGATTTGGCGGTTGGAGAACCTGGAGGCCTGGAATGGCTGTGCAATATTTGGAATTTGTCCGGATTTTGTAATAGAGACAGATGCGAGCCTCTTTGGATGGGGGGCATGCTTGGAGGATCAGGAAACAGGTGGAAGATGGTCCTTGGAGGAGAAGTCGGAACACATAAATGGTTTGGGGATGAGAGCAGGCCTTAATGCTTTATGGACTTTTGGAAAGAAGTTAAGGAATTTCAATGTTTTATTGAAAATGGACAATGTTTCGGCAGTCCGTTACATAAATCGCTTAGGTGGAAGCAGGTCGAGGAATCTGACGCAGTTAGCAAAGAAGATTTGGAGTTTTTCTCTAGAGCAGAAGATGGGGTTGCAAGCGGAGTATTTTCCAGGTCAGGATAATGTTGTCGGGGACTGGAATTAGAGGTATCTCAGAGATTTCAGCGGTGGAAGCTGAATGTTCAATACTTTCAGAGGGTACTTCAAGTGTGGGGTCTGCTGGACGTGGATTTGTTTGTGTCAAGGCTAACATTCCAGTTGGAGCGTTATTACAGTTGGAGGCCAGATCCGTTAGCAGAAGAGGTGGATGCGTTTCAGCAAGATTGGAGGAAGATTCAGGGGTATGCATTTCCCCCATTTGCAATGATACAGAGGGTGTTGTTGATGGTGAGGAGATGGAGATGCCAACTGGTTCTTGTGACACCTTTTTGGCAGGACAGGCATGGTTTCCAGGTCTGTTGGAAATGGTGATAGAGGAGCCATTCTTGGTACCAGAGTCAGAGGACATTCTTTTAGGGGCAGAAGGAGTTTTTCATCCTTTGGTTTTGGAAGTAGCATTGAGCCTTCTTGTTTGGAAGATTGCAGGAGAGGAGTGCAATTCAGAGGACTTTCGGAGCAGGCTCAGGAGTTACTCAGGGAGTCTTGGGCACCAGGAACTAGGAAGAGGAATGTTGGAGCATGGAAGAAATGGGTTTGTTGGTGCATGGAAAGGAGTTTGGATCCCATGGAGGCATCTGCCATAGAATTGTCAAAGTTTTTATCTTCTTTGTTTCAGGAAGGCCTGAGTTACAGAACTATTAATTGCTATAGGTCTGCAATTGCTGCAGGACATGGTTTGGTAGTGGGTTGTACCGTAGGTAGAGAACCGCTAATTTGTAGGGTTATGAAAGGCGTTAAGTTGCGGAGACTGCCTAGACCAATATACAATTGCTTGTGGGATGTGAATAGGCTTCTTCATTTGTTTGAGGGGTGGCTAATGAATATATTTTTGAGTATGAAGCAGTTGTCAGGGAAGTTGGCAACTTTATTGTGTCTAATTTCGTTCAGGAGAGTTTCTGATGTTAAAGCTGCTAGATGCTAGTAACAGGTGTTACAATCCAGAGGGGGTGATTTTGAGAGTAACTAAGAGAACTAAGTGCATGTCCTCATCAATATTTTATCCCAGGTTTGAGGAGCATCCAAAATTGTGTGTGGTAAGATGTTTAAGAGAGTATGAGAATAGATTATGCGAGTTCAGAAGGCATGGTGACAATCAGTTGTTGATTTCGTACGTGAAGCCTTTTTGGCTGGTCACTTCAGCGACAATTGCTCGATGGGTAAGGTATTGTATGCTTGAGGCAGGTGTAAGTTTGCAGGAGTATGGTGCTCATTCGGTGAGAGGAGCAATGACAAGTAAGGTTTTCATGGCAGGTGGACGTTTGTAAGATGTTTTGCATGCAGCTGATTGGTCAAATGGGGATGTGTTTGCAAAATTTGATTTGAAGCCAATGGGTCATTTGTCGTATGTGGTTGTATCACAGCTTTGAACATGCATAATGCTAGCCTCTGGTCTTGTCATGAAATGTAGATTCTCCAAGTTTATGTACAGAGAATCTGGGTTTCATTAAAGACACAGAGGCTAGCATTATCCCTCCCACCCTCCCAGGTAAGAGTTTTGAGGGGGAGTTGAGTTTAGAAGGTACGTCTTGTTTATATTCGAAGACTTATTGGGGAACAGTTTAAATTTTGGTTTATTATTTGTTTCAGATAACCAACAAAGGAGGACACGAGGAATATGTTCATCGTTTGAATAGGTTAAAGGTTACGAGTTATGGGACTGGAACAGCTTAAAAGAGGAAGATGGCTGCTGTGACGGAGTTTATATAGGTTAAAGGGACATTCTAAGTTCTGGAATTTTTGTGTTGGTGATGTAATACTTTGAGGATCTGCAAGGAGCTGGCAATAAAAGTAATATGCATAATGCTAGCCTCCGTGTCTTTTTTTTGTAAATCGTTTTATTAAACATGACAGGTTAAAGTAACAATCACCATGTAAGTCAAACAGTGATGGCATCACCTTTATACCTTACAGTCCACATCATCACCTGCAAGAGCCCCTTTTCCCTTTGCATCATTCTTCCCTAGTCCACACATATCATCAGTTCCTCTCACTGCTATGGGGAGTCTTCCATTTGGTCGTCTCTCCCAGATAGTCTCCCCCCAATCGGAATTGCACACAGGTTCCCGAGATACGTGTTCCACATGCCCCAAATCTGTTCCCACTTTCTGGGGCAGCCAGCCTCCGTGTCTTTAATGAAATCCAGATTCTCTCTACACGAACTTCAAGAATCTACATTCCCTTCCACTAGTGCTCAGGCAGAAGGACAATTTACTCAGTTTCAGGAAACAGCTTAAACCATACTTGTTTGTGTAATCATGATTTCCTAGGAGTCTGGCAGACCTTTTAGTGCTTGGAAGGCCATGGGTAGCCATGCGCGTAAGAAATGCTTTTGAATTGGATTTTGAATTGAATTGGTTTCCCTCTATGCGGACGACATAGCTCTTTACCTAGAGGGAACCAGCCCAGAACCTCAGCCAAGTCATCAGGGAATCCACATTCTTTAAAGCATTGTCCTGCATTACAGTTCATTGGAATAAATCCTCTATCTTCCCGCTGACACTGACCACACTCGCAAGGGACCTGGACTTCCCTCTGTCTTGGACTTCCACGTCCCTGAAGTACCTGGGTATCTGGGTCAGTAGAGATAGGTTCGTAGTACTTCTTGAAAATTATGGAGTGGCCATGTCCCAAATAGAAGATCAAGTCAATAGATGGGAGAATCTACCATTATCCCTGATGGACAGGATAGCCCTTATACTTCCCAAACTTTTATATCGCTTCAACAACATCCCCCTTTCACTACCTCAGCACTTTTTAGAATGCTCAGATCGCACTTGGCGATGTTGGTGTTGGCGGGTAAGTGGCCACACATCCGCTGGCAGGTGCTGACCTTGCCTCATGACCAAGGGGGGCTAACGGCGCCAGATTTCGAATTGCACCATTACTGCACCCAAGCGCACTTTGCACATTTCTGACTGCGGCCACCCCTAAATATGGCACATCCGGCAATAGACCACGACACTGCGCTTCATGATGCTCTGCCCACTTTAATTGGAGTGGTTTCTCACTACCCTGCACTGAAATGAGCTCAGTCTCCTATATATAACTAGCATTGGAGGGACTTTGCTGATGCTTGGCCCACCCTATTCTGTGTGCTCCCGAGCAGGCTATCGCTCATTATCCTGTGGCAACCTTTGCAGAGGAGAAGGTTGATTTACAGCGTTTGAGGTTGCGCGTTAACCACATGGCTGACATCTTTTCGGGGGGTAGGGGAGCAGAAACACTTTCCTAGACTATGCATCAATATCTGCCCGAGATGACTTCTGCGCCCTCGATATGCTTACATATTACCCTACATTTTTTCAAGAGCCCCCAGCTCCAAGGCTCTGATTCTGCTTTGTACTGCCCATACCTCTAGGCATCTGGTGACCAAGCTCTATACCACCATGCATTCTGAAGCCCTCGTCACTATCCTGCAGTCTAAAGTGCAATGGGAAGCAGATTTGGGAGCCCCAATCCCGGGTTAGGAATGGATTTACTGCTGTGCCCAGATAGGGAAGCTGTCCCCCAATGGCCCACTCCGACTATTGCACTGCAACTTCCTGCACCCCCCTTCATCTCTTCGAGGTCAAACTAAAAACGGATTCCCGTTGCGTGAGATGCAAGGCGCCGGAGGATGATTTTGCCCACATGACCTGGTAATGCCTGCACAGCTACACATTTTGGGGCAAAGTATTTCATACGCTATTGGATATGGTGGGACTTGTTCTTACAACTCCCTGAAGATGACCCACCTGGGCTGCACTGTGTCTGTGGAACGGAGTGTTGGGCGGTTTGTCTCCATTGCCCTTTTTCTGGTCAAGCGACGCGTGGCCCAAATGGTGCAGGGAGCTTTTCCCTACTGTCAGGCTATGGCTCAAACACATAAGATATTGCAATGAGCAGTTAGAAAACTACTACTCTATGATCCGGCAGGCACTTCGTCCACATAACATCTGGAGCCCCGTGCACGTCTATCTACTCACCCATGAGGTATAACAATAGGGCCCACCACTAACTCAGTGAACAGACGATGTGAGTGGGAAGGCCGTGATTGAGCCCTAGCCAACTGGCAGGCTACTTCTGTTAATATTGATGTCGATGTATGCAATGATACGTTTATGTACAAAAACGAAGTCGAGTCACAGTTGTTTAAATCCCCCGATATGACCTTTCCATCAACCCGAGTCAGAAATACATGGTCAGGCAGGTACTGCACCCTAGGCCTGAGGCTACTGATTGACAGATCACAGGTGGGGTGGCATGTAACCAGCAGGACAAACGCACAAACAGGAAAAACCCAGATTAGTCCCACAGATAGGCAGCGACCCCACAATGGTCCTGGGAGATTGGCCCCAATAAAATGCACATGGCTGGAGGGGCATGCGTTTCCAAAACATCATAAAGTTAGATGCCACATGAAGTTAGGAACACTCCGCCAATCAGGACACAGCACGCACTACACACGCAGTGATCATGCGCTCCCCATGCCGGACATCTGGACACGTTACCCACTGGCCCTCATTGTGTCTACGCAAGGCCGAGTCCCACCTGCATTTGTCATCCTGTAGGAGTTATTTATGGCTCCATGACTAGGCCCACATTCCACTCCCAAAACAGGATCTATGAATTGTTTTCTGATGCTTCAAGAAATGTATAAACAGACATTCAAAACGATTGTACTTTGAGTCAGTCCTCAGACCCGTTACTGTATACTGCACTCCTCGCATGGTGTTTTGATTAAACCAACTGTTCCTGTTTTTCCAAACACCTCTTGTCTTTTTTTTATTCATGGTAAATTCATATTCAAGCAATACTGCACACACACATTCCCTAGGCTGTCCTTATGGTTTGTGGCTGTTACTTGGTCGATTGCTGGCTGTACTGTGTTCTCTGGGGTGCAGTGTAGGCACTGGTGAATCTCCTGTTTTATGAACTGTGCGGGGTGGCATATACTATGCAGTGATCTATGACGGCCATTAAATTGTCTCATATCATACATATGTACATTGTGGCCTCTTGCCTTTGTCGATTTAATAAAAAAGATTTTAAGGGTTAAATTTGTCCCCATCTTCTCAGTTTGACAGTAATGCTTCTATGTGGGCTGAAGCCTACCTGGTCTTGGTGGCCCACCTACGGGAGGACGTCTAGAAGTTCATATGCTAGTGCTTTAATAGATGTCCCAGGCCCAGCTCTCCCGTGCTGCTGCCCCGCTCTGATTCTGTTGCAGGGATTCTGCACAAATACAGAACTATGCGCAGGAAATGGGACCTTGGTGTATAGGGACTGAGTCTTCCTACCACCTTAGTGCCCACAAGCCCAGGACCGACTAGCTCTAGTGCCTCACTTGCTCTCCTACTCACTGACAGGGAAACAAATGATTAGGCACCCCAGAACACAACACTCCCAGATCTCTCAGGAATCGCGATAACAAGACACTCTTTTTCGCTCATTCTCTTGTACTCGTCCACAATAAAATCTGACGGAGACACGAAACAGTTTAAAATATTTATTTTAACTAACGTGCCCTAACATGCAATATACGAGCCACAACAAGCAGGAAAATGCATAGTACAAATATTGTCAGCATAGCAGTCAGTCCATAAATCATGAAGGGAGATGTCATCATAAAAAGACAATGGAGAAAGGACTATAGTGCCTAACCTCCCTCCCCTTGCTAAGAAGAAATATTATAATAGAAGATCTCTGGGCTTTGTCAGCAGACCCCATACCTTAGCCTATAGATGGTAAATCTATATCATGGGCCCTCGTCTCCCTGGAAATGTCCCTCTCCAAGTGTGTGTTACCTATTCTTGCACCCCACTAAAAACCCAAGTACGCTGTCCAAACAACAGCTGCAACGGTATGTTTTGTCTAAGGGCTAAGGACTGGCCAGAACAAAGTAACAAGGGGCATTGTTGTTCGACCTTGCACATAATGTTCAGTCGAAATCCCAGGAACATGCAGAGAGCGAACACAGCGATGGGTTCTCATTTGAATAAGTCTTTGAGAATATTGCAAAAAATAAAGACGTGTAGTAACGTGTGCAAAGCAGCAGGCAAGCTGCAACGAGCTCATGCTAAGTTAGTGAAATACGACAATGTCCCTATGGGCCATGTGACACTTCCTCCCCGTTTTTCTGACTGCTTTCTCCTGCTTTTCCTAATTTTTTACTGATTTCTCCTTCTCCCTCCCCCCCCCTCCCCGTTTCTCTGAGTGCTATCTCCTTCTCACTGGGAAGCAGCTAGCAACTCCAGCGCCTTGAGACCCTCATGGGTGATTTGCCACGCTTTATAAATCCTGATTGATTGAATATTTTTATATCCACATTCAGCGCGGAGAGTGGGCTTATGATGTGCATACTGTGAGATCTTTTGGGGTTCAGGGATTACTGCCAATAATGCCTCTCTCATAGACTCGGGGAGCTTAGTTTATACATATGCTTCAAGGCATGCTGCAGTCTGGTCCTGGTGTTGCACCCCCACCCCACCCCCACCCCTCAGCAACTTTTTTAGGGCCTTCCTTAGTTCTTGGTTTATCAAGGGGGCTACAGTTCTTCCATCATCTCTGTTGGAAGCTTGGAAAGGTTTATAGTTTCTAAATCAATTCTAATGTCTCCTTTCCGGGGTGGTGGTTTTTGTGAGTAAAGCTCTTGGTAGATTCGGAACACCGTGTTGATGTCAGCGCCTCGAGACCCTCACAGGTGATTTGCTGCACTCCATAAATGTGTGATTGATTGACTGATGTCTGTTTGTGTGTGTTACGTGTACGCCTGGCAGACTTAAATCTACAGTATTGTTTCTGGTTTCCTTTGTCATGCTAACAGTTTCCCTGATTTGTCCCCTTCTTTGTGGAGGCGCTGCCTGAAGGATGTGTGAGGCTTTAAATTCAGTGAAGTATGTAGTTCTCCCATGTGTGTTTTAGTGGTAGTAGTCTTGGCTGTCTCTTCAGTTGTTGTGCTATTATGTTCTGCAGGCTTTCTGTTGCATCTTTGGTTTTAGTTGTATCCTTCATCAGCTTGGATTTTAAGTTGTATTTGTGTCTTTTGTAACTACCTCTTGTCACTACCTTCATTGCATCCCACTCCCCTCGGATGGGTGCTGATGGATCATTTTGTGTAAAATAATGTGTTAGTTCTACTCGCATGTGTTGCTTAAACTGTTGGTCTGGTAATGTGTCTGCATACAGCCGCCATAGCTGCATTGTTGATCATCTCCCTCTCTTGAGTATAGAACTGTCAATGTGGAGGCATCTGAAATTATTGTAAGTATACAGTGTCATCGCAGGCATTTACGAGTTCTCTAGATGTAAAAAAATTGTTTATTCCGCTGGTTGTGTTTGCGGGGTGGAGAGAGTCAAAGAGTAGGTCTTTGTTGTGGGGTATCGCACTCTCTATATGGATAACGTGTATTTGTAAAGCACATGTTCACCCAGAAGGGTATCTTGGCACTGAATAACAGATGTTTATTGTTACCCAACTCAACAGTACTTATTTTATCAACCTCAGAAGAATGAAAGGCTGAGTGGACCCACCAGGATTTAAACCTGTGACCATGAGGTCAAACACAGGCCCCCACAGTGGACGCATTAGTCTATTAAGCCACCAGTGTCTTTCAGGCGTGCCTCCATGGCGGTGACCTGACCCACTTCAGGAAGGGACTCAAGACCTGGCTCTTCGACGGATACCTGCAGCACAGCGCCCGGATACCCTCTCGGGTGATAAGCCGCTCTTTACAAGTACTACTTGATTGACTGATTGTGCTTACACATCTGAGTTTGTGAGCACTCAGAAAGTCCTGTCCGATCCTTTCCCTCCAATGGAAATAGTTGGAGGTTTTCTCCAGTAAAGGGCTTGAGGAACTCACTTTGTAGTTTGGGAAGGGGAACGGAACAGGGCCGGACTGACCATAGCAGGCACCGGGCATTTCCCTGGTGGGCCGGAGGGGTGGAGGCCGGTTTTGTCACTGGGAGACTGTTTTGCAGCAGTGCTGCAATATCAGCCTCCTGTAACAAAATAAAAGCAGCAGCGGTGTTCACAGCTAGAGCTTCTCAACTGCCACAACCTCCCCCCCCCAGGACCGGTCGAGTAAAATTGCCAGAGCTGCTTTCTCTTCCCAGTCCGGCCATGGAACAGAACACTCTCAAACTTCATGTGCATTTAGGGGAAAGAGGCTTCTTCACAAGAAAAATAAATGTTTTCCTAATGGCGAAAATGTTTTTGCAATTGCACCCCGAGGTTTCTTTCCCTTGTGCGGAGTTGAGCCTGGTATACAACTGTTTATTGGGAAAATGTCAGTTGTCACATGGCCTTCCCAGTGGTGTGCCTGGACAACAGTATAGGGGGGGCAAGCCAAGGCAAGTGGGAGCCTTCCCCAGGCCAAAGGTGTGACTCTCTAGGGCTCAACTGAAGGATGAATGAATGACATTATTTGTATAGCGCGACAATTGGAGTGTCCCGCCGCTGCAAGATGAGTGACGTGGGGAGGGGGCATTATTGACTGAAAAGATGGGTCTTTAGAAATTTGCGAAAAGCAGAATCATTTTCTATGCTTCTTTGCTGTACTGGGCGGCGGGTTCCATATTTTGGCTGCGCGTACTAGGAAGGAGGCACCACCACGTCTAGTTCTTTTGCAGCAGGGTGTGGATAACAAGTGAGCCTTACTAGACCATAGATTTCTGCTAGCCTGGTACTTTTCGATTCGGATGAGCCGGACACTGCCCTCGCTCCCTTCTTGAAAGTACTGTTTAACAGGAATACAAATAGAAAAAGTTAATTTTTGTCTGTACGCTAAACTTGCACGTTTCAATGTACAACAAAAAATGAAAATATGTATAGATAAAATAGGACTTTTGGCGGCTCGTGCCTGGGTTCTTTGGGCGGTGACAAACCATTGCTCTGCTCTCCCTGCGAGTTTGGTGGTGGGCTGTCCTCTTTGAGGGGGTTCAGCTATCCAGGCGTATTACTAGGAGCGTCTCTTAATTCCACAAAATCGTAGATTTAACACTTCCGGTTAGGATTACGTGTACAGGTGTAAATGTACGACTTTTTTTAGGTCTCGCCTGGCATTGCAGCGCGCATGCGCTGCTCGCTCTGCGAGGGCTTCTTGGAATTGATACGGATTCAGAAGGGACTTGAAGCCCCGCCCCTCTTTCCCATTGGCTTGCGTCATCGTTTATTTTAAACGGTGGCGCGTGATTGGAAATCGGGCTTCTTGGTTACTGTCTTGTCCAATGTGAGGACGTCCCATCTGGACAGGCCGATGCCATCTTTGTTTTGCGTGACATGGGAGGGTTCGGTTTATGGCAAGCGCTGGCTCGTAATTGGAAATCGCTTCCATTGAGCGCGCATGCCCACTTTCACTTTTAAAGCGCAGCCGGGCAATGCGGCCGTTTGTATATGTCTCGCATTTAAATGCGAGACATATAACATTGCAAATATTGGCTATGCCAATGCTTGTTATTCCAAGGCACAGAAGTAGGTGTGCTGGACAAGGAAGACGGTAGGTGTGCTGAGGCTGCCCGGCACGTCCTTGCCGCCGGGCGTACATGTGTGACCGGAGTGGCTCGTGCCCGGTCCTCCACCCGCTCCCCCCCCCTTCTCCACCCAGCCGGCGCCTGCCCCCCCTCCACGGCATGTTTACTCTCCTTGTAACAATTGACAATTCTTATATAAAAGTTCTGATTATAGGTTCCTATTACTACGGCTGTATTACGCCAGAACGACCACAACAGACTGCTGCCCTGGATATTGACCCAATTTAGCGGCACACAAGTCTATTCTGGGGATTCCTATTGCGACGCATCCCTTGACTTGTGATTTGGTCCAGTTCTCTTGATTTCTGGTAAGCTGTAGTTCTATAGTTAGGGGCTCATTAATTTGCCCTCCTGTATATCATGGGTATAACACCTTTTAATATCTGTTTTCTAGCACTCGGGGACTTCCAGTGCATGATAAATAAACAGTGGCATCAATGTACATACATATACCGACTAATTTTTAGTTGTAAGGTATGTTGTTTTGCTTTTTGTTTTAAATAAATCCAATTTGGATACACCGTTGAATAATTACGATCATCGTTAAACATATCTTTCCTTTTTTTGAAATTTAAGGTTTTTTGACGAGGTGATCATCCTTATTCTCATTTCTACAAATTGATTCATACAAAGATCTAGGAATACTGAATTCTAGTCTCGTTTTAACACTTTTTAGGTATGTGTTTTCTCATTTTAGATGATTATGATGTTTAGTAAATTTGATGTTAAATTTTTCTTCACTATTTTTATCTAATGTGCTGGTGACAATAGAGTAAATATAAATGGTTACAAGTTAGTAAACAAAAAATGTTTTTAAAAAATACAGTGAATATGAATGTCAGCAACATGTGTGTTTTTACTATGTCATAATGTTTTTATTGTCTAGAAAACTGTCCTGAAGAAGGTGTATATTTATCTACTCACCGAAACGCAGCGTCGACAACTTTGTTTTCTTGTGATTGACAACTCTGTTTTCTTGTGATTGTATATAATATTATGAAATATTTTTTAACTTTTTTAAAGAATTTGATTGTATATATAAATGTTAATAAATATTAATTGATATATGTCCATGTGAATCCTAGTCATTTACATATTTTATTTTGATTGCATATTTTATTTTGATTGCATGTTGTCTTTGACTTACTGATATGATACAATTGTATTGATTTTATGTATTTCTCTAAACACCAGCACTAATATAGTCTTTTAGTCACAAACTATTTTTTAGTAGGGACCTGTTTGGTATTTTGGTTTGTACTTTCCCTGTCCCCATTGGACCTGAAGGGTACCTCCCTTGTTTTTTATTGATTTCACGTACAGCTTGTTAGCTGGGGAGTTTTTCTTTACCACTGTAGTAGTACTATGGAAAGACTTAAAACTTATGGTTTCTCAGAGGACCAATTCAATAAGATTATTAATGGTACCACCAAAAATATTTCTACTGTTACTCTAGATAATAGTGATGAGGAACAGTGGAGAACATTATGGAATCTTAAAAAGAAAATTATATGAACTGAATTACATGCAGATTTTCTTATTGAATATTGTAAAAAAGGCACCATACCCAGAGGTCTACAGGTTAATAATGAACCTGGTATATTCATCAAAAACCAGAAATTCCTTGAAAACTGGACTTTCATAGCCAATCGATGTAGCCGCGATTGAATGCTATTAATCATAGAAACTGCCCATGAAGTATTAATAATAGAGAGAGTTGAGATAGAAGATATGGAGCTGAGACTTAAGGAAAATACCGCACTTGAAGAAGCCAAAAAGAAACTCGAGGAGATTCAGGTAGATATCTCGGGATATAAAGAATATCTAGTCAATAAAAAATCCAATAAATTACGGAAAGATATTTCCAAATATAATTTGGAACATGTCTACCCGTATCTCCAGAAAGACTTTTATGATAGACCGAGGGAGAATTTCTCTAGCAGGAGACCATGGCAACAACCAATTAAAAACATTCCCCAAAAAGAATGTAAGGTTCTTTGACACCTCTTACACGAGCTCAGATTCTGAAAGTGAAATCCAACAAGACAATCGGAATAATAAGGAAAGAGAACCAACCCCTAGCTCTAGTAGAGATACATTATCTTTTTTAGAACAACGTCACAAGAACTATGGACAAATAAGAGGAAGGGGAAGGGGGAGAAGCAATTTCCACCCACAAAATCAGTTCCAAAATCGCCCCAACACGAGGAGCCAGAAGAAGTGGGACTAACGGACAAGGCTCCCATTATAAATCTCTCTCACAGAACTCTGACACAGGATGAGATAAAAGTTTTAGAGAAAGGGTTAGGATATGCCATTACCTCCCCTGTGGACAGATATAATCTGGAGAGAGATTTACAAAGTTTCTTTAGAAAGATTAGATTAAACGCCTTTTTCGAAGGAAAAGAAAAACCACAAACAGATAATAAATCGGGTCTGAAACCTAAATCCACTTGGACACCCCAAATAAATCTAGTTAATAAAGATATAGAGGTCTTTGAACGGGTTGTGGAAAAAAGTATAAATGACTTATTGAACAAGAAAACCTGGGTGAATAATAATCTTAATGCCCGTGAAAGGTTAGCTCTCAATACTTCGGAACAATGCCATGAGCTGACTATTAAACCAGCTGATAAAGGTGGCAGTATTGTGGTAACGCAAACTGAAGATTATAATAGTAGAATGCACATACTTTTGAATAACAGTCAACATTACCAAAAGTCGAGTAAAGAAGAGTGGAATACCTTAACTAGAAATATCACCAACTTATTAAATTTCGCTAAAGAAGATGGCATTATATGCAATGACGAATTCAATTTTTTGTGTAACAATAATCCGATCATCCCAGCACTGTATGGCCTTCCTAAAGTACACAAGAATATAGAGGATCCACCAATGAGACCAATTGTCTCTAGCATTAATTCCTTGACTGAGCCTCTCAGTAAGTACGTCGACATCTTCCTACAACCACTGGTAGCACAACAAAAAGCATACATAAAAGATACCACTGCTATGATCCAGAAGATAGAACACTTAGATTTCAATCCTGAGACACAATGCCTTGTGACTTTAGATATCGAGGCATTGTACACCAATATTCCACAAAACAACACAATACAGATGATTGAGAATCTGCTTAATACTGAAGATGCCGACCTATCTCCCCATGCGACCTTTATAGTTGAATGCGTGAGTATTATATTAAAAAACAATATTTTTTTATTTGGTAAAGAATTTTATAAACAGATCAAAGGCACCAGTATGGGAGCAACCTGTGCTCCCAGTCTGGCCTGTCTATATGTAGCACAGTTTGAGGATAAACACATTTTTAATGGTTTGGCGCCATTCTTTGAGAATATCTCGAACTGGTCCCGATATATAGATGACGTGTTCTTTATTTGGACTGGTACGTTAGAAAATCTAGTTGAGTTCATACAATGGATAAACCTGGGAGATGACAACCTTAAATTTACTTTTAACATGAATAAATATGAATGTGAATTCTTGGATATTAAGATCAAACATGTAGAGGGGCTACTAAATGTAGAACTCTTCACGAAATCTACCGATAGGAATACTATGCTTCATTACAATAGTAACCACCCAGCTTGCCAAAAAGACAATATTCCTTTTGGGCAATTTTTGCGGTTAAAACGAAATTGCACAAAGATTAAGGATTATGATAAGCACGTTGAAAATTTGACCAAAAAATTCCTTAATAGAGGTTACCCAAAAAGGTTAATTAGACATGCTTACAAAAGAGCCAAATACTTCAACAGGGACTCACTCTTTGAGAAAATACCTAAGATATCTACTGTTGACAACCCGCCTATGATTTTTGTTACCAATTATAGTAACATTAGTAACAAAATCAAGAACATTGTAAATAGAAACTGGCATCTGATCACAAATCATAAGAAAGAGAAGCTACCAAAACCTATGTTTTCCTTTAGGCGAAATCGCACCATTAGGAACTGCCTGGTGCATACATACAGAGACACGAATGAGAACAAACAAACCTGTATAATGAATACTCCATTACCAACTGGCACTTTTGCATGTAGTGGATGCAATAATTGTAATAACATTATAAAAGGATCCTCCATTTTTCATAATAGAACTACTGTTAAAATCAATAATTTCATTAACTGCTGCACTAAAAATTTGATATATTTTATCATGTGTCCATGCCATCTTGGGTATGTAGGCGAGACCTCGAGAGAAATCAGAATAAGAATAAATGAGCATAAGTCAGCCATTAGAACGAACAAAAAACTGCTCCTTTAGTAGAACATTGGATGAAAGAACAACACAAAATTGAAGATTTGCAATGGTGCAGAATAGAAGTCATACAGATGAATTTTAGAGGTGGTGATGTAAAAACAAAAAGAAAGAAACGCGAACAATTCTATATGTCACTTCTTAATACATTTAGGAAAGGACTAAACAGTAAGGAAGACTGGGAGAGATTAATTTGATCAAATCCGCCCCCTATACATCATTTCTGTAGCACCCACAAAATATAAGAATGTTTAGTTACACCTTAAACTATTTGAGGGATATGCACCTATTTTGTGTGTGTGTTTTTTGTGTGTGTTTTTTAAAATTTTTACACACCATCTATTGACGATGTATCTCTGCAACGATATTTGGTCAATGATCAAGTTCTTATGACCACATATATTACTTATAGATTCTTAATACTAGCTTTTTTGTTATGGTTATCCCCCGTTCTAATATGGCCGCCCCATTATTAGATTCGAACTTTTACTTATTTTTACTTATTTTTCACATTATCTTTTTATCAATAGGCGGAGTGAGGAATTCCATGTCGTTTGTGGCCAATATGTTTGATAATATAATTGGCCCTAAAATAAAAGTGATATAAGGCACTTTTAACGGATATTAAGTATAGTGTTGGTTTCCCGTTACAAGATGGCCGCCTTATATCCGGTATGCTAATCTGACACGTCTGCAAGTAGAGAGTTATTATTAACAAATACTCAGAAGGCACTCTTATTTGAATTAAAATATTATTAGGTCTAGGCCGTTAATAAACATAAATCCTCGTTTTGATTAACATTATGTTATGCTCGGATTAGTTCCGATCACGTGACTCCAACTACATCCAGTTAAAAGCAGCTTCGGGTCGAACACCTTCATGGATCATGACCCGGAAGCTGTACATTGTTTGCGAGGAGGCCGGACTATCCTTATGAGGTGAGCCGTAGGTTCTGCGATTCAGTGCCCCGTTTCCCGATAGTATAAGATACTTATAGCAGTGCGATTAAACACACAGATCCCTACATGCGCAGTGGATCTAGCAACTAATATAGAATACTTTTGGTCGCACCGGTAACAATTGTATTGAGTACCGTCCACATCTCCCCTTTATCATGCCGGGATAAGCGGCAATAAAATAGTCATGTTTTAAATACATTAAAGCCAGGCTTATTTATGTCGAGATACAACAATAGACGTAATTATACTATCTAGAAAGTAGTATGGCTCATAAAGGTAGACGCCCTTATTAGTTTCTGGTAACCCGCAATCAGTATGCCTACATGCGGTCTATTGTCCATTAACAATAATAATAACGACAACCAAATAGATTATATCATACGTGTTGACAATTTTTATATAAACGTTCTGATTATAGGTTCCTATTACTACGGCTGTATATACGCCAGAACGACCACAACAGACTGCTGCCCTGGATATTGACCCAATTTAGCGGCACACGAGTCTATTCTGGGGATTCCTATTGTGACGCATCCCTTGACTTGTGATTTGGTCCAGTTCTCTTGATTTCTGGTAAGCTGTAGTTCTATAGTTAGGGGCTCATTAATTTGCCCTCCTGTATATCATGGGTATAACACCTTTTAATATCTGTTTTCTAGCACTCGGGGACTTCCAGTGCATGATAAATAAACGGTGGCATCAATGTACATACATATACCGACTAATTTTTTAGTTGTAAGGTATGTTGTTTTGCATTTGTTTTAAATAAATCCAATTTGGATACACCGTTGAATAATTACGATCATCGTTTAAACATATCTTTCCTTTTTTTGAAATTTAAGGTTTTTTGACGAGGTGATCATCCTTATTCTCATTTCTACAAATTGATTCATACAAATATCTAGGAATACTGAATTCTAGTCTCGTTTTAACACTTTTTAGGTATGTGTTTTCTCATTTTAGATGATTATGATGTTTAGTAAATTTGATGTTACATTTTTCTTCACTATTTTTATCTAATGTGCTGGTGACAATAGAGTAAATATAAATGGTTACAAGTTAGTAAACAAAAAATGTTTTTAAAAAATACAGTGAATATGAATGTCAGCAACATGTGTGTTTTTACTATGTCATAATGTTTTTATTGTCTAGAAAACTGTCCTGAAGAAGGTGTATATTCATCTACTCACCGAAACGCAGCGTCGACAACTTTGTTTTCTTGTGATTGACAACTCTGTTTTCTTGTGATTGTATATAATATTATGAAATGTTTTTTAACTTTTTTAAAGAATTTGATTGTATATATAAATGTTAATAAATATTAATTGATATATGCCCATGTGAATCCTAGTCATTTACATATTTTATTTTGATTGCATATTTTATTTTGATTGCATGTTGTCTTTGACTTACTGATATGATACAATTGTATTGATTTTATGTATTTCTCTAAACACCAGCACTAATATAGTCTTTTAGTCACAAACTATTTTTTAGTAGGGACCTGTTTGGTATTTTTGTTTGTACTTTCCCTGTCCCCATTGGACCTGAAGGGTACCTCCCTTGTTTTTTATTGATTGGACACCGTAAATTAAAACATCGTCCTGAGAGCATAATGTTTTGGGTATGCCCTCCAGAATGCGTTGCATAATTTTTTGAAAAACTGCAGCCGCTGAGGCTATCCTGAATGGCATCCTGCAAAACATCAATGACCCCATGGGAGTGGTGAAAGTAGTGAGCACCCTGGAGTCAGGGTGTAATTCCACCAATGGTATGCCATTGAAAGGTCAAGGACACTGAAGCAGGATGCTTCCCCCATGGTGCTCAGAATTTTGTGGATGCGAGGCAGGGGATGTCTCTCAACTAGTATATTATCATTAAGGTCCCTAAGATCAATGCAAAGTCTGATGTCTTCTCCTTGAGATTTCTTGGCAGTGACAACCGGGGCAACCCATTTGGAGCGGTCAACAGGTTAGATGATGTCTAGGTTTTGTAATCTGGGTAATTCTTTTTTGAGTGGTTCCCACAAAAGGTGTGGTATGGGTCTGGTCTTGTGAACTACTGGTTTGGGATTGTGTTTTAATTTTATCCTATGTTGGAAGTGTTAGAGAAGACCTAATTTGGACGTGAACACCTCGGGGAATTGATTTCAAATTTCTTTGCCTGCCACAGAGTGGTCTATGGTGAGTACTTGTTCAGAGTTATTTGGGTCAAGAGTTATACCTAACTCCTTTGGATGCTGCCATCCGAGGAGGTTGGACCCTTCTCCAACTACATAGACTTTACCCAGGGTGGAACGGTCCTTGAACGTGATACATGATTTAATCATGCCTCTTAAAGGAATGGAATCCCTGGTGTAACTACTAGGAGAGATGTCCGCAGATAGTATATCCTTTTCCTCACAAATGTTGATGCTCTTGAAATCGGAGATATTGATGAAAGTGAATGGCGAGCATGAATCAGCGAACATTCTGATAACCTTGCCACCCAAACCAATATCACATTGGGGGATAGTTAATTTTGTTAGCGCTTATTGCCTAATGTACTTGGAAAATAATTATCTTTACAGATTGGGGTTTATTATCAGTAGCCTCAATAGTATCGTTTAGTTTTCTGGAAGAGCCTCGACACACTCTAGCTAAGTGTCCTTTTTTGTTACATTTTCTGCACGTGGAGTTCCTAGCTTGGCAGTTAGGATGGTTTGCCAAATGGTTACTACTGCCACAGTGGTAACATTTGAGCTTACTAGCTCCCTGATCGTGTATGTGCTCAGGATTCTGTTCAAATTTCACCTTGCATATAGTATGTTCCACAGGGAGGTTGGCAATTTCTGATACTTGCTCATTATTGACTGGGTATTTCATTTCCTTCATGCATATATCAGTATGCTCTATGGATTTAGCCAATTCAATTGCGTCGCAGAGATTGAGTTGTTTCTGCAACAGCTTCTCTTGTATTTGTGGGTTAATAGTGCACCTTACGAGTTGGTCTCTTATGAGGGAATCATTAAGATCCCCGAATTCACAAAGTTTGCTTAGTCCCCTTAATACTGCAACATAGTTAGTAATGCTTTCTTGTTTACCTTGGACTCTGCTGAAAAACTTGTGTTGTTCTAGCACAATGTTCACTTTGTCTCCAAAGTGTATTTTTAGTTTAATAATGGATGTTTCGTACACATCAACTTCATCATCATCCACGTTACGCGCTTGTTCCAATTCAGGTAATGTGTCAAAAATCTTTCTGCCATGGGTACCAAGGTTGTGTAATAAAATATGTTGTTTCCTTACAGGGCTAAACTTCTCCCCTCCAATGGCTATTAAATAAGATTCGAATATTTTCACCCATTCTTTCCAAGGGGTGTTGGGTTCTCCAAATTCATTCAGGAATGGTGGTGGTTGAGCCATACTGGCGGCCATGTTGGTTAAAGGAAGGAGAAAATGCGAGATTCTGCAAAATCAGAGATGCACCCGTTGAAGAGAATAGTAGTCAAACTTGTGTGTAGGGCCAAATTGAAGAAAATAAGTATTTGTGATACGCGTAGCGTTGTGCGTGTCACCGAAGGTTAAGATTGCTGGTTCTGGGTCCAAGCAAGCAGAAGTGAAGAGTGTATCGCTGAAATACTTGTGATACACGTAATGGTGTGCGTATCACCGTGAGGTTTGGGAATTGCTGGTTTTGGTAGGAGCGATGAATACGAGTGCATATCACAGAATCAAAATGTGAGATGCGTCGGGGGTGCGTGTCACCGTTAACTTTTGGGGTGAAGAAATTTACCCAACAAGATTTGATAGGGTATGTATAGTGTGCGTATCACTGAATCCAATGTGACACCCGTAGGACAATTAGGGGTGTGCGTGTCACCGTGTTGAATACAGAGATGATGAAACATCCATAAATTGTGACAGGAAATGTATAGTGTGCGTATCACTGAATCCCATGTGACACGCGTAGGACCATTAGGGTGTGCGTGTCACCAAAGATTAGAAATGTTGAAACATCCGTCAATTTTGACAGAGAAAATATAAAGTGTGTGTATCACTGAGTAAAATGTGACACGCGTAGGGGTGTGCATGTCACCGAAATATTGCAGCACACGTAGTGTGACATGTTGTCAATGACACGCGTAGGGGTGGGCGTGTCACCAAAATATTGCAGCACACGAGTGTGGTAGGCTGTCACTTTCGTACGAGGCGAACGGCAGAAATGAAGGCTCTGCTGTCTGCAGGCAAGGGGGTGTGGCGTCAGGCAGAGTGGAACACCTTCCCTTCTTCTGGCTCGCTGCTCCTCCTGGGAGGTGGGCTGTAAGATGCACGCAGGTGTGGCAGCAATCTGACAAGACGTCTCACTGCGTAAGCCCCAATGACAGAGGAAGAGGGCGGAAGATTAGGAGCCGCAGGAGCCCCCAGAGCAAACTGCGGCGCACCGGCAGGCAGAGTGCAAATAGACGCGGAGAGTCTTGAGTACAGGATTCAGTCATCGAGGAAAACTTCAGAGCAAACTGCGGTGCACCGGCAGGCAGGGTGGAGGTAGACGCGGAGAGTCTTAAGTACGGGATTCAGTCACCAAGGAAAGATTCCAGCACAGGTGTAACATGAAGATCCCCAAAGATGAGCAAATAAAGAGAGTACCTTGACCTTGTGGGCCATAAGGTGACAGACTGTAAAGTGAGGCAGAAGATGTAGACAAAGGGAAGGAGGTCCGTACTGCTCCCTTTCGCAGGCCAGTCATCGCCAGTGTTACGAAGATGAAGATGATGAGATGAAGACAGAAGTGCTGGTAAGATAACTCTTTATTCAGACCTCCACAGATCATTACAGGCAGCTACTGGTAAGACAACTCAACGTTCTCTAGTCAGCTCTCCCAGTGCCAACATTCTAAGGCCGCCTCACAGGTAACGGTAGGGAAATACCAAAAGGGAAGAGGGAGGAGGGGTGGGGGAAGATGGTAAACAAGGAAGGTATGTTTTCAACGGTAAACAGCCATTACAATGAGGCTGTTACTACGAATAGCATTACATTGCATGCGTTACAACGCATGCGATGTAACAACGCGTAGCCATTACTACGCATACCATTACATCGCATGCGCTTTTACAACGCATGCGATGTAATGGCTATCCACATCGTTGTGAGGAAACTGAGGCTGTTCCGTTTCCTCACAACGACGTGCACCGGAACAGAGACGACGCTGAACCAGGAGAGGGGAACCACGAGGACAGAGAGGTAAGGGGGATTGTGCTTGGGGTTACTTTTTTAGGGTTTAGGGTAGTGTCGAAGTAGTGTTGTAATGTTTGTGTAGTGTAGGGTTGTGTTTTAGGGTTTAGGGTAGTGTTGGAGTGTAGGGACCAGACTGGGGGTAGGGGGAGGGTCGTGCTGGGGGTAGTGTTTTAGGGTTTAGGGTAGTGTTGTGGTGTTTGTGCAGTGTAGGGTAGTGTTTTAGGGTAGTGTCGGGGGGTCGTGCAGGGTAGTGTTGAGTGTAGGGACCAGACTGGGGGTAGGGGGAGGGTCGTGCTGGGGGTAGTGTTTTAGGGTTTAGGGTAGTGTTGTGGTGTTTGTGTAGTGTAGGGTAGTGTTTTAGTGTTTAGGGTAGTGTCGGGGGTCGTGCAGGGTAGTGTTGGAGTGTAGGGACCAGACTGGGGGTAGGGGGAGGGTCGCGCTGGGGGTAGTGTTTTAGGGTTTAGGGTAGTGTTGTGGTGTTTGTGTAGGGTAGTGTTTTAGGGTTTAGGGTAGTGTCGGGGGGGGGGTCGTGCAGGGTAGTGTTGGAGTGTAGGGACCGGACTGGGGCTAGAGGGAGGGTCGTGCTGGGGGTATTGTTTTAGGGTTTAGGGTAGTGTTGTGGTGTTTGTGTAGGGTAGTGGTTTAGGGTAGTGTCGGGGGTCGTGCAGGGTAGTGTTTGAGTGTAGGGACCGGACTGGGAGCAGTGGGAGGGTCGTGCTGGGGGTAGTGTTTTAGGGTTTAGGGTAGTGTTGTGGTATTTGTGTAGTGTAGGGTAGTGTTTTAGGGTTTAGGGTAGTGTCGGGGGGTCGTGCAGGGTAGTGTAGTGTTATTGTAGGGAGAGGACTGGGGGTCGGGGGAGGGTCGTGCAGTGGTACTACATTAGGGTTTAGGGTAGGGTGGAGTCACTTACCTTGCAAACGTTTACCACGACTATGCCTTTAACACGCATGCCTTTGCGTTGAAATGGCATGCGTGGTAAAGGCATAGTCGTGGTAAAATTTTGCGTTGTAATGGTAGTCATTGTAATTGACATCGCGTAGTAATACCCGCGTTGTAATGGTATGCGTGGTATTGCTATGCGATGTAATGAGTCATGTTCGTTTTCAACTGACCGCTAAACTAATGGTTAGAATAAATAACATCACATTGTAGAAGAGAATATAACAGTATTGTAAATGGCAATGCCTTTTATTTATGTGTTTTGAAAACCTGCACTTTGTACTTATAGTCCTTGCTTACAAAAAGCAAGGCTGGCAGTAAAAGAGGCACAGTTACTGCCAGCCTTGCTTCTCGAAAGCAACGGCTATAAATACAAAGGTCGTGTTTACACACCGCTTGCAGGTTTTCAAAACATATAAACGGCATTGTCGTTTACAATGCCAATAGCTCAAACTCTCGCAAATGCGAGACCTATTGCATTGCAAGTGCTTGTTTTTCCTTGTGGGCAGCCACGAGTTAAACAGCCCACTGGGTGAGATGGCAGAGACAGCCTTTCGGATGCAAATGCACGCATTTGTAGCTAATGGGCTAACATTAACACTTATTGGAAAACCTGCATGCTAAAAGTACCTTATTTACCAGAAGAGAGAGAGAGCAGCTGCAGTTACTCGTGCCTTGAGACAGATAAAGGAAAACTTACTTGTCACCCCCTCTTTTCGAGCCCACTTAGGGGTTTGTGGGATTTAGGTGGAGCGCTTACACTACCACAGTGATGCGGCCTGCGTTAAAGAAGTGCAGCGAATGCTGCGGGTTCTGCCAATGCTGACTGCGTCATTCAGTAGGGGCGTGCATGCATAGTGACGCATGTGTGCGTGCATGTGTCATTACGTATGAGTGCATGCATTGAATGATATAGCTGCATGACGTCATGACAGATCACTGCTTAAAAAAACATTGGCAAAGCCAATAGGTCGAAAAAGGTGACACTGGCTTTGCAAATGCTTGTTGTTAAGGCAGCTGAAAGCGAGACACGTGGCGCTGCAGAAGGCATTTTAGACATGTTAGTCTCCTGCTGCACTACCTGACGCTTCAGTGAACTCTGAGACCGAGTTTTCACCTTCAAAGGTTAGATAGTTGTGAGACTTTGTGCTTCCTTTCAGCAAGAGGTGAGATCCTATTTTCACTGAATTGTCTTCCGATACGCTCCACACCGGTAGTCGCCATCAGCGGCTCCTCTTTCATAGCTTTCATAGGCAGCAGCATAACTGTATGTACCTGGCGTTACCCACTGTGTACTCAGGGGCGTAACACAGGCTCCCGCAGCCCCCGCGGTGCGGGGGGTGGGGGGGGGCCAAGCTCCAGGGGGCCCCCCCTCAGCACAGCACTCTGGCTGCAGAGCTCCTGATTGAGCCCGGAGGGGGCCCCTCCTCGTGCCTTACAGGGAGGCCCCCTCAAGTTTCGTTACGCCAGTGCTGTCAGGTTGATGACTTGAAAGCAGTGGAATCGCCTTCCTGTGTGGAGCTCTTCCAGTGAATTTCTATACAAATATCAGTTCCTCCGAAATTGCACTAGGTGGCGGCAAAAGATTGGACAGTGCACCACCACCTGAAACCAACAAAAAGGTACTGCGTGCATGAATCATCATCTTACAGTCCGGGAAACAAGACAGTAGTATATTTTTACATTTGGCTAGGGCACAACAAAAACAAGCATTTGCAATGCAATAGGTCTTTCATTTACGAAAGTTTGAGCTATTGGCATTGTAAATGACAAGGCCTTTTATTTATGTGTTGTTTTTAAAACAGATAAGTAAAAGGCATTGTCATTTACAATGCCAATAGCTTAAACTCTCGCAAATGCGAGACCTATTGCATTGCAAATGCCTTTGGCGCTCACGCTATAAAAATCTTTAAAAAAGCGTTAGGAGAGAGCGTGTCCTGCCTGCAACAGCAGGCAGGACAAAGCTACTTGAGAAAATAGTGCTCGGAAGCTGTAATTAAAGCCTACCGGGTAACAACACATGTAACATGGAGTGTCGCCATGTAAGGTTACAAAATGAGACAAGGCAGTACTAAGGAGGGACTACTAAGCTTTTTGACCAATGAGCAGCCTCAATTTACAGTGGACAATGAAAAATATGGGCGGAGAGTGGGCGGAGCTTCAAGTCCCTACCTGACTACAGCATGCCTCGCAGAGCAGCGCATGCGCTGCCCAGGCTCGACCTAAAATGCGGAAAAAAGGCATGTATATTACCAAAATGTCTCGTCCCTTAGCGGCTATTGAGACTGAGCCCTTTATTTGTTCTAGTTGTAGTAGGTGAACCTTTAGCGTGGTGGAACCTTAATCACCATTCCAGATTGCAGTGAGAGAGTGTGTGAGCAAACCTGAAATTCTATGGGCGAATACTCGGAGGGTAGTCTACACAGGGGCTCAATTAGACCCGGATTAACCAGGGGGCAGAGGGGGCGAGGGAAGGGAGCTAAAATGTTAAGCAATGGAGTCAGGGCTAACTCTTACAACAATGGGGCGGAGATAGATATCCTAAGAGCCAATATAAACAAGGTCAGCGTCCCACGAGTGTGTGTGCGGCGGCCGCCGCCATTGTAAAACTGAAAGCGCGCATGGTGCGCAGAAAATAAAAACAAGAAGCGGCCGACATTATTCCTCAAGGGCAGCGTCCCGAGTGGTGTGTGCACCCACCACTGCTGAATCCCGGGGTGCCAGGCTGCTTGAAAAAAACCACCTGATTATTTAAAATCCACGGGGGAGGGGGTGGACGCCACGTTAAAGCCTGCTTTAAAGAGGCATGCTGTGTTGGGCTAGATATAAAAGAAGCAGCTGCCATTGCTATGCGTTCACACAGCATGTTGTGCCTTCCTCTGCAAGACTTTCATTAAGTAAATAGTTCTCCCTAACTGCTAATGAAAGCTACAGAGTATGGACACATGTAAGAGTGGGTGCCCTTATTGGAGGTAGCAACAGGAGAAAGGGAGGGAAGTACTAAGGAGGGACTATTAAGCCTATTGACAAATCAAAAGCTATCATTTACAAAGGACAGGAAGAGGAGCCACATGTAAAGGTGGGCGGAACATGGCCAGAGATTAATGCCCATATCCTGAATACAGCACGTCTCGAAGAGACCGCGCAAGCGCTGCCTAGGCGAGACCTAAAATTGGCTTGGGCTGCAGGTGATAGCCATTTTAAATGTAAATTGAATTAATAATTAACTTGTTTAGCCAGACAGGGCTCCTTATAGCAGACTGTCACAAGCGCTGGAGCTGACAATTAATGGTCGGTGCTTAGCACCGGAAACCACCGAATTAAGCACTGTCTATACTAGAGAGTCCAGTGGCTGCTCCTGAATGTTCAATGCTTCCTGATTTATATATATGATTTTTGAGGCAGGTATGCCTTGCTGTACCTGTCCTGTGAGAGGGGATCCTTGCATTATGGTTACTATGATGTTTGCTTATCTCCGTGAAGCAAGGAAACTTGTACTACGTTGCCAAGGGGGAAGGCTGTACAGCTTGTCTGGTGATGTTACCGTTCTGTAAGGAAGGGATCTTGCTCTGCAAACGTGACCTCCCTGGTGTGAGAGGAAGGGCAGGGTTGGATTTGGATTAAAAATAGACCCGGGCACCCTAAAAAATAAAGTAGCCCACATTTGCGCCTTTTCGCAAAACACTGCTTCAGTGTTATTATATAAAGAAGGGGGGTTTCTCTAAAAGAGGCATGTTTTCTTAACTTCAATGAGATAAAAAAATGCATATGTTGCCAGGACTCTTTGTGCATGGAGCAGTTGTAGCGTAACGGCCAGACCTGTCAACTTTGGCACAGGCAACCAGGTTCAAGTCTCAGTGTTGGGTCAACATCCTGTGATTCTGGGCAAATCACTTAATCTCCCAGTACCTACCAAAATGAATGTGTCCTTGTGTAACGTAACTGGTGCTCATGTAAAGCGCTCCAATACCATTGGGCCGAGTACGCACTATATAAAACTGCAAAAAACACACCTGAATATAAGTGAGGCCACTTCTGCTCAGGCCCCTTACCCCTGCCCCATCTGCATACATTATTGGGCCGTCCCAGCCAGAGATTGGGAATGACACCTCCGCCCGTTGGTAAAAGGGAGGTAATAGAGGCCCATCTGCCTCCAGAAAGGCCGCTCAAGCACCCACTTGCAGCATCTGAACAGCACAGACACAGCCCAAATTCGCCATCACACTGGCCAAAAAAGCGGCCCACAGCTGCAACTCAGATACTGGCCCATTGCCCGAGTGCCTGCCTTACCACTCTGACCCTGAGGAAGGGTGCTTGTCCTGCTGAGCCAAACTGCCCTCCTTCTGTGGGGATGCGAAGCATATACCTCTGTGTCATGTTGCGCCTCCTTTGTGTATTAGGGAAGCTTGCACTGCTGCTGTTGTGCTGTTCTTGTCATTTGAGCTGGAATCTTTCACCGCTGCTTCTAGGCTGCACCTGTGTTGTGCATTTTTGAAACTTGTTGTAAACTGCTCCACTCTACTGACGTCAAAAAGCATTATTTTAGGTCATAAAAGCCAAGATTTAGTGTTCACTATTAGGTCTTGGTGGGGGGTTTGGAGTTGTCTGGAGGTGTGAGTCTGTGCAGCTGAATGTGTATGAGTGTGTATGATTGAATGTGTGCATCAGGTACATAACACAAAATGTGATGAGTGGCCTCTGAGAACCCCATAGCTCACAGCCTTGCATGAAAGCTGCTGCTCTCATCTCTGCGAGGACTTTAACGTGTGGGCGGCATGTTGTCAGGAAATATTAGTGCATAAGTGGGTACTGGGAGGTAAGGTGCTGGCTGAAACAGAGAGACCCCCAGGAAACTACTCCAGCTCTCCCCGACCAAGCTCAGGGGAGTAGTTTTAGGGGTGCTACACCCCCCTAATAAATGTATTTTTTAATAAATAGTTGGGTACAGGAGCTTTCAGTCAGACATGGTAAGAGGTCTCTTGGATTTCACCTGGGATTTAAAAAAATCTCTCTCTCCATTTTTTCCCCTTAAAATACTGTGTTTTAAGTATCCCCTCACTATCCGCACTTCATTTCCTTTCCAGTGGCCCTTAAGCCCTCCTCATACGCTGCGTGATTGTTGAAAAATCTGAAGCTCACACCCAGGGGCGGCTCCTCCACTAGGGCAGAGGAGCGTCGCCCCACTGCTTTCTCACAGTGTGAGAAAGTCAAAACATAAAATGGTAATAACTAACAGTTATTACCATTTTATGTTTGCTTTGCGCATGGCGGGCGGGTGGGCTGGGCTGCTCTGCTCTTTGAGCAGGGTAGGGGAGGAGTGGTTTGCCCTCTCCTGAGTGCGCAAAGACTGTTTGGTCAGCCCTCTTGGGCCGCCCAAACCAGTCATGCATACTCTGCCCTTCTCCATGCAGGCTGCATTGCAGCCTGCATGGAGAACATGGCCAACCCATTAGCCCTACTCAGTGGCGTAATGAAACTTGAGGGGGCTCTCCTGCAAGGTACAGGAAGGGGCCTCCTCTGGACTCGAACAGGAGCTCTCCGGCCAAGGTACTGTGCTGCGGGGGCCCCCTGGAGCTTTGGGACCCCCCCACACCGCAGGGGCTGCTGGGGCCTATGTAACGCCACTGCGGCTACTGCGGGCAAAATATGACCCCCTAGTTTTACAAAAATGCTGTCCCGTCCCAGAATGACATCAACCAACTGTGACTGCCCCCATATATCTAGTAATTGCCCCCACTGGGGCTTACTTTAACAGACTAGGAATATAAGGCATGACTGACATTGACTATATGCCACCCTGCACCCGCAAACTATTCCCATCATATATCTCTCTCTCTCTCTCTCTCTCTCTCTCTCTCTCTCTCTCTCTCTCTCTCTCTCTCTCTCTCTCTCTCTCAAAAAAAGTGCCAGGGCTCTCGTCACGAGACCACCCTAGGTTGCTCCACACATTGCCCCTGCCATGGATAGTAACACAACTATTAATCATCACACTCCTACAAGTGTGACAATTCGAACTATTTAATGCCCCAAAGCTGTAAGAATGATCTGGATGACAGGTAATAGTCATTTTCCACTGGCCAGCACAAGGTCCGATTGAACTGTGGCCTTTTCGTTAGGGAGCCAGAAGAGCGCCTGGTTCCCTTGTGGAGTTGCACCCTGCCCAATATTAAAGATGTGAATGCACAAGCGCAATAAAGACTGGACAGGACCACTCTGCACCAATATGGTCCTGCAAAATCCACATCACTGGGGTGCAGTGGCATAATGAAACTTGAGGGGGCCCCCCTGCAAAGTACATGGAGGCCCCACCCCTTCCGGACTCACTCAGGAGCATTCAGGCCAGGGTACTGTGCTAAGGGGGCCCCCTGGAGCTCCAGGGTCCCCCCGCACTGCGGGGGCCTTTGTTATGCCACAGTTAGGGTGCCCTCTAGTGGGGTCGCTGCACTCTCCCGCAACCACCTGGAAGCTCTGTCAAGGAAGACAAGGCCTGCAGATATCTGGGGGAAAATCAAGAAAAGAGAATCCATGGCATACAAATTTAAAGTCAAATTCATTCTGTACTCTGGGTAGAGTGACGAGGGATTGAACATCTAAAGCATGGTGATAACACAGACTTTGGCCCAGTCCAAATGTCCTACTCATCATAGAGCACCTCAAGGAAGTCTAGGTGCTACAAATGGACATTTGTCAATTAACTTCGTAGGGGTTTTCAGCAAATGCAGGAGCAGAAAGAGAGATGGGTAAACAACATGGGATCTGTCCTGCACTATTATTTTAAATTTAGCTGAATGCAGGATGGAATAGCTGATATTCTTTTCTCTTAACACTTCTTTAACAGGACCAAGATGCTTAGTGCCCACTGCACTGCTGTTGTGCAATCAGGCTACATACTCACTTTATGATTTTCTTAGAGCCGGTCTCCAGGCTTACTGGTAGCTCTCGGAAGAGTTATGGTCTAAGTAGCCCAGGATCTTAGCAATAATGAGTCTGGGATGGTCCACGGGCTTTGGAATCGGACATATGGGCCCTTTCAAATAGGAATGCATCAGACAGAGTCACCCTGGTCTAAAGCTACTGAATCAGTTTAAAAAAATGGCTGCATCTGGCCCTATTCCGCTCTCTCCTGCACACCAAACAGTCAAATATTATTCATTCAGGCTCTCCCTTCTAGATCTTCTAGGCAGGGATGGACAGCTTTAGGTTCTTAGTGAGTGTCTGCACCTGTTTGAAGCGTGCAGGCCATCCTCTGTAGAACTCACACAGCGCTTCATTTCAGTATCTTTTCCTGACACCAAATCCAAGGGCCTCTGCATCAGGTCCAACCTAATGCTAACAGAATCCACTTTGTGCGCCGGGGTGGTTTTCATATCTCTCATTCCTGCCAGGAGAGAAGCATATTCAGTTAAATGACTCGATCACTGAGAAAGTGCAGACACTGAGCCCTGTTTGGTTATCTTGTCTCGAGGCTGCTGCTCGAGGGGGCTGCTTTGCAAAATTGTAAAATCTTCTATATTATTCTGTTTCTAGATGGTTTTATCCTTAATAATCTACTGCAGGGACTCTTTGCTCTCTGTATCAGATAAGCCTTGAGAATATGCTCAAGATTTGAATTATTTCACTGAGGGGGCAGGAATTCATCAACAACACAACCTCCTCGTCAGGCAGAATCACATGACCTCCCTGAAGTAGGCAAAATCTGCCTTTTACTCTACTTTGCCTACAAAACTTGCAGGCTCAAATTTGCTCCTCAGGCGCACCTGAGAAACTGAGGAATTTCCCGGTTCTGGAAGTTCTGTGGGGCTACCTGATAAACAGAGTGTAGTGATCAAGTCCACTCAGATCAGGTGATTCAAAGAGGTTTATTACAAGATGGTACATGATCACAGGGAGACCATAAGTAGACCAGATCAAGACTAGAACAAGACCCCACCAGGAGCAGCCAGCAGGCAGCTCAGCCGAGTCAACTGTGACTCATTTGACTGACAACATTCCAAACCATGTCATCACTGTAGGATTCTACAGGCAGGGCATGCATAACCATGAAGTCAGGATATAACATATCCCCCTTTCTCCCAAATGAACAAAAGAACAACAATGAGAGAAAAAGAGAGAAGAAAACAGAAAGAGATAACAAAGAGGAAACAGAACCGCAAAACAATCTAAAGAAGAGCAACATCAAGAAACAGAGAAGAAAGGAAAACAAACATAGAAACCATCCTCCCTTCTTACACAACAGAAAAGAAGAAGAAAAAACAACAACGTCAGAGGAAAGGATAAAAGAAAGCACAAAAGACTGCCCCAAAGCACACCCACTGGCCAGAACAGGAATGAATGGACGCTGAGAAAGGAAAACTAACAGAACACAGGGCTAAAGGCTGCGACGAACGCAGAGGAAGGAAACACGACAGAAAAGCAGAGGAAAGCCCAGAATCCACAAGAGACACAAGAAGAAAAACTCAGATGGAAAACAGAAAAGAAGAAAGAAACAAGGAAGATGAAGAAAAATAAGGGTGATTCTTCATCTAAACACCATTATCGTTACACAATGACAAAAATGTAATGCAAAGATAACAGTGCAAATATAGCAATTAAAAAATACAATATAAACGGAACATACTTAGCAATAAAAGCATGAAATGCACTCAAATAGAGTAAAAACGTAAGCTAAATATGTAAACTCGAATGCATGGGTGAGAACCCATGACTAATCTCTTGGGATAGAGATGCGTTGTGCACAAAACTGGTAATGTTCCCCATACACATCTCAGTGTAAGGACCAACTTTGTGTGGAAAAACCATACCGTGCACTGTAGTAATGTAACTGTGTTATTACAGCACATATAAGTAGGTACTCATGACAAATTCCCCCCCCCAAAAAAAAACAGTGTATGGGTGGGAACTCATATACTTAATGCAAAGGGGATAAACCCTTGCATAGCTCCCAGGAGGGAGGTAGAACAGAGTTGTGCACACCCTATGTAGGGTAAACAAATAAGACGAGAGGTGTCCGTGTATGGACAAATAGTGTGAATATACCACACTGTGCACTAAAGCAATTATAGCTCGGGTAGGAACCCGTGACCAACATGTGGGTAGGAACCCGAACACATGGGTAGGGACCCGAGACTTAAATGTGGGTAGGAACCCAGACCAATGGGTAGGGACCCATGACAAATCTCTAAAGAAAGAGATGCATAAAAGATGCAAGAGGACTGGAACCTATGCATAATTGCCCTGAAACAACACAGTAAAACATAGAACAAAGGGCAAGAGTACTAAGATAATGCATCAAAAGTGACATTACAGTATGCATAACATTTGAAATAAACAGACACTGTTACATATTGAAAAGACACTTAGCTTGCATAAGTCAGGTTTCTACAGAGAAAACATTGCTGCCCACGTACATGTGACTGTGTGAGAAAATGGTCCCATGGTCCCACTTGCCACTAGATGGCAGCGTAACAGCATGAAAATACTGATGGAAAAAAAAATTCTGCATAAAAGCACAATCATAGCCTACATTTTTGAACATTATAATGCTGTCACAGTTCATGTTGTAAAGACACTCCCGCTCCGATAAACCATTCGATCGAGTTGAGCAAATTTGAAGACTACAAGAGTGGCAACAATAAAGGCAACGATGCAGTCATTGAAATTCCGAAGGATACTTGAAGACTGACATCCACCTGCAACGTTCGAGAATAAAATGACCAAACCTGCTGTTTTCCGGTGCTCCAGTAAATATCCACAAAAGATCATGACAGAATGACGTTCCTGTAATTCTTCAAATTGAAAAACTTTATTGTCACACCAAAAACGTTATTGGCAGACACTGCTCGGCAAAATGTTTGCTACAAAGGTGCAGGGACAATCGTAAGATGGCGGCACGATGAGCACGCCAACACGGGATGGCTCACGGCATGTGTGTGCGCCCCACGATGCGCAACAGCGAGGTCTCGTGGACACAGAGACAACAAAGGCAGGCACGTGAGAGATGAAGATCTCCATATGTGATGAAGGTGAGAGCGCGCTCACAGGTATCCCCACGCGCTGGTGTTTAAACCGCAACACAGCGGTTGAACTGTCAAAAGCCCAAAATTGTTCCCAAAACAATTAAACTACTTTGAATACTCACAAATAATCCCATAACTTCCGATGTGGATGGGAAGATCACCCACTACAAAGTGTAGATCCTAGTAGAAAGCTCAGAAAACATGGTGCAACAGGCACAAAAAGGTTTCCTCCTGATCGTACACCGATACAAAACATTAAAAGGAGCACTCTCAATGTCAAAGAGATCGAACACAGGAAAGTCCATAAAATAAATCTTAGTGCTGCGAGCATTATCTCGAGCTGGATGTACCTCACGATGGTTTTTCATATGGCTCCTTGACAGACCAGTATCTGTAGAATTTTTCCTTGTGAGTAAGACGCTTGAGCTGCAGGTAATACTAAAATAGCTGGAACTGGCAGACATTGCAGTAACAATAGCACACTTGAAAGGTAGGCAGGCTTACCCTCACTGAAGGCAGACTCTGGAGAGTAGACGCCCAAGATAGGATGGGCAGCTCCTGAAGTAGCACTTCTCCAGAGGATAAGGGACAACTACACACTTCTTCACTAGACAGTGTAGACGTTGATGTGTGGCATTGCAGACAGTAAATCTGGCTTACCCTCACTGAAGGCACAGCACAAGATAGAGACGTAGAGAGACTAGAAGAGCGTCAGGCTTACCCTCAGTGAAGGCACAGCACTAAACACGTAGAGTTAGTGGGGAGTAGACGCCCAAGCTTGAATGGGCAGCTCCAGAAGCAGCACTTCCCCAGATGCACAGGAACAACTGGCAGACTGCTTTGGGCGACGAGTGGGAGGTCACTGGTGGGGTCAAGGATGCCAGTTGAAGGTAGATGCTTAGCTTGAGTTAGTGTAGAGTCTGTACTTGAAGTTGCTTGAAGTTTGAAGAGGTGATAAATGTAGGTTCTTTTGAAGATCGTCGCCAAAATTCTGTAGTGATCAAGTCCACTCAGTTCAGGTGATTCAAAGAGGTTTATTACAAGATGGTACATGATCACAGGGAGACCATAAGTAGACCAGATCAAGACTAGAACAAGACCCCACCAGGAGCAGCCAGCAGGCAGCTCAGCCCAGTCAACTGTGACTCATTTGACTGACAACATTCCAAACCATGTCATCACTGTAGGATTCTACAGGCAGGGCATGCATAACCATGAAGTCAGGATATAACACAGAGGTGTGAGGAGACCATCAAGAACTGCACGAAATGCCCATGAACTGAGCAGTCTGTGGGTTTCTTAGTTCTTGTGCCTTCTTTTCGTCTATTGTTGAAAGAAGCAAATTTTGCGCAGTTTTGTTGAAAGGCACTTCTGAATATTGTAGAATGGAAAACATCTTTGCTTGCACTATGTGCTGTATTATGTATTTTTAGATTTCTTCGGGATGGCCCCGGGGTTGTAAAACAGCTTTACAGAGGTCAATAGGTAATACAGTTCAATCTAGTGAAAAAGAGAGGTGTTACTTCTCACTAAGTAGGTACCAATGGCTGACGCATCGCATTCCCTTGGTGATTGATCCCAATGTGTATTTTGTAGATGCTCTTCTCCTTGAGCAAGATGCCAATGTACTCAACAGTTAATCATTCCAGTATGAATACCTAAAATCACCTGTCTTGGGGCCCTACAGTGTATAGGGCGCACTTTCCCTGTTTGTGCCCTGGCGCTCCTTAAAGCAGGTAAGCCCAGGTGCGTGACACAGGCCCCCACAGCCTCCACTGTGCGGGGGTTCCCAAGCTCCACGGGGCCCCCTCAGCACAGCACTTCGGCCTGAGAGCTTCTGATTGAGTCCGGAGGAGGCCCCTCCATGTACCTTGCAGGGGCGCCCCCTCAAGTTTCGTTACGCCACTGGGTGCACCGGGCGCAAACAGAGAAAGTGCTCCCTATTACATAGAATAAGCTGCCCCCAGGGCAGCTGCAAACTCGTGCTGCCCTGGGGGCAACGCATTCAAGTGAAATAACGGAGCGGCTTTGAAGCAGCTGCTCTGTGTTTCACTGTGCAGGTGGCAACCCATCTGCACTTTTAAAGGGGATTGGAGATCCCCTTGCAGGAGGGTGCAATGAGTGACTGCACCCACCTGGAAGGGGATGTCTGGGGGTCCATAGGACCCACTTTCCCCCCTCCAGAGGGCTGCTATCTGGGGCGCACTGACAGCATGCCACCCTTTAGGTGGCGCATTGTCAGTATGCCCTCTGACAGCTTGTTTGCCTCTGTGCCCACGTCTATAATACAGCACGGGTGCAGAGGAAAAGGGATTCCCTCATTTGCTGAAGACCAGACCCTTTACCGTTTCACCAACCGTTTTATGTTTAGCTAAAACTATAAGAGCAACCAAAGAGTGCCAGATAAAGGTTCACAAAATGCCTGCGGCTGGCGACTAATTCTCCTGTTCTCAGAACTTCTCAATGTTATGCTTTCTTTATGTTCAATGCTCTGAAGTGGTCTAATTGATTGCGCTTTTAGAAACTTCCAAATAAATACAAAACTAATTAAAAAAAAACACAGAGTAAGTTAACAGCTGTATGTCTGTACTGAGGCTGGATTGAAATATTGGTTAATTTGCCCCCAAAAAAAACAAATTGAGGGGAAAAAAGCTACATTGAGCTCACATGTTTAGTCTTAAAATCAACAGATAACTGTTACTGGGAAAGTCAGAGGTGCAGGGTAATGGAGAAAAGAAAAAGTGCACGTAAGCGCCTTCGTATTTCATCTGTCTTTTTAAAATCTGTTTTTATTAAATTTTACCGTTTACCAAGCATGTACAGACTATACAGTTCGAGTAATTGCATTGTACAATGCTTGTTGGCATAAGCATAACTGGCTCTCATACCAATCATAATTTACAGTGTGCTTTGGTTCATTTATAGTTTTTCAGTAATTTAACATCATTACGTAGCATTGTTTTATGTTGTCTAATATTGGTCATCTTGCCTCAGATAAACACAGTTGGTGTCAACTTAACTGCAACTATTGGGGCTTACGCTGTGCATCTGTGTTTTGTTTGTATCTAACACGATATGTCATTGAACTGTGGAGGCGGGTAACGGAACAGTGACAAAACAATACTTAATAGGGACGGGGTCTAAACTGTGGAACTGGCTCTTGGGCACCCCAGACGTAGCTCTCCCGGCGCTGATGCGCATTGCTTGCGCTCTATCGATGGCTGTTGGCCTGGTGTAGGGCATTCATGTAGGCGTGTATTTCCCCTCCACTGGCTCCCAACTGTATCGTGTGCGTTTAGGGGACAACGTCTGTTGGGGTCTGAGGTGGTGTGGTATCGCTTTGTATGAAGGTCAAAGCAGTCAGGATTGTGTTCCAGCTAGCAGTGAGGAGGACCTTGCGAGTCCCTAGTGTGTCTTCGCGGCGGAGTGCTACGCTCTCCGCTTTGGCCCAGGTGAGCATGGAGCGTCTCCACATTGTTAAGCGCGGGGGGTCGGGGGCCTTCCACCTTTTGGTGATCAGTCTTTTCGCCACTGCCATCCCCAGGTCAAGGAACCTGGAGGTGACTCTGTTGCTGCGGTTCCTCCGGTGTAAGTGTAAAAGGTATATGTGCCATTCAAATGGGAGGGTACGGTCAGTGCATTGTATCAGTGCGTCCGCTACCGCTAACCAGTATCCAGTTAGGATGGGGCATCCCCACAACATGTGTGGTAGGTCTGCACCTACTTGCGCATCTGGGGCATGTGGTGTCCTGGCGCTTGAAGTATTGGTTGATTTTCGCGGGCGTGAGATATGCTCTGTGAATAATATAGAATTGTATTTGGTGCAGGCGCTGATTCCTGGGGACTTGCGTTGGGATTGCCAGTACCGAGGCCCATTCCAAATCTGTGAGCTGGCGTCCCATGTCTGTTTCCCAGTGTTGACGGAGGAGTAATAAGTTAGCTGCTGTGTGGTGCCTGAGTGATGCTGTTAACCATTTGGTGAGATGTCCCCCTTGTCCCATAACATTCAGGTACTGTATGGCAAGGTGTTTTGCTGGTTTGGTGGTTAAGTCTCCCCATTTAGCGGTGAGCGACACCAATAGGGAGCGGTGGAGCAGAAACTGAACGGGAGGTAGTTCGTCTTCTTCCACCAGTGTCGTGAATGGGATTAATATGCCCTCACGGTATAGATCTCCTGTGTCTTGGACCCCAGCCTCGTGCCAGCTTCTCAGCTCAGCTGCTGTAGTGATTACGGTGCCTCTGGACGTTCCCTCTAGTGGTAGGGCTGGCGCGTACGGGGTGGTTGTACGGGTGATATAAAGCGCTCTGCGGTAGCACCTGAGTGCCACAGTCAGTAGCAGCGAGTCCGGTGGTTTGGTATTTGAGCATGGATGAAATATTGTTGTCAGCTCTGTGGTATGTAGGGGCAGTTGCGTAGTTGCTGTGTCTCCTCTGTGACGGGCTGCTAGCCATCTGGCCACCCATTGTTTTTGGGCTGCTAAGTAAAACTGCTCTAGGTGTGGGACTGCTAGGCCCCCTTGGTCTACAGGTAAGTAGAGCTTGTTAAATGCCACCCGGTGTCTGGAGTTCCCCCATATGAAGTCTTTGACTAGCTTTTCAAGGGGACGGAAAAAGGACGGGGGGACATAGTGTGGAAGGTTCACGAAATAGTATATAAGTCGGGGCAGTATTACCATCTTTGCTATGGCTACTTACCCTGTCACTGTCAGTGGGAAGTGTGCTCCAGAATGTCATCTGGGTGCAGATTGCGGTCAGGGCCCTGCCCGGGTTAACGTCTTGTAGATCCGCTGGGCTCCTGTATATGCGGAGTCTGAGGTAGTGGAATATATCTGCGCACCAACGGACTCGTGTCCCATTGAGCGTGTAACCTGGATCTCCACACTGTTCGCTGAAGGAGTATAGACCGGATTTAGAGACATTCACGCGTAACCCTGATATGGAAGCATAGTTGTCCAGAATGCTTGCTAATCTTGGTGGGGTGCAGGGGATGTCTTTTATGTATAACAGGAGATCGTCCGCATATAAAGATATTGTGTGTGTGCCGTCTCCTAGTGTGATGCCATCTGTTATCTCAGATCGTATTGCCTCCGCCAGTGGCTTGATTGCCAGTTAGAAGAGCAATGGAGACGGGGGCATCCCTGTCTGGTCCCTCTCCGCACATTCACCGGGTTCGATATATAGGGGCCTGTTTTTACTCTCAAAGTGGGGGCGCTGTATAACAGTTTCACCATACTGAGGAAAGTTTCCCCTAGTCAGTATATGTCCAGTGCAGCAAATAGGAACCCCCATTCCAAGGAATCAAATGCTTTTTCGAGGTCAAGTATAAGGCAGCCCGCTCGCGGCCATTGGGTTTGCGAATAAGTGGCAATACTGAAGAATCGCCTGAGGTTTAAGGAGGTGCTCCTTGAGGGTACAAACCCATTCTGGTCCGAGTGGACCAGGGTGGGGACCGCCTGCACGAGCCTATCTGCTAATAGTTTTGCTAGTACCTTATAATCAACATTGAGGAGAGCCAGTGGTCTGTATGAGCCCAACTCTGTGGGGTCCTTGTCAGGTTTGGGCAGGGACACCAGGTTAGCCTTGTTCCTGGACGGGGGGAGGTGCTGTTCATTTATGGCCGTTGTGTATAGCTCCTGTAAGCGGGGAGTGAGTGTCGTAGCATAGGCCTTATAGAATTCAGCTGGGAATCCGTCTGGACCTGGGGTTTTCCCGCTCGCCAGCGCCATTATTGCGCTTCAGATTTCTTCGGGTGTGATAGGTTCGTTTAGCTGCTCCCTCTGTTTCGGCGTGGTCTCCGGTAGGCGTATTGGCTCTAGGAACATGGTGAGTTGACTCTCTGTCTGGGGCCCCATGGACTGGTATAATATAGTGTAATGATGCATCATCGCCTTGTGTATTTCGTGCTGCGTGTACACAGTTAAACCCACATCGGCTTTCAGGGTGGCTATGGGGTGATGTGCCTGCTCCTGGCGTAGTAGCCATGCTAGCATTTTTCCTGCTTGGTCTGCAGTGGCGTGTGTACGTGCTGAGTGTGCTGCATAATTATGGCAGTGGAGTTGATCTATTAAATCTGTGTGCTCTGCCCACAGATTGTCTAATTTTCTCATGTTCCTGCTCCCCTCTGATTGCTTAATCTCTTAGCTCATTAGCTTCCCTTGCACTTTGCTGAGTGCCAAGCTTAGCTGTTTGCGTATATTCCAGATGGCCCCTAGACAATGCCCTCTAAATGCTGCTTTGAAAGCGTCACACTCGAGGAGATGGTCCTCAGTGGAGTGGTCATTGATCTCAAAATGGTCGAGTATGGCCGTCCCTAATGAGGAGCGAAACGCCTGGTCTTCTAGTGCTGCTGGTTGTAGACGCCATGTGGGGATCGGAGGGTGTCCTCTATCCCATGTGAGCTGCAGGAGTTGGGGGTTATGGTCTGAGTGTGTTCCCCCCAGGTACTCGGTGTGTTTGATGAGTGGGAGGAGAGTAGGTGACCCAACAATGCGATCGAGTCTGACATGTAGATCGTGGACAGGGGAGTGGAATGAGTAGATGCATGCCATGAGATTAAGTGTGCGCCAGATATCTATCAGTGCCCAATTCGAGAGCCATTCCGACCGGCTTTGCGCGTTGGAGGTCGCCGCTGTGCCTGTTAGAGGTTGGTATGATCTATCTAATTCTAATATCAAGCGAGGAATTTTCATCCTTCTTCTGCGTCAAAATCTCTGCCCTAGGAAATGAACTTAAATCCGCAACTCACCACCAAAATCAAAATCTGCCAACTCTACCTCTTCTCTCCGCGCTGTCTTCCCAAACCTCACCCAAAAACCAAGCGCACTGGTCCAACTTTAAAATCTATGAAAAACACGCTATCTCGAGAATTCTGGCCTCCTTAAACCCGAACAATCACTTCAATGATCCTCTCTCTTCTAACTGCCTAGCTGCCGCCTCTCAGGCTATCATCCCTTCCTGGACCTCAATAATCAACGCCTCCCTCCTACAGGGCTCAATTCCTGATTCTCTCAAGGGTGGCCAAGTTGTCCCCATCCTAAAAAAACCTACGCTGGACCCTGCTTCCGCTGACAACTATAGACCCATATCCAACATCCCACTCCTAGCCAAAGTTCTGGACAAATGTGTGCAACAGCAGCTGAGCCTACACATCAACAACTTCCACCTACTAGATGACTTCCAATCCGGGTTCAGACCTGGACACAGCACGGAAACCACCCTCCTCCACATCGTGGATGATGCCCTCCAAGCCCTCGACCAAGGCAAAACCTGTCTCCTAATCCTCCTAGACCTATCTTCTGCCTTTGATACGGTTAACCACTGAAATTCTCCTTGAACGCCTCAAACTCAGGATGGGTTTGGATGGCACCGTCCTTGAATGGTTTAGATCCTTCCTCCAAAATCGCTCACAGAGAGTCCTCATCAACGGTAATCTATCCGCTCCCTCTCCGGTTACGGTTGGAGTCCCCCAAGGATCAACCCTCTCCCCTACCCTCTTCAATCTTTACCTTGAACCACTCACCGAGGTGTTACGTGCCGCCAATATCTCCTACCTTATGTACGCCGACGATACACAGATCTACATCAAAATCTCTTCCCCTGAGGACATTTTCTCCCTGAATGAGGCCCTGAAGCTGACAGTCCATTGGCTCACCGCCAACCAGTTTAAACTTAACGCAAATAAAACCGAATTTCTTCTAATCTCCCCACCCAAAACCAATCCAGACATCCAGGAATGGATCAAGACCATCACAGCACTAAACTGCCCTCCTACCATTGTTGACTCTGCGAAATCCCTTGGAATAACCCTTGACGGCAGCCTGAACATGCGTGGCCATATAAACTCGATGGCCAAAACGGCCAGATTCCACCTGAGTTACCTAAGAAACCTAAAACCCTTCCTCGATGTTGCCGACCTTAAAACGGCAATCCAGGCACTAGTCATTTCCAGACTAGAATATGGATGCTCTACTCTCGCAGGGCTACCCAAGAACTCTCTGACCCCATTGAAAGCCTGCCTCAACGCCGCCGCCAGACTCCTAACTGGCTCAAAGAAATTCGACCACATCTCTCCCCACCTCAAAGTTCTGAACTGGCTTCCCCTAGAGGCCAGAATCCAATTTAAACTGGCCTGCATCACTCACAAAGCTCTTTACTCCAATTCCCCTCCATTTCTCGCCCAAAAACTCGTGATATCCGGAGGAGCCAGAAACTCCCGATCTGCCAAAGACCTGTTGCTGCAACCAGCACGCTTCTGGAAGAAAAAAAACCTACAATCGGGCCTTCTCTGGGGCCGCTCCAAGAATTTGGAACTCTCTCCCACCCGCCATCAGAAGACTTCCGTCCTTGGCACACTTTAAAAAGGAGACCAAAACCTTCTTAATGGGCAAATACCTCGTCTAACGATTACATTACAATCACCTCACCGACATGTTCCACCCTCCACCTCGGCATTATCCACGGCTTCTACGGATGATACCTATTCCTGCACTCCTGGGCATCCCACCCAAGAGTTGAGACTGCGTGCCTTCTTTTATAATGTATCCACCTGTTTTAATTTTTATCCCATATGTAGCTGGGACCTTAGACTGCGTGCTTTTTTCTTGTATAATGTATCCACCTATTTTACCCAATTGGTCCCTCCCTTCCTAACGCTTTGTATACCACCCTTAATCCTGTAAAGCGCTCTGATACCCTCACGGGTCTGGTTCGCGCTCTATAAAACGATAAAATAAATAAATAAATAAATAAAATGTCCAGAACTTCATTAAGGTCTCCTCCTATGAGCCAGGGGAGTCCACTCCATCTAGCGAGTACTCCTGTGAGTTTTCGAAGAAATGCGGCTTGGTCTACTTTCGGGCGCATACACCGAGCCCATAAGCAGCGCCTGCCCATTTAGCTTGCCTTTCACTAGAACATATCTCCCTTCCGGGTCTGTGACCACCTCTTCTACTTGGTGGGGGACGCCCGCCGTTCTCAATATCAGTGTCCCTCTTTCCATGGAAGAGTAGTTTGTGCTATACACTTGCCCCCTCCATAGCTTGCAGAGGCGGTCTGCCTCAACCTGGGTAAGGTGCGTTTTCTGTAGAAAACCTATGTGTGTGTGCCTGCGCTATAGGTATGCATATACCGAGTATCTACGGGCAGGTGTGTGCATGCCCCTCACATTCCATGTTACAGTGTTGGTCTGCGCCATGAGTGCATCGTATAGTCCCCTATGTAAGGGGGGTTGAAGTTGTCAGCAACGGCCGGGGTGCCAGTCAGAGCTTCTAAGGATGGGGCTGACTGAAAGGGGGTTAAGGGTGCAACAGAGTTGCACATAACATCATGAGAGTGAGCTCGTGGTCGATGCTCGTCCAAACTGTGAGGCCAAACAGCAGCAACTAACATGTGTGACATGTTTAACTATGGGGTTGTGTGCTGTGTAATCGGGTGTCGTGGATTGCACACCGATGGTTTCTAGGAAAAAGAGGTGTATCCTGTCTCGTTATGTTTCATATGTGTGGTGCTCAGTCGCAGGTGTGACTGAGGAGACGGAGGGGGGCGCTTTGCGCTGAGTGTGCAGGATCTCTTCTGTGCCTGTTGCATGCGCTGCGTGTCAGGGCGTGTGCCTATTGAATTGTGATGCATGAATGAAAACATGTATGTAGTTCATTAACAACAAAAGGATACACTCCATCAAGCATTTGTCCAATGTTCAAATTATATTGTCAGACGTTTGCGGTGTAATGTCTGGCAGCTGGAAGCAGTTGCGATCTTCGGATCTCGTCGGGGATGATCCAGCCAAACTGTGGGAGCGAGATGAGCGTGTCTCAGGCTCAGAGATCGAAGTGTTGGCACAGATGGTTGCTGCCACATGGAGAGCCTCCTGGTGTTCCATCATCCGTTGCTCTATGTCAGGAGATAGGCTGCAGAAAGGTACTTGTTTCCCAGCCAGCTAGTCTGCTTGAAAAGACTGTAATTTGCATGCTTGTACTGGTTTCCAATTGACCAGAATTCAATAGTTTTACTGCACAGAAGTTGCCTTATAACTGCACTAAAATTCATTACTTGGGCAACCGCTTTTAAAATTACCTGCTTTTACTTGAATTAACAGTATCGCTCTTAATTTGTGCATTGTACCTGACGTTTCCTGCTCACAGATCCGCTGCCCTGCCATCAGCTTCCCCGGTCCACTGCAGCAGTCAATTGCTGATTGTGTGGAGGGAGGCCTGGTAGTTTAGGCCTCATTTCCGCATTGCCGTTTTCCGGACGCCATCTTGGAATGGAGAGGGAGACGGTCTAGTCTCTCTCCCAAACCCGCTGTCTCCGTCTACTTAAACGGAGGATGGCGTTGATGCGCAGCGGGCGTGCTGCCGGCACGCCAACGGCAAGCCCGTCTGCGCCTGGACCGCGCCCAGCGTCCGTCCCCCTGGCCGGTTGCCCCCAGATGCAACAGGAACCATCAGGTACTCAAGGGAATTTCTAATGGCATTAAGACCCAACTGTGAATGTCCCATCAGTCCTAATAACCCTCTCCTGACCCATCCTTCCTGTCCTAGCCAGAACAGGGGCCCCAGACTCAATTCTGTAACTAGCACAGCCGACGCTGTGACTATTGACCAGCAAGATAGAAAAGGCGGCAGCCTAACTCATACACACATAACATATATGCTACTAAACACTAGATCTCTAGTGAAGCACCATCTCGAGTTTTCTGATCTGGTCCAAGCACAGCAGGTGGATGTGGCATTTGTAACCGAAACATGGGCAGACTGTGGCGCTGGACCAGAAATTGTAGCTGCCACTCCACCCGGATTTACCATATATCGGCTTGACAGACAATTAAAAAAGGGCGGAGGGTTGGCGGTCTTGTTTCGTACTCATTTCAAGACTACATTTGAGCCATTAACTACCTCGGGCTTTGAAGCCGTAGCTTTCGATGAAGCTGCCGGACTCGCAGCCTTTTAAGGGAATGTTAATCTACCGCCCACCAGAGCCTGACTCATGCCGGCATCCGAAGTGATTTGTTCCTCTACAGCTGACTGCTTCATCAACTTAGTAGTAACACCCAGCAGCATCTGTCTTACTGCAGATCGATGCAGTAAACCTTGGGCCTTCTCTGGACCACCCTCCAGGGACCTCCCATCGTCTCCTCTTCTGAGCCCCTTGTCCAGCAGAGGTGTCCCAGGTCTTTACCTGGATTGTTCCAGGACCCTCCTCTACCACGATTGGGATTTCAGTCGCGATACGTCGCCACTGCTATGGAAATAAGAGTAACCTGGTCCTGATGATGGCCTAAATACTTCAACAGGCCGAAACGCCGTCGACTTTTACAGTGAAAATTTCGGCGCTATTTTCTCAAGGATACCCAACTTGATTTCCTTTGTATATATTAGCATTTATTGTTTGGGTATCCTGACTATGTAAATCTCACCACCAATTGTGTTTTTTTGTTGCGCCCCTTCCTGTCGCTGTACATACTTCCTCAAGTGTCAGTTGCGCCGTCACCATTTTCACGAGCACTAGTGCACAGTATCCCACAGGTTACATGCCATTTAATGTAACGCAGTGCTACCCTCACATATGTTTGAATATAGGAAGTTAAATATGACAAATATATGTATTTACTAAACTCAATCCTATGTTGTCACATTGTTCTTTTGTCTCCCTGGTTTCTCCTTCCGCTCCCAGCAATTAATTGTGTTGCTTGAAATTGAAGGCGCTCGGACTATCTTTAATCTCTAGTGGTCTCACACATAAGGCTGGACATATGCTGGATGGGATTTTCTCTAACCATCCTGATATTAATTTACTTCCATCTCTCCCCCTCAGTTGGACTGACAATTGGGCAGTCAACTGGCAGATAAAGACTAAGAAAATAAGCCGGCATAGAGATACTCTCCATCATACCCCCAGTAGAGCCTGGCATAAGAATGAATTAAAAGACGTCCTGACCTCAATTTCGTGGCATCCAGCAGAAAATCTGGAACAGTGCGTGAAAAACTTTTCACTCTGGTTAAACGCGACCTTAGACATAGTAGCACCGCTCAACCTAAGAACCACGATTAAGAAAGTCTCCCAGCCATGGTATAATGAAACCCTTAGGACATCTAGGCAGGCCTGCCGCAGGCAAGAACAGAAATGGAGAAAAAATACGAGGGGGAGGAGAAAATAATTTATAAAAACAAAGTAGCTGCATATAAAAAGCTCATTATAGCTGCAAAAACCTCCTACTATGCTGAACAGATAAAGTCAGCCTGTGATCCCAACAAAACTCTCTTTTCAGTTATAAAAAAACTAATGGTACCAACTAGCCACAACCTCACAATAATAAATCAAAATTTCTGTGACACGCTGGCCAACTTTTTTCAAGAAAAGGTTGCACATATTTTTTATAAATTTTTATATAGGTAGGACGGCCAGCTAATCGGATGTGCAACCTTCATCTGTCACATTAGCTCAAGCTAGTTTTTCCACCTTTAAACCCCCTTCGATAGAACAACTCACAACGCTAATTCCATTAATTAAATCAGGCGCCCCACAAGACCCCTGCCCCCCTAAAATAATGCACATGATCTCTGCACAAATGGCACCAAACATTAACAAAATGTTTGCTGAGGGAATTTTCCCTTCACAATGGAAATTGGCCTCTGTTCAGCCTCTGTTAAAAAAGGACAACCTGGACGCACTGGACCCGAACAACTATCATCCCATATCAAAACTCTCCTTCACCGCCAAATTGGCGGAGACGGTGATGAATGAGCAACTCTCAGAGTGCATAGAGGAAAACGCTCTTCCGGACGATACACAGCACGGTTTCAGGAAAAACCGCAGTACAGAATCTGCCTTGATAATAGCGATGGAAGACATCAGAGAAAGGTTGGATAATGGGGGGACAGCGGCTCTGATTTTGCTGGACCTCTCAGCGGAATTTAATACGGTCAACCATGAGATCCTGGCTGACCGCATGCGGAGCCTGGGGATCAAGGCTACTGCAATAGATCTCCTTCAATCCTTTCTCGCAAATAGACAACAAAGGGTGGTGATGGGCAACATCTCATCAAGGCCTTTCTCCTTGCCTTGTGGAGTACCCCAAGGCTCAGCCCTGAGTCCTACACTTCTCAATCTTTATGTCACACCACTGGCGACACTCATCAAAAATTCGGGCTTCTCTCTTGCATCATACGCCAACGACACTCAAATTGTGGTGTCACTAACGAAACCAGAAACAAACTCAAGCTCTGCATTCAAGACCTGCATGAGTAAAGTTAGTAATAGGATGGAAAATAACGGCATTAAATTGAATGCCACTAAGACTGAGTTTCTCATCTTTGGCAATAACCCCTCTTTCTGGACGCCGGCCTGGTGCTTGCCTGAGTTGGGCCCACTCCCGGAACCCAAAAACAAAGCAAAACATCTCGGTTTCTGATTAGATAACATAATGAAGCTTAAAGATCACGTGAACAAAATTACATCTGCCTCTCTTTGCGCTCTGAGGCTGGTAAAAAAATTTAAAAAAAATCCTACCCCCTGAATTATTAAAAACTGTGATCATCGCTTTGATACTCTCAAGGATTGACCACTGTAGTAGTCTCTACCTCAACCTTGCAGTAGGTCCCCTGAAGAGGCTCCCGACTCTGCAAAATGCAGCTGCACATTTCCGTTGGGAAACTCCACTGGCCACCAGTTAGACAACGCTGCAGGTTCAAAGCCTTATGCTTGGCCTACAAATCACTGCACGGCCAGGGACCAGCAAGTTTCAATGAGAGGCTAGTTGGTATATCCCAGGAAGGACTCTCCGCTCTGCCATGAACCTGACTGTCCCCCCCATTCAAGAGGACCACCTGGGGTGGCAAGAGCTTTTTCAGGACCACCGCAGTGCTCTGGAACGGCCTACCATTGACACTAAAAGCCGCTCCCTCCCTACTTGCCTTTAGAAAAGCTTTAAAGACCTGGCTTTTTTCACAAGACTAGCAGACACCTAAGCCCAGCAAGAAGCCTCCCTTTTAAAGTGATCTGTTTCAGACCCGTCTATGATAGCGCCAAGACGCCCTCGGGCATGAATTCACGCTCTATAAATTGCTTTTACATTACATTATATTACATTACATTACATCTGTGGGCGTGCCCGCCTAGGAATTTCCCCTCTGCCCAGGCGATGACCCCTTCTGCCCCGACGATGACCCCTTCTGCCCCGTCGGAGCGATTGCGTGCCTGCAGGTGGTTTGGGTCCTGTTAGCAGTCCTGCCTCTTTAAATATTTAGGAACTTATCTCAACGGAGCGTTGTTAATGTGATTCAATTTAAATCCGTTAATTGATCAAATCCAGAGAGATAGGCCGATGGTCCTTCTTGAACTTCTCCTGGTGGGGAATGAGTCAAACAGTAAAAATGATCATCATGCCCCGACTAAACTATATCTTCGCCATTGCCCGCGCTCTGAATCCAAGCAAACTTGATCCAGATACTAAGATGTGGACATCTTTGCTATGACACGGTAGGCAACCTAAACTTAACCTACCCAAACTATATACATCCATGAAATGTGGAGGTCTCCGATTACCCCCTATAGAATCTTATTGGTTATTTTTCTAACTGGCCAAGCTCAGGATCCATGTCCATGTTACATTAGAAACCCAAACAAAATTGAAAATGGCGTATTAGGACAATACGGTGACCTGGGATCAGTATATACCAAAGATTTTCGATAGTCAGAAAATGCAAACCCTATCCTCCATGCACCAGCATATGCATGGCACAGAGTATATGAAAAGCTAAAAATGAATAGTAGACAACATAGAAGGCACAGCTCTGGGGCAACGGGCAGATCCGTATAGGGAATAAATATTAGTTTTGACCAGACTCCGAGACCAAGGGGATCTCCAAACTCGATGATCTAATCCAAGACGATAGACTCAAGACATTTTCTGAGATGCATTCCAAGTTCATCCACCTTCCAAAACAGTTCTGGAGCTACCAAGGATTGTGAGAATGTATTAGAAAAACCCCAGCACCCAGACCCGCAACCCTCCAAGAATCTCTGATTTTGAAGTACCACATCACCTGGGGTACTTAAAAAGGGGCGGAATCTGGACTCTACAAAATCATCACTGATCACATGTTTTCACGCCTTACAGCGGGGGATGGTGCAGGGATGGTGGTTACATAGGCTAGTGTTGGACACTCAGAACAGGATTGGTTTGATGTATTGCAGGCACGTGACAAAAACTTACAGGAAGCCCGATTAAAGTTTAGGTATAAGATTGTCCATAGATGGCACTGATCTCTGCAAAAACATGACATAACAGGCCTTACTAATAATGCGAAATGGTGGAGATGTCCCTCCTCAGGTTCTGATATAGTGCACATATTATGAGACTGAGCGCTCTAACGATAACCACTATATTAAACATAAGGGCTGCATTCTTATATGACGCCTCAGCATACCCTGACATTACAGCCTGAAGAAGTAGGTGGTTTGTGATGTTGATCGCAACATGTTAAATCTGTATACAAAGATTGTGGAAGTCAGACAATTACCTTACGATTGAGACCTGGTTGCAAGAAATGTACCACACTGCATCATAGGGGTGGGTTATGTATAGGCTTAACTACCGGTAAGATAAGTTCAAAGAAATGTGGGGGGGGGGGGATTTCTGACTGACCAGGATATCTGATGATGCACCCTTGCTAGCTCTAAGGAAGTTTACCCTGGTCCGAGATGGGAGCAGGTACACCTGGATAACCTGAGAAGGGAATATTACGTGAAGTGGGTCTTGCCTGCCTCGCCTTTGTTATTTTTGTGTTGTTATGACATATGAGCTGTATTGAATCCTAGCACTGAGTATCTGCAATTACTTAAACTGGGGCCAATTTACAAATCAGATGGTTCTGAAGAGAGACAATACCCATTGGAAGCATGAAGCGACCAATCGTCGAGGCTCTTGTATATGTACGAGTGCCAGACAAATCTCTTCCTCCTTGTGTTTTTCTAACTTACTACAGGTTGGTTGATGGCTGGTGTTGTGATCTTATTGTATGCACCTTTGTTATAGCAATAAAATGGCTAAATACAATTACTATGGATAGGTTAGTTGGGCGCCCATCTCACAAAGAAGAAAACATGCCTGGTACATCATTGGCTCTTACTGTTAAACAAAGTGCACGTTTGTAAGTCGATCCTGGGCAGCGCATGCGCTGCTCTGCGAGGCATGCTGTATTCAGGTAGGGACTTGAAGCTCCGCCCACTCCCCGCCCATATTTTTCATTGGCTTGTGTCAGTGTCCACTGTAAAGTGTGGCTGTTCATTGGTCAAAAGGCTTAGTAGTCCCTCCTTAGTACCGCCTTGTCTCATTTTGTAACCTCCCATGGCGACACCCTCTGTTTCGTGTGTTGTTACTCGGTAGGCTTTAATTACAGCCTCTGAGCACTCTTTTCTCAAATAGCTTTGTCCTGCCTGCTTTTGCAGACAGGACACGCTCTCACCAAATGCTTTTTAAAAAATTTGATAGCACGGGTGCCGAAAACATTTGCTATGCAATAGGTCTCGTATTTGCGAGAGTTTAAGCTATTGGCATTGTAAATGACAATGCCTTTTATTTATCTGTTTTAAAAACAACACATGAATAAAAGGCATTGTCATTTACAATGCCAATAGCTCAAACTCTCGTAAATGCGAGACCTATTGCATTGCAAATGCTTGTTCTTTGTTACAAGGGATGCTACTGAATTCAAGGTCCATGGGAGGCCGACCTCTATGGCTCCAATTTTGACTTTAATGTTACCCTCTCCTTTACTACTGAGAGCTGAGAGACTGACTCACAGGGCTGGTTCATGGCCCAGGCTACGCCCATAAATTGGATATGTGCTCTGTTGGTCCCGGTTCTGGCCCTGGAAGTGGAAAATCTGAATTCTAATCCCAGCTTCGACACCTAACAAAAAATACGTGATTTTGAGTAAATCACTAACTCCCTGAGACTCAGATTGTAAATGAGTAAAAAAAAGACAGCAGAAAAGTCTGCTGTCTAACAAGTCACAATTTTATAATGTCACCCACCTAACCTCATAACTTCGTGGTTACTGCAATCTGGCCTCAACTGGACGCCACCTATCAGAGTGTTTAAAGCATATCATGTTCGCGATGCTCCTGCTACAATAAAAATGTTTCTGTAACTGTTCTATAAGACTTACTGAGAAAGTCTCTGACTCAATGTATGTAAGCAATTCCTTTAAAATACCTTTAAAAGGATTCTGCAATTTATATTATTCTCATATCAGTTCCTCTTCAAAACTAGCGTGACTTAGAAAATAATTTGCCAGTGGAATATGAAGGTGACCGCTAGGAAAGCTTTGCATAATCTATCATTGGATGTGGTGTAACCCAATACATTGTTTTTAAATTTAGTATGCACATATAGTGGGTTTTTGATCAGCCTGCTTCACCCATTGACGTTTTAGGTCTCACCTGAGACAGCACATGCATGTCGCTTGCGAAACATTTTGTTTACGTACGGGGGGCTTACAGTCCGCCACTGCTTACCACTGGTTGGCTTCATAATCACTCACATTTCCTTGCTTCTCTTTAGTCGGCACATGCCAGATTCACTTCCTCTTCATGTGTTTGACCCTCCCATGGAGCACGACCCAAGTATTGCTTCTTTGCCCAGTGTTTTTCTAATGAGCGCGATTTCGGAGGTACTTTTTTCTTTTGCTTGCAGCACTCCATAAGAGTGCATGTGTTTTCAGGCTGTCTCCCACTCATCCCACACAGAGTTGTTGATTGTGCCCTCCACCATTGTTGCTTGCCCCTCATTGATGCTTGCAGTGGCGGCTGGCAACATTAATTAATGGTGAGGCACTCACCATAAATGCTGCCAGCCACCGGGCACTCCAAACTGATGCTCCTCTCCCCTTGCCGATCCTGGGGATGGCGAGGAGCAGGAAGGAAAGGAAAGGACTTCCCTCCTTGTGTAATGCAAATCCAACCAATCCTGGAGCTTTCATTGGAGCAGGCTAACCCATCGCTCATTTTGAGGCTGGGTGACTGTGCCTGCAATCCCTCGGCTGTTTTACAGCACTGGCATTGCTGGCTTTGATGTGCGCATGTCAGATTGGCCGGCTGTAGGCAGCGGGCCAATCTGACATGCATACTGAGCACCTACAATGTCATGCTGCAATCTGCAGGAATCTGCCCCCCCTCCCTCCCCCCAACCACTCGCTATAGCCGGCAGCACACAGAATAATAAAATGGTAATGACCATTTTATTATTCTGTGTATACCACTGCGCGCGCAGCAAGTGGGGTGGCGTTCTTCCGCCCACGAAGAGAAACTGCCCGTTTGCTTGCCCCTTCACTCCTGCCCCTGCGTTGTTGCTTTCCCCATCCTTCCCGCCCCCCCTTCTTCATTGTTGCTTGCCCTGTTGTTGTGTGTCTCATAGTTGCTTGCTTGCCCCATCCCTCCCTCCCTCTCCCCCATTGTTGCTTGCTTACCCTGTGCTTCCTGCCCCCTGCATTGCTGCCTTATTGCCCTGTCCCTCCCACCCACCTCCCATTTTGTTTCCTGCCCCATCTCCCCTGCCACCCTTCCATATTGCTTGGCCTGGAACTGCTTGCTTGCCCTTTTCCTTCTGCCCCCTCCTGCATTGTTGCTTGCTTGCCCCATCCCACATTCCGTGTGGTTGCTTGCTTGCCCTGTGCCCCCGTGTTGTTGCTTGCCTTCTCCTGTCCAACCAGAAAAAAGCATTAGGACGTGGTCAGCGCTGGCCGTGTCATATCGCTTTTTTTTTTTTAACTTTCATCCATTCTGCACAGCAACAGCACTACTTTACAACATGATTAAAAGGCATTAACAAAGCCCATAGCTCTCACATACACCAGACCTATTGGCTTTGCAAATGCTTGTATGACTCCGGAACCATTCACCATTGACTTGAGGCATTACCAATCCCACATTAGAGCAACCAACATAGCAATGTAGTCTCATTGATTGTCTTTTTGTTGGTTGTTTGGGTGTATTTTTCTGCTCACTTGTGCATGAGGGATTATTTTACAAATGAAAAGAATGGTCATTCATCACACATTCATTATTTTATGTCTTACTTTCATGCTTTTTAGGTCTCGGCCTGCACCAGCGCTTGCGCTGGTCTGGCCGAGAGTTTTAGTAAGCGGGTTTTGGAAGTGCAAACACTGGCTTTCGGCTGGCGACCAGCTTGAGTTCACGATGGCGTGCACGCGCAGCTGCGATCTGTTGTTTCCTATCTCTTCCTCATTTCCTCGTAATGGCTCATTAACTCTCTGGACTCTGATGTTTCAATCGCAGCAGCAGCAGCTCACATTACCAACTGACGGCCCTGGACTACAGTCACATGAAAAACAACAGCGATTAGCATTGAAATGCAAGCTTTTTTTTGTCTAGTTAGAAATATTGCTTCGGTGGGTTGATTTCACCTTATATCGCTATTTGTTTTATATTGGGAATCACAGCCTAATTACCAGTATTTTTGTCTCACTCTGTTTTTTTAAATTTATATTTATTTGCGCAAAGCACAAAGCTATATTTAAGGTTACTTTTACCGCGTCACTTCTTCACTCTATTTAAACTCCACACCCCCCACTCTTATTGTCTCTCCTCTCTCTCTCTCCCCTCTCTAATTCTCCCTCTACTTAATTAACTCTCCCCTCTCTATCTTTTTTAGCCTTTCATTCTCTCTCACCCCTTTATCTGTTTCTCTTTCAAACTCCTTCATTCACTCTCTCTCCCCTTCTTTCTCTCTCTCTATCCCGCTCCACTCTTTATTCTATGTACACCCTTTCTCTCTCTTTCTCTCTCACCACCCTCTCAAATTGGGCATTATATCTTCACTCTATCTCTCACTCGGCAACACCACAGCATCACTCAGCATCACCACAGCATCACTCAGCGCAACCACAGCATCAATCAGAGCCAGCACAGCATCAATCAGAGCCAGCACAGCATCACTCAGCACCAACACATCTCTCAACGCCATCACAGCATCACTCAACGCCATCACAGCATCACTCAGTGCAACCACAGCATCACTCAGTGCAACCACAGCATCACTCAGTGCAACCACAGCATTACTCAGCACAACCACAGCCTCACTTAGCGCCACAACAGCATCACTCAGCGCCACCACAGCATTACTCAGCAGCACCACAACATCACTCCGCGTGACCACAGCATCACTCAGCACCACCATAGCTTCACTCAGCGACATCACATCATCACTCAGGGCCAACACTGCATCACTCAGCACCACCACAGGATGACTCAGCACCATCACAGGATGACTCAGCACCACCACAGGATGACTCAGCACCACCACAGCATCGCTCAGCACCACCACAGCATCGCTCAGCACCACCACAGCATCGCTCAGCACCACCACAGCATCGCTCAGCGCCACCACAGCATCACTCAGCGCCACCACAGCATCACTCAGCGCCACCACAGCATCACTCAGCGCCACCACAGCATCACTCAGCGCCACCACAGCATCACTCAGCGCCACCACAGCATCACTCAGCGCCACCACAGCATCACTCAGCGCCACCACAGCATCACTCAGGGCCACCACAGCATCACTCGGGGCCACCACAGCATCACTCGGGGCCACCACAGCATCACTCAGCGCTACCACAGCATCACTCAGCGCCGCCACAGCATCGCTCAGCACCACCACAGCATCGCTCAGCACCACCACTGCATCGCTCAGCACCGCCACAGCATCGCTCACCGCCACAACAGCATCACTCAGGGCCACCACAGCATCACTCAGCGCCACCACAGCATCACTCAGCGCCACCACAGCATCACTCAGCACCACCACAGCATCACTCAGCACCACCACAGCATCACTCAGAACTACCACAGCATCACCACAGCATCACTCAGTGCCACAACAATATCACTCAGCATCACCACAGCATCACTCAGCACTACCACAGCATCACTGAGCGCCACCACAGCATCACTCAGCGCCACCACAGCATCACTCAGCGCCACCACAGCATCACTCAGTGCCACCACAGCATCACTCAGCGTCACCACAGCATCACTCAGCGCCACCACAGCATCACTCAGCGCCACCACAGCATCGCTCAGCACCACCACAGCATCGCTCAGCACTACCACAGCATCACTCAGCGCCACCACAGCATCACTCAGTGCCACCACAGCATCACTCAGCGCCACCACAGCATCACTCAGCGCCACCACAGCATCACTCAGCGCCACCACAGCATCACTCAGGGCCACCACAGCATCACTCAGGGCCACCACAGCATCACTCGGGGCCACCACAGCATCACTCAGCGCCACCACAGCATCACTCAGTGCCGCCACAGCATCGCTCAGCGCCACCACAGCATCGCTCAGCACCACCACTGCATCGCTCAGCACCGCCACAGCATCGCTCACCGCCACAACAGCATCACTCAGGGCCACCACAGCATCACTCAGCGCCACCACAGCATCACTCAGCGCCACCACAGCATCACTCAGCACCACCACAGCATCACTCAGCACCACCACAGCATCACTCAGAACTACCACAGCATCACCACAGCATCACTCAGTGCCACAACAATATCACTCAGCATCACCACAGCATCACTCAGCACTACCACAGCATCACTGAGCGCCACCACAGCATCACTCAGCGCCACCACAGCATCACTCAGCGCCACCACAGCATCACTCAGCGCCACCACAGCATCACTCAGTGCCACCACAGCATCACTCAGCGTCACCACAGCATCACTCAGCGCCACCACAGCATCACTCAGCGCCACCACAGCATCGCTCAGCACCACCACAGCATCGCTCAGCACTACCACAGCATCACTCAGCGCCACCACAGCATCACTCAGCGCCACCACAGCATCACTCAGCGCCACCACAGCATCACTCAGCGCCACCACAGCATCACTCAGCGCCACCACAGCATCACTCAGCGCCACTACAGCATCACTTAGCACCAGCACAGCATCACTCAGAACTACCACAGCATCACCACAGCATCACTCAGTGCCACAACAATATCACTCAGCACCACCACAGCATCACTCAGCACCACCACAGCATCACTGAGCGCCACCACAGCATCACTCAGTGCCACCACAGCATCACTCAGCGCCACCACAGCATCACTCAGTGCCACCACAGCATCACTTAGCTCCACCACAGCATCACTCAGGGCCACCACAGCATCACTCAGGGCCACCACAGCATCACTCAGGGCCACCACAGCATCACTCGGGGCCACCACAGCATCACTCAGCGCCACCATAGCATCACTCAGCGCCGCCACAGCATCACTCAGCGCCACCACAGCATCGCTCAGTGCCACCACAGCATCGCTCAGCACCACCACTGCATCGCTCAGCACCGCCACAGCATCGCTCACCGCCACCACAGCATCACTCAGGGCCACCACAGCATCACTCAGCGCTACCACAGCATCACTCAGCGCCACCACAGCATCACTCAGTGCCACCACAGCATCACTCAGCGCCACCACAGCATCACTCAGCACTACCACAGCATCACTCAGCACCACCACAGCAGCACTCAGAACTACCACAGCATCACCACAGCATCACTCAGTGCCACAACAATATCACTCAGCGCCACCACAGCATCACTCAGCGCCACCACAGCATCACTCAGCGCCACCACAGCATCACTCAGCGCCACAACAGCATCACTCAGCACCACCACAGCATCACTCAGAACTACCACAGCATCACCACAGCATCACTCAGTGCCACAACAATATCACTCAGCACCACCACAGCATCACTCAGCACCACCACAGCATCACTGAGCGCCACCACAGCATCACTCAGTGCCACCACAGCATCACTCAGCACTACCACAGCATCACTCAGCGCCACAACAGCATCACTCAGCGGCACCACAGCATCACTCAGCGGCACCACAGCATCACTCAGCGCCACCACAGCATCACTCAGCGCCACCACAGCATCACTCAGCGCCACCACAGCATCACTCAGCACCACCACAACATCACTCAGAACTACCACAGCATCACCACAGCATCACTCAGTGCCACAACAATATCACTCAGCACCACCACAGCATCACTCTGCGCCACCACAGCATCACTCTGCACCACAACAGCATCACTCAGCGCCACCACAGCATCACTCAGCACCACCACAGCATCACTCAGCACCACCACAGCATCACTCAGCACCACCACAGCATCACTCAGCGCGACCACAGCATCAATCAGCGCCGCCACAGCATCACTCACCGCCACCACAGCATCACTCAGCGCCGACACAGCATCACTCAGCGCCGCCACAGCATCACTCAGCGCCGCCACAGCATCACTCAGCACCACCACAGCATCACTCAGCGCCACCACAGCATCAATCAGCGCCGCCACAGCATCACTCACCGCCGCCACAGCATCACTCAGCGCCGCCACAGCATCACTCAGCGTCGCCACAGCATCACTCAGCGCTGCCACAGCATCACTCAGCGCCGCCACAGCATCACTCAGCGCCGCGACAGCATCACTCAGTGCCGCCACAGCATCACTCAGCGCCGCCACAGCATCACTCAGCGCCGCCACAGCATCACTCAGGGCCGCCACAGCATCGCTCAGCACTACCACAGCATCGCTCAGCACCACCAAAGCATCATTCAGCACCACCACAGCATCACTCAGGGCCACCACAGCATCACTCAGGGCCACCACAGCATCACTCAGGGCCACAACAGCATCACTCAGGGCCACCACAGCATCACTCAGGGCCACCACAGCATCACTCAGCACCACCACAGCATCACTCAGCACCACAACAGCATCACTCAGCGCCAAGACAATATCACTCAGCACCGCCACAGCATCACTCAGCGCCGCCACAGCATCACTCAGCGCCGCCACAGCATCACTCAGCGCCGCCACAGCATCACTCAGCACCACCACAGCATCACTCAGCGCCACCACAGCATCAATCAGCGCCGCCACAGCATCACTCACCGCCGCCACAGCATCACTCAGCGCCGCCACAGCATCACTCAGCGCCGCCACAGCATCACTCAGTGCCGCCACAGCATCACTCAGCGCCACCACAGCATCACTCAGCACCGCCACAGCATCACTCAGCGCCACGACAGCATCACTCAGCGCCGCCACAGCATCACTCAGCGCCGCCACAGCATCACTCAGCACCGCCACAGCATCACTCAGGGCCGCCACAGCATCGCTCAGCACTACCACAGCATCGCTCAGCACCACCACAGCATCGTTCAGCACCACCACAGCATCACTAAGGGCCACCACAGCATCACTCAGGGCCACCACAGCATCACTCAGGGCCACAACAGCATCACTCAGGGCCACCACAGCATCACTCAGGGCCACCACAGCATCACTCAGCACCACCACAGCATCACTCAGCACCACAACAGCATCACTCAGCGCCAAGACAATATCACTCAGCACCACCACAGCATCACTCAGCACCACAGCAGTATCACTCAGCAAGACCTGAGTATCATTCAGCATCACCTCAGCATCGTCTTCGCAACAGTCACCACCACCACCACTACCACCTCAGCATCACTCAGCACCACCTCAGCCTGCTCTCGGAATCTGGCATCTGTTGATTCTCCCCTAGCGTCTGGCCGCTGCTAGTGTTATAATACAGGTACTAGTTCCCAACCTTCACCCTCCGATTGTTTATGCCCCCTCAAAAAAAAGCTTTAACAAACAACCATTGCAATAGGCAGAAACAAGTTGCCAGCATTGCAAGAACAAAAGAAAACTGAGGAAATGTTTTATTGTAAATACTTTTTTTAATATGGTCGTTCAGTTTTACATAATGCCTTCTTGGTCATATATAAAGTAACAAAAATGCTTCTGACACTTTTTTATTATAACTTTTCAGCATGCTGCACAGCAGCCACACTTCTCTACAGCACAGCTTGAAGACATTGGCAAAGTCAATAGCTCTGGCTAAACACTTATAAGGCCCCAAAGGCGAGACCTATTGGCTATGCCAATGCTTGTTTACTAAGCAATTGTATTTTTTTCTTACTTCATCACGTTTTTTTAAATTTCTTTTTGTCACCACTCGAATGAGAGCTTGATGTTAAGATGGTGGTCCTTGCTGCGCCCCTGGGCGCTGCATCCTGTCAGCGGGTGGGCGGCTCTGCCACTGACGAACATGGTCCTAGCTTGTAAACCACAATGAGAGACAGACCAATTAGCTTTGCAATCTTTGTGTATACTAGTGTTCTGTAAAAATACCCTATAATATTCTTGGAGCCCAGAGGATGGTTTATTTATTCGATTAATTTGTACCGTGCTGAACATGGCGACAAAGGCCACTTCAAAGGGGGGAGAAGAACTACCTCCAGCCACCAAACTGGTGTATTGTCTCTTTAGCAGTGCTTAATTTGTAAAAAGAAAATAAGTGCCAGGGCTCTAGTCAGGAGGCCTCTGCAGCTTGCACCACCCATTGCCACTGCCAGCGCTGCCAATGGCAGAACCTACACAACTACCAACCATTGCACTCCTACAAGTGTGACAATTCATCCTATTCCAGGCCCCCAAAGCTATAAAAATAGCTTGGCCGGCAGGTATTAGAGTTTTTTAATGCATACTGATTTTTATAAACAATTGCTGTTCTGCTCATCTCTAAATTATGCAAACAGCACCACCATGTAGCAGCGGTCATAAGTGCTGGTGTCGACAATTAAGTGCCGGTGCTGAGCACCGGAAACCTCCGGCTCAAATTAATCACTGCTCATTAGAAGGACAGTTCACCGATCAAGCGGGAGCTGAATGACTCTTCTTTCTTTCAGACCCCAACCGTTAGGTCTTTGACCTAATTCTACCAGAAATATGCTCTTAAATCTGTAAATGCTCAGAACACTGACACTATCTGTTGTTGCTTGCATAAATTGTAGCTTGTGGCTGGGGTAAGAAACAAGTTCAGTAGAGTCAGTGTTATTTCTCCAGGCCCCGTGCTTTTTCTGGGACCCTTGATCACGCTACAAAATGTATTTATAGATTTTGAAGCATGCCTAGCCTGTTTATTAATGATGAGGCATATTAAAAAAGATTCCACGCAAGCTTTGACAGCCCCTTCTGTAACACTATAGTGCTCTGGGACCGCAAAAAATGGATACAAACACCTGTTACACCCATGAGGCACTCTGAGTCACACAGCCCCAGGTGCTAATAGCTTTATTTCCTGTATACATTCAGGTATTAACACTTGTTAATTGTTCCTCCCTTTGATAAACACTCTTGGCAGTGCTTAATTTGAGCCGGTGGTTCCAGTGCTCAGCACTGGCATTTAACTGTCAACACCAGCACTTATGTCAGTCTGTCACATGATGGCGCTGTTTGACTAATTTAGAGATGAGCACAACATCAGTTGTCTATTAATTCAATATAGATTAAAAATGACTAATATCTACTGTCCAGGACATTCTTATGGCGTTGGGGGCTTGGAATAGTCTGAATTGTCACGCTTGTAGGAGTGCATTTGAAAGAAAGGGAAACTACCTAAGAGGATTTGCAATGGAAAAGTAAACAGCCAGGTTTTAAGTGATTTTCTGAAGGCCAAACAGTAGGATTGGATTCTCAAATACCAAGGCGTTTGGTTCCACAGGCGAGATGTAACATTGGAGAAGCTTCTGACCCGGAGAACGACCTTTACAACGCGGTCGTTACACCGCGGTACATTTACATTGCGGTCATTACAACGCAAGTCGTTACAACGACTTGCGCTGGATGGCGCTCTACACTAAGGAATAGTATGATTTACTATTCCAACACCTTCCCTACTGTTACACACACTGGAGTAGGAATAGTAAATCATACTATTCCTAAGTCCAGCGCCTCTAGCGCAAGTCGTTGTAACGACTTGCGTTGTAATAACCGCGATGTAACGTACCGCGATCTAAATGATCGCGTTGTAATGTCATACATTCTTCTGCCCCTCCTCACGTAGCCTTATAATCAGCCGGACTGGCAGATTCTTGGCTGTGACTGATCTAAGCTGTTTTTTAGGCAAATACCAGGAAATTCTATTTTTCATGAAGTCCGGGCCTTTAAGATGAAGTGTTTTATGTGCTATACAGAGTGCTTTAAAGGCAACTCTTTTTTTTTGATTGGGAGCCAAAGAAGCTCTTCCCTAGCCTTAGAGACCGACTATACTTTTTTGATATTTTTAAGGACACGGACTGCTGCATGTTGCAGCCTCTGCAATCTATCCAAGATGCCCTTCTGAGCCCCCATACAGAGAGCATTGCAGTATTCTAGCTTGGATAATTCCAGGGAGGTAACTACAGTTTTTGCAGATCAAGGGGTAGGAAAGAGAGAATTTTCTTTGACATTCTTAGCACAAAGAAATAGGAGGATATAAGATGGTTAGTTTGATCTTTCAAACGAGAGATTACCATCAAAAATGATTCCCAGATTTCTTGCTTTCTGAACTGGATTGGGAAGAGAGCCGAGGGATGGTGGCCACCAGGACGCATTCCAAAAGGACGTATCCTGTCTAAAAGAAGCACCTCTGTCTTTTCAGAGTTTAGTTTCAGACAGTGGGAGCTCATCCAGTTAACTATGGCAATCATTGCAGTTGTTGAATAGCAGGGCCACCTCGTCTATATTTTCGGTCGCTGATATAACAATCTGGGTGTCATTCCCGTAGGAGACTATGGAGAAACCATAGGACCTAATTATTTCCAGCAGAGGAGCCACACATATCATAAATAAGGTGGGGCTCAATGTTGAGGCTTGTGGCACACCACAGGGAAGAACAAATGATTTTGAGTTGCAAACTCCCATGTTGATTGCTTGCCCCCGGTTATCGAGAAAAGAGCATAGTAGCTCAAAAGCTGTACCTTGAACACCTATCTCCGTCAGCCGGTGTTTCAACAGTTGCGGCTCGCAATTCTCGCGGGTGGTCGCGCGGGGTTTACCGCGAGGGGGGGTAAAAATAAAAGAAACCTTACCGGACCGGGTCCGCGCCGCCTCTGCTCCTGGGCCGGGTCCCGCGCCACCTCTGCTCCTGAACAGGAACAGGCATCCTCCCTCCCGTCCTGTAAGCCAATCACAACGCTGCAATGGTAGCGTTGTGAATGGTGCGGAGTCCCGGACAGCGCCCAGCCGGGCACCAGGTAGGGAGGCCATTTTCTCTATGTAGGCTGCATGCAGCCTACATAGAGAAAATGTAGAGTGCGCATGACTGCTTTGGTCGGCCCCAGGGCCGACCAAACAGTCAGGGTACTCGGAGTGGTGCAAGCCACTCCTCCCCGACCCGCCCACCCCCAACCAGGCATATCCTCCCGCCCGCCCCCAGCCAGGCATACCCCGCCTTCTGCTTTCTCGCAGCGCGAGAAGCAGAAAATAAAATGGTATTTAAAATACCATTTTATTTTCTGTTTCTCGCACTGCGAGAAAGCAGTGGGGCGGTGCTCCTCCGCTCTAATGGAGGAGCCGCCGCTGTTTTTCAATAAAACATGACTTACGTTAATGTTTATGTATTGTAGATGTACATGTCCTAAAAAAAATGTATGCTAATATTATAGCATTTGAATGCAAGAGGCAGGTTGTTAATAAGGTTGTTAACTCTCTTTTAGTCAATGTTTGAATTACCTTACATCCGCATGGGTGATAAGAGTCTGTGTTTCATTCGTGCTCCACGCATTTCCTGCAGGGTGCTGCTGATCTGTAGGAAGTGACGTCATTGCAATAAATGTAGGACATTTTAATATTCCAGAGTCTCTAGGAATAGATAGAAGCATTCTTGGAAATATGCAAATACTCTATGTTGTAAGTGTGACTCACTACATCCAAGTCAATGACGCGGAGACCGCGCTGTGCCACCGCAGCACGCGCCCATTGATGGTTACAGCAGGTCCTTCATTACTGGATCTGGCTTTGTTTAATTATTTCTAGTCTGTTTTGATACAAATATGGTTGGTGAGTGAGTCATGTGCATACATGTATCTTTCATGAATGGCAGGCTTGAATCCACCAGTTGATACCCTGTTCCTTCATTCTGGACCCTGAAAGACCTGTGCTGAGGGCCTGATTAAGATATCGTCAGGTTTCTGCAGGAAGTGTATCTGATGGAAACTGTACAAGTGGAATGTCCTCCACCTTGCAGATGGCGTGACACCCATGGATTTTGCAAGCATTTAGCACTGCCTCTAAAAATCAATTTATTTTCCATTACTACCCATCCCTGTAACAGACCACTAGTCTTCAACCTTGTCCTACATACTCTATTTCTTAATAGGATTGTCATTAGGTGTTTATTTAGTTTTTCTGACTTGTCTTCTCAGGGCAAATGGAAATGCTACGTCATAAGCATAAACAATTGCCGTAAAATACTAAAAGAACAGACATGCAGAAAACATTGTGCGTTGTGCTCTCTCTCTATATATATATATATATATATATCAATAAAGCTCTCCAAACCTCCTCACGGCGAAAAGAGAGTCAACGAACTCCGATGGGTAAATTGGCAAGAAGGTTCTTTTTATTCCTCACAAGCCTCCGTTCTGACGCGTTTCGGACAACAAGTGTCCTTGATCACATACGGAAACCCAGTCCGCCATATTTTTTATGCATTACACACCATCCCAGTGTCACATGATCATAGACATAAACAAAACATTTACACCATGGCTCTACACTGCTTTAGTCTGTTCTTACATTATTTGCAGTGTGAATGACAACATAATCGTGTTAATCACTTATTAACTTAGCGACTTTTGAGGCAATAAATATATATAAATAAACAAATATTCACAAATATGAATAAATAAATATATAAATATATAGAAACATGGATTTTTAAATATCACAATACGAAGTTGCTTGTTAGCTCATGAACAAATATGTGCAAAAATCGCTGTTTTTAAAAAACCATGTTAAAAAATTGCCTCTTGTGTGGTTCATCCACCTATCATGTAATCTCTGCATAAATGCATAAATATGATTTCCACACTGCAACTAAATGTTCGCCTTTTATAGATGTTCCCACATTACAAGTATGTTGCGTATAAGAGTCCTATTGTTCCTGAAAACAATTTTTTCTTTTTAACCATTTTTTGCTACTTTTTTCCCATTGTTGAGTAAAAATACTCTTACAAAGTGCTTCCGTGCCTATTAGTTCCAGACATCAGTGCATAAATGCAACCAAAAGTGCTGGGTGCCAAAAAGTGCAATATTGATTTACTAAAAAAGTGCTGGTGCAAAGATAAAACCATATTTCCTAACCTTATCATCTGGGATTAAAATTAATTTCATATTTATTACATCGGGTGGCAGTTGTTTAGAATCTCTTAATTATAGACCCCTGCTTATTGGTCATATGTGGTACAAAAAATTGGTGGTGTAATTGGGCCATCATTATATATGTGAATGTAAGGAGGTACAGATATACATGTTCCTCTTTTGTTTACAGGAAATTGTGTAGGTCTTCCGTGTTATTTAGTCCATTAGGTGCCTTACAGTCAAATTCAAGGATCATACCTGACTCCAATTGTTGCAACAGCTTTTCCCTGTTCCATTTCCCTCCTCTATGTGGGTTGGGTACAGCATCAACAACAAAGTATTTAAGACATTTCAAGTCGTTGTTGTGCTCGATCTTAAAATGGCGTTCGACTGGATACGCGGTATCATTGTTCACGATAGCTCGCAAATGCTGCAGGATCCTGACATGCACCTGTAGCTTTGTGCTCCCCACATACCTTAAGCCACAGGTGCATGTCAGTACATACACTGCATATTCCGTTCTACAGTTATAACTGCCTCTTATGGATATCGCATCTGGGCTAAATAGAGTGGAGTAATGTGTTGTGTTTTATCCAAATTTGCATGCTCTACATGTAGAACATCTAAAAAATCCTTGCCTAGGTTTGAGCCACATGCTTTTAATGCTCAATTCCGGGCTATTTTTAACGATTTGAGGCCTCATGGATATAGCTTTCCTGTAGGTTCATTGGGAAGTCTAGTTGCAAGTACTCCGTCCGTGAGTACGATTGGCCAGTTTTTCTTTTTGATCTACCTCACTTTCCTTTCCTGTTGGCTATATGTGACTATTAGTCTAGGGGCATTGTCGTCCTGTGGTGGTTCATTTTCTCCCTCCCCTGATGGCAATAGTGACGCCCTAGATCTCTCTCCCACTTTCTTTTCTGCCTCCTTGAGTATCCTCTTCTCCTGAATCTAGTGAGTGCCTCTTGTGTGCAGAGTTCTAAATCCTTTTCTGTACTGCAAATTCTTTTGAGTCTAAGAAGTTCTCCAAATGGGATACTTTTTACCAGGTGTTTTGGGTGCGCACTGCTGGCGTGTAATGTGGAATTACCAGCTGTTGCCTTCCTGTATAAAGTTGTTTCTATTTTTCCATCTTTTATATACACCCTCACATCTAAAAACTCTATGCCGGTTTTACTCATATGTGTAGTAAATTTAAGATTTGCAGTGTTCACATTGATTTCCTGGATAAAATTCTTAGCACTCTCCTCATCACCTTTCCACACAATAAAAACATCATCAATATACCGCAACCAATGCTGTAGATGCTGCAAATACATATCACTGTGCGATTTTCTGAGAACATGTTCCTCCCACCAGCCAACATGCAAGCAGGCATAGTTGGGGGAGAAACATGCTCCCATCGCCACGCCCCTCAGTTGTTTGTACATATCTTTTCCAAACATAAAGTAGTTGTTATATAGGCACCATGAAATAAGGTCTAGCAACATCTTATTGTGGTTATAGCAGTTCAGGGGTCTTGTGTCCAGAAAGTGCTTGATCGCATTCAAACCGGTATGGTGTTCAATGCTAGTATATAGCAATTCTATGTCCAGAGTTATGAGTATTAGATCATCTGCCCACTGAAAGGCACTCACTTTATTTAGGAAGTCCCCTGTGTCTTTAACATAAGTAGGAAGCCTTTTGACAAAGTCCTGTAGAAAAAAGTCCACATATTGTGTAATATGTTCTCCCACACTATTCATTGCAGAAATAATTGGTCTGCGTTGTGCTCTCTCTCTCTCTCTCTCTCTCTCTATATATATATATATATATATATATATATTAATTAACTGAAAAAACAAAGGTTAAAGTGACGTTATAGTTAAATGAATATGCCAGCGTCATTAACGTTTTGAACTAAAAACAAACACAGAAATTCACCAGCTATAGTTAGCAGTGCTAACTATAACTTGCGCTCCTGCCATGCACTGCTTATGACCTCACATATGACATCACTCATGACATGTTCTATGACATCATTTATGACATCTCAAATGACATCACTGATGGCATCATCCAGTGAATGTGTTCGTTTGTTTTAACGTTTATATAGTGGTGGGTAACTAACTACCATATTAGTTCTCTACCTAGTTTTGTTCACCCTGTGTCCAGCTAATGAGTGTAAGTGTTTATAAAATGCATGTGCTCCTAATGCGCCACAGGTGTTTAGGGGTATTGAACATGTTATAAATATTTCTTTTGAAGAGTAACTCTGTGTGCAGATGACCGATGACAGTTGACGGCTTGTGTCCAGTATGTTTCACACAATGTTTTTGGTTCTGCAGAAAAAGTTCCCATCAGGGCAAAATTAGTAGATACTATGGGAATTTACTAGGAACTGGCGGAGCGTGGCGTTAGCCACCTTGGCTTAACGCTGTGTTCCGCCACTTCCAAAACGCAGGGCTACACCGTATTTACAAGGATACGTGCAGCCCTGCGCTGGCACTAATTTTAGCTGCTTAGCGCCAACGCAGACACCATAGTGCAAGGGTGCCTGCGTTGTAGGAGAAGATTGTTTATGTGCAGGAAGGTCCCCCTTACTGCAAATAAACAATCTGAAATGGCATTTTGAAACTTCTATGTGTGCTGCTAAATGCAGCACACATAGAAGCTGCAAAACGTCATTTTTTTTTAATTAATTGTTTATGTGCAGGAAGGGTCACCTTCCTGCACACAAACAATCAATGGCCTTTTGCTGTTTCTATGTGTGCTGCACAACGCAGCACATATAGAAACAGCAAAAACGAGGAGAAATGAAACATTTCTCCTCGTTGCGCCTGTTTAAGACCAGGTCTTAATTTTGGTGCTGCCCCATATTTACACTGCCCTTGTAAATATGGGGTAGCGTCAAAATCATTGCCCACCACAACACCCATTGCCCGCCCATTTCACGCTAAGAAAGGGGGCCTTATTTACAAGGCAGCATTAAGCCACGTTAAGTGGCTTAACGCTGCCTTGTAAATATGGCAAAGCCCATTTCGCCACAGTAACGTCACTAAAAGTGACGTTCCTGTGGCGATAGGTGCTTGTAAATATGCCTCCTATGTATTGTAAGCAGCCTTGCGTCATTAGACATTATCGTCTCAGCATCACAATCTCTACATAACATAGTAGAGTGTGTTCACCCGGTACTAACCTCCTTTATGCATTGAGTACAAAAGGTCCAAAATATGGCAGTTTGGCTGATTTTCAACTTTAGGACGTTCAACAGGTTCTCACAGGCCTGCCCGGCCTCCATTTGTAGATTGTGAATAGCCAAATTAAATTCAAATCCCTCTGTCTGGCACACAAAGTTTTCTACAGTTTAGGGCTGCCCTCTTTACAGACTCGCATCCCTAGATATGTCACCACTTGTGTTCCATGCTCTTCTTCAGTGCCATTGATATTTGTAAAAATAAATCTTGCCTGATCACTTTTTGTGAAAAAGTCACCACTGACTGCAATAGAGAAAATAAAAATGATAATAACGATATGTTATTATCATTTTATTTTTCCTTTTGAGCAGTGGGGCAATGCTCCTCCGCCTTAGCGGAGGACCGCCACTGCTCTCAAGTAATCGAAGGACTCTTACCACAAGCTACAGAAAACCAGGGACGGCTCCTCCTCTATGACTGAGGAGCGTCGCCCCACTACTGAAATGTGGCAGGGAGAAGAAAAATAAATGGCATTAAAACTATTTTTTTGTCATTTTATTTTTGACTTCTCATACCCGAGTCTGGTGCAGGCCATGTTGTGTCAGCAGCATGAGGGTAGTGGTGGTATGCACTGAAAGCGCGCATGTCGCTTTGACCAGCCGTCCACGGCCGGCCAAACCAACATGCGCACTTGGATATCTGCAGGCTATTCCTTGGAGATATCCCCAGTGCTCAGGGCACAGCTCCCACTTCCTGCTGGAGCATGAGACCGGCCCGCTCTGCCCAATCACAGCGCTTCTCTCATGCTGGAAGTAATAGCATGAGAGCAGTGCTGGGATTGCGTGGGGAGTCTGGGAGCCTGTGCTCCTGGGTACTAGAGTGCCAGCAGAGGAGCAGCGCAGCGCGGTAGCAGAAGATCGCGGCGGCCCGCAGCGAAAGGTAAGTGTATTTTTTTTTCTTCTACGCACTGCCCCCCCAGATCGGTTTGGCAGCAGCCGCTGCTGCGGAAAACCAGCATTAAAAAACTACAAAAAGGATAAACAAGATTGCATGCAAAATAACATGTATGTGTACAGTGCACTTACACCCCTTGTGGTATCTTGGCACTGAATAACCGATGTTTATTATTACCCAACACAATGACGCTCATTTTATTGATGTCTGATGGATGAAATGTTGAGTGAACCCCTGGGGTTTGAATCTGTGGCTAGGAGGTCAAGCACAGAGTTGTACAATGAAGGCAATAGCCCACTTTTATTTCAGTTGCTATCACACTTGAACCTATCTCATTTTCACTTTTAACCGCTGGAATTTTAGGAAGTTAAAAAGCTCCCCATTGGACAGTGTGTGCGGAGGATGTGGGGTGAATAAATCCTCTTTAACTGAAATGAGCAGTTTCCTCCTGGGATCATTTCCCCCATCTACTTGGGAACAGTGGCGTAACAAAAGTTTAAGGGGCCCCCCTGCAATGTACACGGAGGGGCCCCGCTCCAGATTAAATATGGAGCGCTCAGGCCTAAGTACTGTGCTGAGGGGGGCCCCTGCAACTCCGGGCCCCCCCCCGCACCGCGGGGGATGCGGGGTCCTGTGTTACGCCCTTGCTTGGGAAGAATGTGATTTATCTACGTAACCTGCCTTTGCCAGTGCTTAATTTGTAAAATATGAAATGCCAGGGCTCTGACTAGGAGGCCACTGCAGCCTTCACCACCCATCGCCCTTGTCATTGCTGCCAAAACAACTACTAACCATCTCTCTCACATGTAAACGCGACAGTTCAGATTATTCCAGGTCCCCAAAGCCAAAGGAATGGCTCAGGAGGCAGGAATTAGCAATTTTTTATGTATATTGTAGTCCTAAACTACCATTGTTCTGCTCATCTCTAAATTAAATGAGAAGTGCCACCATGTGGTGGACTGTTCTAAGTATGGTGTTGATAATTAGGTGCCGGTGCCGAGCACCGGAAACCAATTAAGTGCCGGTGCTGAGCACCGGAAAGCACCGGCTCAAATTAAGCACTGCCTTTGCCTGGATTTATTTTTCTATATTTTACCGTCTTCTCGAAAACGTTATGGGTTCTGGAGCAAAGCAATACCTTACCCAAATATTCTAGAACTGGAGTTAGAATAATAATCATACATGTCATATAATGTTTGTTACACAGAAGATAGTCATTAGAGGGCCCATTCAGTGTAGAAAAAACAGCTCGCTTTACCCGGTCCTGCATCTTTAGCAATCAGCAGCAATAGGCGGCCCAGAATGTTTCTTTGATGATGTTAGCTGGGATTTGATTACAAGACCGTAGGCCCATATTATGCTGCCTTTTCTTGCTCTTTATTAAACATCAGCCAAGTACAAAACAAAACTACATTACCCAGAAAACCTGGATAAAGAACTACAAGCAATGACATCACAACAGAAGCACCAATGACACGTCGAGTACCCAATAATTATCTTGACTGAGAGCAACAGTTCCTCATTTCTTGCTGCTCGCAGTCAAGATTGTCGTGTCGCCATGCCTGACTCTGTCCAGGACTTCCGAGTCAGGCATGGCAGGAAGTGGATGGGAGGGGCGGTGCGAGTGAGCGTCAGTCGATGTAAGGGGCAAGTAGAATAAAGACGCAAAATGCACAGCTCGTGTCTGCGTGTCATTTGCAGTGTGTGCCACTAAAACTGGCGACGAGGGCGGGATGCGAAGACACCCCCCGAGATATACTTGAAGAGAGAGCGCTGCCTGAAGACCGCTACAGCTACGAAGCGGGGCACGCTGTCGTTAAAGCGAGTGAGCACTGCTGATCGGCTCATTTTACAGCCCACGACGAGGGCGCCCTGGGAAACAGGCTCCTGAAGCTCCAAACGGACGAAAATACACAGTATTGGGGTAAGAACACTGATTCCCCATTTATTAAAGCTGGCACACAGAGGTCGCAGCGTCCATTTTGAAGTCAGGCGCTCTCCATAGAGAAGCATTGTCACCAGTCCGGCGGCCATCTTGAAGTCAGGCAAATAACAGAAAAGCATCCCTGAGCCCGCCAAAATACATTTTGAGGTCTCGTAAACGCTGCTGGGAATATCAGAGGGGACAGTGAAGATAGCAACACTTCACCATGACCACTCAGCCTGACTCCACACGAGATGCGATGCCAGGTCCAGCTGCGCCACATGGACCCATACTAATGGGGGTATCGTTCCTGCATCCCCCCGAACCCCTAATACTGACTTCTGGAAACAGCATGGGCCCCAAGTGGAAGAGCTGGATAGAAGACTTCGAAGATTTTATGAAAGGCTCAAGAGTAAATGACCCCGACCATCAACTCATAGCACTGAAAAACTTAGTGGGTAAAGACATTGGACAAATAATCAAAGAACTACCTCCGGTAAACACTGCGTCGTATGCAGACGTGAGAGAAGCTTTGAACAGAAAATGTCTTCACAAACGTAACATAGATTACGAACGCTACACATTCAATCTCGCAACCCAAGAGCGCGACGAATCCATGGGCGATTTCATTTCGCGACTAAAACGTCTGGCACGATACTGTGAGTTTGACAATTTTAACACTGAAGATGCGCTTCGTCTACGCATCATCGAAGGGTGCCAGTCAGAGTCACTACGACGTCGGCTACTAAAGAAACATTACTCACTTGACGACATTGAGGAACTCACACGTATAAATGATCAAGCCGAAGAACACGCAAAGAAAATGGAAGCCGGGAAAACAGAAAAACGAGAGCAAGCCCTCCGAGTTCAATCCCAGACGGAAGCAAGACGTCGGCCAGATCATCGGAGGCCTGGTAAGGCCACGAGTTCGTCCCGTGGTGGGACCAGAAGCAGCAACGCCCAGAAACAACCGCCACACTGCTATCGCTGTGGCCTAGACTACCCACATACGGGCACCTGCCCAGCCATGGGACAACAATGTCACCGATGCGGGAGAGACAATCACTTCGAAGCTATGTGCCAAACTCGGCGTAAAGAAGCAGGACCAGCCAGGCGCAGCACCGGACCACGCCACCACGTGAGGGCGGTGCATGGAAGGAGAGACTGCTCAACTAACTCGTCCAGATCCAGCACCCAGTCACAGGTCTCATATCGATCTCGCCGGTCGACATCAAGAGAATCGTCCGCCCTCACTCCCATATCACAAGACAGTGATGAATACGCGTGCATGGTGGCGGACCCAGACCAGTTGAAGAAATATCCCCGACTAGACATTCGAATGGGAAACTACTCCGCCAAATTTGTTCTAGACACGGGAGCATCACTCAATTACATCTGCATGACGGAATATGAGAAGATGTGCCCCAAGCCAAAGTTAGAACCAGCCGCAGTGCGCGTCTACACGTGGATGTCCAAGGAACCACTGCCGTGCCTAGGACGATTCCCCACAACGCTAACTTACAAGGACAGGACAATCCAGGCTCAAATTCATGTCATAGAAGGTCCTGAAGCTTCTGACTGTCTTCTCAGCCTACCCACAGCAGAACGGCTAAAGCTGGTAGAGATCCTATTCAAAGTAGACGACTCACCTGACATAATAAACAAATTCCCGAAGCTGTTCTCAGGCCTAGGAAAATTAGCCAACGTCAAAGTCAAATTACACATAAATGAGCAAGTAACGCCAGTGGCTCAACACCACAGGAAAGTACCGTTCCACCTCCAACAAGCAGTTGATGATGAGCTTCAAGACCTGCTGAGAGTGGACATCATAGAAAGGTCATCCGGACCTACTCCATGGGTGTCACCTGTAGTAGTCGTGCCTAAACGAGGACATGAGAACAAAGTGCGCCTGTGCGTGGACATGCGAGCCCCGAACACGGCCATTGAACGAGACCTCATATCAGCGACATGATCACTCGCCTGAACGGAGCGAATGTTTTCTCAAAATTAGATCTCAACAAAGGATACCACCAGCTCGAACTCCATGAAAAGTCGAGATACATCACCACGTTTACCACACATCAAGGACTCTTCAGATACAAACGTTTTAATTTTGGTATCTCCTCAGCGGCGGAAATCTTTCAAGAAGCCGTTCGGCGAGTGATCCACCACATTCCAAACTCATTTAACTATAGTGACGACATCCTCGTATTTGGTGCAACGCGCGAAGACCATGACAAAGCCCTAGACCGCGTGTGTCATGCCCTTCTTAATGCCAATCTCACACTCAACAGAGACAAGTGTGAATTCCACAAGTCAACCCTCAAGTTTTACGGCCACATCTTCGCCGAAGACGGCATGAGACCAGATCCCGAAAAAGTCTCAGCACTCGCTGATACTCCACAACCCCACGATGTCAGCGACATTCGGTCCTTTCTGGGCATGGCCAGCTATTGCGCCCGATACATCAAAGACTATGCAACCATCAGCTACCCGCTGCGAGAACTCACGAGACAAGGCCAAATATTCCACTGCTCCACAGCATGCGAGCATGCTTTCAACAAGATCAAAAGGGCTGTGAGCTCTGCCGCCCATCTGGCATACTTCAACCCCAGATGAAAAACTGAAATCACAGTTGACGCCAGCCCCGTTGGCCTTGGTGCCATCCTAGCCCAGTATGACGATGAGAGAGACCAGCGTCACATCATAGCCTATGCCAGCCGCAGCCTCACTGATACGGAGAAGGCGTATTCCCAACCTGAGAAGGAAAGTCTGGCAGTCGTGTGGGCATGCGAGCACTTCCATTTATTTGTATACGGGAAGCACTTCACACTCATCACCGACCATCAGGCCTTAATCACCATCTTCGGCAACCCACGAGCAAAGATGCCTCCAAGGATCGAGAGGTGGGGGATCCGCCTGCAAGACTACACATACACCATCATTCACAAACCGGGAAAGGCAGAGAACCCAGCGGACTACATATCACATCATCCCCAAGTACTGACACAGACACGTAACTCGCTAGCCGAAGAATACCTCCACTTCGTTATTGACCAAGCACGCCCACCTGCCGTTCCACTGGATGCCATCATAGAAGCCACCGCCAAGGATGCCACACTCCAAAACGTCATGCAACGCATCCGCGCAGACTCATGGAGACATCTGGAGGATTCACAAACCACCATTGCTATTAACATGCAGGAACTCTCATCCTTCAGACACGTCAAGGATGATCTCACAATCAGTGCAGATGGGTTGATATTGAGAGACAGAAGGATTGTCATCCCTCACTAACTAAGACAAGGGACCATCAATCTAGCACACGAAGGCCACAGAGGTGTAGTAGCCACGAAGAAAGCACAGAGAGAGGGTCTGGTTCCCGTCCCTTGACCAAATGGTAGAAGCCACGCTTCAAGACTGCCCACAATGCCAACTAGTAGGGCAAGAAGAACCACATGCCCCACTGCAGATGTCTGATCTCCCAGACAGTGTGTGGCAACAAGTAGCTGTCGATTTCTTCGGCCCGCTAAAATCGGGGAAATATGTCATTGTCATCATGGACGAGTATTCCCGATTTCCCATTGCACATCAACTATCATCCACAAAAGCATCCGCCGTTATACCCATCCTTGACAAAGTGTTCGCAGCATGGGGAATCCCCAAGATAGTGAAGACAGACAATGGACCACCTTTCAATGGACACGAGTTCACAGAATTCGCAAGTCACCTGAATTTTAAACACCGGAAAATCACTCCTCTATGGCCTCAAGCCAATGGGATGGTTGAGCGCTTCATGGTCACCCTGAAGAAAACAATACAACAAGCTGAACTGTCCCAGCGTGACATCCAACCAGCGCTCAATGAAGTACTGAGAGCATACAGAACCACACCACACAGCACCATCAACAGGTGCCCTGCCACCCTGATGCTTGGGAGGACCCCGCGCACCAGGATACCGACCTCGGATGCAGTCATACAATCCAGACTCCCGACCTCGGACCACGAGACACTGATGACCCTCGATAGAGACAAGAAAACGAAGATGAAGGATTACGCTGATAATCGCCGTCATGCAAAGGTGTCTGACATTCAAGAAGGAGATTGGGTACTAGTGAAGCAAGAACGGAGAACTAAAGCCGACAGCCGTTATCATGCTCACCCGCTACAAGTAGTGAAGAGGAAAGGGACCATGATCACAGCTGCCTCCACAACCAAGAGGACCACGAGAAATGTGTCGCACTTCAAGAAGTGCAATCCAGCAGCATATGAGCGAGAAAACGAAGCAGACGGGGGCACGGACACCTCAGACCCAGGAGCGGACAACCCCGAAGAACGTCTTTGTGTAATTGACACGGATGAAATCAGAGAGCGGTATCCTCCTCGCCGACCCCAGAGGACCATTCGAAGACCGGTTCGACTCATTGAAGAACTCTAAAGAATAGAAAATCTAAGGCAACTGACAAATCACAAAAGGGGGAGATGTCGTGTCGCCATGCCTGTCTCTGTCCAGGACTTCCGAGTCAGGCATGGCAGGAAGTGGATGGGAGGGGCAGTGCGAGTGAGCGTCAGTTGATGTAAGGGGCAAGTAGAATAAAGACGCAAAATGCACAGCTCGTGTCCGCGTGTCATTTGCAGTGTGCGACACTAAAAAGATAAGTATTGTTTTCAAGTTTTCTCACTTCATATTGGTAGTGTCACATGACATTTCTTTAAGTGTGGTTATTTTACTTCAATATTTAAGCTACTACTTGTTGCTTTCTCACTGCTTGTCTCGCGCGTGCACTGTCTTACAATGTGCGTTTTCCCCTAGCATGTTTGTCGTTTATCACTTCTGCCCTCAGTGCTTCAGCTGCCTTCCTCATATTCGTGTCATCTTTGCCAGCCTCCCACAGCGCTCTCAGGCTCGTCAAGAGATTCTTTCTTCACTGCTAAGCTGTAACGTCCTCTTTGGCTTTATTCCTCCTGTGGACACTTCTCTGTGCCTGGGCAACTCCCATTTACATGCCCCTTCTCCTGAGCCACTCCCCTAGGCTCTTTTCCTCTCAGTTAACCCTTTCCTTCTCTTTTGCAAGAATTATACGGTTTATTAACTTACAATAGTTTTACTGGAGATTTTTTCTGCATTTTCTCAGTTTTTTGTAATATTTAACTTTTGTTCTCACTATGTCTGAGGAAGAAGACACTTAGGTGTTTATGGACAACTAAAAATCATTTATTAAAGATTCTGTTCAGCAGGCTGTAGCAGTCTCCATGCTGGATGTGTCTAAAGATTTAGAGGCGTCCCTTTCTAAAATGCTCTGTCCTCCCTCTGATAGTCCATCTAAGAAGGGCAAGAAACGTACAGCCACTTCTGGTGTCGCTAATAAAGGTGTTTCTCTAAACACTGGTCCTCCCGCCCAAGAGGTTTCATTTTCGGTGCTCCCTTCCTCCCCTCCTCAAGTTACCCTTCTTAAAGACACTGACAATGATGTCTTGGACAACACTAAAAATTTTAATGGACTTCCATATCCTACAAATTATGGGCCTCCGGAGAAAAGGCAGAAAATTTCTCTTAATGATGGTGGTATTTCTCACCCAGTGGCTAATGATTTAATGGACCATCTTGGTGAACCCATCTTTGATCCCTCCCTTATTCACCACCTCAACTAAGTGGTTCCAGTCAGAGCATGTGGCTGATTATGTTTCCTTTTACCTTCGCCACGCTCTTGATAAATCTTCACGTAACAAGTTGAAATCTGAATGACCCAGACCCTCCCTTCCCAACAACATTACTTCTACTCCCGTTATTGATCCCAATATGTTAATTGTTTTTACAAAGTATGGGAAAGACCCAAAGAAAGGAGTGGGCAGCCTGGTCCAATTGTCAAGATTGGATCTTGGATTTGGTTTGTCCTCTGACCAGAATTTTGGACTTAGCCGAAGAGGCAAAGATGGAAGGCACGCAGGTAGAGCAGACACTTTATCTAACTGGGCCCAATGGGCTATATGCATTTTGGGCAATGCCAACACCCCTATCTCACAGGAAAGGAGAAAATGCCTACTACATTAAATAGATCCTAAATTTAGTAGCCTGGCCGCTAAAGAAGACGGTCTTTGGCTAATGACCTTTTATTTGGAGATTCTTTTATTTAAGAACTTAGAAAATATGTTTCCACCTTTGCAATTATGGATCAGTCCCAGCTTTCCCTCAAGAAAATGTTTTCTTCCCTGGTTTTTGCTAGGGCCGGCAAAGGCAGAAGTCACTTTGCCGGCCGTTATCCCACAATCCCTCAATAGAGGCTCCTTCGACCTGCAGTCCCAGGTCAACGTCTATACTGGCTACAAACCCCAGTTCTATCCCTGTCATTCCAGAGGGTTCTGTTCCAGGGGATACAGGAACAAAGAAGAACAATCAGGTTAGACTTTTCAATTCTGGCCTACCTCCTGTAGGAGGCAGATTAGCTCTTTGTCTAAATGCATGGTTTTCTCTCACCACAGATCCCTGGGTAATTCAAATCATTCAAAATTATCAAATAGAACTCTATCAACCTCCTGTACAATCGCAACTTCCTCGTCGTCTATTTTTCACAGGACCAATCACTCTAAATTCAGGACAAAATCCATTCTCTTCTAGCCAAATATGCGATCGAACAAACAGAATTCGATCCCTCAGGTTTTCGCTGCACCATCTTTCTGGTGCAGAAGAAAAACAAAAAAATTTGCCTTGTGTAAATCTAAAAGTTTTCAACAATGTTGTAGTGTACCACAATTTCAAGATGGAAACTATTCTCCTCCTCAGAGATATTTTACTTTAACACGATTGGTTATTCAAATTGTATCTTCAAGATGCTTATCTGTTAGTTTCGATGCATCCTTCTCACAGAAAATATCTTCAATTCCAATGTGGAATTTCCTTCTTCTTCCACTTCAAAGATTCACCAAAAGTCTCAAACCTGTTGTAGCTTTTCTCAGAGCACAAAGAATCAGACTGATCGTCTACCTCGATGACTTTCTGATAATGTTTTAATTTCTTATTTACAAATTTGCCAAGACCTGCTTCTATGCCTGGGATTTGTCATCAATTTTCAAAAGTCTGCTCTGGTTCCTTCTCTTGAGATGGAATTTCTAGGTTTCCTGATAGATACCTCTCGGTCTATCCTGCAACTCCCTCAATACAAGATTGCCCTCATCAAAGAGGAAATCCATCATTCCCTTACTTTCTCACATTTTTCTCTCAGATCGTTGGCCCATCTAGTGGACCTTCTAGCCTCTTCGATTCAGGCGATTTCCCCGGGCCCTCTTCACTACTGGGCCCTTCAGAGATTAAAGATCCAACATCTCAGCAGAGGTCTCGCTTATTCCGACCCCATTTCTTTAGATCCAGAGTCCAAAGAAGAAATTCTTTGGTAGCTGACTCATTTATGCGTCTAGAACGGGAGAACAGTTTTCTCTGCCACCCCAAATCTTGTCTTAGAATCCGATGCAAGTTGGACACGTTGGGGCACAAGATGCGGTCAATTCTTGACTGGAGTTACATGGTCTCCTCAGGAGTCATTCTTGCATATCAACAGTTTAGAGATGCTTGCAGGTTTCTTTGCCATCCAGTCCTTTACAAAAGACAAAGCAAAACGCACCATTCTCTTACAGATGGACAATCTTACAGCGGTCCAATACATAAACCATCTTCGGGGCACAAGGTCCAGAATTCTGGCGGATCTTGTCAAGCATCTTTGGGAATATTGTCTTCAGCGACAAATCTCTGTAAGAGCAGTTTATCACCTAGCAAACTCGAATGTCGTAGCGGATTGGTACTCCAGACATCTTCAATATTCAAGCGATTGGCAGCTGTACTTTTCAGTATTCAATTGGTTTTTTTCCATCTTTGGCAACATGTCAATTGACCTTTTTGCCTCCTGACTCAATACCCAACGGTCTTATTTTATTCAGTTGGAGAACAGATCCTCAAGCTCTAGCCACAGATGCGTTACTTCAATCCTGGCCACAGACTCTACTTTACACTTTTTCTCCCTTCCTATTGATTGCGCGAGTCCTGGCTCAGGCTTGCAGGCAGTTTTCTTCCCTGGTTCTAATCACCCCCTTTTGGCAAGCTCAGCATTGGTATCCAGCTCTGTTGGCGCTGTCCTCGGACTTCCCAGTTTGGCTTCATCACTTCCCCGATCTGTTGCTCAATCCTCAGGGACTCCAACACAATTTGATTCTAGAGGACTCTCTATTTCTCATTGCTAGGAGGATTTCGGGTCTTCCTGGAGAACCCCAGAAAGTTTGGAGGAGGCTATCCACCTCGTTCAATAATCCTGGGCCCATGGCACTTCCAGACTGTACAAATCAGCCTGGTGTAGCTGGTGTATGGACAGGGATTCATATCCTGTGTCAGTAGATGTGACTCTTGTTGTCAACATTTTTGGCTCTCTTGCATTGCAGGGAAAAGATATCGCACGATCAATACTTACAGATCAGCCATTTTTGCTGAACACCTTAGAGTGGTTGGAAGACCCATTGGTGAACATCCTTTGATTTGTCGTCTTTTAAAGGGAGTCGGTTATGTTAATCCTCTGGATCCCAAATACAATACATTGTAGGATATGAATTTGGTGTTAAATATGTTTATCTCATGGCAGGATAATGTGTACCTTTCAAACAATTATCCACACACTTGACAATGCTTTTGTGTTTAATTTCCTTGAAATGTGTTTCTGATGTTCAAGCCTTAGACGTGTCCTTCTTCCATTATTCTCCCTTTGGTGTTTCTTTTCAGGTTCATAGGTGTACCAAGACTAATTTATCTATGATTCATTATCCTTTTTTCCCCGTCTCAACCAAAATTATGTGTTGGATATTGTGTATAATATGTTTCAGAAACTGCAGATTTGCGATCTCCCTCTGCTAACCAGTTGCTTATTTCTTTCCAGAAACCCATCTCTTCTCCCACTTTAGCCCGCTGGGTATAATGGATTATGCCCTTGGCTGGTATTGATGTTGATCCCTCTGGTGCCCATTTGGCCAGAGGGGCTATGGTTTCTAAAGCTTTTGGGGCACGTACTAGTTTGCATGACATTCTCAAATCTGCAGATTGGTCGAATATATTAATACTTTCAGAACCTTTTATTGTAAACCTATTGCACATGTAGCTGAATCTGTTATTTCAATGCTTTGAACAAGCATAATATGAGCCTCCAGTCTTGTAATAAAATTGAGATTTTCCTAGCCTTGGTGTCAGAAAGGCTAGATTTTATTAAAGACACCAAGGCGAGTATTATCCCATCACTTTTAATTAACCTGCCCTGGTCTGTTGTTCTGCAGTTCCTGTGCCATCCTCCGGTGCTTCCACCTCTACCTAATCCTTCTGGATTCTCTTCTGCAATGGAACTCGAAGGACCTCTTCACCGATCCTTTCTTCCCGTCCAAAGGATGTTTCCTCGACTGATGTTAGCCTGCCTTACGGATTTATTGACTGTACTGATTTCTTTTGGTTCAGTGTTGTTGTTTCTTTCCATGCCTCATATTGACTAGTTCACTTCAAGAAAAGAGGAATTGTTGCTCTCAGTCAAGATAATTATTGGGCTGCTCAACGTGTCATTGGTGCTTCTATTGTGATATCATTGCTTGTAGTTCCTTATCCAGGTATTCTGGCTAATGTCGTTTTATTTTTTACTGTTTAATAAAAAGCATGAAAGACAGCATAATACTCACCTCTATGTCTTTAATAAAATCTAGCCTTCCCGACAGCAAGGCTAGGAAAATCTAAATTTTGAGACATATATTGTCACATCCAGTCTTCAGCCCCATTTCTATGTTTTTGCACGAGAAACATGGCACAGCTCTCCTTTATATGTGGTTTGCGATTAACAGTTTTAATTCTGGTGCAGAACACAAGCAAAGCATAAGCTGCGCTATTGTACTCTGCCCTGCATTGCCGTAGCAAATGGGCCCTAATGGAAGCAAGGGAAATGACCCCCCATGCCCCTGATCTGATAGCAAAATGTAAAAAAACAACATTAGGTGCAGTGGACCCCTGACATTTGTGGGTCCTAGTGGCATTGTACCTGCTGCACTATAGAAAACTATCCCCTGTGGCAGCCTCTGCCCCATCAAAAGGTGGCCTGACTGCGGATGTGTCCCACTGTGATACCAAAGCAAGGACTAGATTCCCTATACGTACAGAATGTCATGAGTTCCATATTGATTTAACACTGCGGTGGTACTCGTACATTATTGCTTGCATTAAACTGTATCTGGCGTTGCCCAAAGTCGATAGCATCTCATTTATGTTGGGCAACGGTTGACGATCTACCCAGATATTAGAATTGAGGTCCCTGAGATCCAAACAAAGTCTCATCGACTTGTCTGCCTTACGCGCCAGAACAATGGGTGCCAACCACTCTGAACCTTCAATGGGTTCTATTATTCCAGCAGACCACAATTTGTCTAGTTCCATTTTTAGTTCACCCCGTAAGCTTAATGGTACCTTGCGCACCTTGTGAGCTACAGCCTTCATGTTGTGTTTCAACATTATGCGGTGTTGAAAACCCTTGAGTTTCCCCAACCATTCACAGAAAATGTCAGGGTAATGTTTGGCCCATTCTTCAATTCCCATTTGATTAACTATACTGGAATTCTCAGGATTAGTTAATGGGTGGCCACTCGACATGTTGTCCACATTCTGTTTCGACAATACCATGTGCGGTGATTGGAGTCTAAAAAAATCCCTAATTCAACCTGTTCATCCCACCCTAATAAATTTGCACCATCCTTGAAAAGGTACTAGTGCAACAATTCTCTCCATGAGAAGTTTGTTAGAGTAGTACGTTTGTTGCAAAACTGTGCACAGGCAGTTTGCCAAAAAATATAACAAAGATACACTTTGTATATAAGTTTCTTATGTTATAAAAATAATGTGTAATCAAATTAATATTTCCTTGTTGTGGTAAAAATTGCACACAAATGCAGGCGAATTCCATGCATATTTTTTTCTTTGCTCCCTTAAATGCAGAAAACCATGATATACATTACAAAGGTGTGCCTGTCACTGGTGAGATTGCAGGCACAAAGATAAAACGGGTGATTTTTACTCACCCGAGATGGCCGACACGTTCAACACACGATGCGTGTGTTCTCTTTAGCAAATAGTCGACACCAGGCCACAAGAAATCTTCCCTTATCCTTCTTTTCATGGCCCGGATTCCAAGATGCCTTTCATGAGTTAGTACCAGAACTCTCTCCCGAAGGCACTCTGGGACAACTAGTTGCCCACTCCTGCGCAGAATGCTCCCTTCAATTGATAACTCAGTTTCTATTCTACTGAAAGGAACTAATGCTTCAGGGGTATTCCTGATTGCAAGCCAACCATTCACCATGCACTTCAACACTTCCTGAAGGGTTTCATCACTTGATACAGCATGTAACCATTCTTGCTCAGACAACGCTCCTTTCGTGGTGTCACTAATCGAGCTCACCACACATACAATTTCCAAATCATCTGGATCCTCTTGATCCACATTGTTGCCATCCAAAAGCAACCTCGAGAGGCAATCAGCAACATAGTTTTTTGCACCGGGCACATACTTCAACTATACTGATATTCTTGTAGTCTATATTGCCCTTTGGTGCTGTGTGGGGTTGCTCTACCCCCACCCTTGGTGGTAAACAGGTCCAACAAAGGTTTATGGTCCGTTCTCAAGGTAAATTATTTTCCCCACACAAAAGTTTTGAAATAATGAACATCCCACCACATGGCCAATGATTCTTCCTCTATCGTGGAGTAAGATGCTTCTGCACCTTGTAACGTCCTGGATGCAAATGCAATAGTCTCTTCTTTCCCATCAGCCCTTACCTGCATAAGTAATGCCCCGAGACCCACATTGCTAGCGTCAGTGGTTATGATACGAGTCATTATTATCAAACATTTTGAGGGGACCAGCATTCACAATTTCCATTTTGATGGATTCTAAATCCCTGTCACAATCGTCATCCCACACATACTTCATGTTTTTCTTCAGGAGATTGTGTAACCCACTCGCTTTGTCAGAAACATTCCTAACAAATTTGGAATAATACTCCACCAGCTCCGAGAAATGACCAGAGCTGGTCCTTATTTTTGGGTTTTGGTGCACATTGAATGGCATCAAGGATTTTTATCTTGGGCTCAATTACCTTCCTGGATACATGATGACCCAAATAATCAACACCTTCTTGAGCAAACCTACATTTCTCCTTTCTTAGGGTCAACCCACTTTCCTTGATGATGTCCAGGACTGTCCTCACCCTACCGTCATGTTCTCCTATAGATTCACCAAAAATCAAGATGTCGTCTTGGAAGAACATGACACCCTTGACGTCTTTGAAATGATTATTCATCAACTGCTGGAATACAGCAGATGCTGATGCTAACCCGAACGGCATTCGGATATACCAAAATGCCTCTTCAGGCGTAACAAATGACGTCAGGTGCCTGGAATCTCTACTTAACTCAATCTGGTGGTCCGCTGAAGATACATCAAGAGAGGTAAAGTATCTGGTGTTGCCCAAAGTCGATAGCATCTCATTTATGTTGGGCAACGGTTGACGATCTACCCAGATATTAGAATGGAGGTCCCTGAGATCCACACAAAGTCTCATCGACTTGTCTGCCTTACGCGCCAGAACAATGGGTGCCTACCACTCTGAACCTTCGATGGGTTCTATTATTCCAGCAGACCACAATTTGTCTAGTTCCATTTTTAGTTCACCCCGTAAGCTTAATGGTACCTTGCGTACCTTGTGAGCTACAGCCTTCATGTTGTGTTTCAATATTATGCGGTGTTGAAACCCCTTGAGTTTCCCCTACCATTCACAGAAAATTTCAGGGTAATGTTTGGCCCATTCTTCAGTTCCCATTTGATTAACTATACTGGAATTCTCAGGATTAGTTAATGGTTGGCCACTCGACATGTTGTCCACATTCTGTTTCAACAATACCATGTGGGGTGATTGGGGTCTAAAATAATCCCTAACTCAACCTGTTCATCCCACCCTAACAAATTTGCACCATCCTTGAAACGGTACTGGTGCAACAATTCTCTCCATGAGAAGTTTGGTAGAGTTGTAAGTTTGTTGCAAAACTGTGCACAGGCAGTTTGTCAAAAATATAACAAAGATGGGAGAAGTGCACAAGTGTGCTCTGCAGTTACTCCTGCACCTGTCAAGTTTCCTTCGCTGCCCTGCTCCAGATCGTCACCACTGTAAAGAAGTCAGGAGGCGATGGATGAGGATAACTTACTTTATTCCTTCTCTGTCCGGCAGTAACTGCAGCTCTGTCGAATCCCCGCTCCTGCGCCCCATTCTGAGTTCTACGCAGGGAACTTCACGACCACATTCCATCCCAACACACAAATATCCACCAATTATTCTGTGAAAAAACTGCCATCCATGGCTAATTGAAGGGGCAAGGAACTAAGGAAGTCATCGCGGATCATCTGAGCCCGCGTGAGAATCGAGCGGGTCACTGCAACCCGCCAAACGAGAACGGCGAAGCGCGCCTGCTGGCAGGAGAAAATGGCGGCCGCTTGCTGAGCAGTCTTGGAGTGAGTGGAGGTACTGCCGCTGTGACCCCTGGTAGCCGAACTGAAAACGGCGAGGTGTAGTGTCTGGCAGCGGATCGAGGAGCAAGAAAGCCCACACCACCTGCTTTGATGTAGGTGCGACTGCCCAGGAGCTAAGCCCAAGACCCTGTGGAGATGAGCAGCAGACGAGCGTGGCTCTGCGGGTCTGACTGGAAGCCTTCCCGGCGGACCGGCCCGAACTGGTAAGGGAGAACTGCAGGACGGCCTGGGTGCTGCCTGCTTGGCGCTGCACTAGCGAAAAGAGTGAACGCTGAAAGTTGGAAAGCATTGTCCGCGAGCGCGAGAGGGCGGTGCTGCCTCCCACAGAGAAGAAGAGAGCGGCGAGCGATCGGGCAGGCCGGGGGCTACAGGAAATGCCGCGGAGGCAGGACGTGCGGTAGGCCTCGGGGGAAGGCCAGAATAAGACCACAGGGACAAAGGGAAATGCTGGAAACTACCGCAGATACCTGATGAAAGCTCAGGATACACCATACAGACTACTTATAAAATAACGTGAGGAGGCAGTAGTGGACCCCAAGTGAACAACATGGGGGAAGGTGCAGGGATCGGCTGGAACATACCAGTAGAAGGAGACCCCGAGCCTGGATAATATATAGTGCGCCCAGAGAGAAGTAACAGAGAGCCTTATGGTGAGGCTGGGATTATTGATATACAGAGAGAGAAGCAATCTACCTGCTGTGAGCTTATCTGCCAACAACTAACTGCGGACTGAGGACAAGGTAGGAAGAACGGCTCCCCACATGAGTTGGAATTGAGAGGCAATGGGGAAAACAGATAAGCAGCAACCGAAGCTCACATTTAAGAGGCGCAAACCTGCCAAAACGCAACAACATGCGCTCTCGGACTTGGAACAAGAGTCCTCAACGCAGAGATCCACGATGCTAGAATCCACCCTATTAGCAATGTAGCAGAGCCTACATACAATTGACGGCAAAATAGACGCTCTCAACCTACGCATTGACAACATGGCGGCCAAATTAAATAAACAGGGCGCTAGATTGGGTGAGGCGGAACAGCGCATTTCAAATGTGGAAGACGGCCTACAGACAGCTACCACTAAATGTTTGAGTATGGAGAGAATCCTAGCTGTGATACAAGCCAAAAATTAAGATTTGGAGGCGCGCTTGCCCCCGAAACAACCTCCGGATCACTGGAATACCGGAGTCCACCAACACAGGCAAGGTGGAACATTATGTCGAAAACATGTTAAGAAAGGTCTTCGGTGCCAAACAACTATCCCACGTCTTCATAGTTGAGAGGGCACACAGATCACTGATGGTAAGGCTCGCGCCTTGGACGCCACTGTGCCCAATCATAGCCAAACTGCTAAACTATAGGGACCGTGATACTGTATTAAGACTGGCGAGCGAGAAGCAGACCATAACTTATCAGGGGAACAGTGTGGCATTGTACCCCAATTTCACTGTGGCAGTCAAAGCTGCACACAAGGAGTTCCAACAGGTGAAAAAGATACTGCGATCGGAACAAATTGAGTATGCCATGCTGTACCCTGCTTGACTGCGCATAGAGACAGAGGGGAGGATTAAGATCTTCGTTTTGCCTAAGGAGGCTTTGACCTACGCTAAAACACTGCTCAAAGACCATAAAAAATCGCTGGCTGTGGATGATAAGGATGGGATTCTAGACAACTGAGGAGGAAACCGGCTGCAGAGAGCTACTGGGATCTGTGCTGCCTGAGAAGTAACTTGCGAGTACAATGGCATCTAACAGGGAACAAATTTGACCAAAGGAGCCGAACTTGGATGAACTGAGACGGTAAAGGCAGAAATCAGTTGGACAGTGCTACACTACGGTCAGGTACTGGTGGGGGCATGTACAACTGGCATGACTCCCTTTATATGATGGGTTGCCCAGAACAAGCCGGCGGACAAAAGGGCCCTAATATAACTCTCTTCGGACTGTAGCAGTACACAATTTGAAGTTCAGCCACCTCCGCACATCAGGGAGGAACTCGGCCTCTGGTGGCCCCGGGAGTGTATGGCCCAAATGACTGTTAACGTTAACCTATTTCTTGAGTTTAGTCAGAAAGGCTTTGGCATGATTGGGGTGCTAAAGTGGGTGGGGGGTGGGAGTGTTTGTTTTATTCAAGAGCTGGAGCAGCAGTGCATGCTATCTCGCATACGAAAACTACTGCTAATTGAGAGGATGTGCATTCTACATCATACCCTACTGCCGATTACTAGCATTACATGACAAGCCAAGGAGGAATGATTAGATTCCTGGCATGGAACATAAGGGGGATCAACAACCCAAAAAAAACAAGGCAGGTGATGGCTTATCTCGACCGCCATAATATACAATGCACCCTGATACAAGAAACGCACCTTATGAAAGCAACTGAGCGGTCGACCTCGAAGCTGGGGAACCGGGTTCGAGTCTCGGCAACGATGCTCAACATCCTGTGATTCTGGGCAAGTCACTAAATCTCCCCTTGCCTAACAAAAACGAATGTGTCCACATCTGTAACGAAACTGGTGCTCTTGTATAGCGCTCTGATACCTGATATCTTCGGGTCTAGTTTGCGCGGTATGAAACTCTTAAAAAAAAAAGTGAGGGAAACATAGATACCAGATGGGCAATGGTGAGGGTAGCCTCATCATAATCCTCAGATTCGTGGGGAGTGATAATCTTAGTAAAGAAAGGGACCTCTTTTACACTTACACACTCCGAAACAGACAACCAGGGGAGGTTTGTACTAGTACAGGGCAATCTGGAGGGCACTACGGTGACCATTGTTAATACATATGGCCCTAACGAAGATTACCCTGAGTTCTATAATAAGGTCTGGGAACGACTGGAAGCTCCGGAGCAATCAGTGGTGATATGGGGAGGAGACCTGAACACATACTTAGATCTCAAAATAGACCTCAGACTGGCATGAGAAACAGGCAGCCCGCACTATCCATGCTATTATGGACGCCACAGGGTTGGTAGATGTATGGAGGACACGACATCCGAACAAAAAAGAGGGGACACACATATCGTCAGTACATAACACGTGGTCAAGGTTAGACTATTGGATAGTGTCGAGGGAGGCTAGCACCTGGACTATAACAGTGTCTCATTTGGCTAGAACGTTGTCTGACCACACTACGGTCTTGTTAGAGATGGCGCTACACACACAGAATCGACCACCATATCAGTAGAGACTGCAGCCCTCCTCCCTACTGGACCTGGTGTTCAAAGATAGCATAAGCGGGGCGATAACGCATTTTTTTCCAGGAAAACATGGGATCAGTGGAGGAGATGGGGACGCTCTGGGAGGCGTTTAACGTCGCCATTCGAGGTGAATGTATGGGAGTCAAGGCGGGGGTTCTCAAGACACTACGCAACAGGCTGAAATATATTGAAGACACCTTACAGGGACTAGAGCGTAGCTACATAGAGCGACCTTCAGGGGACACACTGGCTAAAATACGGGAATGGATAACAGAATATAATGAAGTAGCCGAGCAGGAGGTGCGCCATATGTCTAGGCGATGGAGTGCACGGGCATATGGGGAGGGCGGTAGACCAGGTTGCACTTTAGCTTCCAAAATAGCCGGACCCATGATACAATCACATACAATAGCGATAGACGATGATAACCAGGTGACACGCCATAACACACCTGAAATTATGTCAGCATTCGTGGATTTCTACGCGAAACTCTATGGTCCACGGGAGGGGACGTCCGTTGCTCAGATTGCTGAGTACTTAGATTTGATACCCCTGGCCTGGCTATCCCCTTGGCAAAGAGAATACCTAGTGCAGCCAATTGCACTTAAGGATAGTAAGGAGGCCATTCAAACACTCTACATGCAATGTATCTGGACGCTTATGAAAAGAAAAGGCTGACCCCAACACTCGAAGGCCCTCATAGTCACAATACTGAAACCTGGGAAGGCCTCAAATCGATGTGAGTCATATCGACCGCTCTCCCTCATAAATATAGACACCAAAATACTGGCAAAAATTATCACCACTAGATTGCAGCCGCTCCTGCCGAGTCTGGTACTGCCAGATCAGTTGGGGTTTGTCCCTGAGCGATTGACCTCTCGTAATCTGCGAACAATGTTTGCTATTCTGCACCAGCTGGACCCAGAGATGAGAGCCACAGCAGTGTTAATTGACACTGCTAAAGCTTTCGACTCGATACAGTGGGGATACATGTTTACGGTACTACACCACATGGGTATGCCGCAGGCCTTTCTGCAATGGATCAGACTCTTGTATAATGGGCCGATAGTCAGAATCCGGGTAAACAAATATATCTTGAATCCTGTCGAAATATGTAGAGGCACCAGGCAATGGTACCTATTGTCACCGACACTATTCGCCATAGCCTTAGAACCATTAGCATGCATACTGCGCCAGAGGCAAGCGACAGCGGGCTTGCGATCGCCATCTCACTATACACGGATGACATGGTACTCTAAGTGCGAGACCCAGAATTGAATCTGGCACCTCTTATACGTGAGTATATAAAACATGAGCAATATTCCGGACTCAGTATGAACTGAGATAAGTCTGACATCATTCCGCTCACACTGAACACCAACCAGTACGACATGGAATTTCCAGTTGTGTGGTGTGAGGACCCGGTGAGATATCTAGGGGTGTGGGTGCACAGGGACCCAGATATTGTGATCCGGGCGAACTATGGCAAGGCGATTACGAAACTAACGGAACAAGTGGCCAGATGGATCAGATTGCCCTTATCATTGGTAGACTGCATCGCCATTATGAAGATGGTAATTTTGCCCAAATTTCTATATATGTTTATCAATATACCGATACCGCTACATGAGGCATTTTTTAAAATGCTCAAGTCATGCATGATACAACTGGCCTGGGCTGGTAAACAACCAAGATGTAGATGGGACGCACTGACAAAACCATATGAGCGGGGGGATTCGGAGCCCAGATATGAAATTATACTACTTATGAGCCCAGGCGCAGTTCGCGCACTTCTGGTACCACCCTATTCGCTACCTGCCGCACACAGCGGTAGAAAGCAACGGCATACATCCAGTGCTCCTATCTGCTATCCTGCTGCATAAACGACCGGAGAGCGCATGGTCTGAGATACATACTATACGGTGCACCTCGAGTGCATGGCAGAAATTGAGCGAGAGGGCAGGGCAAGACACTATTCATGCACCTGCGCTGCCTCTCACGGACCACCCCGTAGTCTCGGTTACACATGAACCTCTGACAATGGCCATTCTGGCCAAGGCAGGACTCACTACATTAGGGGACCTATATCCAAATGATCAATTCTTATCACTAGATACGTTCACTGCCCAGCAGCCTCCAACTGCACTGTCGATATTTGTATATGCCAGATTCACAGCTGCTATACGGGCATTGTATCCCCAATTCCCAGCTGCACCGACACCACTCCCAGCATTACAGGGGATGCTGACGAGTAACTCGCGGAAAGGTCTTATAACCAGATTATACAAGGCATCCATTAAAGTAAACGAGAAGGCCCGGGGGGCGCCCTAGACAAATGGAACGCCGCACTTGGGATGCCATTAGACACGCAGACTTGGGAAGCTTGCTGTGCACTAACAGGACGCCTCACTGCGAATTGCAACCTCAGAATAATTCATTTTAAATTCTTGCAGCAAACATACTATACCCCCAGCCAACTGTGCAGATATGGTGTAGTGTAGCTCCTATTTCCCTAATAGGCTCTGCGCATTGGAATAATATATCCTATAGGTTTGACATAGGACTAAGGTCGGTATGTCCCTATCGAGTATATTAAACTTAATTACTTGTGCCAGCTAGCTCAGAGGCCACTAGAAACTCCTTGACAACAAGAAGGGAGTAGTTTCTGGCAGCCGCAAAACATGACCACTGTGTTTCCCTTTAGAATCAGAACGTGTCCCAGAGTCGTGGAAACAATAGATAACTATTTCACTCAGCTCAGTCGTGCATGCTTAGTTTTCTTCAAGTTACACAGAAAGAAATAGACGGGCGTTTCAATAAAGGATTTATTGAACAGTCTTGTTTCTGGTGTAAGTAAAATGTGCTGTTACGATCACAAGACAGTATGCAAGATAAATAATGTACAGGGTGAGCAGTAGAAATAAATAATCCTGCGATAGCATTATCTTTTAGTACATATGCATTTACATAACTAACACAGACTAAAAATGCGAGTACTCATACGATGCGTTGCTAAGCTAATTCTACCCCAATGTACCTAACCTAACCTAGGTGTAGGAAGAGGGAAGAAGTAGGTGAAGTATTCCTTACTATGGTATACTAAGAGTATGTTAAGCCTAGTATGCCTAGTATGCCAAGTATGCCAAGAGTCCCTCTAGGTTCTAGTCAACTCCATACCTGAAGAATGAGAGAGGTAGGAATCTCTTTGCCAGACTCGAACTCCAACACCCCGCAAGGGAAGTCAGATCACTGGAAGCTGGAAGCTGGGCTCTCTGCGTGCAGGGAATGGCAGCGTCTTCTCAGTGCGTCAGGCCGGGAAACGGGCTCCTCTGAAGTCGAGGTCTCCTCTGGTTTACAGGGGCTAGGGAAGGTATATTTATACCTGAGAGCACCTAAGAATGTTAGCATTGATGTGAGTTGGACAGCGAAAGACGTCATGAATGAACCCCCTAAGGAATAATGGTTCATGCATAATATATGAGTCCTTGAAGAAATCAATAGTCCTGGACTAGGGAAACTCCCGCAGCCTAAGGGTCTGTTCTTCATGAACTCGTTGTGACGTTAGGGTGGACGGATGTCAGAGACCATGCCTGTATTTGGAGTGCACGGTTTAATGCCTAAATAAGGGCTGGGATTTTATGCCTATATAAGGACACGGCGAATTGTGCCTATATAAGGACATGATACTGGAAAGCCAGTTTATGAATACCCTAAGAGGAATACAACAATGGACTAGCTGCATCCAATGCGGCAAAATAGATGCAGACTTTATACACTTGGCCTGGCACTGCACTCCTGTGTATAATTTTTGGAGCAGGGTAGCTGAGATTTTATCAGTGATGGTGCTGGAGAAGGTGGAGTGCACCCCAGTACTATGCCTGCTGGGAACAGGTGCAACATTACAGCCGTGCAACCGAAGGCTGGTGGCGGCTTCCACGCTGCTAGCTAAAAGACAAGTGGCAAGGCACTGGGGGGGAAAATCTGCTCCTAAGGTCGATCAATGGTTGAGAGATGTTGTGTATTGCAGGGACCAGCTTAACATGTATGCGGAGGAACTGCCTGCAGCCTCCCGACCAAAGGATATGTGGGCGCCCGTAACTGCCTACCTGGTTGCACATCCGGATACGTCAGGATAGATAAGATATGAACATATGCACAGAAATGATGTAGGTGGAGGGTGGAAGAACGGGATGTGGGATGCAACAGTGTACAGCTGACATAGCTATGTGGTATGCTACTGGACTCATCTGATTGGATGGCACGAGCACGCTGCAATTAGTTGCTCTGATTGTTATGTTTTCATTTGTTATGAAATGCTGTAATTGTATTAAACTGCAATAAAATAAATAAAAAGAAAAAAAATTGAAAGAAACCTCCAAAGGGCAATTGAAGGCTGTGACATAGCTTCTTGCCAGTAGAGGGCAGCATAGACCAGCACTTGGGGACGTGCTTCGCATAAGCCGTGTCTTACTCTCTTCTGCCAGTAAAGACCAAGCATTGAAAATGATGACAGTACTTACCTTAAGTTGTTATGTTATTTATACTTAAATAACACACACCCTACCATTAGAAAGACGTTATTGAGTGCCCTAATGTTTTATTATGAGCAGTGCCCATATGAATTGCTTGGTGCAGCTAGCCAAACTGGAAAACGTGACCTCGTTGGTGGATCATTTCGCGACTGCTAGCGGGCGCATGAACCCAGATAACGGCACACGACACGCGTTCCGGTGCTGTCTCGAAAACTGAAGACACCGACGCAGCCACCCGCGCCGACGACGAGCTAGTCGCGGCTCCCATTCTTAGATATGCTTAGTGGAGCAATTTTACACCCCATATAGGATTTAGACTAAGACCGCTTAAACATCTTCTCCATACGAACTAGGTCAGACAATTGATCCTCTCCCTATAAGGTGTAACTAGGGTTGTTTACGTTCAACGCTCTGTGTAAGATTAGCGATTCTCCTAATTACATGCCAAGAGAATCGGGATTTCATTAAAGACACGGAGGCTAACATTATACATTATTTCTTTAATGCTAACTCCACGCAGCACTTGGAAGTAATACCTCATAAAATAAACTGTTCTAGAACAGAATCCTCTACGCATATAACAGGCATGCACATAGAATAGACTGCCTCTTTGAAATGCGGTCAGATGTAGTTTTCTTATTGATTTCTTCCGTCTTCTTTTCCTTTTCCCTTATCTATAGTTTAATTTTTTGTATTTTTTTTTTGCAAAGTCTAGAACAGCATCAAGCTTCAACTGTAAGCTGTGTAAGGAGATCTCCAGGCGTCTCACACTTCAAGCGTAAGAAGCATCGAAGAAGAACCGAGTTATGTTGAAGTATCTGAAAGTAAAGAAAAGTGTAAATGTTCCAATGTTCTGTCAACCTGTATTAAAGTAGCCAATAACTTGCAAACATGCAATGGATTGACATAGGACTTTAGACATATCGTGTTAACGTTAATAAACTTGTACTTAAACTTGAAGCAGCAAATTTTGTCATTTATTAATCTATACCTCAGCTCCATCTCAGGGATGGGAGGGTGGGATAATGTTACCCTCTGTGTCTTTAATGAAATCCAGATTCCCTTAGCACATAATTAGGAGAATCGCTATTTCATTACAAGACCGGAGGCTACCATTATGCATGTTGGTGGTCCTGTAAGACCACATCTGACATATGTTCAATCGGTTTACAATAGTGTTTAGCAAATGTATTCGAATTAGACCAGTCAGCTGCTCTGAGAATGTCTTCTAGTCTGCCACCTTTCCAGAAGGATTGACTAGCCATAGCTCCTCTTATAGAATGCGCTTGAAATTTCTTAAGGTCAATGCCAGCTAACTGCATTGTACATTTGACCCACCTTGCTATGGATGCAGACGTTATGACCTTAAAAGGTTTAACAAAGGAGATAAGTAGTTGGTCAACACCATGTGGACGGTATTCATCCATTCTCAAATCGTATTCTCTCATGCAGTCTACCACACAAAGTTTCTTGCAAGAATCAAACCTAGGGTAGAAAATTGTGTTTAACATAGTTTTAGTTCTTCTTATGATTTCAAATTTCACTCCAAAGGCATCATAAATTCTGCTACTTACCTCTAAAACTTTAACGTCAGATACACGACGGCAGGAGATTAGACAGAGAAGAGAAGCTAGTTTCATAGAGAGTATTTTCTTATCTAGGTACCTGTTATTAGGCTATACTGTGAACAGATCTAGGATTAGTTTAACATCCCAAAGGGTCTCATATTTAGGTCTAGGGTATCTCCTTAACCTACTACTTTTGAAAATTCTACAAATTATGAATTTTTTTCTCTATTGTTCTCCCATTCACTAGTGCATGTCCAGCTGAAATTGCTGATCTGTAGCAATTAAGAGATCGATAGCTAAGGCCCGTATCAAATTGTTCTACTAGGAAGTTAACCACTTCAACTATAGGAGCCTCCACGGAATCCAAGTTCCTCGCCATGCACCAGCGTACCCATATTTTCCATATGCCATTCTATCTATAGTGGATGCCTGGAGCCCAGGATTCCTCAAGGAGCTGTCCTGCCCTTCCCTAAGACCTGAGATTTCATTGGATCTCCTGACACTTTCCAGACAAAAAGGCTCAAAGTCCCTGTCTGAACCAGGGGGTGTTCTCTTCCATCTACATCTGTTAAGAGACCTTCCTCTGCTGGTAGTAGCAAGGGAATGTTGTAGGCCAACTCCAAGGTCGTCGGAAACCAAGCTTGGGATGGCCAAAAGAGAGTTACTAGTACTAGGGAACATTGTTCCTGTCTCACCTTCTGAAGAACTCTCTGGATCATCACGAAAGGGGGGAAGGCGTAAGCTCAGATTCCCTTTCAGGGTTGTAGCAAGGCATGGACTGCCTAAGCACCCGGGTCCGGCATCCAGCTGAAGTAATTCTTCAGTTGGAATGTTAGCCTGCTTGCAAAGAGATCCACTTCCAGGGGACCCCAGAGGCGACTGAGACATCTGAAATGGTTCTCGTTCAGTTTCCAGTCGCTGTAGTCTCTCAATAACCTCGAGTTCCAATCTGCTGTTATATTGGTTTTCCCAGATAAGTACTCTGCTCTCAGGTTTATCTTGTGTTCTAGGCAAAACATCCAAAGTCTTTTGGCTAAATTCGACAAATCTGAGGATTTTGTACCCCCTAACCGATGTATGTATGCTACTGCAGACAGGTTGTCCATCTTTAGTATGACGGATCTGCCTTGCAGAGAGTGTTTGAAGCTCATTAGAGCATAGAGGCCTGCTGTCAGTGCCAGATAATTTATGTGATGGGATTTTTGCGAAGAAGCCCATAGACCTCCCGTATTCTGGTTGCCCAGCCAAGCCCCCCAGCCATGTAGGCTCGAATTAGATTCCAGTATCAATCAATCAATCAATCAATCAATCAATCAATCAGGGGTTTGTAAAGCGCAGCAACTTACCCGTGAGGGTCTCAAGGAGCTTAGGGGGAAGGAGGGGGGCTGCTGATCTGTCTGGGTTCAGTCGAAGAGCCAGGTCTTGAGAGCCTTCCTGAATTGGTTCAGCGATGGGGATTGCCTAAGGTGGAGAGGCAGGGTGTTCCTGGTCTTGCCAACGAGGTAGGAGAAAGATCTTCCTCCGGTTCTTGTCTTGTGGATCCGAGGGACAGAGGCAAGGGCCAGCTGGGCAGAGAGGAGGTGTATGGCGGGAATGTGAAATGCGAGGCAGTGGTTCAGATATGCTGGTCCAGCATCGTGGTGGGCTTTGTAGGCGTGAGTGAGGAGCTTGAAGGTGATTCTTTTGGTGACTGGGAGCCAGTGAAGTTCACAATGGTGTTCAGTTATGGGGCTGTGGCGGGGGGTGTTGAGGATCAGTCTGGATGCGGTGTTTTGAACGTTCTGTAGTTCCCTGAGGAGTTTTTGGGTGATGCTGGCATAGAGTGCGTTGCCATAGTCGAGCCTGCTGATGATGAGTGCGTGGGTGACCGTCTTTCTTGCTTCGGTGGGGATCCATCTCAATCAATCAATGAATCAGGGATTTGTAGAGCGCACTACTCACCCATTAGGGTCTCAAGGCGCTGGGGGGAGGGGGGTATCGGGCAGCTCCGGTCATTCGAAGAGCCAGGTTTTAAGGCTCCTTCTAAATGCTTGCGGGTGGGGCTTCGTCTGATGCTGAGGGGGAGTTTATTCCAGGTCTTGACTGCGATGTAGGAGAAGGATCTGCCTCCCGTTCTGGCTCTGTGGATGCGGGGGATTTCGGCCAAAGCTAGGTCAGAGGAGCGGAGGTTTCTCTTGGGGGCGTAGAAGAAGATTCTTTCGTTGAGGTATTGGGGTCCGGTGTTGTGGAGGGCTTTGTAGGCGTGTGTGAGCAGCTTGAAGGTCACTCTTTTTTCGACGGGGAGCAGTGGAGGTCTCTTAGGTGCTGGGTGATGTGGTCTTGTCATAGGATGCTGAGGACGAGTCTGGCTGCGGCGTTCTGGATGGTCTGGAGTTTGTGGTGTAGAGATTTGTTTATTTCGGTGTAGAGGGCGTTTCCGTATCCAGCCTGCTAGTGATGAGTGCGTGGGTGATGGTCTTTCTGGACTTGGTGGGGGGGATCCATTTGAAGTTCTTGTGGAGTATGCATAGGGTGTTGAAGCATGTGGAGGATACGGCGTTGATCTGTCTGTTCATGGTGGGGGAGGAGTCGAGTATGATGTCATGGTTGCGGGCGTGGTCCGTGGGTGTGGGAGGGTTGCCGAGGGCAGGGGCCACCAGGTGTCGTCCCACACGGAGGGGGTGGATCTGAGGATGAGGGCTTCCGTTTTCTCCGAGTTGAGCTTCAGGCAGCTGCTGCTCATCCAGGATGCAACGTCCTTCATTCCTTCCTGGAAGTTGTTCCTGGTGATGTCGGGTTCCTTGGTGAGGGAGAGGATGAGCTGGGTGTCGTTGGTGAAGGATACTATGCTGAGTCCGTGTTTTCTGACAATGGTTGTGAGGGGGGCCATGTAGATGTTGAAGAGCATGGGGCTGAGGGAGGATCCTTGAGGTATCTCTGTGGGTTCGGAGAGGAAGGGCAGGAGTCTTATTCTTTGAGTTCGGCCGGCAGTTCCCTGTATGCCGGCATCATGGAGTCTGGCGGCTAGTGTGAGGTGTGAGACGGTGTTGAAAGGCTGCTGAGAGGTCTTGTAGAATGAGGGCTGCAGTGTGGCCTTGGTCGAGGAGTGTGTGGATGTCGTCTGTGGCGGCTAGGAGGGTGGTCTTGGTGCTGAGGTTGCTGCGGAAGCCGGATTGAGAAGTGTCGAGGATGTCGTTGGATTCTATGAAGTTTGTTAGCTCAATGTTGATGATCTTCTCTGTGACTTTCACGGTGAGGAGGAGGAGAGAGATGGGCCTGTAGTTCTTGAGGTCCATCGGGTCTGCGATGGGCTTCTTGAGGAGGGGTTTGACTTTTGCGCATTTCCAGTCGTCGGGGAAAGTGCCTGTTTCGAAGGTGCAGTTGGTTTTTCGTCGTAGTTTTGGTGCGATGGTGGAGGCGGCCCTGTGGAAGATGTGCGGCAAACAAGGGTCAGTGGGTGCTCCGTAGTGTATGCTCCTCATGGTCTTTGCGGTGTCTTCTGTGGTGACAGGGGTCCAGGTGAGAATGGTTGGCTGGGTGGCGTTGCTGGTGGAAGGTGTTGGGTCGGTGCCTTGGTCATGTTCGTCGAAGTTGTCGTAGAGTGCCCTGATCTTGTGGTGGAAGAAGGAGCCGAGTTTGTTGCAGAGGTCTTGGGAGGGAGGGACGTCAGAGGTTTTGCTGGGGGGTCTGGTGAATTCTTCTATGATGTTCAAGAGTTCCTTGGTTTTGCGGGAGTTGGAGAGGATTTTGTCCTGGATGAAGTTCCTCTTCGTAGATCTGATGAGTTAGTGGTGTGCTGTAGTGGAGTTCCTGTAGGCGGTGCGTGCTTCTGGGGTTTTGCTGTTCCTCCATGCTTTCTCGAGTCATCGGCACAAGCGTTTGGATTCTCGGAGGTCCGTGGTGAACCAGGTGGCTTTCGTAGTGTGCTGTCGGAGTTCTGGAGGGGTGTGAGCGTGTTGGCACAGTCGGCGATCCATTTGTGGAGTTCATTGGCTGCACAGTTGGCTTCGGCCGTGGTCGGTGGAGGAGTGTGGCTGAGGGCGGAGGTGAGGTGCTCTTCGGTGATCTTGCTCCAGTTTCTGCGCGGGATGTGGGGCGGCTTGTGTGCTGTGGGTTTCGAGAAGGAGAAGTGGATGCAGTAGTGGTTTGTCCAGAGGGGTTGCGTGGTGTGACTGAAGCGAATGTTGATTCCTCCAACGAAGATGGGGTCGAGCATGTGTCCCACCTTGTGGGTGGGGGTGGTGATGAGTTGCTTAAGGCAGATGTTGGTGAGGTTGTCTAGGAGGGCGGTGGAGTTGGGGTCGCTGAGGTTGTCAAGGTGGAAATTCAGGTCTCCGAGCAGTACGTAGTCCATGGAGGCAAGGGCGTGGGGTGCGATGTGGTCTGCGATGGTGTTAGTGAACGGGGCGCGGGGTCCGGGAGGTCTGTAGACGAGAGTTACGCGTAGAGTTGTTCTGGGGTTGACCTGGATGTGGAAGTGGATGTGTTTCATAGGGGGCGTGGAGTCGTTCGAGATGGAGGTTGTCAGTCGGAGGGAGTTTTTGTGGACGATGGCGAGGCCACCTCCAGGGTGGTTGGAGCGGTCTTTCCTCTGGGTCTTGTACACATTGGGGATGGCGGTTGCGATGTCGGGTGCGGAGCTGGCGTTGACCCAGGTCTCTGTGAGGAAGGTGAAGTTGGGCGAGAGGGTGTAGAGGAGGTCCCAGATTTCTATTGCGTGTCTGTGCAGGGAGCGTACGTTAATGAGGATCCAGCTCAGGTGTTTGGGTGCACTGGCGTCCGGTGAGTTGGCGGTAGCTGTCGGGGTCCGGAGGTGGGTGAAGGTGCGGCGGCAGTGTCGGCAGGAGAACGGGCCTTGGGTGGTGCTCTGCATCGAGAGCTGGCAGTTGTTGTTGCGTCCAGGGTTGAATCTGAAAATCTTTTGAAGCAAGCGTAGTGTGTGGAAGCATGAGGAGGATACGGCATTGATCTGGCGGTTCATTGTGAGCGAGGAGTCCAGTATGATGCTGAGGTTGCGTGCATGGTCCGTGGGGGTGGGTGAGGTTCTCAGTGTGGCAGGCCACCAGGAGTCGTCCCAGGCAGAGGGGGTGGATCCCAGGATGAATACTTCAGTCTTGTCCGAGTTGAGTTTGAGGCAGCTGTCCTTCATCCAGGAGGCAACGGCCTTCATCCTGCTGTGAAAGTTGGTTCTGGTGGCCGATGAGTCATTGGTGAGGGATAGGATCAGCTGGGTGATGTCAGCGTAGGAGACGATGTTAGGTCTGTAGTTTCTTACAACGGTGGCGAGGGGAGCCATGTAGACATTGAAGAGGGTGGGGATCAGGGATGAGCCCTGCGGCACTCCGCAGTTGATTTGTGTAGATTCGGAGCGGAACGGGGTAGTCTGACTCGTTGAGTTCGGTCGGAGAGGAAGGAGTGGATCCAGTCCAGGGTCTTGCCATGGGTGCCAGGGTCATGGTGTCTTGTGATTAGGGTGCGGTGTGAGACTGTATCGAAGGTGGCCAAGAGGTCTAGTAGGACCAGGGCTGCTGTTTCACCCCGGTCAAGGAGGACACGGATGTCGGCGGCGGTGAGGAGTGCAGTCTGGGGCTGTGATTGCTTCGGAAGCCAGATTTGAAGATGTCCAGGATGTGGTTCACTTCGATAAATATGTAGAGTTGGGCGTTGATGGCCTTCTCGGCGATCTTTGCTGGGAAGGGGAGCAAGGAGATGGATCGAAAGTTTTTGAGTTCGGTCAGGTCGGCGGACGGCTTTTTCAGCAGGGAGTTGATCTTGGCGTGTTTCCAGTCATCTGGGAAGGTGGGGGTCTCGATGGAGCAGTTGATGGTGCGCTGGAGTTCCGGGGCGATGGAGGTGGCTGCTCTGTGAAATATGTGGTGCGGGTAGGGGTCAGATGGGGCTCCGGAGTGGATGCTCTTCATGGTCTTAAGTGTGTCGTCCATGGTGAGAGGGGTCCAGTTGGTAGGTTCGGGTGCAGTGCAGTGGTGTCGGGCTCGGTGGCAGAGTCTTGGGCATTGAATCTGTCATAGATCAGTACTCCGGAGAGCTCCCAAAGATAGCTCTGCCATTACAGGCATCTAGGTTCTCTAACCACCAACTCAGCTCTGGCTTCTTGATCCAGGGTCATTTTGTCTCCATACCATGATCCCCCTCTTAGTGCTTTTGCCTTCACCCTCTGAGGAGCTCAATAGTACAATGACCCTGGAAAGATTAATTGGATGGAGGAGGATAGTAGACCTAGGAGTCTGGATTGTTCGCTCAAAGTTATACAATCCTGTCTCAGCACAAATCTTTTTTCCTTTCTAATCTTGGTAATTTTCTTCCCCGGTAATGAGAGACAGGATTTTACTGTATCTACTGTAAAACCCAGGAAATCTAGGGATCTGGAGGGGACCATAATGGATTTCTCTTTGTTTATGATAAAACCCAAGCTTTCTAGAAGATTCACCACTGTATTCAGATCCTCTAGAATCTGAGTGTGGTGTTGGGACATAATGAGGATGTCGTCTAGATAGACCAGTGATCCTCAAAGTACGGCCCGGGGGCCGCTTGCGGCCCTTTTAACCTTTACATGCGGCCCCCCTGGTGAACAGCAGCACAAGCTGCTGTTTAGTTGCTGAGGAATCATATTCAGAATTTTTTTTAAATAAACGGGCAAGCATTTATTAACCTGCAAATAAATGCTTGCACGCTTATTTAACATGTCTTTACACCTCCTTACACAATCCCTGACCCACCCAGACCCCCTACCGCCACCCTGCTGTCATCAGTGCGGCTCTCGGTCACACCACAGACCGTACTTTGCGGCCCCTGAGCAAATGTTTGTGAGTACCCATGAGATAGACAATCAGTCGCATCCTCCTTTCCCTCAGAAAGGATGCAATTGTTCTCATTACCTTGGTGAAGCACCACGGGCAGAGGATAGGTCAAAAGGAACGGCCTGAAACTGGAAGAGGCGCTGATTCCATACGAATTGGAGGTAACGTTGACATTCTATGGCCATGGGAATGGTGAAGAAGGCATCTTTCTGGTCCAACTTCACTAGCCAGTCCTTCTCCAGAAGCAAGTCTCTCAGGAGATGGATTCCTTCCATCTTAAAATGTCTGTATATTGGAAACCTGTTCAGTTCTCTGAGGTTTACAACCGGTCTCCACCCCTTGTCTTTTTTCTCCATCAGGAAAAGTGTACTCACAAAGCTCATGCATTCCCACAGGACTTCTACAACAGCGCCCTTTTGTAACATAGAGTCCACCTCTTCTCCTACTACCTTGTCTTGCTCTGAGGTAAATTTTAATTCTCTTGTGTGGGAAGTTTGGGTTGGGGTCTCTGAAAATCCCATTTTGAAGCCTTGAATGGTTTCCAGGACCCAAGGGTCTTGTGTGATTGACTTCTAGGCTTGGGAAAAAACCTGAGTCGACCCCCCACCTTTCCGAGGGAAGAGCAAATAGGAGGGGTCTTTGTCCTCACTCTGAAAGTTGTTTGATCCTTGTCCACGGGACCTGGCAGTTCTTTTTGGTGCTCTGGTTCTCCTTGCACAGCAGTGTTTCACCCCATGCCAGGGCAAAACACACAGTGGTCCATGACCCATTAGGAAAGGACATGACAACGCCAAATAGAAACAAAGGCCCAGACGAGATCGAAGACCGGATCACTGCCAAACCAGCCGGTAATGGTAAAAGCCGAACAAGAGGCACTCTGACAACCAAGGACACCCCCGCCGAAGAGAGCCTCAACAGGTACAGAAAGCAACGCCCACATGCCCCATGGATCATCCAGCCTGCTTAAATACAGGAGAGAACCAGGACCCAAGCAGCTTCCCCATGCATTCTCCGCCACACTTTTCAGACACCGGGCATAATACCTTGAACACAACACAACCTAAAAACAGCTCTCCCTCAAAGTTAATGAACAAACAGGCTGCCGCTTCAGCAGCCCTCTGTCCAATGGTGCAAAACTTTAATGATAACTCCCTCTCTAACCAACTAAATGAAGGCTCGCAAGGATCAGACTATGACATGTCGTACCCCATCCCAGGAATGAGAGGAACTGGTAGCTTCATACACACTAAGCCTACCTCTGGGCCCCAAAAAGTGGCATCACCCAGTGAAAACAGCTTAGAGAGAACTCATCCTTCAAAAACCATCTGGGCAACCCTATTGAACACTATGCAGCTTTCAGCTACCCTTCAATGCCAATCAGATAAGTTGGATATGCAGCTCACGGTTCTTCATGCCCTAGCTGACTTCACCTCAGGGATAGATAAGAAGCTTACAGTCCTGATAAAACGAGGGCAAGCAGCCGCTGAAGCCACCCTAATTGTACAACTGGAGTGCTCATGTGCATCAATCCTGGAGAAATTAGCCACCCTCCCAACCATGCTGGGGGGGCCTACTAACAGACTTAAAATCAAACGCTAAATCCAACTGCACCACCAACACCACAAACGAACACACTGAACCAGAGGAAGGTGTAACAGGCCAGGACACTGGGACAGATAGGGCCCCACATGAAAGGAACCTCCTCACGGGCAAAAATCAAGCGGCAGTGTCACCCACTTCACGCACTCCAACTCAAGAAAAGACCGGCAGCATAGTTTGCAACAACGCACAAGCCCGCAGCGAACAAAGAAGACCGCTGGACCCAAAGGAGAGAACACAACACCTGGCACTTCCACAGCAACCTGAGGCCCTAACAAATCCTGGAGAAGGGATCCCTCAGGGGGTGCTACCGTACAAGTCGAATAATACACCATCCAAGGAAGGCACATCAGCCACTGCGCCATCAGAAGCTACGGAACAAAACAGCGCACCTTGGAAGGACAGCCAGGAGAAGATCACAAGAACCAAACAGCAGGAACTCCATGACTGCAGAATAGTCACCACCCCGCCATACAACAACAACTCACCATACAACAACAACCCAGACTCAAACAGAGCAAAGCAGGAATGCCCAACCAATTGAGAAAGGTAAATATCCTTACAGGCGAACTTCCCTGGCAACAACAACGGAGTCAGCTGTCATCCGGGCAACCACTATACTGGGCTCACCAAGAGCCTCAGCCCAAAGGGGTCCAACAGAACCCCCCAAACCAGAGACAACCAGACCAGCAGTCAGCCATCAATTTTCCAAATATCTGCACCCCCAACACTCCGCCTCAATGGCCAACACAATCACCCCAATCCAACTATGGGGAGAGCCAGCAAACGACCCAAGATCAACTGACACCGTAATATTTGTGCCAGAGCACAAATCAAGAGGGAGAGGAGATATTTTAAACCGGGGCAACATAGTGCGACTTCTACAAACAATAAAAAACCTGGACAACCTAAGCTCATCTGACATATTATCAATTGAGTTTATCCAGGCTGACAACCTGCAGGGCCCAGGGGTAACTAAAACCACTGGGGCAACAAATGAGACAGCCAACACGGTCACGAAGGAAGCGAACACATGTCAACAATGGGGGATAAGGTTATTTCCCGACAACAAACCTGGCTACCCAACCCCCTCGTTATTTGGAATCACAGGTAAAACGCGGCAGCAAGACCAACACACCACCAAATCAATACTCAAAGGAGCATGAAGCAGCTCTCCAGAGATCAAATTCAGAAACAACATCCCATGGGTGAGGCACGAATCAAAGGAACCAAAGCCAGAAACAGCTACACAAACTGGAGCCACCTATCGCAAACAATTAAGGTTGATCACACCCAATGACAGACAATCTCCCAGACCAGACCAATTTTGAAAGGCTCAGGACTGATCCGCATGTGCATCTGGAATATCAACGGTATGGCCAGCAAGGCCAAGGACCCACAGGTGTTAGACTACCTGAAGGCTTTCAATCTCATACTTCTTCAAGAAACCTTCGGAGGAACAAGCCATAGAATCCCAACAAGTCCCCGCAAGAAAGGGGGCCAGATACGGCCATTGATCGGGCGGGCTGCCAAACTATGCCTCAATATCAACAATATGAAACATCAAACCACTAAGGGCAACCATATCGGCCTGAAGTGAATTACAGGCAGTAACTACAACAATCGCCTTCAATGAAGAAGAACGGCCAATGATAATAATAAATACCTACTTACACCCAAGGCACAGGCTTAAAGGATCCAAACAACTGATTAAAGAACTAACAAGAGTCGCAGAAGAAGGTCACACAGAGAACATTACACTAGTGGGAGATTTCAATCTTCACCTTTTAGGCAGCTCTAGCGACGAGGACCTGCTTCGGGATCTATCAGAGGAGTGGGAAATTCCAACCCAGGGACCAACTCACCTAAACAGGCAAAACAGAACATCAATCTATTTACTACGAGAACTAGAACATCTCAATTTGAGGGCCCTGAACGGCCGCTTCATAGAGGACAATCATCCTGCACCTTCATTTCACTCAACAACAACTACTTCTTATCTCGATCTTACATTTGTTACACACTACCTGTTTCATAAAATCTCCTCTTACCATTTGGGAGACAACGAGCAAAGTGACCACCTTCTGCAGGAATTAACACTCAAAGCAATATCCAAAACTTTAAACCAGGTCAGAAAAACAATTGGCACAGAATATACCACTGACTACAAGCAGATTAGGTGTAGAAATGCTTCGTCAAGAATTCGACATGACAACACATCCCTCAACCACCTGGGAGAACTTCATGAAGACCTTCAGAGATACATATGCCACCAAGGTAGGAATAAAAAAGGGGTCAACAGCAAGGAACACCTCATCAATCATAATCACTCCACAGGTCAGAAGACTCAAACACTCCTTAAACCGAATATTAAGGCAACTCCGCAGGAACCCTTAAAACTCAACCCTGCAAGGAGAACTAAGAAAACTAAAGGCAATCCTGAAAAGAACAAAATGGGAGAAAAAAAGGCAAGAAAATGAATCATTATGGACAAGGCTGTTGCATGATTCAAAAAGCAAGTTCTAGATCTGGTGGACAATCAGCACCCTCCAGCAGCCAGGCCACCAAAGAATAAACTCCCACATTTCAGAGGAAGACTGAGCAAAACACCTGCATCACCACTTTAGCAGCCAGGTTCAAGGGGGAGAAAAGATCGGTGAACAACCCCATGCCAAACCAGGTGACGACAAGCATCTAGGTACCAGACTGAACCATAAACCAAAACTCCACCACCGTCACTCCAATAGCCTGGATCAGGTAGGGAAAAAGACCGGGGAAGTGTCCTGCACTAAACCGAAAGGGGACACTCACTCAGGCACCACACAGAGCCAAACTACATCCATCGAAGGAGTAGAAGCAGTGGGCATTAAAGCACCTCAAACCAGCAACGAGGAGCTGCATAGCATATCAGTACAACAAATCAGGAGGTAAATAGCCAAAGGGAGGTCAGAAGGTGCTCCAGGCGCCAACGGAATACCACCCATCCTGTACAAACATGACCCAGAGTAGTGGAGTAAAACCCTTGCACCAGTCTTCAACAAGGCACTGGAGAAAGAAACCATCCCGGAATCTTGGAAGAGATCCACGATTTCTCCCATCTACAAGCAGGACGACAAGAGCAACGCAAACAACTAATTGTCTTGTCACCCTAATTGATAACAAGGCTAAATACTACGCCGGAGTGATCGTAGAAGAACTTACATCCTGGGCCTCATCAAAATCTATCATTCCAGTAAACCAAACCGGCTGCTGCAGACAAATGAGAACCACCACCAACATCATGACCCTGTCAGTGCTGATTGACGCAGTTAAAGAGGCAACACAACCACTATTTCTATGCTTCATAGACTACAGCTCCGCATTCGATCACGTAGACCGTGTAAGGCTATGGCAGAAATGAGAAAAATGGGGCATTCCACCAGCCCTCCTAAACTAGCTGATCCTACAACACACAGACACCTGGGTCAAAATCAAGCTGGGAGCCGGGTCACACCTCTCCAGGCGCATAAATGCCACCAAAGGGCTAAAACAAGGGTGTGTCCTAGCTCCCTCCCTTTTCAGCCTCTTCATGGCTGACCTCCCGGCAAAATTGGACAAAAGCATAGCACACGCTCCGAAACTGGGAAATATGTCCCTTTCCAACCTTTTATGCGTGGACGACCTGGTCTTAATAAGCAGAACGCCAATCGGATTACAGCATCTACTGGATACTACCGAAGACTGTTCGCAAGCAAACGCTCTTCAAATTAGCTTAAGCAAAACAAAAACAATGGCAATAAATTGCACTAGAAAGAAAAAGCTGCACTGGCACCTGGATGGGCATCGCCTAGAACCTGCAACCGAACACAATTACCTCAGAGTCTTATTAGACAGCAAAGGCTATTACAAACCCCTGATGGAGGCCCAGCGTAGGAAAGGCATCACAACAACAATAGCAATGAAGCCCCTTAAAAGAGCACTACCAGGCCTGACCTTAGACTGACTACTACAGGTCATACGGGTCAAGCTACAACCAATGTTAACCTACGGAAGCGAGCCAATGCGAGGGAGGGATGCGATCGATTTGGACAAAATGATCATCTGTGCCTATAGAGCAATCTTCCACATCCCGAACTACACTTCCCCAGCCCAAATCCGGCTAGAATTTGGTCTACAGAAACAGACTGTTGCCAGAAGGAGGGAGTTCATAAAAAGCTGGCATAAAATTAGGGGAGCCAAGCAAGGTTGACTAAACTCACACCTCTGGGCTGAACTGTCACACCGCGAAACACACTTGCCAGAGAGTACCTCCTAAACTCCCTATCGAAACTAGGCTTAACCAATCTGTGGGATATCCCAGCAACCCACCTGAGCTTCAAAAAAGCAGTAACCAAAGCTACAAAAGCTATATCTACAATGGAAAATAAAGCAACTCTGGCAAAAAGGGCACATGGCTGGCCTGTTCTCAATGACTATAAAGACCGCAAACCTCATCCATAATTGAGTGCAGTTTTCAAAATCATGACAAAGGAGAAATTTTTAAGATATCGCCTGGACATCCTTCCGATACTCCCACACTTACCTCTTTCTGGAAAAGGAAACCTGGAGTGCTCATCTGCCGCCTCTGCGGAAATGGAAGTGAGGATCTTGAGCATATAATCTGCATCTGCCCAGGCTTACTGGGCGTTAGGTGCGCACGGCTCAACCCCATCTTCAAACAAAAAGGCATTAGGTCCTGTAAGCAGGCAGTAAAGCTCTGCTTCAAACCAACCGTAAACCAACTAAATTGCCGTTTCACAAAGTTTCTCATAGGAGACTGACTCAAACATCATCACACTACGAAGTTACAAGAGTGTAAAATAACAACCGGCACTAAATGATCTTGCACTCACCAAACAGGAGCAAGAGAGGCCACCACAACTTTTTCAACCCTTGAGAATGCTATCACTCTACACAAAACTCACTAAAAACCCACTCTCAACAAACCTGGAAGCAGATAAAGCTGGATAATCAATAAGGACTCATACATCAAAGCTATATATATATATATATATATATATATATATATATATATATAATATATTATCTACTGGCGGTCGCCAGTAGATAGTTATAGTTAGGACCTATTATCCATAGGAAATCCGCAACATTCTATTCCCAATAACTTTGACGTCGTTTGACGAATCATCGTGAAATTTTCAAAACTAGTGGGGCGCTCCGGTCCGCTCCTGTCTTGAAAGTTTCGGGGTGATTCATCAAGCAGGGGCCGAGAAAAAAGGGGGTCCCAAAACGTGTTTTCTCCATGTTAATTCCCATAGGAAATTTTAGCCACGGCTACAGCTCGAACTGCTGAACGGAATTACACCAAATTTTGCAAAAAGGTAGCGCTTGGTTCAGAAAGCGACCTTTTTTTAAATGGTGTAAATCCGTTCAGTAGTTGCGGAGAAATTCAAAAAATAAGAGTGAAAAATCAATTTCCCATAGGAAACTTTATGCAAGGCTACAGCCAAAACTGCTGAACGGAATTACACCAAATTTGGCAAAAAGGTAGTGCTTGGTTCAGAAAGTACCCTTCTTAAAAATGGTGTAAATCCGTTCAGTAGTTGCTGAGAAAATCCAAAATAAATGTTTCGATATCTATGGCCGCGGTGGATCCGCGCACCCTCCCGATCACGAGCTGCATGCTAATTGGCTGTCAACACTCCAAACCAGGAAGTGTTGGCAGCCATCTTGTGCCTCGGCAGAACCGAGGCACAAGAAATCCGTAAAACAAGTGCGCAAAACGCAAAAAGGGGGCAGGGTAGAAACACCCTGACCCCCTAGGCCTGCTCAGGGGGTCCCACAAGGACCCCCAGGGCCCCAAATTTTTTTTTCATTTTTTTTTAAATCGGCGGGATGCGCTTAGGGAGCGCGGATCCCGCCGAGAGAAAAAAAACGAAGCGCGGTATCCCGCGCTTCGTGAGCTAATTGGCCCCGGGTGGGCCAAGTCCCGGGGGCATGCGGGGGTTTAATTAAAAATATGGGGGCCTCTAAGGCCCCCAAGCCCCGGGGACCGCCACCCCCCGGGGCTTTAAAAAAATAATGGTGCGGGAGGGCTCTCGGCCCTCCCGCAGCCCCGGGGACCGCCACCCCCCGGGGCTTCTTATTTTTAAATTAATAAAATTACCTGTGTGGGGGGGCTCCAGCCCCCCCACACGCCCCGGGGACCGCCACCTCCCCGGGGCACTAAATATTTCAATATGGGGGTCCGTTACAGACCCCCGAGCCCCGGGGACCACCACCTCCCCGGGGCTTTGCAATTGAGAGAGGGGGGCCGCGCGGCCCCCCTCGTGGAGCCCTTGATGGCCCTGGGGACCACCACCCCCCAGGGCCGGCTCCTGTAGTGTCCCGGGGTGCCTACCCCCGGGACACTGTAGTTTGCTATGACAGGACGGGAGCCTCGCGGCTCCCGTCCTGTCATAGCAAACTGCTTTGCTTCATTGAAGCGAGAGCAGGGAAACCTGCTCTCGCTTCAATGAAGCAAAGCAGAATTGCTTTTCCATAAGGGGAGCTGCATGTCAGCAGCTCCCCTTATGTAAAAGCAATGCCGGCTCCCGCAGGACGCGGGGAGCCGGCGGAACCGTGGGGGGATTGGGGACCCCCCCACGGTCCCCAACGAGTGGCCCCATCCCCGGGGGATGGGGTCCCCGGGGCTATTAGTGGCCTGGGAGAAGGGCCACGCAGCCCCCCTCCCCATAAAGAAAAAAAGAAAAAAAACGTTAAGGCCGGTCCCGGGGGATGGGGTCCCGGGGCCTTAAATGGCCTGAGGAGGGGGGCCACGCAGCCCCCCTCCAAAAATTTAAAAAGAAAAAAAAGAGGGCATGCCCCGGGGGATGGGGTCCCCGGGGCCAATAGAGGCCCAGGGAAGGTTGGCCACGCGGCCCCCTTCCCGTTTTTTTTAATTTAAAAAAAAAAAAAAATCCTCAGGCCCCGGGGGGATGGGGTCCCCTGGGCCAAAAGTGGCCGAGGGAAGGGGGGCCACGCAGCCCCCCTCCCATACAAAAAAAACACAAAAAAAAGAGGCCCCGCACCCTCCCTGCAGCAGTCTGCAAACGCGCCCCTGGCGCGTTTTAAGAAGGGAAGTAATTCCCCTTGAATACTGGGGGTCCCTGGGGCCAACTAGCCCACCAGGAATCTCCAGTATGCGCCAGGGGCTGCGTTGCAGAGAGGTGTACAGAGGCCACGCCCCTTTACACCTCTCTGCAACGCAGATCTGTGGTGCTTTTGGAGGTACATGGTGGGCTAGTTGGACTCCAGGGACCCTCAGGATTCAAGGGGACTTAATCCCCCAACTTAAAACGCGCCACGGGCGCGTTTGCACAGTGGTGAAGGGAGGGCGGGGCTCAGGTGACGTGTGCAAACAGGCCCCGTGGCGCGTTTTAAGATGGGGAATTAAATCCCCTTCAGTCCTGAGGGTCCTGGGGCCAACTAGCCCACCAGGTACCTCCAGTAAGCGCCGCGGAGCTGCGTTGCAGAGTGTTGTAAAGGGGCGTGGCCTCTGAACACCTCTCTGCAACGCAGCTCTCTGGCGCATACTGGAGGTATCTGGTGGGCTAGTTGGCCCCTAGGGACCCTCGGGATTGAGGAGGAATTAATTCTCCAACTTAAAAGGTGCCACAGGGCGTGTTTGCAGACATGTCACCTCAGGCCCCACCCCCTTCCTTCACCATTGTGCAAATATTCCTCTAAAATCAGCCGAACTACGAATTTCGATTTACTCACCTGTTATCAGGAGAGACCTCAGTGCTGCATCTTTGAGCCCAGTACAGATCCTGAAAAGTAATTTTAACCGTACTTACCAGTAACTTGAATTTCCTTCCATAGGCTAACATTGACTGGTTTCACTTGGAAATTCTTCTAAGTGTGGAGTTTTGGAACTTTATAATATTCCTCTAAAATCAGCCGAACTACGAATTCCGATTTACTCACCTGTTATCAGGAGAGAACCCAGTGCTGCATCTTTTAGCCCAGCACTGACCCTGAAAAGTAATTCTAACCGTTACCAGTAACTTGTATTTCCTTCGATAGGAATCCATTGTCTGGTTTTCAGCAGAAAAGTTTCAAAGTGTCGATTTTCATAAACTACAAATATTCCTTAAAAATCGCCTGTATGACTTAAACGCATTCTTTCAACTGTTTACCGGAGATACACCAGTGCTGGATCCAGGATCCACCACTGAGTAAGAAAAAGTAACGATAACACTACTTACCTGCTAAGTGAATTTCCTCCCATAGGATAACATTGGTGATTCTATGTGAAAAAGTTTCTGTCAACTTTTAAAATACAATGATATTCCTTAAAAATCACTACTGTAACCAAAACGCTTTTACTCAACTGTTACAGGAGATGTCTCAGGACTGAATCTAGGATCCAGTCCTGTGGTTAGAAAAGTAATCCATAAAGTAACTAATTGCATTTAACTAGAAATTCACATTGAGCTCAATGTTGCATTGTATTTGAAATTGTGTTGCCCATTGCAACAACTGTAACTACTGTACTTAAAAGTCTATTGCCTATTTGCAAAGTATTTAAACTAAAGTAATTCATTCTGAGAAAGTATATTTTGTAATGTAATGTATAATGTAATTACAATGTAATTTAAAAATAAAATATCTAAAAATAAATAGTTCAAAAAATGTAGTAAATTAGTATCAAAAAAATAAATATAACAATTAATACATTTAAAAATTGTCATTTACAAAACCTTTGAAATTCACAGAAAAAACCCATAGGTTTCAGACATGTTATAGTTAGGAATTAGCATTTAAAAAACCTTTGAAATTCACTGAAAAAACCATAGGTTTCAGGCACGTTATAGTTAGAAATTAGCATTTAAAAAACCTTTGAAATTCACTGAAAAAACCATAGGTTTCAGGCACGTTATAGTTAGAAATTAGCATTTAAAAAACCTTTGAAATTCACTGAAAAAACCATAGGTTTTAGGGACAGTTATAGTTAGTTGGACATTGCACTCGTACAAAACCCGTGAAATTCCCCCATTATAGTTAGTTCAGCTAACTATAACTCGCGCCCCCGCAATGCACTGCTGATGACACCACATATTACATCACTCATGACATGCTCAGTGACAATATATAACCCCCTTATAATGATGAGGCTTTTGTACAGAAAAAACACAAAAACACCGTAGATATAATGGCTGAAATTCTTTATTATAAGATTGAGCATATGGGACACATGCCACTAGTGCTATTGGAATATTGTACAAAACCAAGGTAAAGAGCTAGGACTCTAGGACGGCCGTCCTTGTCCCTGCAAATTTATAATATAACCAAAGAGGACGGCCAAGAAATATGGAAAAAATGACTGTCTGACATAAAATGTCTGGCACCTCGAAGGTTTGTTAAGAAAACCCTCACACACCAACCTGGTTGGTGTCATGCTTCATCATCGGGTCCCAGCTGGGTAGCCGAATGCTACCCGGCTGTGCTACAACACCTGTTTACAGTGGAGCGGGTTTCAAGGTGAATGTGAATGTGATGAAGTGAGTGAAATATAAAAATACCTCCAGAATACTACCCGTTGCTTTTATTCGTGGTAGTCTGGGATATAGTTAAAAAAGAGACATGAGAGTGGATAAGAAACTACTAATATTCTACGTAGTTGGTTATATTATCCTTAGGTCGACATGTTTCAGCCCTTAACAAAAATATACGGGCTTTCTTCAGGACCTCTCAAATAAGTAAATGTGAGTGATGTGAAAAAGTGTGATAAAAATTATTACCACATGAAATGCATTTTTAACACTCACGCTAAGGAGTGCTATTTATGCGGCAAGGACTGGCGATGTGTAGGTCCTTTTTAAAATGTAGAATACCTGTAAGGAAAAAGGCATAATACAAGATGAAATAAAAAGAGAAAGAAAAAACATTACTTCCACTATTTATGATCACACTGGTCTTAATATACTGTGCTCACTCCGTGCACTCTATCAATATCGCCAGTACTGGTGGTAAGTATCTTGTGTTAAATACTTAGCGAGGTGTCAGACAAAAATGTACCAGATGGTTTACTGTGTACACGACATAACACAACACACACATGCCATGCACATCGTACACTGGGTGAAGTGATTATACCTTCTCAGTTTGTCCTCTATTTTATTAACAAACCGGGGTTATGTTAAATTAGTGGAATTCACCCATGCAAGCTCTCGCGCTACTGTTGCGCTGTGGACATGTATCTTGATACTCGTATTTGTATTGCCAATGTCTCTCTTGAAAACTTTCGTGCTATTGTTACGTTATGAACATGCCTTCTAACACTGGCGCTTATGTGCCAATTTAAACGTCTAACGACAATTTGCCATATTTATCGTATAATTACATTAATTCATATGTAGACGTTCTTATCTGGTCCAAGAGGGGGAAGAGGCACCTCTCTTACTTCACATACTACGAAAAATAGGGATTAAAAACGGAAAGAAACTCTTAATGAACGCTTGATCTAAACTGCCCAATAACTGAAACTGATCGTCAGGGCGTACAGCGGTATATTGGAATTATCTTACTTTATGTGGCGGCGTCTCCCTCAGACAACCTAGAGCATGTCCCCTGGAGCAGGCTGGTAACCGCAAGGGCGTTTGAATAGTGTATATATCGTCTAGATTCCGGTGGTCGGACTAACGTGCGCGTCAACACGTTGTGAAGCGTGTGACGTCGACAATCAAGAAAAGACTAGACCGTCGCTTTAGGGATGCTAAAAGCTCACCGTAATGCTCGTCAACATGTATGACGAAAAATAGTGTGTTAATTTGGCGCATGCGTAGTTAGAAGTTACCGGGTTATTACAATAAAATTCAGCAAGTTTACTGAATAAATTTATATTATGTTCCCGAGGGAGTCCAAATTGCCATATTCGGTTAATCGCAACTCACTTAAGAAACCACACTATGATAAAATATTGACCTTTAGGGATGTATATCTAGTGTGCCTAATTGCGCCTGTACAGTGTGGAAAGTAATTATTTAAATAACTTCAGAAAATACAATCACAAGACAACGTTATTAATCTGAAACTATATTAATTAATTAGAAACGCTGTCCTAGGCTTGAACTACCTAATATGCTTAGTATTCAAAAAGGGAGGGGGGGGGTTGTGTGTTTTTTGACTAAATGTTCTGGCAAATGTGTCATTCAATATTAGATAAGTCTACAGCCTATCAATGATAGCCATTATTCTAAGGACTTGGGTTCCCATAAGTAAGTAAATAGTCATATTGACTCGATGTAGGTAGGGTGACTACTGTGCGAAAGAATATGTTGTTAATCTCTCTCTACTCCCATATCTTTAGGGAGTTGACCTGGTAAAATACACAGTATATTCCCAATTTCAATGATTAAGGCAATTCCAGGGTATATTATCATTCAGCCCCTGGATATGGGTAGACATGCGATATATCCATCTCTGCTCTTTATCCAGCAACTCTTGTTGGATATTAGTTGTTTTGCGATCTAATTGTTCAATCACTACCCACTGCATATCATTGGGGGTATGATTCTGTTCAAGATAGTGATTTGTCAGGCGGGATATATTGCGCTTACAGCGGATGTTGCTCCTGTGTTCAACAATTCTAGTTTTCACCTTGCGACTTGTCATTCCGACGTACCTTAAATTGCAAGGGCAATTTATAAGGTATATGACATTCGCCGAATTGCAGTTAGTATGTCGACGAATCATCCATGTTTTCCCCGGTTCTAGACTGAGGGTTTTGGTGGTTTGAGTTAGATGACATACACTGCAATCACCACACGGGTGATGTCCAGTTATCTTAGGTAAGCCCCATGCATTGATTATTGTGTTTTCTCCACAGTTCTGCTGTTTTAGGGGTCTTGTATGCACCAGACTATCCTTCAGACTCCTCCCTTTTCTGTATGAGAATAACGGCTTTTCCCATTCAAAATTGCCTGTATTCAATATGGCCCAGTGTCGTTGTACTATTTTTGCCACCTGGTTGGACACCGGGTTATATGTCGTGACGCAAGTTAGAGGTACTTTGGTCTCAATTTGTATTTTAGGTTCTAACAGGCTTTCACGATTTTGATTGCGCGCTCTTTTCTTTGCCTTCGTGATTATTTGGTTGGGGTAGCCCCTCTTATTGAGTTTAAGGGTCAATATTTTTGCCTGTTGTTTGAAATCGTTTAGGTTATTACAATTCCTACGTAGCCGTAGATATTGGCCGTAGGGCAGATTCTCTCTGAGAGGACGTGGATGAATGCTTGTGTAGTGTAGTAATGAATTCCTCGCAGTTGGTTTGAAATGTGTCTTGGTATCCAGAACACCTTTGTTGTGTGAGATCTCAAGGTCTAGAAAAATGATGGTCTTTTTGCTTATCGTGTTTGTGAATTTCAAATTCGGATCACACTCATTAATCCATAACAGAAAGTTCATTAATGAATCTTCTGTCCCTTCCCAAATGAGGAACACATCATCAATATATCGTTTATAAAAACGTATATTATTTGTAATCGATGTGTTATTCAGCAGGAATTTGTGTTCAAAGCTGAATACATAAAGTCCCGCTACACTTGGGGCAAATGTACTCCCCATAGAAGTGCCAAACGTTTGTTGATACAGTTGGCCTTCAAATTCAAAATAGTTATGCTTCAAAGCAAGTTCAGCACATTTCAGAATAAATGACTTCGGCGTTTGGTAATCCCAGTTGCTGTTATCTAAGGACATTCTTAGTACCTCCAGAGTCTCATCCTGCGGGAGGCTCGTATAGAGACTCTCTATATCTAAGCTTACTAAGAAGCTTGTTTTGGGATTGAATGTTAAATCTTTAATTTGTACTAAGAGATCTTTTGTGTCTCTTAAATATGTTGCAGTACCCTGCACCAGTGGTTTGAGAAACAAATCACAAAAATTGGAAAGAGGCTCTAAAATAGAGCCAATGCCGGACACTATGGGGCGGCCTGGTGGTGGAATTGTATTTTTATGCACTTTCGGGATTGTGTAGAAATAAGGAATTCTCTCCTTTGAAGTAGTTAAGTATTGGGCTTCCTTTTTACTGATGTGGCCACGGTTTTCTGCTTCTGCGGCCAAATCCTGGATAGTTTCTTTCAATCTAGGTGTAGGGTCCTCAGTGATCGGTTTGTAGTTCCGTCTATCAGACAGCAAACGTAGGCATTCATCTCTGTAAACTGTCTTATCTTGTAGGACAATACCTCCTCCCTTGTCCGCTGGTTTTATGACCACAGTCTTGTTTTCTTTCAGTGTAGTCAATCCATCCCATTCCTTTTTGATCGTATTTTTAAATGTCTTATTTTCTGACAGGGCTTCGATGTCTTTGAAGACAGCCTGCTCGAAAGTTGCGATTTCCACTGGTATGGTATAAGGTGGTGGTATAAATGTGGACTTTGGTTTGAAATTCGTATCTCCTTCCTGATGTTCATTAACCTCATCTTCTTGTTTAGAAAAGAAAGCTTTTAATTTCAACTTTCTGAAAAATTCGGCCATCTCACAATGGAGGCGGAACTTGTCTAAGCGGGCGTGGGAACAAAGCCTAAGCCTTTATTTAGTAACTTCAATTCTGTTTCATCCAGTACATGTTGGGAGTAATTTGTGACTAGGTTTTGCTGGTGCTCGGTCCCATGCGTTGTTCCTTGGACCTGCTCCTGGTGTATGCTCCCTCTTGGGAGTCGTCCTCCCAATGTACCTGTGCTTGTCTTCGTCGTTTTCCTCGTCCGCCGCGGCCATTCCCTAAAAAAGGGAACCTTTGGTTAGGAATCATGTAAGGAATTTGTGGAGGTGCAAAAGGCGGGTTCCAGCCATACATCATTTGTGGTGGCGCCTGTTGGAATGGCTGTGGTGGATATTGCATATGATTGCCTGGATAGCCTTGATTCCAAGGCTGTTGCCATTTGTTCGCTCTTCCTCGTCCTCCTTTTTTGTTCTGATAGCTACTAGAGCTAGAGCCGCTGCTGTTAGATGAGGCATCATCAGAACTATACGACTGTTCCCGGTTCTTTTGAAGTTGGAAATCTGGATCGGAATAAGGATATGATTTAACATATGAGAATTTCTTTAGATCTTTTTGAAAGTTCTGGATTTTAGACTGTGTCAAATTCTCCTTATATTCCTGCATTTCCTTGTTTACTTCATCTAGCCGTTTTTTGTATGATGTTAGAGTTGTTTTGAAATGGTTCTCTGTAGTCTGGATCTCTATTAAATAAGCATCTCCCAGTCTTTTTGCTGTTTGAATTATCAACACAATCCAGTCTCTTGTGCATCGCCAAGCGATTTTAGCCCAATCCCTTCGAAATGCGGCATCCTCGAGAAATATTCTCGGGGCGTTTGTAACTATCAGTCCTCTGAGAGCCGTGTTGGCTCTCAGATATTCAGTGAGTATTACGCCCTGAAGAATGGTTCGTATATGATTGCGTTGCATTTCTGTAAGCGATTCCCAGTCCGTACTTTGGGATATTGTTCTTGCTATGTTTAGATCTGCCATCAGCGGTGGTGCTGCAAGTATATCACTAATTATTTCTTCCGAAAAAGTTAAGCCCAGATTCTCTGCCATGTTGTACAGTACTTTGGCAGGTAGTTTTAAAATTGAAGTGAGGTTAGGCTCTCGCAGCTGTGCGCTGCCAATTATTCAAAACCAAGGTAAAGAGCTAGGACTCTAGGACGGCTGTCCTTGTCCCTGCAAATTTATAATATAACCAAAGAGGACGGCCAAGAAATATGGAAAAAATGACTATCTGACATAAAATGTCTGGCACCTCGAAGGTTTGTTAAGAAAACCTCACACACCAACCTGGCTGGTGTCATGCTTCATCATCGGGTCCCAGCTGGGTAGCCGAATGCTACCCGGCTGTGCTACAACACCTGTTTACAGTGGAGCGGGTTTCAAGGTGAATGTGAATGTGTTGAAGTGAGTGAAATATAAAAATACCTCCAGAATACTACCCGTTGCTTTTATTCGTGGTAGTCTGGGATATAGTTAAAAAAGAGACATGAGAGTGGATAAGAAACTACTAATATTCTACGTAGTTGGTTATATTATCCTTAGGTCGACATGTTTCAGCCCTTAACAAAAATATACGGGCTTTCTTCAGGACCTCTCAAATAAGTAAATGTGAGTGATGTGAAAAAGGGTGATAAAAATTATTACCACATGAAATGCATTTTTAACACTCACGCTAAGGAGTGCTATTTATGCGGCAAGGACTGGCGATGTGTAGGTCCTTTTAAAATGTAGAATACCTGTAAGGAAAAAGGCATAACACAAGACGAAATAAAAAGAGAAAGAAAAAACATTACTTCCACTATTTATGATCACACTGGTCTTAATATACTGTGCTCACTCCGTGCACTCTATCAATATCGCCAGTACTGGTGGTAAGTATCTTGTGTTAAATACTTAGCGAGGTGTCAGACAAAAATGTACCAGATGGTTTACTGTGTACACGACATAACACAACACACACATGCCATGCACATCGTACACTGGGGGAAGTGATTATACCTTCTCAGTTTGTCCTCTATTTTATTAACAAACCGGGGTTATGTTAAATTAGTGGAATTCACCCATGCAAGCTCTCGCGCTACTTTTGCGCTGTGGACATGTATCTTGATACTCGTATTTGTATTGCCAATGTCTCTCTTGAGAACTTTCGTGCTATTGTTACGTTATGAACATGCCTTCTAACACTGGCGCTTATGTGCCAATTTAAACGTCTAACGACAATTTGTCATATTTATCGTATAATTACATTAATTCATATGTAGACGTTCTTATCTGGTCCAAGAGGGGGGAAGAGGCACCTCTCTTACTTCACATACTACGGAAAATAGGGATTAAAAACGGAAAGAAACTCTTAATGAACGCTTGATCTAAACTGCCCAATAACTGAAACTGATCGTCAGGGCGTACAGCGGTATATTGGAATTATCTTACTTTATGTGGCGGCATCTCCCTCATACAACCTAGAGCATGTCCCCTGGAGCAGGCTGGTAACCGCAAGGGCGTTTGAATAGTGTATATACCGTCTAGATTCCGGTGGTCGGACTAACGTGCGCGTCATCACGTTGTGAAGCGTGTGACATCGACAATCAAGAAAAGACTAGACCGTCGCTTTAGGGATGCTAAAAGCTCACCGTAATGCTCGTCAACACGTATGACGAAAAATAGTGTGTTAATTTGGCGCATGCGTAGTTAGAAGTTACCGGGTTATTACAATAAAATTCAGCAAGTTTACTGAATAAATTTATATTATGTTCCCGAGGGAGTCCAAATTGCCATATTCGGTTAATCGCAACTCACTTAAGAAACCACACTATGATAAAATATTGACCTTTAGGGATGTATATCTAGTGTGGCTAATTGCGCCTGTACAGTGTGGAAAGTAATTATTTAAATAACTTCAGAAAATACAATCACAAGACAACGTTATTAATCTGAAACTATATTAATTAATTAGAAACGCTGTCCTAGGCTTGAACTACCTAATATGCTTAGTATTCAAAAGGGGAGGGGGGGGGGTTGTGTGTTTTTTGACTAAATGTTCTGGCAAATGTGTCATTCAATATTAGATAAGTCTACAGCCTATCAATGATAGCCATTATTCTAAGGACTTGGGTTCCCATAAGTAAGTAAATAGTCATATTGACTCGATGTAGGTAGGGTGTTCTGGATACCAAGACACATTTCAAACCAACTGCGAGGAATTCATTACTACACTACACAAGCTTTCATCCACGTCCTCTCAGAGAGAATCTGCCCTACGGCCAATATCTACGGCTACGTAGGAATTGTAATAACCTAAACGATTTCAAACAACAGGCAAAAATATTGACCCTTAAACTCAATAAGAGGGGCTACCCCAACCAAATAATCACGAAGGCAGAGAAAAGAGCGCGCAATCAAAATCGTGGAAGCCTGTTAGAACCTAAAATACAAATTGAGACCAAAGTACCTCTAACTTGCGTCACGACATATAACCCGGTGTCCAACCAGGTGGCAAAAATAGTACAACGACACTGGGCCATATTGAATACAGGCAATTTTGAATGGGAAAAGCCGTTATTCTCATACAGAAATGGGAGGAGTCTGAAGGATAGTCTGGTGCATACAAGACCCCTAAAACAGCAGAACTGTGGAGAAAACACAATAATCAATGCATGGGGCTTACCTAAGATAACTGGACATCACCCGTGTGGTGATTGCAGTGTATGTCATCTAACTCAAACCACCAAAACCCTCAGTCTAGAACCGGGAAAACATGGATGATTCGTCGACATACTAACTGCAATTCGGCGAATGTCATATACCTTATAAATTGCCCTTGCAATTTAAGGTACGTCGGAATGACAAGTCGCAAGGTGAAAACTAGAATTGTTGAACACAGGAGCAACATCCGCTGTAAGCGCAATATATCCCGCCTGACAAATCACTATCTTGAACAGAATCATACCCCCAATGATATGCAGTGGGTAGTGATTGAACAATTAGATCGCAAAACAACTAATATCCAACAAGAGTTGCTGGATAAAGAGCAGAGATGGATATATCGCATGTCTACCCATATCCAGGGGCTGAATGATAATATACCCTGGAATTGCCTTAATCATTGAAATTGGGAATATACTGTGTATTTTACCAGGTCAACTCCCTAAAGATATGGGAGTAGAGAGAGATTAACAACATATTCTTTCGCACAGTAGTCACCCTACCTACATCGAGTCAATATGACTATTTACTTACTTATGGGAACCCAAGTCCTTAGAATAATGGCTATCATTGATAGGATGTAGACTTATCTAATATTGAATGACACATTTGCCAGAACATTTAGTCAAAAACACACAACCCCCCTCCCCTTTTGAATACTAAGCATATTAGGTAGTTCAAGCCTAGGACAGCGTTTCTAATTAATTAATATAGTTTCAGATTAATAACGTTGTCTTGTGATTGTATTTTCTGAAGTTATTTAAATAATTACTTTCCACACTGTACAGGCGCAATTAGGCACACTAGATATACATCCCTAAAGGTCAATATTTTATCATAGTGTGGTTTCTTAAGTGAGTTGCGATTAACCGAATATGGCAATTTGGACTCCCTCGGGAACATAATATAAATGTATTCAGTAAACTTGCTGAATTTTATTGTAGTAACCCGGTAACTTCTAACTACGCATGCGCCAAATTAACACACTATTTTTCGTCATACGTGTTGACGAGCATTACGGTGAGCTTTTAGCATCCCTAAAGCGACGGTCTAGTCTTTTCTTGATTGTCGACGTCACACGCTTCACAACATGATGACGCGCACGTTAGTCCGACCACCGGAATCTAGACGATATATACACTATTCAAACACCCTTGCGGTTACCAGCCTGCTCCAGGGGACATGCTCTAGGTTGTATGAGGGAGACGCCGCCACATAAAGTAAGATAATTCCAATATACCGCTGTACGCCCTGACGATCAGTTTCAGTTATTGGGCAGTTTAGATCAAGCATTCATTAAGAGATTCTTTCCGTTTTTAATCCCTATTTTCCGTAGTATGTGAAGTAAGAGAGGTGCCTCTTCCCCCCTCTTGGACCAGATAAGAACGTCTACATATGAATTAATGTAATTATACGATAAATATGGCAAATTGTCGTTAGACGTTTAAATTGGCACATAAGCGCCAGTGTTAGAAGGCATGTTCATAACGTAACAATAGCACGAAAGTTCTCAAGAGAGACATTGGCAATACAAATACGAGTATCAAGATACATGTCCACAGCGCAACAGTAGCGCGAGAGCTTGCATGGGTGAATTCCACTAATTTAACATAACCCCGGTTTGTTAATAAAATAGAGGACAAACTGAGAAGGTATAATCACTTCACCCAGTGTACGATGTGCATGGCATGTGTGTGTTGTGTTATGTCGTGTACACAGTAAACCATCTGGTACATTTTTGTCTGACACCTCGCTAAGTATTTAACACAAGATACTTACCACCAGTACTGGCGATATTGATAGAGTGCACGGAGTGAGCACAGTATATTAAGACCAGTGTGATCATAAATAGTGGAAGTAATGTTTTTTCTTTCTCTTTTTATTTCGTCTTGTGTTATGCCTTTTTCCTTACAGGTATTCTACATTTTAAAAAGGACCTACACATCGCCAGTCCTTGCCGCATAAATAGCACTCCTTAGCGTGAGTGTTAAAAATGCTTTTCATGTGGTAATAATTTTTATCACACTTTTTCACATCACTCACATTTACTTATTTGAGAGGTCCTGAAGAAAGCCCGTATATTTTTGTTAAGGGCTGAAACATGTCGACCTAAGGATAATATAACCAACTACGTAGAATATTAGTAGTTTCTTATCCACTCTCATGTCTCTTTTTTAACTATATCCCAGACTACCACGAATAAAAGCAACGGGTAGTATTCTGGAGGTATTTTTATATTTCACTCACTTCATCACATTCACATTCACCTTGAAACCCGCTCCACTGTAAACAGGTGTTGTAGCACAGCCGGGTAGCATTCGGCTACCCAGCTGGGACCCGATGATGAAGCATGACACCAACCAGGTTGGTGTGTGAGGGTTTTCTTAACAAACCTTCGAGGTGCCAGACATTTTATGTCAGACAGTCATTTTTTCCATATTTCTTGGCCGTCCTCTTTGGTTATATTGGAATATTGTACAAATCCGTGAAACATAGTTAACCTGTGATAAAATCTTAATTATATGGTACTATACCGGTTTTATGGTTAATAGAAGAGACACGAGTAGAAGTATAACTCGTTAGTCCGTTTCCCATGTTCAGGTCAACTCAGCACGCTCGTATCGCCTCATGTAACAAGGAGGTGTAACTCGAATCGAGTTATAAATGAATGTAATTTGTGTATTTAAACAACTGAAGAGATATTTGATGCGGTGTAGAATGTATAGTAACAAGTGCCATTACATAAAGTTGTATTGATATATTTATTTTCACGTTACAAAATGGCCGATAGTTTACAACACAGGTAGAGTGTAATTTGTAGTCCCATGTCTATTACCATGATTGTTTTAAATGCACGCTCTTGTTTGCCGTACGTTTCGTGTGATCAAGACAGTAATTGTCGAAACGCGTAACGAGCAATAAATGAGCTTCCTGCTTGGCATCCAAGACTTTGAGAGTGCGTTTTAATTGGAACAATTTGGATATTAATAGCCGGTTTTGGGTTTTCCGGCAGCACGCACCACCTAACAATGGGCTCGTTCCCGGAATGACCCTTCTTCGTGGATCTAAATACAGAACAAGGGATCGTGAGCCGGCCGCAAACTCCAGATTGGGAGCACGTACATCCAAGGATTACCAAGGATTCTTAGTTTCAGAGGTAAGCTTGGCCCCGGTGCCGTTTCACGTTAGGGGGGTTTGCTCTTGCAATCGTGCTCGGGCGGGCTCCCTTACGGGTGCGGTGGTTGGGACTGAGAACTTGCGTCTCTGACAGGGGTAGCGAACCGAGGAAAATATTTATAAATAACTGTTGGAACTAAATTCATCATACTAAGAGCACGAGTTTGACAAAATAAATAACCAATGCGGGAACTAAGTCTAAACTACATAGTCACTCTATAAGTCTCCTGATTCTTTGACGTTATTACCCCCGAGATCCTGGTGAAAACATTAAACACAGCGGCATTAGGAACCGCCAATTTTGTGCGGGAAGTCTGGAAAAAGTACGGAAGCCATAAGAGGGACACATGAGACGAAGGCAACAACGCCTGGTGATCCCTAAACAAGACGTGCAGTGCAGGCACAGAAAATAACATACAGTACTTTGTAAACAAACGAAAAATGGAGGAAGAAAATGAAAGGCGAAGGGCAGCGCAATCATTATTTGCACGCGCACCTGTTAAAGGGCGACCGACAGCAATAATAACAGCTGTAAACCAAGATAATGTACTGAATATACAACTCAGGAAATATGAAAAATTAAAAAAACAAGAAGTGTCTAAATGGTGGGAGGCCATCTCCCTCCAAGATTATGTGGACAAACAAATGATTCCACGTGGACTAAGGATATACATAACTCCCTCACATGAATCTCCTAACCCATGCATGTTGGAGGAGTGGGCAACAAATTCGGCCATGAGCTCTAAAAATATGCTAAGTATATTAATCAAATATGCATGGAAAGACAGAGAGAGAATACTTAAGGAAATATCAGAGATTGAAGATTTACTAAAGAAACATGATGAACAACAAAATATCAAGAAATTCAAAGAAGAATTAAAAGGAAGATTAATAAAACATGAGGAGGAAATAAAACAACGAAAACAAAGAAAATTACACAGAGATTGCACAGACTACGAAACAGGACGTATTCTTACTTATAGTCACAAGAATGACCATTTATACAATCAAACAATTACTATTCAGGATACAACTGAGGTAAATGAAACTGCAACATTGCAAAAAGAGGCCAGTGATTCAGACACGGATGTTTCAGTGCATACAGCTAGCTCGACATCAGAAGTGGAAATAATAACCCGTCAAGCAACTTTTTAGACGAGTTCAGAGTAATGAAGAAGAGTCGACAATCAGGGAAAGTGATGCCAACACCAACTCCACCAACTCGGGAAGAGGAAGAGGCCGAGGGAAAGGAAGAGGCAGAGGCAGGGGCGCAGTAAACAAAGACGTCTCAAACGGAAACACAGATCCAAAAAATACAGAGTCCATGGGAACAAGAAGAAGAGGCTCAAGGAAAATGCAATAATGATGGATACAAATATGGTAAATAAAACTATTGTTAATCTTTCATCTCGCACATTGACCCATTTTGAAAAAACTACTTTGTGCCTTGGATTAACATTTTGTCCTACAGAAATGTTCAACTATGCCAATACTCGAATAGATATTTTTAAATTTATAAGAAAAATTAAATTGAAAAAGTGGCATATGCTAAAAAACAGCAGAACTGAGTTGGACATCTTACAAATGGGCAATGAACCAACGCAATCGGGGCTTACAGTTGACGATGCCAGCATATTACAAACAGTACTAGATCTAGGAGGGCCATTTGAAACTAGCTCAGAAGAACAAAGCTGGTCAGACATTGTCACAGATAGGGCAGCATGTACTGCTTTTAAACCACGCTCAGTGTTTTATCCTAATTTGCCCTATGATTCAATCGACACTTTTCATGATATTGTTACAAAGGAATTGATCAAACGTAAACATGGTGTGAGTAACAACAAAACAATTAATTATAATTTGTCACACAAACAACGTAACATTATTTTATCATTGTCAAAGGACACCAGCATGGTAATACGTCCATCGGACAAAGGTGGAAACATTGTGTTGTGGGACAAACAATTGTATATTGATGAGGCAAAAAAACAGCTCAGTGATGTAAGATTCTATTGTACATGTAACACAGCCGCTTATAATGCTAGTATAACTACTACATGGCAGAAACTTTCAGAATGGCAAGAATCAGGCATCATTACATGGCCTGAATATTGTTTTCTAAAAGAGACTATCCAAAGTTGCCAATTTTGTATCTTTTACCAAAGATCCATAAACACCCTACTATCCCTCCTGGGAGGCCTATAGTTTCTTCTATAGGCAATGTTCTTGAAAACGTTTCTAAATATGTCGATCAATTTTTGAAAGAATACATTGTTGGTCTACCATCTTATGTGAAAGATACCAAAGACTTTCTTAATAAAATAGAAGGTCTTGTTTGGGAAGATAACTATTTTCTCATCACCCTGGACGTAAATTCATTATATACTATTATTGATCACGTCCAGGGGTAGAAGCATGCATGCATTACCTAGGCACTAGAAACATCATGTATTTGGAACATACTCGCATGCTGGCTGATATGATGATGCTATGTCTCAAAAATAACATCTTTATGTTTGATGGGGTGTTACACAGGCAGGTGCGGGGTACGGCAATGGGTACATGCTTCGCACCTAGTTTTGCTAACCTCTTCCTAGGTAAATGGGAAGAAGAGATTCGCCTGGACATGTCACTCAATGTAGATTTTGAGTCAGTAGTTATGTGGCTCAGATATATCGATGATTTATTAATAGTATGGAAAGGTACTGAAATTGAAGCCATATCTTTCATCGATAAACTTAATAACAACCAGTATAACATCAGTCTGACACACAACATCAGCAAAAGCAGGGTTGAATTTTTGGACACAAAGCTCGAAGTCATAGAAGGGAATCTAGTCACTAGTCTGTATAGAAAAGAAACGGCCGGCAATAGTCTTTTTCATGCCCTCAGTGGCCACCCAGAGACCCTCAAATGGAGTATTCCATATGGGGAGCTATTGAGGGCAAAAAGAAATTGCAGCACTAAGGAGAAGTATCTGAAGGAACAAGAAACCATGCTTGAGAGGTTCAAACTAAGAGGGTATCCAAAATGGGTCCTAAACAAAGCATTAGAAAAAATAGGTAATGTCAGCAGACAAGAATCACTTGAACTGACAAGGAATACTGACAAAACAGAATCAGAAACTAGAGTCATCACTACCTACAATAGTCAATCTAAGAGAGTACAGAAAATCTTGGCAGATAATTGGAACATTCTTCAGACAGATACTATTATAGGTCGAGAGGTAGGTGAAAGACCACTAATCACCTATAGAAAAGGGAGAAATTTAAGAGACATCCTTGTGAAAGGTGATATCACAGAAACAAAGAAAAATAATTTTCATGACCTCAAAGGCTTCTTTCCATGTGGGCATTGCAGGGCATGTAAATATAGTTATTCTGTCAAAGAGTTTAGTATTCCAGGGCGTACACAAAAGTGGAAAATCAATCAATTCCTTACCTGCAGCAGTAACTTTATAGTGTACATTTTAGAATGCCTGTGCAAACTAAGGTATGTAGGTAGCACTACATTTATGGCTAAGAAAAGAATCATGGAACATCTGAGAGCCATTACGAATGTAGATATGCACTACCCAATTGCTAGACATTTTCTAGAATACCATCAATCCAACAATTCATTACTTAGATTCTTTGTAATCGAACAGATAACTCTAGGGAATAGAGGAGGCAACAGAGAATTGGCCCTTAGACAGAAAGAATCCAAATGGATACTGGAGTTAGAAACAAAATTCCCGGGGGGCCATAATTTAAGTGATGAATTGGCCTCACACCTCCATGTTAACTGAAAATATATTATAGAATTGGTTTTACAAGAACTGTTGTTATAAGATACCGTTTCATTGTGAAAGTAATTGTATAATACTGTTTATTGTGTAAATATTGTTTATTTAATGAAACTGTACTGATTCTGTTTTTTATCTTATTCTTCTCATTCACAGGAGGAAAGGAAGGGACCCACCACTCTGCATGGTCACTTCACGGGTTCCCTACCCTTTTCTTCCCCGGGCTCGGGTGAACACTGAATCAGATAAGAGACTCTTTTGAAAATCGTTTCACTAGTTCAATTTATAATTCATATTTTATTTTATTATTTTGCACTTAATTTATGAACTTGGTTTATATAGACTCTGACCTTATGTACTAGCCAGTTGGCAAGTCCATTTTGAAACCTGCTGTTTGTATTAAATTCTCATAGTGTAATTAGCTCATACTAGAATATTATTCCTTTGCATTTCGTAACCACTGTGTGAGATATATGATGCGCATCTATAGGGGTATTACTGAGCATAATAACACATGTCTTGAGAGGCACTAGACCGCATGTATAATTTTCACAATATATAACCCCCTTATAATGATGAGGCTTTTGTACAGAAAAAACACAAAAACACCGTAGATATAATGGCTGAAATTCTTTATTATAAGATTGAGCATATGGGACACATGCCACTAGTGCTATTGGAATATTGTACAAATCCGTGAAACATAGTTAACCTGTGATAAAATCTTAATTATATGGTACTATACCGGTTTTATGGTTAATAGAAGAGACACGAGTAGAAGTATAACTCGTTAGTCCGTTTCCCATGTTCAGGTCAACTCAGCACGCTCGTATCGCCTCATGTAACAAGGAGGTGTAACTCGAATCGAGTTATAAATGAATGTAATTTGTGTATTTAAACAACTGAAGAGATATTTCATGCGGTGTAGAATGTATAGTAACAAGTGCCATTACATAAAGTTGTATTGATATATTTATTTTCACGTTACAAAATGGCCGATAGTTTACAACACAGGTAGAGTGTAATTTGTAGTCCCATGTCTATTACCATGATTGTTTTAAATGCACGCTCTTGTTTGCCGTACTTTTCGTGTGATCAAGACAGTAATTGTCGAAACGCGTAACGAGCAATAAATGAGCTTCCTGCTTGGCATCCAAGACTTTGAGAGTGCGTTTTACTTGGAACAATTTGGATATATATATATATATATATATATATATATATATATATATATATATATATATATATATATATATATATATATATATATATTTTTTTTTTTATCCAAAGGTGCCCAAAGCATCAAAAGCGCACTCGACTTGACAGAGGAAACCAAAGGTTTATTTCAAGAAAAACCGGCATTTGCATTCAATTTTATTTTCTTCTTCCCAACGCGTTTCAAGGCTCCTGCCTCTTAATCATGGGTAATTGGCATACACACAGCAGATGACTCAGAAAGTTTTCCCTCGCAGCATGTCTAATTTAAATACCCCCAGTGGGCTTTGCGCAGTGCGAAAGTAAGTCAATTTCATGCTGGGACTTGTAGTCCAAAAACAGAGTCACTTACGATTTTTAACCCTCCAGTGGGCTCCGCTGTGTACATGTTACATTTAGTCCATTATTGCCTCCAGTAGGCCATGAAGCTCGTGCAGGTATATATATATATTCACTGAAAAAACCACAGGTTTCAGGGACGTTATAGTTAGTTGGACATTTCACTCGTACAAAACCAGAGAAATTCGGCCGTTATAGTTAGTTGAGCAAAGTATAACTCGCGCCCCCGCAATGCACTGCTGATGACACCACATATTACATCACTCATGACATGCTCAGTGACATCACTGATGACATCTCAAATGACATCACTGATGACATCACTGATGACATCATCCAGTGACTGTGTGTTTCTGTAAAGTTTAAATATGTTTTATATATATATAGGCCAAGGTGTAGTGAAGAATGAGTGGGTGTATGACTTTCTGAATGGATGATTTAGTAGGTGCGTGACTGACTGTATAAGTGAGTGATTAAATGTGTCTTACTGAATGCATGGGTTAGTGACTAAACTGTGTGAATGTCTGTATCAGTCTGTCTGTTGGTGTGTAAGCGGATGCATGGGTTGGTGAGTAGCTACATGAGTGTCTATATGGGTTATTGATTGCTTGTCTGAGTATTTGTATGGGTGCCTGAGTGTCTGTGTGGGTGGGTGGGGGTGTGTGACACTGCATGTATCTGTGAGTGGGTGATTCACTGGGTGTATGGGTTCAAGAGGGCATCAATGAGGGGCTGTATGGGTGGGTGAGTGTGTGTATGGATGTGTTGGAGAGTGAATGGATGTCTCAGTGGTACATGTGTGAGTAACTACATATGTGAAAGGCAGTATATGTGAGTGTTGGAGTATATAAATGACTATATGTGAGAGTGAGCGATTGTGAGAGTGGCTGTGTGGATGAGTGTGTGCTTGTGTCAGTGATTGTATAAGAGAGTAAGTATGTGTTAGTATCTGTGTGAATAAGTGAGGTGGTGTGTGTATAACTGTATAGGTGAGTAAATGGGAGTGTGATTGATTCTTTGCATGACTAACTAGCTGTGTAAGTAACTCTATGGGTGAGTGGCGGTGTGTGAGTGTCTGTATAGGTGTATGAGTGCATATGATAGTGGCTGTATTGATGAGTGACTGCATGTATGAGTGACTGTATGGGTGAGTGAGTGGATGTGTGTGTAGACCTAGGAATCAGTGAGTGGGTATGTAGTAACTGGTATTGGTGTGTCTATGGTTTCGAGAATGGCAGTCTGTATTTTAGAGTGGGTGTATCAAAGGTTATATTAGGCTGTGAGGAGGTGCATCAGAGGATCACGTGGATGATGTCATCAGTGATGTCATCAGCGATGTCATTTGAGATGTCATCAGTGATGTAATCAGTGATGTCATTTGAGATGTCATCAGTGATGTAATCAGTGATGTCATCAGCAGTGCATTGCGGGGGCGCGAGTTATACTTAGCTCAACTAACTTTAACGGCCGAATTTCTCTGGTTTTGTACGAGTGAAATGTCCAACTAACTATAACATCCCTGAAACCTGTGGTTTTTTCAGTGAATATATATATATATGTATAGATAGATAGATAGATAGATAGATAGATAGATAGATAGATAGATAGATAGATATTTTAGGGAACACGTTGCACAGCAAAATTTGCATAACGTAACTTTAAGCAGCCCGTATTTTTTAAAGACGGTTTTACTCTGTTTTGCGTTGTTTCGAGATACGGAAATGAGTTTGTAAAGTGAATGTGTATGCAAATGGTTTTTATTAATCGTGCATAATAAATATTACTTACTTACTTACTTACTTGTCCACGGGACCTGAATCCTCTGTTGCGGCTGGCTCATCCTCATTGGGGGTAGAACGATTGTGGGTTACCCGGTTGGTAACCTCTCCCGAACCCTCTTTGCCTGAAATTGGGTCTGAAGTTGCTTCGGCCGGTAGAAAGGCCCCTTCTTCCGGAACGGCCAAAAACACTAGTGTTGAACACTCTTGCCATATTGCTTTGAGCTTTGTCCAAAGCTGTGAATGTAGCTACGTACTTTCCAATTCTCTTGATCATGTCTTCCTTAAATAGGAGGCCTTTGGGGTTTTATGAGGGTTCTTTGTCGGCCATATCGCCTAATTGTGGGTTAATTTTACTTAGAATGACTACGCCTTTCGGCGTTAAGTCTTGCATTGGCATTTCCTAAAAGAATCAAAGCCTTCTGGCTCCAACCCCAAAGTAGGTTAATATCTGGTTGGGTCCCATTGATATGGGTCTCCTCCACCATGTCCATTATTCTTGCTAAAGTGCCTAGGATGTCGAGGAGGCGGTCTTGGCAAGCTTTCAGGTATCTTTCCATGCCTTTTCTGGGATCTCTCCCCAGTTTTAAAAAAAAAAGGTGATAAGTTCAGGGTCCAGATTTGGTGTTAGGCAAACTTTTTCTTGGCAAGAAAAAATTACGTTTTTCCTTGGTTAACTAGACACCCAATTTCACATTCCTCAATCTCACTACCATATCAGTCACCCCACAGATATAGAAAGTAAACAATTATTAAAGCCCAAACAATAAGTCCAAAAACAATGTCCAAAGTAGAAATTAATACAAAATTTATTTAAAAAAGATACACTTGAGAGTTAAAAATATGCCATCATAAAATCCAAGTCATTGGTATATAATACATCTGATCAATCTTATTGATACTTGTTTTTCATACACAGGATCTGGCGGATGTAAATAATACTTTTATCTATCATCGAGAGAACGAAAAGATTATCTTGATAAAGATGGTGTAATTAATGAATTCCATCGAAACGCGTCGACGCTCAGTACTTACACAATTCGGTGGTTGACTGGTCCCATAGATACTTTTAGAACAGTGTGTATCGGGCTCTAGCCAACGTTTTTCTTACGAATGTGTTATAGCTCTTGACAAATTTAACTGTCTGTTATTTCTCTCTCGGGGGTTTGATTTAGTTCTGTTAATAGATTCCTGATTGTCCCATACCAAAAACACTAGGGACCACCAGTGTATGAAATTGTTATCTTTGTTTGATTTTTAAAATAAGATTGATCAGATGTATTATATAAAAATGATTTGGATTTTATGATGGCATATTTTTAACTCTCAAGTGTATCTTTTTTAAATACATTTTGTATTCATTTCTACTTTGGACATTGTTTTTGGACTTATTGTTTGGGCTTTAATAATTGTTTACTTTCTATATCTGTTGGGTGACTGATATGGTAGTGAGATTGAGGAATGTGAAATTGTGTGTCTAGTTAACCAAGGAAAAACTTAATTTTTACTTGTTAAGAGTACCCTATTTTCTTTGGTGAGACGAAGGGGTCCCTCTCTTTTTCCGCAAACTTTTTCTTGGACCACTGGTCTAGAGCATTCCGCTCTTAGGATATTTCGTGCCTCTTTTTCTAGGGGGTACCTTATACATTTTTTTATAAATTTGCCCACATGGTCTTGAGTCCACCATTCAGCACTTCTTGGGTGCCTAATGTTATGAGGGGAGAACATCTCCTGACCTAGGGGGTCGAATATTATCCCCTTAGAGGATGACGGACCCTCTTCTTCGGTGAAGAGGCCTTCTATGTCCGTGTCATCCTGATCTAGGTCAAGGATGTATTCATCAATTAAGTTGTCAGTCTGACTGCCCTGATCTTCCTGGAGGGGTGCCGAAAGGGTGTACCGTCGCTCAGAGGCCCGTCGTAGAGCTAAGCTCACGGTGAGCGAGTGAGGGAGGTAGACCTAGGGAACCAAGCGGACAATAATCATTAAACCGGAACCAAGCTGACAATAATTGTTAAACCATACTAACAATATTAAAAAGATACAATCAGAAATACGAGAAAGAGGGTTACCATAAATTGGAAACATCAAATGGTACACATTAAGGTTCAGAAAACAACAAGTTAGTAAAGGATATAAAATGAGATACTTATCAGCGTGGAGGCGCATTTAAAAGAGGCAGTCTATTCTGTGTGCATGCCTATTATATGTATAGAGGATTCTGTTCTGGAACTGTTTATTTTATAATGTATTACTTCCAAGTGCTGTGTGGAGTTAGCATTAAAGGAATAATGCATAATGGTAGCCTCCGGTCCTGTGATGAAATTTGTTGGCATGTATAGGAAAAGCATGCACAGATGATATATATATATATATACATCCTGTGTATGAAATAATAATGCTATCTTGGGCTGGTGATAAATTTACTTCATGTGGAATCATTTATTGTAATCTCTCGTGCTAATAATGAGTTTATTGTGTAATTAAGCTAGGGGGTTTTATGGTTCTGAAACGTAAATATGTGAATGGTAAATGTACATTCTGACTTTGATCTTTTCGTGTCCAAGTCAGTAAATTGTAGAATAATAGCGTCTTGGACTACCTTTTCAGGGACCAGCAGTGAACCGTTATGGGGAAGGTGTGTGTCACCTTCCGCCCACCCTTCAGTGCAGGCTCCACCATAATCTGTTACGTGTGACGACCTTGTCGTGACGCTGGAAGGTGGGCGGGACATCAGTCTGTTGTCATAAAGAGGCGGTGCTGCTAGATGGTGAAAGGTGAGGGTTGGTTCCTCCTCAGGGGGGAGGTGCAGAGGTGGCAGCAGCCTTTTAAGAACATTGGCGGATGTTGACTCTTCTCCACATGTTCCCACCACATCATCTTTTAAATTGGCCTAGCGGCGCATGCCTCATTTGGGGAGGGGGGGCCACACTGTGATGAACGCAGCAGCCTGTTAAGGTCTTGGTGAGCCTCAGGTTGTTAGCTAATATTTTTTTCATGCCTTTGCCTATCTTTGAAAGACCTGGTATTGGTCTGGTGGCTCAGTGCTTAATATGTAAAAAAATAAGTGCCAGGACCCTCGTTAGGAGGCCACTGCAACTTGCACCATCCATTGTCGCTGCCAGAGCTGCCGATGACTGTACCAACACAACTACTAACCATCACACTCCTACAAATGTGACAATTTCTATTCCAGGCTCCCAACGCTATAAGAATGGCTTGGGCGGCAGATATTAATCAGTGGTAATGTATACTGAATTATTAAACAACAGTTGTTGTGCTCATACCTAAATTAGGCAGACAGCACCACCACGTGGCAGGCTGTCATAAGCACCGGTGCTGACAATTAAGTCCCAGTGCCGAGAACCGGAAACCACCAGCTCAAATTAAATCATATTTTGTTTCCTTTATTCTTTAAATAAACATTCAATAAAAAAACAGTGTAAATGTCCATGTTTTCTAGTGCAGATTGTATATACCATAAGTCTCGCTTAATGCCCCTTCACCTGCTCACCTATCTCTAACAGCCCCATTTACTTCTCTGATATTACTGACGATTTGATTATAACGTGATATGAATGTTGAGTTAAGTCTTTTAACTCACTTGTTTTTCTGATCAGTAGATTTCAAGAAGATAGTAACTCTTAAATTCAAAGTATTAGCTTGATGGAAAACGTATTAAATAAAAAATACCGTTAGTCATACACTCTTTAGCCTATATATGGAGTTAAGAGACTGAAGCATTATACAAACGTACACAGAGTTTGGGGGTGGAACACTCTTGGTAATGTGCATGAAATGCTCAAGCACTGGTGAGTTGTTTCATGTTGGAGAATTTGCTGAAGCCTTTTAGGTAGTTTAATGCCCAACTTAATATTATAAAATATACAGATCAAAATGTTTAACTTATAAAGACTTTTTAATGCATTTCATTGACCAGAACTTAATAAAAAAGGTGTGATTAAAGAATACATTTTTGAAGAATCAGTTTCTTTATATCAACCACGAATGACTATGAAAACTACTATGACTATGAAATTCAATGCATTCAGGTTTAAATCTCAGAAGTAGTATTTGTCTCCCATTATAACCAAGTCTTTTTGAATAAATTAATCAGTTCTTCAGTGAGAACCAATACTAAGGCTATTGTAGGAAACTAGTATCTGCTTTCATGGTTACCCCCACTTTCTGTTCGTGATATTCTGTTTTCTGACTAGTCTGACTGGGATCCTGCTAATCAGGACCCCAGTCACTGTGCTTCCTCCCTAAATTTGACTTTGGTAAGTACTTTGGTACCTTCCCAATTGGCTACTGGTGTACCCAGGTAAGTCCCTAGTATATGATACTAAGATACCCAGGGCATAGTTACACCTGGGGTCTCCCATGGGCTGCAGCATGTATTATGAGAGACCACTCAAACTGTGACAACTGGCCTGCCATTGCAGCGTGTGTAAGTTGGTGCTCGCACCACTTACAACAGATATACGTTTCCTTAAATCTGAGATCACTGCACTTAAAACCTATAAGTTACCCCTAAGGCAAGCCTTTCAGTCCTGAAGGCATGGTGCTAGGTTATAAGTGTGAGGGTGTCCTGCATGAGCAGCACACCTCCTTTAAACCCCGGTGTCGATTCTCCGGGTTATGTAAGAGCGGTCAGCCATTTAATACATATAGTGGACATCAAGTCAATTACAAGATGTCTAACTATATACTGGCTGCACCGAAACCAGTCATGTTTGGTATCAAACATGTTGGAATCCTACCCTAACACCGATTCAAGTGTTGGATGTAGGATCCCATGTACTGGGGGGCTCCCCTAGGGAGCCCCCATGTATTCCCGGTACCAGCCTTCCAGGGTCTAACAGCAAGCTAGTGCTGCTCCCGACCACAGACACGATTCTGCCCTCCTGCTGCTGAGATGAGCTTGAGCAGGAGAAGGTAGAATAATAGGTTTCCCGTCACAGGAAGGAGTGACCACCTCTCAGACAGGACTTAGTGTATTGGGCTGGGGTGGGGGTGCTTGCCAGCGCCACCAGACTGCTTTGAAGGGCACATTTGGTGCCCTCCTTGCATACTCCAGTTTGAGCCAGTTCAGGGAACCATCGGCTCCCGCTCTGGTGTGAAACTGGACAAAAGACATGGGAGTATCCTCCCCTCTGTTCAGCCCCTCCTCTGGGAGGGATTCTTGAATCGTCCCAACCCTTTCCCTAGGACACTTAAGGGCTTACCTATGGATGGCTCTTCAGATTCGTCGTGGGAAAAGATTCAATTCCGAAACCACTTCAACTTCAACGGCTGGGCACCTTGGACTTCGTTGGACTTCGCCTGGAACCAAGACTGCATCAAGGAAGACTCCTGCTGCTCCTGGTCTCGTCGTCCTGCCAGTCTTCTGCATCATCTGTGCCTGTGATTCATCCAGGTTCTTCTCCAGGCCTGTGGGCATCAAAGACACCCGAAGTAATCTCCCTTAGAGTGAAGGAGTCACTCCCCTGCATCTGCAGGCACCGCAATTAAGCTGACCGGTCTGCTGCTCCTGATGACCCACGGATTCCAAAAGGCTCAGCAACACAGGTGGTGGTTCTGCAACTCCGTCAAGGCCTGCACTATCTTCTCAGCAAGTTTGAGGCCAGTATCCCTCGTCGGAACCGCTGGAATAGAACCCCTGTGCACCCCGTTGACTTGCCTTTGCCAAGGCTTGTTGAATCTGTCCTCCAGAGATCTTCGGGCTACAGGAAGCTCCAGCCTCCAGCATCTCTTCCTGCCAAGATTTTTGTACTCACTGCATCCTCTGGACCATGGGCCTACATCTTTGGTGAGCTGCTCGAGGTCCTCTTGCGACTCCTGTGCGTTCGGCTTGTGGGTCCTCTTGTGTTCTTCTTTGGCTTCAGTGGGCTCACCTGCTTGCTCAGGCATGTTCGGACTCTCCTGCACTTGGTAAGTCCCTCGGACCTTGCTGGTCCCAACGCTGCACCTTTTTTGTTTTCCACGTCTGTTGCTGCTGCCAAGGCTTGTTGGTGCCCTCGACGGACACCGACCCCTTGGTTCTTGACTTCTGACATGGGACAGCACATGAATGGCTCCTGGCCTTCCACAGCATTGCCTGGTCCTCACAGCTGTAGCAACATGGTCTCCGTCATCGGTGGTCATTGGTCTACCGTGCCTCCTGGTCACTCCCCAGTGGCATAGACTCTGTCCCCTCTGTTTGCAGGTACTCCTCTTCAAGAATCCATCCTTGGATTCCACCGGACTCTTTCATCTTCTGCGCCAGAGGCATCATTACTGAATGGCTCCATTGTGGTCTACGGCGGTTTCCGACTTCACTTCATACCTATGCACCCGGCTTCCCTGGTGTAGGTATCATGGTTCCTGGGGTATCCATGTGTGAGGTGCCTCTCCAACCTTCCATCTTCCACTGGGTTTCTTCAGGGTCCACTGGAAAGGGTCCTTCTTCTTAAAAACTGCAACCACGGCTTTCCTGTTGACTTGCATGAGTACGTGGCTGTGTTTCCACTCTGCACACAGCCTTGGTGGGGTTCCTGGGTACTTACTTTGGGTGGTTCCTTGGGTCCCCAGCTCTTCTGAGTCATCTGGTCCAAGTCTCAACTTCGGTCGCAGTTTGCATTCCACTTCTTTAGTGTATGGTTTGGTCTCCCCCTGGAGACCACTGTGTATTTGTGCTTACTTGCCTGTTTCCATTTGAAATATTGTGGGTATTGTGTTGATATCTCCGGGTAGGAGATATACCAATGTGTTAGTGAGTGTGTATAATAAATATAACTATTTTTTATAACTACACTGTGTGGTTATTTTTCGCTTAACCTACACTATATGATTAGTTCTGGTAAAACAAGCTGCTTAACTAAGCCTGAAGGCTGCTTTCCACAGCTACCACTTAGAGAGCTTTCTGTGGTTGCCTGAGACCACTGAAATCACCATATAGGTTGTCTGGATTAGTGCAAGGTTCTTCACTTAAATAAGTGTGCACCATATACAGGGCCGGACTGGGAGCCAAAACCGGCCCTGGCAAACTGATCGGCCGGCCCCCTATGGGGGTGAGGGGGGAGTGCGGCTGAGCTGTTTTCTTGGTCCGGTTTTGGCCGATTTTGTTTCACGGGGCCGATATTGTCGGCCCCAGGTAACAAAATCGGCCCCCCAGGGGTCCAAAACCGGCCCCCACCCTGGCGGCCTACCAGGGAAACGCCCGGTGCCCCCTACGGCCAGTCCGGCCCTGACCATATACTAAGCCAGCCTCCTACATTGGTGTGCAGCGGTTGGGGTTTAAGCCTGCACTGTTTTACTAGCTAATATAGATGTGGATTAAATGAAAAAATATCACTAACATTAGGCACATATCAAAATATTTTTGTAAACAAGTACGTTCTACTGAACTTTTAGATTGGTTGTTAACAGCCTAGCACAACCCTTTCTCCAGTCTTTGGAAGTTTTGCTTTCACTAAGGTAGGTAGGTAGGTGCAGCACCACACTACACCTAGTCACCATGTCTTCAGTTATGGAACTGAGTGGGTCCCAACCCTCGAAATACAGTGGTCTTAAGTTCCAGGAACTAAGGACCCTGTGTACCTATAGAAAATTGAAGGCAGGTAGTAACCCCACCAGTAAGCACCTCTTAGAGCTGCTTATCCAATATGACCTCCAAAATCCTGATAGGTCAGAAGGGCAGGACAAAGTGGGTGGGGATGCTCCAGAAGATGGGTCAGGAGGGGTTGCCCTTTAATTCTGAGCATGACCAGGAGGAGTCTGATGACTCCACCCTGGTGAACTCTGATCCCCCAGGGAATAGTACTGATAGTACAGAGTGAGTCTCTAGAGGTAGGGCCACCTTTGTTCCTCCTGGGAGGATGCAGAGAATTCAGGGGAGGTCTAGATCCTCCTCTTTCAATCCCAATGCTTCTGTTATTTCCATAATGCCATAGGGACCTCTATCTCTAGCAAGAGGGAGGACTCCTTAGAGAGGGAATACCACCTGATCAACCTTGAGAGAGTTAGACTTGAGCTCAAGCAAGAACAGTTGGCCCCTGATAAAGAGACCCTGAAAGTCCAGAGGGCTAGGAAGAATTTGGGACTAGAGTCCCATGGTGGCAGCACTAGTGTACCTAGGGTCAGGGAACCATCCTTTGATACTAGGAACCTGAGCAGGATAGTCCCTCCTTACCAGGAGGGGTATGATATCCATAAATGGATCACTGCTTTAGAGAGGGCCTGTAAAGTTCAGAAGGTCCCTCAAGGGCAGTGGGCAGCTTTCCTGTGGCTCTCCTTTGGTAACAAAGGTAGACACAAGCTCCTCACTGTTAGAGAAGAGGATTCTGATAATTACTCAGTCTTAAAGAGTGCCCTCATAGATGGATTTGGTTTAACTACTGAACAGTACAGAGTTAAGTTCAGGGACACACAGAAGGCACACACCCAGGACTGGGTAGATTTCATAGACAATGCTATTAAGGCTCTGGAAGGCTGGCTTCATGGAAGCAAGGTACAGGACTATGAGGGGTTGTGCAATTTGTTGATGATGGAGCACATCCTTAATAATTGTCAGAATCAACAACTGCACCCGTACCTGGTGGACTCTGATCTGACCTTTCCCCAAGAATTGGGAAAGAAGGCAGACAAATGGGTCCGTACCAGGGTTAAGCAGAAAAACAATGGTGGTGGGGATGACCAGAAGAAGCAAGATTCTTCCAACGCCCAAGTGAAGAGTGGGGAGAAGGGTAAAGACAAAAAGGAGTCTTCACAAAGTCCCCAAACACCTGCCTCTGGGGATGAGTCCCAAAACTTCAACAACTCTAAAAAGAAGCCTTGGTGCTACCTGTATAAGGAGAAAGGACTTAGGCGAAGGGATGCTAATTCTCCTCAGCCAGCACCAAGGAAGCTACTACCACTGCTCCTAAGGCCACTAGACCCCCCTAGCACCAGTACAAGTGGTAGTACAGCTCCCAGGGGATTAGTAGGGTTAACCGTGGGTTCTGAAGTGGGTTCTGGCCTAGCCAGAACACCCACTCAGGCTGTCCTTGTCTTTGACAGTGGTATGGATCTTGCCACTTTACTTGTAAGTCCCACTAACTTGGGCAATCACAGGCAACAGCCTTTCATTAATGGTCAAGAGGTTATGGCTTGCAGGGACACAGGGGGCAGAGTCACTATGGTGACAGAGAAACGTGTGTCCCCTGAACAGATCATACTTGGTCAACTGTACCAAGTGACCAACACCAGCAATGTCAGGACTGATCACTCCTTGGCAGTTGTTAATCTCAGTTAGGGAGGGGTAACTGGCCCTAAAAGAGCTGTAGTCTCTCCAGACCTACCTGTAGATTGTCTGTTGGTCAATGATTTGGAAACTCCAGACTGGTCTGAAGTAGAGTTCAGGACACATGCAGGGATGATGGGAATCTCTGCCAGTACATTTGCTGTCACCAGGGCTCAGGCCAAACAGCTAAGCACTGAGGGAGCACTGAATCCTGAAAAAATGGACCAGCTGGCTCCTAAGAGAAGAAGCAGGAAGGGTAAGGAATTATCCTCCTCCCAAACTACCAGTGAGAGTCTGTCTCCTGAGGGAGATGATCTCAGCCTCTGTGACGGAACTGCCCCAGAGGAACTTGGGCCTGACCAGGCAGAGTTCTTTGGGGCAGGAGGCCCTTCCAGGGCAGACTTGAGTTTGGAGCAGAAATCCTGCCTCTCTCTTGAACAGCTCAGAGAGCAAGCTGCTGCTGAGGAGGCAGGGGGTCTCAGTGGGTCCCATAGGATCTATTGGGAAGATGGGCTCTTGTTCTTTGAGTGCAGAGACTCAAAGCCTCGTGCCACCAGGAGGTTGGTAATACCTTAGATGTTCTGGGGTTTTCTCCTATCCCTAGCACATGACATTCCCCTTGCTGGACATCTTGGGTAAAGCAAGACTTGGGACAGGCTTGTCCCTCATTTTCACTGGCCCCACATGTCTGAAGACACCAAGGAGTTTTGTCACTCCTGTTTCACTTGCCAAGCCAGTGGTAAGTCAGGTGGCACTACAAAGGCCCCCTTAATTCCACTCCCAGTGGTTGGAGTTCCCTTTGAGAGAGTAGGGATAGACATTGTTGGTCCCTTAAACCCTCCAACTGCATCTGCACACAGTTACATCCTAGGGGTGGTGGACCATGCCACTAGGTATCCAGCGGCTATTCCCCTTAGGACCACTACAGCTCCTGTAGTGGCTAGGGCCCTTCTGATAGTCTTTTCCAGAGTGGGTTTCCCTAAGGAGGTCTTAACAGACAGAGGTACAAACTTCATGTCTAGTTGCATTACTGCCATGTGGAAAGAGTGTGGTGTAAACTACAAGTTTACCACACCCTACCATCCACAGTGCAGTGGGCTTGTTGAAAGGTTCAACAAGACCCTTATGGGTATGATCATGGGACTCCCAAAAAAGCTCAGGCAAAAATGGGATGTCTTACTACCCTGCCTTCTCTTTGTCTACAGAGAGGTTCCTCAGAAGGGGGTGGTCTACAGCCCATTTGAACTTCTGTTTGGCATCCAGTTAGGGGTCCATTGTATGTGGTTAAGGAGGGCTAGAGCAGCCTCTCAAATCTCCTAAACATGATATTGTGGATTATATCCTTGGCCTGTGTTCACGTATGGCTGAGTACATGAAGAAGGCCAGCAAAAACCTTGAGGCCAGTCAGGAACTTCAGAAAGCTTGGCATGACCAAAAGGCTGTACTGACTGTTTACCAGTCAGGACAGAAGGTGTGGGTGTTGAAGCCTGTGGCCCCAGCAAAAAAAGGTGAGGTCACCTATTTGGTTGACCTAGGTACTCCTAGAAGTCCCCACACGGTACTTCATGTGAACTGCCTGAAGCCTTTTGCTGACAGGGCTGACATGAGCTTATGAGGGACAGGAGGAAGAGAGTGACCCTCTCCCTGATCTCCTCTCTCAGGACTCTGTTGATAGGTCAGCTGATGGAGTAGCCTTGGAAGGCAGCCTCACTGACCAACAGCAAGTTTATTGCAGGAGGGTCCTCAATCAGTTTACCCACGTGTTCTCGCTGACTCCCAGTCAAACCACCTGGTGTACCCATGAAGTGGACACAGGTGACAGTCTGCCTGTGAAGAATACAATTTACAGAGCCTGACCATGTCAGAGATTGCATCAGGACTGAGGTCCAAATGATGTTGGAATTGGGGGTCATTGAGCCTTCGGATAGCCCTTGGGCTAGTCCAATGTTCCTTGTGCCAAAACCTCATACCCAAGATGGTAAGAGCGAGATGAGGTTTTGTGTAGACTACAGAGGCCTCAATGCAGTCACTAGGGCTGATGCCCATCCAATTCCTAGGGCAGATAAGCTAATTGATACTCTGGCCTCAGCCAAGTATCTTAGTACATTTGACCTGACTGCTGGCTACTGGCAAATCAGACTCTCTGAGGATTCCAAGCCAAAAGCAGCATTATCAACCCCTAGTGGGCATTATCAATTTATTGTAATGCCTTTCGGCTTGAAAAATGCACCTGCCACATTTCAGAGGTTGGTGAACAACGTACTCACAGGTCTGGAAGCATATAGTGCAGCATATCTAGATGATATTGCTGTCTTTAGTTCCACCTGGGAGGATCAACTGGTAGACCTCAGAAATGTTCTGGAGGCCCTGCAAAAGGAAGGCCTCACTATCAAGGCCACAAAGTGCCAGATAGGGCAGAGCAAGATTATATACTTGGGTCACCTGGTAGGTGGAGGCCAAGTTCACCCATTAGAGAGCAAAATCCAGATCCTAATGGACTGGGTTGCTCCCACCACCCAGACTCTAGTCAGAGCTTTCTTGGGCCTGACTGGGTACTACAGGAGGTTTGTTAAGGGATATGGGTCCATTGTGACTTCCCTTAATGATCTCACCTCCAAAAGGATGCCTAAGAAAGTTCAGTGGACAGTTAGCTGTCAAAAGGCATTTGATAACCTGAAGCAGGCCAGGTGCACTGCTCCCGCTCTGCAAAGTCTTGAATACTCCAAAACCTGCATTGTCTAGACAGATGCTTCTGAGATAGGGGTAGGAGCTGTTTTGTCACAACTTAATGCAGAGGGCTAGGACCAACCAGTAGCTTTTATAAGCAGAAGGTTGCCACCCAGGGAGAAACGTTGGTCAGCTATTGAGAGGGATGCTTTTGCTGTGGTCTGGGCCTTGAAGAAGTTGAGGCAATACCTGTTTGGTACTCACTTCATTGTTCAGAAAGAACATAAGCCCCTCTTATGGCTTAAACAGATGAAGGGTGAAAATCCCAAACTTTTGAGGTGGTCCATTATCCCTACAGGGGAAGGACTTTTCTGTGGAACGCAGACCTGGGAGTAAGCGTGCCAGTGCAGAAGGACTCACCAGATATTTCCACTTAGAAAATGAAGACTCAACTGGGCAAGGTGAGTCTCATCTCCTTTCGTTTGGGGAGGGGGTAGTTGTGTAGGAAAGTAGGATCTGCTTCTGACTGGTCTGACTGGGATCCTGCTAATCAGGACCCCAGTCACTGTGCTTCCTCCCTAAATTTGGCGATGGTAAGTACATTGGTACCTTCCCAATAGGCTATTGGTGTACTCAGGTAAGTCCCTAGTATATGGTACTAAGGTACACCAGAGGTCTCCCATGGGCTGCAGCATGTATTATGACACCCATGAGAAACCACTCAAACTGTGATGACAGGCTTGCCACTGCAGCCTGTGTAAGTTGGTGCTAGCACCACTTACAACAGATATAAGTTTCCTTATATCTGAGGTCACTGCACTTAAAACCTATAAGTCACCCCTAAGGCAGGCCTTTCAGTCCTGAAGGCAGGGTGCTAGGTTATAAGTGTGAGGGTGCCCTGCATGAGCAGGATGCCCCCTACAAACCCCTGAGTCAATTCTCTGGGCTTTGTAAGAGCGGTCAGCCATTTAATACATATAGTGGACATCAAGTCAATTATGAGATGTCTAACTATGTATTGGCTGCACCTAAACCGGTCATGTTTGGTATCAAACATGTTGGAATCCTACCCCAACACCGATTCCAGTGTTGAATGTAGGATCCCATGTACTGGGGGACTCCCCTAGGGAGCCCCCCTGTATTCCCGGTACCAGCTTTCCAGGGTCTAACAGCAAGCTAGTGCTGCTGCCGACCACAGACACGATTCTGCCCTCCTGCTACTGAGCTGAGCTCGAGCAGGGGAAGGGGAAAGATGGACAATAGGTTTCCTGTCACAGGGAGGTGTGACCACCTCCCAGACAGGACTTAGTGTATTGGGCTGGGGTGGGGGTGCTTGCCAGCGCCACCAGACTGCTTTGAAGGGCACATTTGGTCCCCTCCTTGCATACTCCAGTTTGAGCCCGTTCAGGGAGCCGTTGGCTCCCGCTCTGGTGTGAAATTGGACAAAGGACATGGGAGTATCCTCCCCTCTGTACCACCCCTCCTCTGGGAGGAAGCCTTGAATCGTCCCAACCCTTTCCCTAGGGTACTTAAGGGCTTACCTGTGGGTGGCTCTTCAGATTCATCGTGGGACAAGATTCAAATCCGAAACCACTTCAACTTAAACCATCTGGGCCCCTTGAACTTCGTTGGACTTCGCCTAGAACTGAGACTGCATCAAGGAAGACTCCTGGTCTCGTCGCCCTGCGTATGTGCCTCTGCTTCATCCAGGTTCTTCTGCAGGTCTGTGAGCATCAAAGACACCCAAAGTAATCTCCCTTGGAGTGAAGGAGTCACTTCCCTACATCTGCAGGCCCCACAATGAAACTGACCAGTCTGCTGTTCCTGAGGTCCCACGGACTCCGAAAGGCTCAGCAACACCGGTGGTGGTTCTGTAACTCCCTAGAGGCCCGCACTATCTTCTCAGCAAGTTTAAGGCCAGTATCCCTCGTTGGAACTGCTGGAACAGAACCCAATTGCATCACGTTGACTTGCCATTGCCAAGGTTTGTTGACACTGCCCTCCAGAGATCTTTGGGCTACAAGAAGCTCCAGTCTCCAGCATCTCTTCCTGCCAAGATCTTTGTCCTCACCGCATCCTCTGCACCGTGGGCCTACATCTTTGGTGAGCTGCTCAAGGTCCTCTTGCGACTCCTGTGCCTTCGGCCTGTGAGTCCACTTGAGGGTCTTCTTTGGCTTCTGTGTGCACCCCTGCTTGCTGGGGCCTGCTCTGACTCTCCTGCACTTGATGAGTCCCTCGGACCTTGCTGGTCCCAAAGCTGCACCTTTTTCATTTTCCACGTCTGTTGCTGCTACCAAGGATTGATGGTGCCCCCGCCGGACACCGACCCCCTGGTTCTTGACTTTCGACATGGGGCAGCTCGATAACAGCTCCTGTTCTTCCACAGCATCGCCTGGTCCTCACAGCTGCAGCGACAAGGTCTCCGTCATCACTCCTCAATCTTCCGTCATCGGTGGTCATTGGTCTACTGTGCCTCCTGGTCACTCCCGAGTGGCATAGACTTTGTCCCCTCTGTTTGCAGGTACTCCTCTTCAAGAATCCATCCTTGGATTTCACTGGACTCTTTCACCCTCTACGCCAACGGCATCTTTACTGAAGTCCTCTATTGTGGTCTACAGTGGTTTCCGACGTCACTTCAAACCTGAGCACCCGGCTTCCCTGGTGTAGGGTTCCTGGTTCCTGGGGTATCCACGGGTGAGGTGACTCTCCAACCTTCCATGGGTTTCTTCAGGGTCCACTGGGAAGGGTCCTTCTTCTTAAAAACTGCAACAGTGAACTTCCCATTGACTTGCATTGAGTACTCCGCTATCTTTCAACTCTGCACACAGCCTCCGTGGGGTTCGTGGGTACTTACTTTGGGTCCCCAGCTCTTCTGAGTTTTCTGGTCCAAGTCTCGACTTTGGTCGCAGTTCGTATTCCACTTCTTTAGTAACCCCGGGCGGAGACCTCCGCTCTGCCCGCGGAGTGTGCAGAGATTTGCCTACTCCGCGTTCCGCTGAGAACGCGGAGAAGGCAAATCTCCGCACACTCCGCAGCGGAGCGGAGTTGGCCAGCCCCCGCCTCCACCCCCCCTATTATAACAGTAATTAAACATTAATAAAAAATAAATTTAAAACCACTTACCTGTACTGCGGCGTCCCCGGGCTGCCGTCCTCCTCTTCCTCGCCGTCTCCCTAATCCTTGTGAAAACTGCGCAGGCGCCCGCGCATGCACATTTCTTGTGAGAAATGCGCGGGCGCGCGCGCATGCGCAGTTTTCACAAGGATTAGCGAGACGCGAGGAAGAGGAGGAGGGCAGCCCGGGGGCGCCGCAGTACAGGTAAGTAGTTTTAAATGTATTTAATGTTTAATTACTGTTATAATAGGGGGGTGGCGGAACGGAGCGGAGTTCCACTGAGTTTGTTTGCAACTCCGTGGACCTCTGCGTAGCCCCGCTACGCACACTACACCCAGGGTTATTCTTTAGTACATGGTTTGGTCTCCCCTTGGAAAGCACTGTGTATTTGTGCTTACTTACCTGTTTCCATTTGAAATATTGTGTGTATTATGTTAATATCTCCAGGTAGGAGATATACCAATATGTTAGTGAGTGTTTATAATAAATATAACTATTTTTATAACTACACTGTGTGGTTCTTTTTCATTTAACCTACACTATATGAGTAGTCCTGGAAAAACAAGCTGCTTAACACTCCTTCTGGACTAAGCCTTAAGGCTGCTCTCCACAGCTACCATTTAGAGAGGTTTCTGTGGCTGGCTAAGACCACTAAAATCACCGTAAGGGTTGGCTGGATTAGTACAGGGTGTTTATTATATCTTTAGATATGGGGTAAAGCCACTAACCTTAATGGGCTGCAGGGGGTAGTTTCTGTTTACCCATTTTACCTGGCACCTCTAGAAAATGAACCATCTCATTTAATGTTCCATTTATGCTTTTCATGTTCGCAAACAATTATTAACATTTAGATTAGGAATCCCAGGCGATGTATGTACATGTGTATGTCCATGTGTATATCCATGTGTATGTACATGTGTATGGAATGGCTTTTTTTCTGGACAAACCTAGCCGGGGAGAAAGAATCCCGACCCCCTGGGCAGTGCCTAATTTGAGCCAGTGATTTCCAGTGCTCGGTGCTGGCACCTAATTGTCAACACCGGCACTTAAGACAGTGTGCCATCTGGTGGCGCTGTTTGTCTGATTTAGAGATGAGCACAACAACAGTTGATCGTTCGTTCAATACTCATTATAAATTACTAATGCCTGCAGCCCAAGCCATTCTTATAGCTTTGAGGGTCTGGAATAGCCTGAATTGTCACACTTGTAGGCGTGTGATGGTTAGTAGTTGTGTTGTAACTGTCATTGGCAGCGCTGGCAGGAGCAATGTGTGGTGCAAGCGGCAGCAGCCTCCTGAGAGGGCCCTGGCACTTATTTTATTACAAATTAGGCACTGCCCCTGACCTATGATTCATTATCTTTTACAATGAGGCATACTATTCGGAGAGGAGTTGCTCCTTACCGTAGGGAGGTAGGATTCTCTGAAGAGGTGCTTCCTTAGTTCCTTTCTGAATTTGAGGAGGGTCGGAGCAGTTCTGATGTTTCTGCTGATGTCGTTCTAGATCTTGTGTGTATTGATGGATTGCCTTCTGTTTTTTTTTTGTATTTTTCACATTTTTCTTCTTCCGCTCTGGTGAAGACTCGGCTCCAGGTATAGCACTGTCTGTCTGAGGTAGTTACTTTCTCAGCCAAGTATGAGCTGTTTCTCCTTTGTTATAGCTTTAACACCCTTTCTCAATTGACTTTAATCTATTTTATCTATCTTCTATCCTCTTACGTCAGTTCCGGAAACTTATACGTTTATTAAATATTTGTTCTGTATTGCTCATTTTATAAGTACAGCTAATAAACCTTTAAAGCTTCTCTGGAATCCTTCCTAAATATATTTGAGAATCTAATTTGAGGCAGCCTGCTCCAGGTTAACTCACATCATGTTAAACGACACTATGTGTTTCAGCACATCCATGCTTGCATGCCACCTTTTAACATGGAGGCTGCAGCTCGTCTCTTCGCCTGCTGAGTGAATAGGCTTACGTTGGCCAGAAGTACATATGTGCTCTTGTGACTGACCCTACGTGTCATCTTTGTGAGGATGAACTGGTGTTTTGCAGACAACAAACTATCGCCATGGATATTTGGGAGGTATAACCTTTCAGCCAAAAAAACACACTTTGTACTAATAGCGATGACAACTATTGTAAAATCTTTTATGTTTTTACTCTAATGTGTCCAATCTGCTTCCTACCTTCTATTTTTCAGTGTCTCTGAATGTTGGATCACTGTTATGTCCATGTACGCTATGTGCCCTCTACTCTGTGTAGTGCCCCGCATTACCAAACCTTACAGTTTGAAAGAAATTCCATCGATGGTTTCATGTTTACTGCAGTAGCCCATCTTTTCTTTCTTCCCTTTTCTTGGGACATACTAAAAGGATCATTGGGGATGATGGACTGCATTCTCTTAAGTGTCCACTGGTGGCAGTGTGGTTTAATGTTTACATGTACAAAGTGAATGTTAACTCTCTTCAGATTCACTGGCTTCTGATATGTGCCTTTAAGAGACACCGGTTAATCATGTAATTACCTAACTTCACTGTAGTCTATTCTGCCTCTAACCTCTTCGTCTGCCCATTTAACCTCTTTCAAGATATTTGAAGTGAGGTGTAGATGAGGTAGGCACAGAGCCACCTTTAAATAGACTCAGTAGTGGGCTAAACCAGTGACAGAATTCAAGCTGGTCTCCCATTGCTAGCCAGACTCAGATAGCCCTTACCAGCGAGACAATTGGGGGTATAGCCTCTGGTATTGCAACTAAATGTAAATGGGCAGCATGGCTTACTTTGGTACTCATTAGATGCCAGAGTTGTCAGCGTTTAATCATTTCTCCTGCGCATCACCTCCCTTTTTTAATTACCCTTCTTTCTGGCCATTCCTTACTTTCCTAATTAATCCCTAAAACGCCACCTCTATTTTTTCCTCTCTCTGCCTCCCTTCCCCATATCCAATACTTTTGTCTCAGATGGATGTCGCATTCCCCACATACACCAATTGAAATTAGAATTAAAAAGGTAGATTAATAGAAAAGTGGAGGCAAAAAAATTAAAATTAGAAAACTAGACTACAAAAAAAAGTAGAATATACAAAGATTGAAAGGGAAGTGAACAAATGGATGGGTTAGATTTGGGGTGAGCGATGGGGTTGGTGAGAAGGTCAGGCTTTGGGTTTTGGTTTGAGTTAGGGTTGTAGTAGGTTTGAGGGATGTTGTAAGTTAAAATCTACTGGTTCGAGTTTAGGAAACTGCTGAGAGTCAGGTTTAGAAATGGAGTTCAGAGGGATGCTATATGGGACTGCACAAGCGATAGCTTGTTACCATTAAGGGGCTGAGTTTGTGATGGTGGTAGAGTAAACAATGGTGTGCTGGAAGGTGTAATGGTTAGTGTTAATGTTGGAATAGGATTAGGCAATAGTATTTAAGTAAGAGATGTGGTTCTGGTTGGGTTAGGTTTAGGGGGTTGGGTTACAGTAATTAAATTTGCAAGTTATGGTGTCAGGGGTGGTGTTAAAGTGGTGTCAGAAACGTCAAGGGATGAAGTCCTGGAGATATACCCCAGAAAATGGCAAAAGCTGCATCATGTAAGGGAAAAGTTAGTGTAGGGTTAAAGAGGGCGTAACAGTGAGGTTTTAGGTAAAAGGCACACGTATGTTGATGTACAGTTCACAAATGTAGTGAAAATATTCCACTTTTTTTTTTTTTTTTTTTTTACCTCTACCCGTTTGTATTTTCTGTAGGCATACATGGTATCCACAACTTTTTATGTCGCTTTTTTATGTCTACTTTTTTTTAATCTAGTTTTTTCATTCAGAACTTTTCAGATGCCATTCTTATGCCCAAGCCATGCCTGTTTCAGGTAGAATTAACTTAACGCAGAAAGCAAAATATTACAAAGTCCTCACGATTCCTCTGCCTATCTGGCTGCCAAGCTGAGCATCTTCAGTGGCTCTGGACACACCTGCAGCCAGGTCCGCATCATACTGGAAAGAACAAAGTTCAAAAGAGCGAAATCAAGGGCACTGGCCTTCTTCGTCAATGTACTGGGGATCTGGAAAAATATCTTCATATCCATCAGGCTCCTATGCGGGAAAGAGCGTAAGACAATCTACTTTAAGGAACACCACATCATGATGAAGACAGTACCACCCTACTTCCACTCTTACAACCCTACTACCCCTCCAATCACTCGTTGACTGTATTTCTCCAGAGCTCAGCGGCCTTCCGGCCAAGTTTGGGCTATACAAGTACCACGTACAACATACATACCTTGATTACACACATATCCCACCCTCCTTCACCACCCCCTCAAATAAATGACGACATTACAAGTTGCGGATGGAATGACTTTTTTTTAAAACATATTCAAACTATTCAGGACAAAAATGGTACAATGTTTGACCCCGTTCATTTTAGATACATAAATAAATTTTTTATAAATATCTCTTTTATAAACAATATAAATAGCTTTACAACATAAATACGGAACGCACAACATGAATTTACAACAGCACTGGTATACAGCTGGTTTTGACAGTCTCTGACACACTGGCCCCGCCATCTTGTGAGTGTGTGAATAGAACTTTGTCCTCATTGGGCGGCTAACGTACGGATGGGACCTATCAGAACAGCAGGCGATGCGACTCCTCGTACCGGCAAATGAAAGAGCTACAAATGACAAAAACAAGATGGCCGCCTTTATTTCCGCTTGGCATTTCCTGTGATGGAGATCGGCGCGAGGTTCGGGTGCCTGAAGGGGGCGATGGCCCAAGGTTGTCTTTAGAAAACCGTTGTCAGTTGATAGAGCTGCATGAAGTAAAAACAAGATCACAACACGTTACATCACACGTGCATAAATTCATAGTGCATATTAAAATGTGCATCACCCCTTACTAGGCTTGCCACCTTTCCCAGAGAGAAATGTGTTTACAGGGTAAAATTCTGCAACGGTTCGGACATGATACTTAATAGAACTTTCTCAAAGTTGTCTGTATTTATTTTTAGCATCGTCCTTCTGTTTTTGTTTACTTTAATTATCAGTCAGAGATCATTAAGCAGCTGCAGAATACTTTTAAAGGTGCTTTGTTCTTTCATTTGCTTTTTTTTTTAAGTATGTACTGATAAGGGGGGAAATACCGGCTTAAAGTGATTTTCCTAATCTTTGTACCTGCCAGGATACTAAAATAATGGTAATACTGCTAAAAAAAATTACCAGCAACCCTACCCCTCACTCCTAACTCCTATCAAATATCATATTTTTCCAATCTGTAGTAACACAGACCAGGAACAATCTTTTAATAATCGGATCCAATATATAAGGTAAAGTACTACGCAGCCACCGCAGTCCCAAAGGGTGCAACTGTCAGAGCTCTGAGTTCTGGTCAGTGGAGACCCGGTTTGTATAGCCCCCTGCCCCCCACATCTGTGCGCGCATGGATACAGTAATGAATACGCAGAAGCCAACCCCACACTTTTCTACACATGGATTTAGTTCAATGGAAGCAAAGCAAGACTACAACACCCAGAATACATTTGGTTATCACACACAATTCCAGTTCTGGAAACAGCAGCGGTGATTCCCTACTCCACAGAATGAAGTTTCTTTTTCTGTAGAAATGTTAACATATTGCTACAGGTTTGCACATAGCTTTCCACAGATTTACACTGCCTCAGGTTATGAAAGACTAAGTTGTTCAGGACAGAGCAATGGTCAAGTGAAAGTAATGGTCAGGGAGATAGATGTAAGGGTCAAGTCGAAGTAATGGGCAGGTTGAAGTAAGAGACTGAATTAATGGGCAGGTTGAAGTAAGGGTCAAGTTAAATTAATGGTCATGTTAAAATAACAGGTGGATGTAATTGTCAAGTTTGGGTAATCTGGTTGATGTAATGGTTAAGTTGATGCAGTGCTCATGTTGAAGTATGGTGCAGGTTGAAGTAATGTGAACGTCGATGTAATTGCCAGGTTGAAGTAATGGTTGTGTTAAATTAAAGTTCAGGTCGACTTAATGGTCATGTTACAATAATGGTCAGGTTGATGCAATGGTAAGATTGATGTAGTGGGTAGGCTGATCTAATGGTCATGATGATGTAATAGTCAGGTAATAGTAATGTTGATTTAGGGGAAGGTCTAAATAAACGTCACTTCAAACGAATGGTCAGGTGGATGTAATGATTAAGTTGCAGTAGTGATCTGGTTGATGCAACAGTTAAGTTGATGTAGCTGTCATGCTGAAGTATTGGGCGGTTGAAGTAATGGTAACGTTGATACGATGGTGCTGTTGAGGTAATGGTCAGTTCTAAGTAATGAGCAGGTTGATGTATCCGGCAGGCTGCAGTAATGATCAGGTGAATTAATGGTCAGTTGAATGTGATGGTCAGGTCAGAGCAGTGGCCAGTTGAAGTACTGATCTAGTTGATGTAATGGCAATGATCATGTTGAATTATTGGTCAGGGTAAAGTAAAGTTGATGTAATGATCAGGTCGCTATAATGATCAGGTATAAGTATTGGCCACGTCGATGTACTGGGCAGGCTGAATTAATGGTCATAGTCAGATTACAGTAATGGTCAAGTTGATGTAGAGAGGCTGTCTTGCCCCCCCCCCGCAGTAAGGGGCTCTCCCTAGAACCGCTGCTCCCGTCTAAAAATCCTTATAAGTTGAGGAATTCGCGGAAAAACGAATGCACATTTTTATAGCGCAGACAAGACTTTTTTTAGAACACTTTTCTTGGAAACGAGGAGTTATGCATCAGGGAAATAGTAAAACAATATATATTTATAGGTACATGGATGGGACTCTGCCAAATTAGCAATAACTGCTGTTAACATTTGCTTCATTTTTAATTCCTATAACAGCTTCTCAACTCCCAGGCCGCCTCCCAGAACACTTCTTCGGGGTCTCTGTGCTGAACATCTGCGGGTGGGGAGGGGGCTGGGACTGCCCTGCATGGGGAGAGGACACAGCTCATCCGTGCCACAGTCGGGAAGCAATAAAGGCTGAGAGGTGGGGCCACAAATAAAGATCTTGGGGGCCCCTTACCGAGAGATTCTCGAAAACCCTATATTGCCTCCTGCAGCCTCAGCCAGAGGGAGCCGCGGGGAAGGGGGCGTTTCTGGGGGCATCTGGTTTGGTTTAAACCGCTTCGGTTGTTCGTGCTTATCTTAGGGGGCGGGAGGGGGCACCAAGCGCCTACGCTGTAAGGTGCTGCACACTGGAGGGAGGGGCGTTACTGGAAGAGAAAGCGAGCCTAGGTACCAAAGAGAGGTGTGGCTACAGTGCATGCCAGGCTCACATGTCATGATGTCTGCCACACTGGCATCACGTGCCAGGCTCACAGCATGATGTCTGTCACACTGGCATCATATTCCAGGCTCACATACATGATATCTGCTACACTGGCAAAGCCACTTGGTCGCGTGTCAGGCTCACCTGCCGGATATCTAAGCACGCTGGCAGTCAATGAATGACATGTGAGGGTCTAAACCTGGGTATCTGCCACACTGGCAGCCACGCGCAGCCCTGGCACAGCTGCTCAACCCAGGCAAGTGTTCCTGCCCTCGGATGTGGGCCATCGGGCTATACTCTTATTATTAATAATGCTGTTATTATTTTGCAGTAGGAGCTACGAGGCCTGTATGGGACAGGGAGCCAGAGGTAAGTGCACTCACCCACAAATGTCTGACCCCCGAACTTCCTATCACGAGCCCGGGCTCTCCCTGGCACAGCGGCTGCCGGTACCTACCTTGGGCATCTCTTGTGGCACTGGGCTGGGAGCTGGCAAGGCCTGGTGCCACTGAGAGAGCTGCCCGCAGCACTCGGCCTTCCAAGGGCCTCCAGCCGTTGTTTCATTTTTATTAAGTGGGTCCATGCGGGGGTCCCCGAAGTGGTGCAGCAGGTGCAGTGGCATCGGGGCCCCAGAGCCCCGAGGGGCCAGTTGAACTCTGAGAATTGCTGCATTGTTCTACCTCAACAGCAGCCAAAGGGGGCATTTTCCCGGCCTGCCCCGGGGCCCGCGGCATCCATGCCATGACGCTGTTCTCGAGCGTCTATGGAAATCAGAACTCTGATTGACGGTCCGGATGAGCATTGTGGTACTTGTAGTCTTAATTTAACACTCCAGGAATACGAGTGTCTGGTTGCAGAGGGAGCTCAGGATGAGATACATCAGTGGGTTGAGGACTCAAGGGAGACTTCTGTGTCTAAATTGCAAACCACAGGCATAAACAAAAGGTTGTAATGGGCGGCCTTCCGTAATTCATCTGGTGATAAAAGGAGTACCGTTGTACAATAATAAAACGCCATTTCAATGCTAGGCACTTCAGATTGTGGCGCATACCTCATAAACGATCAATATATTATTGTTAATCTTCGATGTGCTAGTACAGACATTAATATTTTGTCTGCAAAGAACATAATCAGAAATATTGCAAGTCCTTTCAAGTGAGTCGTCAACATTTTTTGCAGGGAAAAATGAGTCACCATGCAAACAAAAAATACTGAAAACGTAAATGTCTTTCAAAAACCAAAACTGAAAGAAAGAACCCGCTCAATTGAAAATTTACCCAAGACATAACTGAATAAAAACTCTTGAAACATCGAGAAGTCAGTCCTTTTAATTTTTGGTGAGGGTTCGATATACGATTTCTCACCGAGCTGAACGCAGTAGCAGACATCTTTTGTTTGAAAAGTTTGAAAAGTCCAGGTCAAAAGTTTGACTCTGGCAAGGGTGAATTCCTTCCAAGATCGATAACATAAGTACAACCTTGTCAGGTAGTGGTATAAACCAGAGGCGCAACTAGAGCCAAATTTCGGGGGGGCTACTAAAAATTTCGGGGGCTAATTCTTCCAGCAATAGGCAGAGTGGAGATGCAGGGGCTCTAAGAAGGGATGAAAAATCAACAAAGCCTCGTTAATAGGTAAATGGTATTTTAAACATTTAAAGACCTGTGAAGTACTCGGGAGCGGCTGCAATACGACGGGCACCAGACCAGCCAGCCCGGGAAGCTGTCTCAGCCCTTTGAACCCAATTGCGCGCCTGGTATAAACTATTATTTAAGTACAAATACACATCGACTTTGTGGTGCGTGTTGTCACTGAGAGCACGATAATTCATGCAAGGACTCACTGCGGACAGCAGGGGGCAGCATTGTAAAACGCATGAACAGATTTCACACCGAGGCATGCTACCGAGCTATAAATAGCTAGGAATACTGGAATTTAACCTGTGCCCTGAACGCTCTAAATTTTAAAGATAAGGAAAGGAACGGGAGTCCTGGGAGGTAGAATGATTTACTCAGGATCACACAGTTTGTTCTAGTGAACCTGCTGGTAGAGCCTAGATCTGCTAGGTACTGTAGGACATATCCAACCCGAGCTGCCAGGTTCCGTAATTCACCAGTGTGTGGAAATGACGCCCTAAACTGCTTTCAGTATTGCAGATAAAATGACTCAATAGGTAGACAGTGGGTTAATGCACCCGCTGCACAGAACTGAGTGCAAGCTGCAGGGTACACGGGTGAATTCTTATAGACACTTCAGCTGTGTGTCCTACATAAAGAGAACCTGGTAAATAAGCCAAATGCTTGATTTTCTCAGCTTTGAAGATTATTTTAGTATTTTTCAAAATCTGGCGGGGCCAACTAAACTTTTCATACTTTAGGCCGCAATGTCATCATCCGCACCGAAAATAGTGCAGTTCCATTGGAGGGCTCGTGGGGCAATATATGCATTTAAAATAATTTTTTGTACTTTGCTTGTGGGAGGCCCTTCAGCTCCCCATACACTGCTGCTGGCTACTCATGTGAGCATACGTAGTTCATTATTTAATGCCTGCTAAAACCATTCCAAAGTGGCTACTCGTTAGTCAGCATACATGCACATGTGCCCACATGCATGTCGCTCATTCATAAATTGTTTTGTCCTGTTTGACTAAAAGCCTTTGAAGATGGTCAACCATGTGTCCACATGAGAGTGTCTCTGTGAACACGCATGGGCGGCTGCCTTAGATTGGTGTGTGCAAAATTCTATTACAAAAACCATTTCAAGATGGCCGCCTTTACGTACACATGCACGCACACGCATGCACCCTAACTTAGAATGATATTTTTAGAACTTTTTCCAAAACAATTCCAAGATGACGTACGTGCAGGCGAACTCTGCAGCTTATAAAATGAAAGATAATCTAGTCAATGCTATGAAAATGGTTAATATCCCTATAACGGTCTTTTTTTTAATAAATGTTACTGCAGCAGTGTGCCTCAAGATGTGATGCTCTGGTGCTCACTTTGCGTCTTTATATTGTATTGTATTATAATTGCATTTATATAGAGCTTACTACCCCTGACGAGGCGTTGAAGGACTTTTATATCAGTTTCACATAAATCCCTGTTCAGGACCCATAGACATGGAGGTTGTATCTCATATTGAGGTTAACAATATCGACCGCACATAAACCGACTGTGCAGTACCGACTACCAACATAACGTCAAGGTAAGCATACGTATCGAAGTATAGTACTATTATGCTCTCCCCCCTAGTTTATTATCATTTTGCATTATCAATAAATTCAGACCAATGAGCTTACAATAAACCTAGGTGTACCCCATGATTGACACCTAACATACCAGATTGATAATTTTGCCGCAAGAATACTCATAAATATGAACTCATATAATGGATTGCTCACTTCAAATTCTGTTCTACAACATTAAATGTTCCAATCTTTAATCTATTTGTTCGTATAGTTTTGTTTCAATCACGGCTCCTTCGTCATACTCTAGCCATAATTCCCTTTTTTCCCCTGTTTCTTGGGGTATCCTCTAGTCTAGCTTCAAATTTTGGGAGTTCCAGTATTTGCTATTTGTTCAAACCTCCTCGAGATATTAGGTGCCATCGGCTTTCTCATATTTTGAGTGATAACTCTCTTCCCAAGGGTAAGTCTCAATCGGATAAAAAATCTTTTCCACTTGTGCACAGCCCTCATCGTCGAGGATGTGAAGTAATGCCACTTTGGGAGCAAATTCTATCGGGCGGCCTAATAGCCTGCAGTATATTGTCCCAATTTCTTCCCAGAAGGGACATATTTTTCTCACATTTATTATTCTTACCTCCACATCTACTGACCTTGATAATATGTCACGTGCACGAGTCCATATACATTCAGATCGATACTTAAGTGCCACTATTGTGTTAAAGACCGAGACGGAGCAGTTTTGGAACAGCCTATATACGAACACAATGGGGCATATGTACAACAAAATGTCGGAGCGCAGAGTTGCACCAAATTTGACAGAATCGCGCTCCAACATTTCCAAAACGCAGGGATGTGCAGTATTTACTACAGTACGGCGCACGCCTGTGTTTTCCCTAGCGCTGGCGCTAAAATTAGCTGCCTAGTGCCAACACTTGCGTTGCAGGGAATGATCATTTATGTGCAGGAAAGTGTCCCTAAAATTGAACATTTATAGGTGGCACACTGTCAACTAAGATGGGCCAAGGGTTCTTGCATGTTGGATGTTATTAGAATCCATGTTTATGAAATGTTATCCTATGCTGAGAATCCTGTATGTAGGGATACACACACCAGTGTGCATCATTTATTCATATATCATAATGATGTGTACTTCTTGGGAACTGTCCAATCAAGTACATGTGATAAACCTCGAAAACCAATCAATCACGAACATAGGGATTTACCTTGGGAGCTGTCCAATCATCTTAGGGACACACCTTGGGAATCGACCAATCATATACTGACCAATCACGTAAATACGACAAACCGTGAAAACTGTCCAATCACATAACATGTTCAATCTCCAGCACCATCCCATCATGTACACAAGGAACCATCCAATCACGTATTCAGCATATTCCTTCCAAAGTCCAATCAAGTACAGAGGGAAGACAGTGGGACTCGTCCAATAGATAAGCACTGGAGCTTTCCAACCATGTTCATAGCGATAAACTTTGGGAACTGTCTGATCACGTTCATATGAATTAATCTCAGGGAACGTCCAAGCACACACGGAGGGCTGTGCCTTGTAGCCATCCAACCACATACTTAGAGATAAGCAGCGGTCCTATCCAATCAGATACAGAGTCAATCCTTGGGGTTGTCTTGTACATAGTCATGTATACATGACACACACACAGCCTCTCGTCGACTCTTTCTGAGCTGCTACAGTCCAGAGAGAGGTGGCCCTTTAATAAGAGGTCGGACTTCCGCTGAAGGCCCCAAAGTGTGGGGTTATTGGCCTCGACTGGCATAGCCCTGATCCCGCCTGCAGGTAGCCAGGTATAGAGGGGACAGCTTCCTTCACAGCTGCTGCCTCCATGGGGCGAAGATGCCCCCAGGGAGGGGTTTGCCTGTCCACCCTTTCATGTCCCGTCCAGGAAGCGCCCCGAGTCCATGGCGAAGCGCGTTCTATTCCAGACGCCACAACTCAGATGCCCAACTTATGGCCAGAAATATTCACCCACGCTAGCATGGGTAACCCCCGCCTCCCGGACTCTTTCACAACCCTCGGATGGACATGGCTTTATCGTCTATCGGTGATCAGGCTGTGGGTGAGGTTGGCAGAAAACACCTGCTGCGGGCCCTGGTGGCACAATCCGGGGCAGCTGGCGCCTGGCACTCGCCGGAAGCAGACTGCTTGCTTATTCTGCGCTGGAGTGTGACTGCTTGTCTTCAGCAGGGCACCACGCCATAGGCAGCGAGTGAGAGGCCTGCGCCCTGATGGCCCTTGGCAATCACCAGCCAAGAGGTCTCTGTGAATGGGGCAGTTTCAAAAGCATCTCTGCAAAGACTGGTGCCAAGTGGCTGTGAGATACACGTGCCCATGGCCTGGGTGGAGAAGGGAAGAACTGCCTACTGATGCATGCATTTGCTGCTGAGCTCCGGCAAACACCTGCTGAAATTAAGCACTGTCCCCCGGTATATGCAGGGAATAAAGGCAGAGAACTTACCAGCCCAGAAGGCAGGGTCCTAGCAGCCGAGCCCACTCATGGACCCTATCCGGTCCATCTTGAGTCCGAAGCAGCCACTGGACTGCCCCTTCTTGGGTTTGGACTTCTTGGATTCCCGGGGGTTCCGGAGCCCGGCGGCTGAGGAGCGGCTGTCCGTGCGGAGTTCTCGCAGCAGTAGGGCCCGCTTCTTGGCGTCCTTGGTCCCCCGGTCCGGCCCATTCTCCCTGGAGGCCAGGAACTCGGACAACTCGTCACCCAGCAAGGTCCGCAGGGACTGGTGGAGAGAGAGAGAGAGAGGCGTGAATGGGGTGAGCAGAGGGGGCAGACACACAGCAGAACACAAGAGTGCTGACACACAGCAGAGCACAGACACAGGCGAGCCCACCCAGGCCACTGTGGACCAATGTCCAGGCATGGGTGGGCACACAGAACAGGATGGGTCGGTGCCCAGTCGTGGGGGGCCTCACGAGGACCAGCAGAGAGAGAAAGGGGGGAGAGGGGTGAATGTGGCGAAGAGAGAGGCCTGACACTCAGTAGAACACAGACACAGGCGATCCCACCCAGACCTGTGCGGACCCGTGCCCAGGCATAGGTGGGCACACACAGACCGTGGTCAAAGGCGCACACACACACGTGCACTATCAGAGGAATCCCCCCTCCACCAGCACCTCTTTCTGTCTTTTTCTCTTTCACATAGGCTGGCTGGCGCCAGTACACAGCAGTGTGGGTTTGCACACAGACGCCTGCAGAGATCAGTCCGGGCGATTGATTAGGAACCCCAAACCCTCCCCAGGGCAGGGCCAACTCTCGAAACGCACCTTTCTCTGCACGGTTTGTACTGTGAAATGGCAGTGATTGGCGAGTGGGGGCAGAGGAGGGGGCCCCCCCCCCCCTCACCGAACACTGTTCTCCAACCATGGGCTTTCCTTTCGCAACCTCTCATGGCCTTGTACTGCAGCCGAAACAACCACGATTACAAACCCAGGGACTCTTACATAAAGTTTTGCACCGATGTGAAACCGGAGCAAATCTATTTTGTGACAGAATGAGTGGGTGATGGATTGTGTATAAAACGCAGTCACCATTAACTCGAACCATATCTGTAAAATATGGCTATCTCTCCGGTTCGTAACAATACATGTTTTATAGCGCTTACTGCCGCTCTTGTAGCATTGTAGCGCTGTAGATAACATAATTCACTATTGTCCTGGTCAAAGGCAGTCATCAAGCAGTGTGACTTGCACAGGTTTAGAATGCGTCCTGAGTCTGTCAGGTCCCGCGAGGCCTCCCGCGCATGCACCCACCGAGCTATACGCTGGCGGTCACTCGTTGCTCTCCACTGCGCTGGTGCTGACTGGGAAGGCTGCCAGACGCCCAGTGGGGCTAGTGGTGGCCGCAGGCACGTCATGAGATGCTTGCACTAACCGTGGGAACAGCTGGGGCTGTGAGTCACTTCTGGGGGCCTGGACGGGGGGCTCTCTCGGCGCTATAAACTCTAAGAGTCTCTAAGTCCTGAGATACTCAGCGAACCCTGTTTGAGTGCTGTGCGGCGGCCGAGGGGTTCTTTTCGCACCTGGTACGTACACGGCCATCTGATACTTGTTTTATTCATGCAATAAATTAATTAAAACATCTGTCACTTTCGGGTTCAGCAGACCGCGAGGTCCCCCTAGATTAATCTTCCAAGCCGCCCCTGGGGATCGGCGCCCTAGGCATAGGCCTAGATCACTTTACGGTAGGTGCGGTAAGGAAGGAGTGAAAAGAAGGGGCGCATGGGAATCCGAGAGAGGGGCTCCTCTTAAAGGGTGTCTGCTAGGGCTGGGAACGGGCCGAGCTTCCCAGGGCCTGCACCTGCGGGCCGCCTCAGCTGCCGGGTGACCCCTGCCTGACCCCGGCCCTGGGCACGGTCCGCACCGGGATGGTGGAGAGCTAAGAGCGGCCTGCAGCCGTGCCAGCGGCCCGCTCACGTCACCGCCACAGCACTCTAGCCTTCCAGCCTGAGCAGCACAGAGCAGCCCCCACCACCCCAGCGCCAAATCCAACGAGCTGCACCTGAGTGGAACTGCACCTGCTGCTGTGCTGTAAGTGTGAGCGGAGCTACACTCGCCACGGGGCTGTAAGTGCGAGTGGCACTGCACCTGCAGCAGTGCTGTCAGTGGTGCTGCACCTGCCCCAGTGCTGTCAGTGGAGCTGCACCTGCCCCAGTGCTGTGTTCATGAGTAGAGCTACACCTGCCCCGGTGCTGTTGGTATGAGTGCAGCTGCACCTGCCCCGGTGCTGTATGTATGAGTGGCAATGCACCTGCCCCAGTGCTGTCAGTGGAGCTGCACCTGCCCCGGTTCTGTAAGTGGAGCTGCACCTGCCCCAGTGCTGTCAGTGGAGCTGCACCTGCCCCGGTGCTGTCAGTGGTGCTGCACCCGCCCCAGTGCTGTCAGTGGAGCTGCACCTGCCCCAGTGCTGTGCTCATGAGTAGAGCTACACCTGCCCCGGTGCTGTATGTATGAGTGGAGCTGCACCTGCCCCGGTGCTGTAAGAGTGAGTGGAGCTGCACGTGCCCCGGTGCTGTACGTATGAGTGCAGCTGCACGTGCCCCGGTGCTGTATGTATGAGTGGAGCTGCACGTGCACCTGCCCCGGTGCTGTATGTATGAGTAGAGCTGCACCTGCTCCAGTGCTGCATGTATGAGTGGAGCTGCACCTGCACCGGTGCTGTATGTATGAGTGCAGCTGCACGTGCCCCGGTGCTGTATGTATCAGTGGAGCTGCACGTGCACCTGCCCCGGTGCTGTATGTATGAGTGGAGCTGCATGTGCACCGGTGCTGTATGTATGAATGGAGCTGCACGTGCCCCGGTGCTGTAAGAGTGAGTGCAGCTGCACCTGCCCCGGTGCTGTATGTATGAGTGCAGTTGCACGTGACCCGGTGCTGCATGTACGAGTGCAGCTGCACCTGCCCCGGTGCTGTTGGTATGAGTGCAGCTGCACGTGCCCCGGTGCTGTATGTATTAGTGAAGCTGCACTTGCCCCGGTGCTGCATGTATGAGTGCAGCTGCACCTGCTCCAGTGCTATATGTATGAGTGCAGCTGCACCTGCCCCGGTGCAGTTGGTATGAGTGCAGCTGCACCTGCTCCAGTGCTGTATGTATGAGTCAAGCTGCACGTGCCCCAGTGCTGTATGTATGAGTGGAGCTGCACGTGCCCTGGTGCTGTATGTAGGACTGGAGCTGTACATACGCCACTGCTGTATAGATAACTCGCGATCAGGGCCGGACTGGCCATAGTGGGCACCAGGCGTTTCCCTGGTAGGCCGCTAGGGTGGGGGCCGGTTTTGGACCCCTGGGGGGCCGTTTTTGTTACCAGGGGTCGGCAATATCGGCCCCCTGTAACAAAATCGGCCGAAGCCGACCCTCGCAAACTGCTCGGCTGCACTCCCCCCTCACCCCAGGGGGGGCCGGCTGAGCAGTTTGCCAGGGCCGGTTTCTGTTCCCAGTCCGGCCCTGCTCGCGATGCCCGGTTGCAGACGCCTGTTTTAACAGACTTTTCCCTGGGAGGTTGGGGTGACGGGGGGGGGGGGGGGGAGCACGACCCCCTTCTCGCCTCCACTTCCGGGAGGAGCTCTCACTCCGCTCTCGTTGCCAGGGCTCCTGCGGGCGGCAGAGTGCGCTGCCCTGAGCCCCTCTGGCAGACGCGGTCACTCCTGAGTGAGTCCCTCTGACGAGGTGCTGTGGCGTCTCCAGGTTCACCTTCTGCACTCCTGCAGAGCCGCCCACCCTCCGACCCCTCTCCTCCCCGAGCCGCACCGTGGCCTGCGCCTCCACTGACTACGCATTTCCTGAATCACTGCTTTCACTTTCCAAGATCACAAGAGAGCGGAGAGGAGACGCCGCGGAAGAGTTCCTTTCACAAAGTTCGCTCTGCAGTGCACTCTCTCTCCTGCCGCCCCGGCCCCGCCATCCCACCCTGTGTTCCCTCTGCAGAGTTCCCGCCTCGGTGTCCAGCATGCGGAGGTCGCCCCTCTGTGCTCATGCCTCTAGCAAAGGAGTCTCATCCACTGAGCGCCCCCTGCAGAACGCCCCCCTCCGACTTTCCTTACAAACCCGACCCTCCGAGCTCCCATTTCAGACTGTCCCCACCAGGGAAGTCTCCTCGGCTGAGCTCTACCTGGAGAGTTCTCCTCGGTGTCCCCGCTCTGTGTCCGCTGGTGAGTTTTCTACACCGAGTTCCATTTACACACTCCCTCCCTTTCTCTGTGCGCTCCTGTAGCTCCACACCGTGCTCAGGAGAGTTCCCTCCGCTCATCTCCTGCAGGTCTCCCCTACATGCTCAGAAAAGTTCCCTCCGCTCATCATCTCCTGCAGAGAGAGCTTCCCTCCTTGCTCAGGAAAGTTCTCTCAAATTATCTTCTGCAGATCTCTCCTCCGTGCTCAAGAGAGTTCCCTCTCCTCATCTCCCCCTGCAGAGAGAGCTCCCCACCGTGCTCAAGAGAGTTCCCCCGCTCATCTTCCGCATAGCCCCCCTCAGTGCCCAGAAGAGTCCCCCACCGCTCATCTCCCCCTGCAGAGAGAGCTCCCCACCGTGCTCAAGAGAGTTCCCCCGCATAGCTCTCCTCCGTGCCCAGAAGAGTCCCCCGCTCATCTCCTCCTGCAGATCTCCACTCCATGCCCAAAAGAGTTCCCTCGAATCCCTCCACTTATCTTCTGCAGATCTCACCTCCGCGCTCAGAAGAGTTCCCTCCACTTCCCTCCTCCCGCAGATCTCCCTGCAGCTCCAGCTCCTCTCCTCGGACGAGAACCTTCTCCGGAGCTCCCCCGCGAGCGCGCCTTCATTGCACCCATGTCAGCCCCTCTGGTTACCCAGGTTTCCTACTCTTTTGCACGGGGGTCAAAAGCACGACAGAAGCACGTGCATCCTGAGGAAGGGTCACCAACTCCCCAATATGAGGGGGCAGTAGCACCCCCATCGCACCCTTCATCTATCCCGGGGAGAGTGGGGGGGGGGCTTAAACTCCCCAATCATGGGCACCAGTAACCCCCACACTCCACAGTACATCTCATGCATCCGCAGGCTACCGGGTTGGGGGGGGGGGGAGGTCCGGGAACTCCCACATGCACCTGCCCTGCAGCCATCTTCCTGCCCCTAACTCCGGCAATGCGCCCACCTGCTAGGGGCACATACAAAAGAATATCCCTTGATCACAACAAATCGCCACTCTGCTGTGAAAAATGGGAGATTGGGAGCAGAAAAACCAACTGGTCACAAATACCTGACCTCAAAATATAAACCATTTCAAGAACCTTAGTTTGCAGCACTAGGGCACCAGAATGGCGAGTGGGCGCTATATAGAAAGCTGTCTCCTCATAACCGGCTCTAACATCTGTGCGGCCATCGCCAGGTAACTTTTTAAACATGCATAAATAAATGTCGCTCTTCCCTTGCCGCTCAAGATTGCATTTGATCTGTCATTTTTGGGAACTAATGAACGAGGAGATGGAGTAATGTTGCCCAGGGTCACACGTGAAGCTCAACTATGAGAGCCGAGATCATAACTCAGGTGTTTGATTCGACCGCCCACAATTAACCCACTGTAAACACAAACAAGCGCGTCCGTAAACTCCAACGCACCCATACACATGCCTCTGTGGTTATTATGTCTCTAAGCACTTTCAGTTTTGGAAGATACGAGAATTCGGGCACTCAGATAAAGTGATTTGGCCAAGATCACATAGCTTTGACGACATTGAGAATGCTGGGATCCCACCATGTGCCTCTTGTTTCCACCGCTCATGAATTACCAGTGGCCGACATAAAGCATTATTAAAGGCCTTTTATATAGCGCCTGTTTTTAGTGATCTGTTTCTAAGCTCACCCACTTTCAGCGGATCTGAATTAACGGTCGTAAAATGAGGTAATATTATGAATTCCCCCTTGTTCAAGATTCAATGATAAAACCAAAACAATACAACAGAGAATGCAATCCAGAAATGTGCAGTGATCACTATATAAACACTCCCTAAATCAATTCAAACTTTTCAATTCTTCTGCCTCGCCCAAGATCACACTATTCTGGTCGAGCGGGGACGCCGCGATTTGAACTCAGGTGAGGTCTCCCGCCACCACTCTGAATCATTATAACCACGCGTTGCATGAGCGAGCATGTGCACACGATCACACACAGCACACGGGCTTACCCTCTGCTGGGACTGGGACAGTGGCTTCCCCTCTGACTCCAAACATAGCAGCGCTGTCAGCAAGAGTCCCCAAGCCGCAAAGTGTGAAGCGTGCATCCTGGTCTGCAGCTGCTAGGCAGTGCTGGAAGCAGCAGGCGGGCAGCAACAAAAAAATAGAACACGGATAAAAAAAAAAAGACAGGCACCAGAATAAAGTGTGCAAAAATAAATAAATAAAGCGAATCAGCCGGGCAGCAGCGGTAGAGATACGAAAGTTGAAGCAGAACCCTGCTCTTGCACAAGCCTTCCCTTCTTCCTGGCCTCCACGCCTTTTCCTCTCTCCCTGCTGGTTCAAGACTGCTGCTGGAGAGAGCTCCTCAGCCATTCATTTTATAAGCCAGCCTTGGTGATGTCACCGTAAACAATTAATTCCCTCCCAGCCCCCTCTTTCTTCGTTCTTGAACTGAAATAATTCACTTTTTGTTAGCCCCTCCTCCTGGAAATTGACAGATAAGAACACAGGTGGAGCGTGCAAGGTCTAGAAGTTTTTGTTCTTTCAAACCAGAAAAAAAATTACACATTAAATGTGTCCCTCTCAATACCCGAGCAACTGCTGGCCTCTGTTCTATCTGTGGATGGGGGCGGCTGATGGGGTGGGCAAGGGTCCTCGGCGCATCACGGTGCTTCAGGGTAAGTTACTTTATCAAAGAAAAAGTTTCTAAGAAGGTGCAATTTCTGTGAAAAAAATGTTTTTTTTTGTTTTTTTACACAATTGTGTCGGTCATTGCGTGAACCCCTCCCCCTTGCCTCTAAAAGACACCTGCTCTCTCTCCCCCTTCCACCTCCTCAAGGCATGGGATTTAAATCTCAAATTCTCCCAAAAAGCGTGATGTGAAAACCTGTCATATTCCGGGAGGGTCTGTTTTCTGTATTAAGAGACATGCTAGAGTCAGGGACTGCAGAGTAGAAAAGAAATTCGAGAAAATTTACTGTTTTTTTATGACAAACTCTTTCTCCAGTGCTGGAAACATCACATTTTCAAATCAAACGAGCACGCTTACGTCCGTCATCAGTACAACATGAACCCATGCGGACCTGCGTCTAGGCGCTGTAAGTAATGTATGTGGGATCATAGGTAGCACTATTCAGCTGAACGGTACTCCTATTATCAACCTCGAACGGATGAAACGCAGAGTCGCCTCCCACGATAACTCAAGCTGTGTTCTACAGGTGATGCACAGATGTGTGCAGTAGGCGCTTTAACCCCATGATCTATTTTACTGCCATTAGGGCCTGTGACTTTAGTGCTCGCTGATATCTACAGCTGGTGAATGGCATTTTCACAGTGTTCGTCAGGGTACAGAGCACCGCAGCCGGTTGTGCATTCACCCGTTGAGCCACCTTGCTGTGACAGGACCCCTTGACTTGCAGGACATGCCTAGAGTTGTGCAGGGAGTGGTATATTAACGCGTCCAGCTCTCTTGCTGTGTCTGGAGCTCACAACTTGTAGCATGTACATAGCTCTCTGCAGCAGGCGCCTTTACCTGCTTGACTGTGTACTTGCGGTTAGAGCAGCCATTGTCAAGTTGCACACAAGACCCTGCAGCAGGCAGTGCATTAGCCCGATGAGTTATAATGCCGGAATGGGAAAATGGCAGTCCGGGCTACTCTAACAGTGTTCGAAACCCTTGGACTCCAGTATACCTGGAAACGTCCGCAGCAGGTGCATCAACCCCACGAGCGGTTCAATCATGCCCACAGACCCGGACTTATCAATGGGATTGGGGCCAGTGGCGTGCATGCCGCACACAGATCTCGGCTGCTTGTGCACTTACCCGCTGAGTTATCCAAAACGCCGCATTCACCGGGCCCCCCTGAACCGCGTGTTCGGACCAGGGCATTGCTTCTCACTCTTACCCCACGCGGCTAAGATTATCAGGGCTCCTACGGATTCTTCTGAGGAGCTTTCTTAATTCCCAGTTCAGTTTTTATGTAATACTTCGGTCGGAATTTACACATTTTCCTAAGGAGAAGCAAGGTGAGGCAAAGAAGAGAAGGCGATTTGACCACGATCACACATCGGAAATAGGGAAGCGGGGATTAGAATTTAGGCTTCCTCCTATTCGGACAGCTAAAATATTGGACGTAAAAACTGTCTTCACTGCTGTATAACCTTTAAAGAGTCCAGCAAAATGCGCAATATATCGCTTTTAGTATTCAGACCACAAGTGTAGGTGCCCCCTGGCTGGATCATTTTAAATTTTACCACATCGTTTATCTGACAGGGATTGATTCCAATCCTTATTCTCAATAATTCACTTCTTAGCAATTGATTTGGTAATATATCCACATACGGAAATCTCTTTTTATTCCACCAATATTTTAACATAAATTGTACTGATTTTTTCCCCTTAAATAATGACAGTCATATTCATGGGACATGTCTTGACCTAGCGCCTTTAACACACTCTTTGAGATTTCAGTTTGTATGTTCTGCTGGCTCAGTTTTACTTTCACATCCTTACAGACAGCCCCCAAATGTAATTTTTCATAACAAGTTTTGCCCATTGTAGTTCACTTTGCAGGATTTCGTTTTTGCACCATTGAGAAACTTTCTTTTCTCCCCCCCCAAGCAATCTTTTCCAGAATCTTATTAGCACCATTGCAGCCAATATATTCCACAATGTCATGCCAGTTTCTATTCTTATTGCTTGGATCATGGCGGAGCCGGGGAGGGACGATAATCTCTTTAAGCATTTCCCCTCCTCAGCATCCCACCTACTTTTGCCACTAATATATAGCAGCTTGGCTATGTATTGCAGTTGCGGGGGAATCATTGCTACATAGGCTTTTAAAACAGGCCTATATGACATTTCCCCGAAGTCCCTATTGAATTTTTTCAGGCCACTCAGGAGGCCAAAGCCCTGATCTTCAGCGCCTCTAACCCCAAGATACTTATATTCGTGCCTAATTCAAGCTTCCCAGGGCCCAGATGCCATCTAAATTTGCTTTTTGACTTCCCAAAGCAAAGCACCCTGGTTTTACCCATACTTACCACTCATTTTTTACAACTACAGTATTCTCTAAACATGTCTAGTTTCCTTTGCAGACCTATTTCTGTTTGATCTAAAATCATCAGGTCGACTACATACAGGAGGCATGCCACGTGTTTACCATTTATTCTGGGGCTAAATCCTTTGGCAGGTGCTAGGACCGCGGGCAGATCAATAACAAATAGAGAGAAGAGTAAGGGAGCTAGTACGCACCCCTACCTCAGCCCATTGTTAATTTGCATTTTTTGTGTTAAGGTCCATCCCCTCTGTGTCTATAATGACCTGGTCCCAGTTGCTTCTGTGTAGCTCCTAAATTAGCCTTAAAAGGTCTTTTGGGATGTCATGTTTTTACCAGATCAAAAGCTGCGTGTAAGTCTACGAAGCAGCAGAATAACTTCCCCCTCTGTTCGACAGACTTACGCGCAATGGACCTGAGCGAAAATCAATGGTCAATTGTAGAATGACGTTCCTTGAAACTCCCCTGTTCTGGGGGCACTATATGATTCGAGTCAGCCCACTCCTTTAACATTCCCAAGATTATCTTTGCAAATACCTTTTCTGCCACGTCTAAAAGATTAACCAGCCTATCAATTTTTGGGAGTTTTTATATCTCCCTTTCTGTCGATAGGCACCACTCCGGGTGAGTTTTTATAATTATTGAAGGCATGTTATTGGGTCCGGCCGCACAAGTCAGGGTTAAACTTGCAATAATATTTCTAATGTTACATAGTGAGAATTTGGCCTTCAAGTCCTCATCCACTTTCTCCGAGGGAATTGCTTGTCTCCTTACTAACTCCTTTTTTTTCCATATATCTCCTCCAGATAATCCACCCAAGCCTGTTCTTCACCATACAGCTCATCTTACCCTGTGCTTTTCCTGACCCTTCTTGTACCAACTTCCCAAAAAGTTTTGTATTTTTGGTTTCTATCGCTTCTAGCATATGTCCCCAACACCTCTCTCTGTGATCTCCTTTCTGGCCTCGGATTAAGGATTTATACCTTCTCCTTAACTTCATCAGAACGTTATAACTTTCTGTTTCATATCTTACTTTGAGGTTTCTTTCCCCTTTCTCTGCGCCTGTAGATTCTTACAATCCTCTGTAAACCATTTGTTTTTCTTCCATTGGTTATTCGGAATCTTCACGTTCCTTGTTCCCTTTCCTTTTAGATCTACCCAGAGGCACTGTACCACCTGTCTAATTATTCCCTCATATCACTCTGGATGTGTTGTTGTGGCGCCCTTCTGTGTTGTGTTTTGCTAAAAATGAATCAATTTTTTCATATATTCATCTGTTAATCTAGTGGTCAGTCGTTTTGGATAACACATCTGAAGAGGGATCACCTTTTCCGTCAACATCCTTTTGCCTCCAATTAATTTTAATTTGAGCAGATGGTGATCACTTCCATCTTCAGACCCCACTTGAAAATCCCTTATTTTATCAGAATTCCAGGCATGCACAAATGTATAACAAATTGGGCATAATTGATGGCCAACCTTAACGGTCTGCTGTGCTGAGCAATCCTCCTCCACGCTACCATTCAGGCAAAATAAGCCTCTTGAACCCAGGTATTTTCCCAATTCTTTTTCCCGTTTAGACCATTTAGTTTTAGGGAAACTTGCCACCTTTATATTATATGAACTCAGTGTTTCTTTAGACCAAATGTCCACTTTATTTGGGTTTAATTTATGGTTCAGGTCCCCCATCAGTAATAGAATATACCTCTGGTAATTTTCACACAAATAGTCCATATCTTTCTTCATCCTTCCCATTCCAGACCTATACTCCTCTGACCCCCCCCCCCGTATATATGAATTCACTATTACCAGGTTTTCGTTCTTGGGGTATGGGTCCTGGCGCTCCACTATACAAACCACCAGCCAGTTTCATCTTACTACTAAGGCTGCCGGAGACGCGAGAAAGATACGTCCAGGAGCATATCATGGACTCCATTCTTTCATCCTAATTCATTCGGACGTCTACTTTAGGATATTTCGACATATAGTCTCATGCTCTGCGCTTTGGACCAGACCATAGTGGTCTCATACCACACTTGACTTCAGACGGTGCCGATTGCACGCCGTTTTCTTAAATGTTTCATATCAATATCAGAAGTTGCCACATATTGTGTGGAGGAGCCTCGCACACGCGCTTGAAACATTACACTACAAATTAAATTTGGATCTTTTTGGCAAGTACCTGTGACGATGTACCTACAATACTCAAAAGTTGTACTGGATACAACTACATTTCATATGGAAGGCTATTCTCCACCAATATAGATGACATCTGAATTTGACTATACGAACCGTCGAATTATCTTATTTTCGAAGCCTTGAAAAGTCACGCAGTGACGAAACACTTGTCGGCTGTTTGTTGAAGAAAAAAGACTTTGTCAGAGTGGAATGTACAAGAAGAATACAAGATTACTGCATCTGCTAATAAAGTGTACTTCCATTTAAACTCAATCCTTACTGTTTGGAACCTATACTATTATATGACACTATATGAGTGCTTTGGTTTTCTTTTGTGTAAACAGTACTACTAATGGTGTCACCTTCCTCGCTATTCTGGTGAATATCAGAGTGGTTATCCCCCCTGCGGGTCGTCCTTACTGTCTCCTTATAGCAGACTAGTGTACCCCCACATACCCTTCAATCTTGGGGGTTTCATCGCACAGCCATGTTTCTTGCAGACACACAATGTCATAAGTATCTATTAGCTTTTTGAAAATTCCTTAATTTTGATATTCTACTGAACTCATTTATATTCCAAGAAAGGACCCAAAGGTTGTGCGATGACCCAGATTCCTAATCTATTTTGCGTGACCACCCCTCTTCTGCCTGGGCTGGTATAGTATGGTTGATATAACTATTTTCACAGCTCGCATCTCTCGGATCCTTTGCGGACCTCACACCGGACACCGTAATTCCTATACCGTCCTTTTCATTCAATGCCTCATCAATTAGCCTTACTTGCCTTTGCCCTAGTCCCGCATGTTGACTCAGGAATAGTATTTCATGATTGCTCACTTTAGACAGCTCTGACTCTGGGACTAGCCTTATTCCTTCCTTCAACATCTCATGTTCTGCTTTTATTAAGGTTGATTTTACCAAACCAGAATACATCAGTACTTTAGTGACCTCATTTCCCTTTTTATTCTGCATAAATCCTACTTGCCCGAGGTCTTTTGTCCCTATTTCTTTTAGGCTAGCACATTTAGAAAAGGTCAACAATAACTGGGATCGATTTAGGGGTGTGACTTTTTCACTCTTTTTCCCCCTTTCTTGTACTGTGATGGGTCGAGGTAGAACCACAAGTTTCTTCCAACTCTTTTTTCCTCATCTGGGGGTTCTTCTCTGTCCTTACTAATGACCCCCACCCCCATTATTGTCAGTTTCCTGCTGCTAAGACCTTGTTCCATCAGATTAACCTTCCGTCTTAATCTTTTTAAACCACCCTCATGATTGTTAACACTCCCAATCAATCAATCAATCAATCAATCATGTCACTTATAAAGCGCACTACATACCCGCGAGGGTCTCAAGGCGCTGGGGGAAGAGGGGGGTGGTGCTGCTACTGATCGAAGAGCCAGGTCTTGAGGAGTCTTCTGAAGGCCAGTAGGTCTTGGGTCTGTCGGAGGTTGGTGGGGAGGGTGTTCCAGGTCTTGGCGGCGAGGTGGGAGAAGGATCTGCCGCCGGCGGTCGTTTTCCGGATGCGGGGGACTGTGGCGAGGGCGAGGCTGGTCGAGCGGAGCTGGCGGGTGGGGGTGTAGAAGCTGAGTCGTCTGTTGAGGTAGGCTGGTCCGGAGTTGTGGAGTGCTTTGTGTGCGTGGGTGAGGAGCTTGAAGGTTATCCTCTTGTTGCTTTCCTGCTTCTAGATCTTGAGGCCACTGTCCTTGGTCTTTCTCGTGATTTCTTCCCTTCATCTTCATACCTCATCCTGTTTTCGGTCTCCTTCCGGGTTATTGGGAAGTGCTTTTTCATATGTACTTTTTCTAATTTCTTATTCCTACTGACCACTCATTTTGTCAACTCAAGATGGTTGAAAGGCTATGTAGCACCTGCAAGGATTCTATCATGGGGCTTGGAATTAATGGTAGCAGCAGTGGTTCAACCCACCGCGCTCGCAGACCCGGAAGCATGTGCCACTGGATTCAGGTTTCTTTTTATGTAAAGAGGTGTGTCCCCCTAGTGTACGTAGATATGGACAGGGCTTTAAGTGGTCAGCATAGTGTGCCGCCCGACTTGTATTTTGCTGTTTCTGTCACTGCATCCAGATATATGATACAAGTAACATCACACCTACAACAAGTCAGGACTATTGGTTTTGTCAATGGTTGTTAGTTGCATAAGATAAATAAGCAGCAATTATGGCTTGTATATAATATTGAAAAAGCTTCCACTTAAAGCCCTGGTGACACCACGACAATGTTGCTGCTCCTGAGTTTCAAAAAGGGAAGGGAAATCCAGAGAGAAAATGACTCTCTTAAAAGGATTTCCCTTCCCCTACAACGCTCACCTGGCATGACGTCATGCCGTAACTTCTCCACTAGTGAGAAGTGAGCAGTGTGAGCACCCGCACATCGATGTGCCTGCTGTCACTGGAGTCCAGAAATAAAGCGGACCGCCTGTGCAAGGGCACAGAACAGAGCCCGATAGCGACCCGTTTCGAGGCCTCCTTTAAAGAACTGCTGGTGCTCAGCACCGGTGAGACCCGGCACACTTAAAGCCCTGGATATAGAGTTTTTATAGACCCTCTTACTTGAACAATGCCTGTTTGTAAACTTCAGCTTTGGGAAATGAAGGAATCAAGCATGCGGAGGTAACGTGAGTTGTCTAGGATCACACCGTGAGAATCAGAGTCCAGTTCCCCGGCCGAGACTTTAGTCATGGCCCACGTGGCTCTGCTGCTGTGGGATAGGTGCACTAAACGCCACAACGCCAGGGTGATGATAGCGCCAAGCCCTGCCACCGTGGGCGACCTTTACACTCAGGGCAAACACCAGCCCGTGGCACGGACGTGACAGCCAGGTACGTAGTACAGAAAGCACCCAAACACACCAGGGTGACAAATGTAGTGTGTGAGACAAAAAAACAATAAAACAAATCGGGCGATCTTCAGACGTATTGCCATCCAATGAGCGAGTGGCTCGCCTTGTATAGCGCCAAACGGCAGAGCGGTGGTGTCAAGCCGCTGGTGCAGCTATCCGGTCCCTAACCCTTTGCTTGAGGGTGGTGATGGGAGCCCGAGTGCTGGCCTTGGAGAGTAGAGCTGCTTTCATTACCGTGACATGGGGTCATGGGTTGTAACCCCCGGCGTACGTACCTGCGCTGGCCATCATCATAAACACCAACGTTGATGACGAGGATGACGGTCATATCTATATACATAGCGCATACCACAGACTGACTTATCAGTTGGCGCTATTATCACTCTAAGATGTTGACCTCAAAAGCATGAAATGCTGTGTCAGCCCTTTCGGGGCGAAACCCGCGAACTGCAGGGGAAACTCACATTTTTGTAGCAAGGGCATTAACCCGCCTACTATAAGCCAAGTGGGTTAATGCAATGATTCACTGCAGAGTTCACCTCGCACACTGGGGGGGGGGGCGCTCTTGTTGCACACATGCTGAGGTTCCTATCCTCTGACCCAATTGTTCTCACTTTATCGAAGTTGCAGTGATGAGAACATTAACCCACCTAGCTACCTTCTTCTGCCATAAACTTGCAACCCGCCGCTCTTTTAGAAAGTCCTGCGGCATGGAGTCATCACTTCACACTGCATTCGAGTATTCTCAGGTGACAGTCTGCCATGTTCATTCAAGCCATCAGAAAACATAACAGGGGTGTCTTCGATAATTTTGGGGTCCTAACCCTCTACCTGCTGTGAAGTATTACTTCTGTTTGTTTTTCAGCCTTTCCCGTTCCGATTTTGAAACCTGAAGAAACAGAAGCCCATGGCGACAACACGATTTGTCAGGGGTCAGGATTAACAGCCAAGTCTGCTGCCACCCAGCTGTAGACCTGAGAATCTGACACTTTCTCATTTGTATCTTATTCCCGGGGCTGGGGGGGGGGGGCACGAGTATCATCAGGCTGACCCACAGAACCAGTTTTTCTTTGAATTCACAACATTTCTAAAGTCTCTACGAAGCAAATTAAATTGGTTTGTTTGGGGCGGGGCTCGAGGGGATATGCGGTCAGGGAGCAAAGACGATATTTATTGAATTTGCATCAATAATCCATTAAATAGTCAGAACAAAAGTAGTGGCGGACACAGAACTCAAAATACCAGAGCTCGATATGAACGAAAGGCCAGTAGAACCAGAGGGAAGTCATTTGAGCTTCTAGTCACAGTGCATGAAAACGCTGACCTTCTATAAAGCGCTTTACACAAACTTAACCACATCTTAGCACTTCAAACAGCATCTGCTGTTATTATTGCCAATCCAAAAGTATTTAATTGACGTTGGAAGGCTGAATGCCTCAATTGGCCACGACAAGACCCACACCAGTGACTTGCAATTTGCACATAGTTTTCTGTAGCAGGTGCTCAACCCACCGAGCTATCTCAGACTAGGGACTTTGTAGACGCTGGTCTGTGCGTATCGGAGGAAGTAATTGGTCTGTTTTCTTCTGCACAAGAACATCGCACCAAGATCACGGGTGACCTTTGCATTAATGACTGTTTGCTTTTATTTTGGAAAATGGCGCAGGGACGCAGTGAGCTGAGGGCTTGCGTGTGCACACCTTCCAGGAGCCTGGCTCCTTCCCGTGTGCGCACAGCTGTTCTTAGAAAAGGGGATGACTTGTGGTGGCAGCTGGCAACTTATCAAACTAATAGCTAAGGTAGCCTAGTCGGTGGGTGCACCAGGGGCACATGCCAGGCCCCTGTCATAGTCCCACTACAGGAAGTAACATCAATCGACCATTAATCTCCTGGCATTGTTGAAGCGACTTTGCAAGAAGCAACTTTCCTGAAGCTGACACCATAAAACATTATAAACACAAATAATAACGCGAATAAAATGCATATATTTCAAAACTCTATTAAGTGAAAATACACTTTATTAGTCCCGCTGGGTGGGAAAGCTTGGTCTGGGTCCCTCCAAAATGTATATCTTTACTCCAAAGTTAAAAACTTTTTCAAGATTAGTAGGTTATTGTATATGCGCAAACTTAGCCAAATAAGCAGTGGAGAACTGTGCAGGGCCAAAGGAAAAGACACTGTTAACATGTTTAAAGAGGAGTGGCTGTTTTTTTATTTTTCTTGTGGTGCATATTTTGGAGAAGTCCAGTCTTCATGCTGGAAATAGAAGCCAGGACTCGTGATTCAACTGCTTGCAATCGTTTTATTACTCCTGGTAAACTTTATGCTAGCAAATCCAGGCCAAATATAATTGTTTTACGGAATACATGTTGAAAGAATACAGGAAACAACTCTGCATAAAAGACCATCTTATGGGCTCTCCACATGCCCCTGACTTTTGTGCCCTGAAGAAGTCCCTATGTTTCGGGACGAAACGCGTTGGCTGTGTCCTTGTCCCTGTTTTAAAGTGCAAGCAACGAAATAAAAAATGAACATTCCAAATATATGTGCTTTGTGATGCTTGGTTCCAGTGATTGAACTTCATGTAACTCTGCTTCTTGACTCTCCCTCGGATAGTAGGCCCTATGTTAAGGTTCCTATAGCCCTACGCTTGCATTAGAGTGCTTCTCTCTCTCCTTGTGAAACTTGTAATTATTGGGGTTTTTCTGTACGGTTGGCCCTGGGAGAGAGCACCAGCGTTGTCGGGAAATGTTCAGAGTACAGTGATATTGTACCACAACCGTTCTGGAGGTGTTCTTATAAAATGTATAACGAGGGGTAGCTGGTTTGTGGCCGGTTACTGCTTCCTGATGTAGTGTTCTTTAAAGAGGCGAGTATCCAGCTGTTTTCTAAGTTCGAGCAGTTTTAGGGCTTCCCAGTGTGGCGATGGAGTCCTATTTCTTCAGGCCCTAAGGAGAGGTACTGCAGGCTGGATACCCTCGAGGGGAGGCAGTGAGGACTAACATTCCAAGATGGCTTCCCAGATTCCCAGTGCAAGATAAGGTGTGTGGCTCAGAAGAGTTTTCAACCTTAATATATATAGTGTTTGACAAATGTCCACGAAACTTAAAAAAAAAGAGCTACTTTTTCACTAGTTTGCGCATGGAAAGTTTTGGGGTGATTGAACAAGCGGGGTACGAGAAAAAGGGGATCTCAAAACACGTTTTCCATATTCATTTTTCCATAGAAACTTTAAACACCGCTACAGCCCAAACCGCTGAACGGATTTGCACCAAATTTGGCAGAAAGCTAGATCTTGGTCCAGAAAGAGTGCTTTGGTGTAAATCTGTTCAGTAGTTTTGGAGAAATTCCGGTTAAAAAAATTGTATATTTCAAGCCGCAGAGGATCCGCAGAGCCGACAGATCTCTAAGTGAGATCTGATTGGCTGCCACCACCTCAACCAAGAAGTCGTGGCAGCCATCATAGGACTCGGGACTGAGTCCAGAGTCCCAGAGAAAAATGCAAAAAAGATATAAGGTGCAGGGTACGGATACCATTTCACCCTAGGCCTTGTGGTGGGGTCCCATTTAAAAAAAAAAAAAAAACGTTGCCACAAATTTGTAGAGGATTTGCAAATCTGCAGCAAAATTTAAACAAAAAAAGAAGCCTGGGCTCCCACGCTTCTTTTTTAACCTCCCCTGGGGTGGGCCGGGGCCTGGGGGGAACAACAGGTTTATTTTTATTGGGGTTGGGTGAGTGTGCCCCCCTCCCCAGGCCATTTTTGGCACCAGGGACCCTATCCCTGGAGACCGACATATTATGTAATGCGTGGCTCCCCTCCGCAGGTCTTTTTTTGGCTCCGGAGACCCCATCCCCCAAGACTTGACATATTATAAGCGGAGGGGGGTGCATGGCTCCTCTAACCAGGCCGTTTTCAGCCCCAGGGACCCCATCTCCCAGGGCCTGACGTATTTTTAAGGTAACAATAGCTCGCGCCCCCGCCATGCACTGCTAATTACCCCACATATTACATCACTCATGACATCTTCTATGACATCATTGATAACATCACTGCAACGTTTGCAATTAAATTGTTGATGAGAAAAATGTACATGGTGGGGGCACGAGGTATAGTTACCTTAGGAATTAAGTTATATTTCCTTGAGCTAAGCATAACTGTAACTGGTGAATGTCTGTGGTTTTTAGAGTTTAAAATGTTACAGTGTTTCTGAACATTTCGCCTCGCCTAACTATAACGTTACTTTAAACTTAGTTTTTTCCAGTATATATATATATATATATCTATATATCAAAAAAGAACCTCCCCTTGGAAAGAGAGGCAGCAGCACTCCACAACGATTTCAATCCCAATTTATTAAAAGAACAACACCGGCAGTCCTGACATGTTTCGGTCACATTGACCTTCTTCCGAGGTACGCCGTTGACATCTAAAAGGGCAGAGAAACCAACAAGGTCATCACCACTATTTGTAATACTCGCCCCCTAGTGGACGCCCTGATGGGAAACAAAATTGCATTATGGTACTTGTGGTTTACTGTCCCTCCATTATCAAATCCTCCAGTGGATGATGTCAAATAATGTTCAAAGTTGCAGGTACGTTGCGTCTCTGGCCAAACCCACTTTCAAGGCAGCCAAGATCCATGCTGAAGCCAGTCTTCGGCGGTGCCATTGCCCTTCCGCTTTCACGTATCCCAAACATTGGCTCACTGTAATGATTTTTCACACATCTGCTTCACCCCTGGAATTTGTTGATGGCAGTGTTTTGAATGCCTTTTAAAGCGGATTCCAGTCAGGACACATTATGGAACAGGTGAGCCCATTGGTTTTGAATGACATTCGACACGTGATTAATAATGAGGGTGTCAGGGCACTGGTATTTTTTAACTTATAAACTTTTTTTTATTCTTTTCTGTTCATAGATCATAACATGGGCATTACAAAAGAAAACAATACAAGGAATCCTCTCCACTCCCTCCCCACACCCATGCGCCTCCAACTGCTTAATCTTGAGCGAAGTCCGCTGAGACCGAACACACTCAATGATGCTGACAACAAACATGAGTTTCATCAGGGTCCACCTCCCCAATGTGTGTAGGACATTTCAAACCAGCTGTTTTCCCCCTGTAGATAGTCTATCAAAGTCTGCCAAAGTGGTTCCATTTTTTTCTTCTGTTCGTCCCACACATCATATGTCAACATCTCCATTGCCATGAAAGTCCACGGATGTCGAGCCCAGGTCACCATTCCCTGGGTGCGTCGGCCCTTCCTGTGTGCTGCAGTTTCTTGCTTCGCCGCCAGGAGCATGTGTGTCACAACTGTCCGCTCGGCCCACTTCAGACATTTCCAGTGCTTGGGCCTCAGCGCAAATATGGTAACCACTGGGTCCAAGGGGACAGGTGCTCCAACGGTACACGCGGACCCGGATACTGCATTTGACCTAGGCTTATCAAGGCTTTTTGGTGCATCGGGCGAACATTGTTATTGCTCACATTTGAACCAAGTTCGATTCTTGGACACGCTTTTTATCATAAAGAAGGTCGTGGATATTTATTGTTTAAATCTACGTGATAGTGAATTGTCTACAGGTTGCCGGATGCGTTTGGTCCTCGGGGCTCCTCGGAGTAAGATTTTTACCATACACATATATTGGATGTGCTACTTGTACTTCTACACTGATATTCCATCAGAGACTTGAAAAAGTCGTCAAAACGACGAAACACGTGTCAGCTGTTTCTCAATATCAGACTATACAAGAAAGTGAAAAATTTAATAAAGCAACTGGACCCATCGGTCTCTCATAGTGACTTCGCTTTATTTGGATTCCTGCTATACAAAGTTGGACCTGTCAAACTAACGGACTGCTTAAAACTAATCGGTGGTGCTCTGGACAATCAATATATATGGCCCTTTATATGTGACTGAGGACTTCTTTTCAAAACATGTTTGAAACCGGGCAGGACCACCACAAATGTAGCGCCCGATTCACAAAGGGCATCCACACTTGTGGCGGGGGCCCTGCAGTAGTGGCGGGGGCCCCACAGCAGTGGTGGGACCTCCGCACTGGGTAATTGCAGTATGGACGTCCCACCACAAGTGTGGGGCCTCTGCCACGATGGCAGAGGCCTTTTGTGAATCGGGCCCGTAGAGTTGAGCCCTCTGTGGGACACCCTCCCCAGCCTTTTCCCGTCGGTGTGTGGGGATAGAGTCGCTATAGTTTCTGAGGGGTTACAAACCAATCCTACATCAGTTTATAACATATCTCTCTGCCTTGCACACTGTGAACATCCCTTGGGATGTCTTTCCATAACCTGGATCACTTTGTCTCTGTGATCTCAGTTCCTAATATCCCTCCCATCGTTGCATTTAGGCTGGACCACTTGAATTATGCGGCAATGGAGGTCCAAATTATGAGACAGGCACTACTAAATTCCGCAGCAAGAAAATGCAGATTATGCGGCATAATGTGGCACATTTTATGATAGTATCAGTTCATTATTTTGTCATTTTACACACATTAACACTGTTGAGGAAAAGGTTTTACCATATTAGTTCTAGTTTAACACCCACATGCAGCAAAATGCACTTGAAAGGTGAACGTCAAGCTTTGCGAAGTGCCTTCCAGTGCACAGCAACAGGTGTCGCAGGATTTTAGTAACTTTTTAACCGTTTGAGCTAGAAACAATTTTTTTTTAAATCTGAAAATTATGCAGTAGATGATGGATTATGTGGCCAATCCATAAGTATTCGAAAAACATAGCAGCCAAAAACCACATAATTCAAGTGGCCCTGCATATAGGACACAATTGTGTGTGTGTTCTGTAGGGTGTTAAGTGTGCTGTAAATCGCTGATATGGCACAGATATTTTAGACCTGTCAGCAGCCTACAATACCATCAATTATTCCATACTTTAAAAAAATCTAGATGAAGTGTGGCTGGGCAGCCAAGCTAACAAATGCATTACATCATTACACAGTTAGCCGATAACTACGTTACCACCTTTACATTCCACGCCTAAGCGATAGGGCTGTGGAGTACCACAGGGGTTCGCCCTGCCCACATTGCTTTTAATCCATTGTAATATAACCCTCAGTAGTTTGTTTTTTACATGTAAGTGGACAACCCTCATCCGCAGGGCCGGACTGACCGTAGCGGGCACCGGGCGTTTCCCCGGTGGGCCGCAAGGGTGGGGGCCTGTTTTGGGCCCCTGGGGGCCGTTTTTGTTACCAGGGGTCGGCAATATCGGCCCCCTGTAACAAAATCGGCCGAAACCGGCCCCAGCAAGCCGCTCGGCTGCACCCCCCTCCCCCCCAAGGGGGGCCCGGCCGAGCAGTTTGCCAGGGCCGGTTTCGGTTCCCAGTCCGGCCCTGCTTATCCGGATGCAAATATGAACCCTGCGCAGCATAGAAAGGCTTTGGGCCAGATTTAGATCTCAGTGGACGTGTTACTCCGTCACAACGGTGACGGATATACCGTCCGCCGAATTATAAATCCCATAGGATATAATGGTATTTATATTTGTGCAAGCCCTGCTTGCCTGGATTGAGGCACCCTCCTTCGTCCCCACCCAAGGTCTTACGCAATCCGGGCATCCATCGCTACACCATCTATCACTCGAAACACAAGTGACAAAAAAGTGCAGTATGTTTTTGTAATTTGTATGGCGCAAGTGCCTCTGGGGAGGGTGTCCTGGTAATAAAACTGACATGACAAAGAGCAGATCAGAAGAGGTTCATGGTTCACGCATTGTATGTTATAAGGTTTGAAAAATCAATAAAATGCCTTACAAAAAAAAAGATTTTTTTAAAGCTTTTCTGAACTGAAGAAAATTTCCAAATATTTTGATTGGGAGAGGAAGACAGTTCCAGGGTTTGACAACTATCAAACTAGAGTCAAGGCCACCCGCTGTCGCCTTTTTGAAATGAGTGATAACCATATTGCAATTAGAAGCCGAACGAAGAGGGCAAGATGGAACATATTTGAAGCTTTTCAGGACCGGATCCAGATGTAGTGCAATAAAAAAAACAAAGAGTTATAATAAAATCGGTTTATCGACAGGTCTGTAAGGAGCAACATGTTGGTGTAAAGCAAAAAATGTGACAAATATTATTATTCTGAATTTATTGTAGTTGTGCAAGAAGTTTCTTGGCGACTGCTATATAGAGACTGCTGCAGTAGTCGAGCCTGGATGTCATCAAAGTGTGAAAGACTTGTTTTCGACATTCTGAAGGAAACAGAGGAGAAATCTTTTTTGACATTCTTAATAAAAGACAACACGTGATATGACTGTGTTTACTTTGAGGTAAAACATGAGTGTTATCAACGTGAACACCCGGATTCTTTACTGTTGCACTAGGAGATGGTGATAACCCCCGCCCCACTGGTCACCAGCTAGACGTTCATGCAGTCATAAGCACCTCAGTTTTATCAGCGCTAGGTTAAAGCGCTTTATTTTACATCCACTTGACGACCTACGAGTGACAACTTCTAAAATGCTATTGTTTTGAATCAATTGACCCATCTGCGTGGATAATAAACTCAGGGGCATATTTACAAACCCCTATCGTCACCGGAGCGTCACTTTTTGTGAGGCTCCGGTGGCAAAGTGCCATTTTCCATATTTACAAGGTGGAGCTAAGCACTTAACGTGGCTTAACGCCACCTTGTAAATATGCTCTCTTTCTGACACAGTCCTCTGCGGCAAAGGGGCATGCAATGGGTGTTGCTGTGGGCGTTCCACCGCATCGCCCATTGCTTTTTGATGCTGCCCCCTATTTGCAAGACTGGGGCACTGCCAAAAACGAACGCCAGGGAATACCTGGTTTTAGAATGTCGATACGAGGAGAAATTATTAATTTCTCCTCTTTTTTGCTCTTTCCATGTGTGCTGCATTCTGCAGCAGTCATAGAAAGAGAAAATCACCATTATTGATTGTTTATGGTCAGAAAGGTGCCCCTTCCTGCGCATAACCAATCGCCCCTGCAGCGCAGGCACCCTTGCAACATGGTGGCAAGGTGTCTGCGCTGGCGCTAAGCAACTTTTATTGCGCCAGCACTAGGGTAAACACAGGGGTGCACCGTATTCTTGTGAATACAGCGCATCCCTGCATTTTAAAAATGTTCGAGCGCGGCGTTGCGAAACTTGGCATAGCACCGTGCTCCGATATTGTTTTATAAATATGCCCCTGAGTGTCATCCGCGTACATCATTGAAGTACAGCCGAAGGAGCATATCAACTTAGCTAATGCGGCCACATAGATATCAAAGTGTGTGGGGTGCAGTGAAGCGTCATGTGGTACTCTGTGTGTCACTGGTTTTACCTCAGAAAAGGAGGAGGCTCTTTTCACTACTTATGTTCTATTTTGTAGATAGGATGCAAGCCAATCAAACGCCAAGCGTCTGGCACAAATCTCACAAAGCCTGGCGATTAGGCCCGCTCAGGAGTGCAACAGATAAAGCTAAAGGAACCAGGACTGCACAGCAGCCTTAGGCCACTGTCCAGCACAGCACGTCCACAATTGTCACCAGTTTTCCGTTTTTACAGAGTTTTACAGATAAACACAAACAGAAAACAACGTATTTCCTGTTTGTAATTAGTTTTTTAAGGTAAAGCAATTTTATTGAGAAATTACAATAGTAGAAAAAAGGGTAACAACAGCGATTGATAGGCATTGAAAAAAGACTAAGCATAGACATTTATAAGTAAGAAGAGAAACTTTGAGCTGGGCAGGGGGCAGTACCTCCAATATGCGAAGATTTCTGCGGTGGCACGTGAGCTCTGGCCAATGATTCCGGAGGAGCCGCCCATGACTGCCACTCTTCAGGTCCTTACGTCACTGGCTGGGGGCCGCAGACTGGTGTCTCATATATATAAGGCGTTAAGAGAGGATTTAGTTGCAGATCCACTCCCAGGCCAAATGGGACAGATTACTAGAGGAGCCCTTGATGGAATTAGAATGGAAACGGGTACACGAAGGGGTTAAACAAATTAGTTCCAATGTGAGATTCAAGCTTACCCAATTTAATATTGTTCATCAAACATACCTGACTCCACACATATTACATAGAATATACCCAGACCGCTCTGCTCGTTGTCCCAAATGTGGTCAAGCCGACGCCCAGTTCTTACACATGATATGGGAATGTACGGAATTGAAATCATACTTGGGGTCGATACTAGAACGCTTGAGGTTGGTGACGGGGTGGACGCTGCCTTACTCTATCAAGGAGGTACTCCTGGGACTTCTTCCCAGACCTAAAGGGAGGAAGCTTACACGAAGGTTCCTACAGTTGGGGTTGGTGCTAGCTAAAAGAAGGATTGCAATTAGGTGGATGAGCTCGCAACCTCCCAAAATGGAAAACTGGGCTAAGGACTTCAGAGAGTGAGCCACAGCAGAACTAATTCGAATGCGGCGTGTTCAAAGAGACGAAAAGTTAGAAGAGGACGCGAGGTCGTGGTATGTTATGATTTCAGAGATCCCCATTGGTGGGCCACCCCTTTCCCAAGCCATTGAGGAAACGCAGACAGATGAAGGGAGACCAGAGACAGGGGCTTTGCCAGGGAGCAGTCCCGGAACACGAACACATTAAATAGCCCAGGATGAGATAACGATTGATCCACCATACAAGGTGCCGAGAAGTGCTTCCCAATGCGACCCAAGGGGGGGATGGAGGGGGGTTGTTTTCAAGTTAATTTGTTGTAATTTGTTTTTTGAAAGATTCACCTGTTTATATTCCAATGCTGTGCCGAGCGACTTAATACCAGAGTCTAGATGGAAAATGTCCCTACTGACAGAACTGTATCATCCTTTTTTGTACATGTGATATTTGCAAACTATTGTATGCGATATATAAATGCTGATATCTTGATACAATGACTATGTACGGCTGGAAATTCAATAAAAACATTAAAAAGTAAGAAGAGAAACTGGTTAACAATTATGGAGAATATTGGGGAATAAAGAAGGGAAAAGGGGAAGGATATGAAAAGAAGACCAATTTCTAACAGTATTATACAATATACACTATAAAATGAAATAACAGCAGATAAAACAAGAAAAAGGGAAATGAATATCGAGAAACCGATTGCAGAGAAATAAACCTCTTAAGGCGGTTTCAAATTTTCTGAGGAAGTCCAATTAGGATATTTACGAGCAGCAGTATCTAAAAATGAAGTTAATGGTAACCAATATAAAACTCTCTTTACAGAAGGGCAGTACAATGAAGCAAAAGCATTGTCCAACCTATGGCAATGGCACACATTATGCCACCAAGCCTTGTAAGAAAATTCGGAAGGACATTTCCAATTAGTTTGTTGAAAAGCCAAAGCCAACATAAGGTCTAACAGTTTTAAATTGCCAAAAGTTGAGTGAATATCTTCAGAAAGGCTACCTAGAAAACGTGTCAAAGGAGTTATTGGGAAATGGGAGTGAAAAATTGAGGCGAGCTGGGACCAGACCTTTTCCCAAAAAGAGGCTGTGCTAGTCATTTATCGTATCCACGTTTTGTTTTGTTTCATTCGTTCGTTGAAGCATCTTGACTCTCTGTTTGCGCTGTCTTCACTCTGTGCTGTCATCGGCATCCTCATCAGGTATGTTTTTACAGTCATCAGTATCTGTATTCATTTTTAAAAGTAGAAAAATACAGGAAATTGAATGACTCTCCATGCTGTTCGTCATGAATTCCAGGCCACCAGCTGAACACATAGACAGCATGGGGGGGTAAAAATGGGATGACATTTCCTTAAATACAGGCATAGATTAACATGCATTTGTATATAATACTATTATTTACCCGTGGGTGGAGTTTTTTGTTATTTTTGCTAAATGCAACGGGCATCAAAGTAAAAGTGCAAGTTTTTTCAGTTAAATAAACATGGCATTATACCATATTATGACTCCATTTGCTCTCAAAACATAAAACAAATATGGATAGATACCAATAAGTTAGGTAAAAAATAAATATGGATAAATACAGACGGAAATGTTAAAAAAAATGAATACCATAAAAGCGGGAGCCCTAATTATAACACAGAGTGAAATATCGTTGCATTTCCCTTAGTGCTTCCTCTGAAGCAAGATTTGTGTTCATCATTGATTGTGTAATATTTACTAAATGACATATTATATGATGGATTTCTTTTGCAAGAGTGACTCAGCAGTGCTGTGACCCGCACCGTTGACTTTGCTGCTTTGAATCTTTTTCGGATTCATCGGTGCTGTATGCTAGAACATACAACTCCCATTCCAGTTCATTGAACTTGGGAACTCAGGTGTTTTGAGCTGTTTTATTAATTTTGTCTTGTTGAATTAAAACATTTTCTATCATATACTCCTTGTTTGAATAATTATTTCTCTCCCTCTCCTGTGTTTCTGTAAAATGTTTACCTGCTTGTTTTTTGATGTATGCTCAATTCATTACATTAGAAGTTATATAAGGACTTATAAACGGTGCATTCAATAATCCCCTTGTGCGCACCTCATTTTAGTTTTTTACATACCGAAGCTCGCAAGAGGTTATTGTGTTGCACTTATGTTGTTATTGGTAGGTGGTAAAGTGGACCCTGCACAGCAAAGCATTTAATCTCAGCTGCACTTAGATAGCACAAACACAACACTTACTGTAAGATTGTTGGCCGTACGATTTGTGATGGATGGATTTATAAACTTCACTTACTGCGTTATTTGAAAGTTCATTGCCGCGTGCTGGTTTCCTGTTGTAGTAATTGCACACATCGCATGCGATGCATCCTCGAAGAACTTACACGCGTCAGCCAGCGATGCAACATAGCAGTTGAAGCTATGCCTGCACATTGGACGCCTGACGTAGGCACAGGATCATCAAGGGAATATTTCACACTTGTGTGTTCAGGAAACGGCTCAAGAGAATATTTAAACTGATAAGTGTACGAGTGTCATCTTATTTACTATTTTGAGTCATTCCAAAGGAGTGTTCGCATTGTGTTCAGCATGTAGTTTGATCGGCCCAAAAAGTTTTTATAAAGCAAAGGAGATCCTATTGTTCTGTGAGTACAATGATTGAAGAAATTAATTACTTATACGAAAGCCATTGATGGTGGAAGAAGGGCTGCAGAGAGGGAAAAAACATGTTGTTACATTGCTTAGGATCAGAAGGACACGTGTTTTTTCTGAGCGTTGCCACAAGTTATACCACAAGAAAGAGAAGGAGACATTGGTGTTTTTGAGTAATATTTTCTAAGAATAGAGTACAGTTTCAAACCGAAATCTAGCGGAGCATTGAATAGATTTAAATTTGATATCCTAAATTTATACCAGAGCTCAAAAAGATAGAGAATCCTTGGATAAGTTCCTTACGACTTTGAGAGCGCTCTCTCTCTCTGATTTTACGTTTTGGAGCTATTACTGATGAGATGATCAGAGATCAAATTATTGTACATGTCAGAATCAAGAAAATCCAAGAACAGCTGCGGGTTATGGGTCACCTCAGGTAGGAAGATGCAAAACTATGGCAAACGCATTAGAGCAATTTAAAAAGGGGATGTTGTCTGTGCATTACAACAACAAAGAAAAGAAAATATAGAAATCAGTAGTGTGTTATAGGCGTGGAAGCGCTAGTCACGTTGCCTCATTTCATCAGTGTCCTGCTGTGGTGAAGGAGTGCAAGAAGTGTAGCCACACTTTCTTTGCTCATGTGTATAAGGATTTAAAGAAAATTGCTTTGACACAAACATTTAAAATGTCTTCTATTAATGATAATAATAAAATTTATAGAGCGCCTGGTTACTCCATCTGGAGTGTTCCCGCACTAGGAAATCAAGCACAAAGGGCCCGAAAACAAAAGAGCTAATTAAGTTTGTCTAAAATTAAATAGAATAATTGTCTAATAGAAGTGATTTGAGATGTAAGTGTGAGTGTAGGAAGGAAGAAGTGAATGATATGGGTATAGTATTTTCACTAAAGAATTTTAGCAAATATGCAGGAGGCCAGTAGGTTAGAGGCCCACCTTTGTAAAGATCGTGGAGAAAGAATTGGAACTTATGTCAGACTCAGGTTCTCCATGAAAAATAATCATGAGGGAGTACTTTTTGGTAACTTTGAAAGTGTTTTTAAGTTAATGGAACTTAAAAAGATTGACATAATAGCAAAAAAGCTTTGATGGATCTACCATTGACACAATTGTTTATGAAAACGTTGTACTTGTTTTCAAGAGATGGGAAGCTCAAATACAAGTGTATGTAGTGATGAAAGGTGTGAATATGTTGAGGTGGAAAGATCAATAGAAGCTGGGGGTAATTTTAAATCCCAGATGCAAGAAACCAGTGTTACTTGAGCCAGAATTGAGTGATAAGAGCTTTATTATTTCCAAATGCATTCACTGATAAATTTGGCGAACTAGAAGGTTCTTCACATAACATTGAGATTAGGAAGGATGCTATACCTGTAGATCACTGACACAATATCAACAACAATAATATTACGTAACAAAAATATTGAGTGAAAAATATTGTTTACAAAAAGTATTGTTTCCCTATACTTCTAATGGTAAATACAAAAATAAAATATTGTTTCAAACTAATATCATTAAAAAAGATACCCAAAAATTATATATATATGAAAAAAGAAAAAGAAAAAAGAAAAACAAGAAAAAACTAAGAAAATGCGGATCTATCGAGATTCCATGTGGCACCCTAACAAAGAATGTACATTGCATTATGGGACTTGTATTTTTACGAACTTGTCATGTGACTTCTTAGCATAAAAAGTATGCACAAATGCACGTTGCACTTTACATCACTTCCACCTGTGACCAAGGCAATGACGCCGAAACGCGTAAGGATATGGAAATCTGTGTGCTGCTGTGCCTTCGAAATAAAGGCTCTGTCTCTGGAAATGGGCCTCATGGTTTTTTCTTGTTGACTATTGATGGGCTGCTCCGTGCCCATTGTTTTGAGGCCGCCCTGTAGGGTCGGGGGCTCCTTGCACTCGGAGGCTTGGTTTTTCATTTAATCAGGAGCATGACCCACTCGCAGTCACCCACCTAATGAGGAGATGCCAAAGTAGCGAAAAGAGGTGACTGTTTTGAAGGAAGGGATTCGGAGGGAATGACATCCCACTCTGATCGTTCTGGAAGACGAGTGTTTTTCGGAGGCTAATGGAAGATTTGAGCACCATGCAAATCCTTAAGAGCACATGAATGCATGAAACAAAACTCCACCATAATAATGCAGGTACAATAAACGAACGGAAAAATATCTAAGAAAATGCGGATCTATCGAGATTCCATGTGGCACCCTAACAAAGAATGTACATTGCATTATGGGACTTGTATTTTTACGAACTTGTCATGTGACTTCTTAGCATAAAAAGTATGCACAAATGCACGTTGCACTTTACATCATTTCCACCTGTGACCAAGGCAATGACGCCGAAACGCGTAAGGATATGGAAATCTGTGTGCTGCTGTGCCTTCGAAATAAAGGCTCTGTCTCTAGAAATGGGCCTCATGGTTTTTTCTTGTTGACTATTGATGGGCTGCTCCGTGCCCATTGTTTTGAGGCCGCCCTGTAGGGTCGGGGGCTCCTTGCACTCGGAGGCTTGGTTTTTCATTTAATCAGGAGCATGACCCACTCGCAGTCACCCACCTAATGAGGAGATGCCAAAGTAGCGAAAAGAGGTGACTGTTTTGAAGGAAGGGATTCGGAGGGAATGACATCCCACTCTGATCGTTCTGGAAGACGAGTGTTTTTCGGAGGCTAATGGAAGATTTGAGCACCATGCAAATCCTTAAGAGCACATGAATGCATGAAACAAAACTCCACCATAATAATGCAGGTACAATAAACGAACGGAAAAATATCTAAGAAAATGCGGATCTATCGAGATTCCATGTGGCACCCTAACAAAGAATGTACATTGCATTATGGGACTTGTATTTTTACGAACTTGTCATGTGACTTCTTAGCATAAAAGTATACACAAATGCACGTTGCACTTTACATCATTTCCACCTGTGACCAAGGCAATGACGCCGAAACGCGTAAGGATATGGAAATCTGTGTGCTGCTGTGCCTTCAAATAAAGGCTCTGTCTCTAGAAATGGGCCTCATGGTTTTTTCTTGTTGACTATTGATGGGCTGCTCCGTGCCCATTGTTTTGAGGCCGCCCTGTAGGGTCGGGGGCTCCTTGCACTCGGAGGCTTGGGTTTTCATATATATATATATATATATATATATATATATATATATATATATATATATACATACATATATATATATACATATATATAAAATATTTTTTTGTATATTTTTTAAAGATATTATATTATTATATTTATATATATATATATATATATTTAGTTTAAAATAGAAAATCTTAAATATTTTAATATATAACATCACTATAATGGAAATTAAATAAATGTAAATAGTATTTAATACTATATATAAATATATACTTAAATAAACACTCGCACATGTATATATGTGCATATATGTTTATATATACAAAATATAATGTAATGCTATTATTAAAAATATATATTTGACATGATATTAAGTTTTTTCAATTATTTTTTTTATTTACTACTATAAAAAGCATATACATACATATACATACTATATTTATAAACAAATCAATTGCAAAGCATTAAAAAATGGCAAATAAATAAAATACTAAAAAAATTAAATCTGCAAAAATATATTTACTATATATATATATTAACTAGTGAGCTGGGGCCAACGTGGTTGTGAGCAGGCGTTTGAGAAAGACATTCATGTCGAAACGCGTCATGCCTATGCTCTCTGTAATAAATTACTTACCTGGAATCCCCGTTGTGTCCCTCCGATTCTTCTGATGGGGAGAGTCTGTTTGTGATATATATATATATATATATATATATATATATATATATATATATATATATATATATATATATATATATATATATATATATATATATATATATATATATATATATGTGATCAAGGCCCGAGGCGGGCAGAAACGCGTCATGGCTGTAGAGGTCCTGGAGCAACAATAAAAAATACTTCTGCTGCACAACGCTGTGGTCCGTGCCTGTTTTTTCCAAGAAAGGAATTCCCAAGATGGAGTTAAACGACGATATATATATATATGATTTCTTACTGTATGAACAGGCTATATGTATACACGTCGATGACACATAGATTTGTTACCAATGCCCCACTGATTCTGCTATGATTAGTTCCACCACAATATTTATGGCACACTAGGTGCTTTAGCAAACCATTTATTAGATAGAGAATGGGTATCAATGGCTCAATATGTTCTCGCCATGACTATCTGCTTATAAACTATTTATTTGCACAATATCTAGGTTGAAATCGCATATATGCTTATTTTAGCAATTTGCAGGCTTTATATTTATATTTCTAACAGTAAGCTATTTATTGTGTTATTGGTTTGCTACATGTATTTTTTGGAATCCTTGCGTTTTTGCCACACTTCTTAAATATGTCCATCATAGTTTCATGCAACTGCAGCAGTTGAATCTCCATACAATGTTACTAATTTTGTTCCCTCCCTAACCTAATGTTCCCCCTAGAAATCCATAGGGTGGCATACACCCATGTGTATATGTACTGTAGAGGCACTATAATGATTATCAATTTTTGTGTCTTTTGTTTTAAATAACACCCCGTGTGCAGATGTTGTCACATTAACCATTGGGTTTAGTACATTTTTGCGCGACCAGATGCACTCACGGGCTCACTCACATTTCCAAACACCTCCCTCCCTTTCACAGAACACACACACAAATTTAATCACTCATGAGTAACAGCAACAGCATGTACTCGCTACAATACTAACAGGCACTACAATTCACTCGTGGTATTTTTTTAAATCTATCTCTTTGCTGATCTTGCGCCCTTCAGCCCCGCATTTAAATACTTAATACGGGCTGGCCGATTTGATGGTCAATCAAATTTAGTTATGCTATTTGCGCGACTGATTAAATACTTTATCCTAAGTTTTAGGATACATTTTATACTCACAAGCTCGCAGCTACTTTGGATTTTCCAACGCTGTAATATTTGCAATGGCAAGAGCGAGCACGAGTTACCATACCAGCGCTAGCCTTTAGGAGAATGACATTACAGATGCCTTCAACCTCCATATCATTATAGCACCAGGTATGCAGTCATTGGTCAGCACTTAGATTACAGTAATATGACACTGCAGTAAAGCAATGATACTGCAGTAAAAGTGCCACATCATGTTGTAAAGTGCTTATCTGAACGAATACCACTGTAGAAAGACTACTGCTTACTCACCATGTATATATAGATCACCTTCACTTGCAGTGCACTATGTGAACAAGGCCGCATGTCTGGCGGCCGAAACGCGTCTTTGGACAATGATGGTTAATTAATAAACACCTTGCCACTTCAACTGCTGTGGAGTCTGTGTCCTTGTGTAGTGCCGGTGTGACTGGACACTCTTGGATTTTCATGTGGATATATATATATATATATATATATATATATATATATATATAAACAATATTAGGAACAGTATTAGAGTTTGGGAATAATAGATATACTATTTCAACTCCAGTTTATGAAACAAAAGGGTAAGCACAGGCTTTCAGAGGGGTAACATTTGCTATTTACACTCCAAAAGGTCAACAGTAGGGAAAGTGTTGGCCTTCGTAGGGGTAAGATTTACTATTCCCACGCCAGTCTGTGCAACAGTAGGGAAAGTGTTGGACTTCGGAGGGATTACATTTATTATTTCCATTCCGGTAGTGCAACAGTAGGGAAAGTGTTGGGCTTTGGAGGGGTAGGATTTACTATTCCTATTATTACTTAATTAACTTCCCATCCTATACCCCTACAAATCTAGCACCCCCCACAACACTATAAATTACTATTAGCAATTAAAATAAAAATCACTTAAAATTACAAACTATATTTACAAATATTCTTAACAATTATACAAACAATAATAACACATATAATTAATATATGAATGAAAATACTTTAAGATAATTAGAAAATTATATTTTTTTAAACTATATTATTGAAAATGATATTTTTAACAACAATCTTCTTAAGAACCATATTACATACCTAAAAACACAATATTCCTGTCAATAATATTTCTGCATCACAATATTTTTGTATCACAATATTCTTTTCCCGATATTTCTGTCTCCCGATATTTTCTACTCAACATTTTGTCTAAATATCACAACTGTGAAGCAGAACTTGAGAGGAGTACCAATGAATGTGAGGCAAGAGTTGAAATAAATGTTAGATCAATTGCGAAAGAAGGTATAATTGAGGAGACTGAATCATCAGAATGAGTTTCCCCAATAGTTTTAGCAAGAAACATGGACAAAAGTTTGAGGTTGTGTGTAGATCTGAGAGTGCTTAATGCAAATATAGTAATGGGTTGTCATTCGCTTCCTAATATAAATTAAATGAAGGGGCAAAGTATTCTCAACTTTGGACCTATGGTCTGCCTACCACCAGATAGAATTGACCATTGATTCAAGACTTATGACTGCATTTCTTACACCACAGGGGAGTTTCCTATTCATAAGCATGCCTTTTGAGTTAGTCTTTGCGGTGTCTATTTTCCAACGAGCAATGCTTTTGTCACAGAAACTGCAACTTACCTGAACTTTTAGTCCAGATGACTCCTTGCAACGCACTGACTCCTGTGGAAAAAAAGAAGCAAAAATTAAGATTGATGATGGACAAAAAAACAAAGAAACAAATACAGACAAACACTGATGAAAGGCTCCGGCTTTTTCCCCTTCCAGGCTTAAAAACCGGGAGAAGAGGAGCAGGAAAATGACGGCTACAGAGAAGAAGGACCTTGGAGCTGGCAGGGTGAAAGCAGGAGAACCAAGGTGGAATCCGAAAGAGGAGCTCCAAGAGGAGAGACCGGGTGAGACGCCCACAGAAGAGCCTCAGGAGACCTTCCCAAAGTGCGGAGAAGAGTGTACTCAGACCTGATGAATATCCAGAGGCTGCGGCTCCCAGTCCATGCTGAGACAGGAGTCACTGCTGTCTCCCGTCATGCTACTGGGGGGTGAGGCTATACCAGTTAGGTGCCCAGGTCAGAAGTTGGATGCGCGGCACGAGGAGGAGGGAGAGGAAGGCTTTTTGAACTTGTTAAATGAGGTGGGAGGGAGGTTGAGAGAGATGCCATTCAGGAGGATGGTTTATGAAACCTAGAAACTGCTGATGAGCAATATAACCCCAGGGTTATTGCTGATTTTACGCTAGTCAGAGAAGTGACCCCAAAAATAGACGAGAATTAAAAAAATTCCTTTATTGTTATTGTTTTTTTCCCTTTCTTTCCGACAAGAGTTCAGTTGCAAAATAGTCTCTTGTGGGTAAAAGAAAACACAAAAGGGTGAGCCTGGGAAGCACCAGGCATGGAGGTTTTCTTATTTTCCATTGTGTGTTTAAAAGGAATTAGCAAGGGGAAAGAAGGGGGAACTCTGGGGAATGGGAAAGAGAAAGTAATCTTGTATAATGTAGAGAGAGGAAGAAAGGGGAAAGTAACTAAAACCTATTAAAACTCAGTTACTTGCCAAAATGTAATTTCTGCCGAGAGTCCATCCTTTCTGGGGCTGCACCCTGCAAGGCAAAGGGAGAAGAAAAGACAAATTATAATACTAGAAAGGCCAAAACCAGACAAACCCTCCACGTACGACAACAACTATCCATCCAGTGGACAAGATAACTTAAAAAGATTTTCTTTTAGTTTATTCCATTTATGTGAATAGTGAAAATAAAGAGTGACAGCAAGCCCACAGGGTCATCCTTAATTTTAATGCAATTGCTTAAACGGAAAGAACCCCATATGCCTAACAGTTTCATATGGTAAAAGATATAGACAGTTACGTAAAATGTTTTCAGGATGACATTCTGATATTTTTTAGGATGAACAGGAAGATACGACTCATATTAAGGTACTTTGTAGGAGACTGGAGAAATGTGCACTAAGCCTGAAAGGAAGCAAATGTAAATTATGTTCTGACTCAGTGGAATATTTAGGTCATACCTTGTCGGCTGAGGGTGTGGTGCCAAAGAAATCTTTGGTTGATGCTATCGTCAATGCACCCGCTCCAGATAACAAAGAGAAACTGTTCTCATTTGCTGGTTCATGTGAATATCAGACACATTTTGGAGGATTTTGCAACAAAGCTGGAGCCTCTAAGAGAACAAGGCAAAGATCGTGGATGTTCCCATGTTGAAGCCATTTTGCGTGAACAAAGAATGTATTATTACTGTAGATGCCAGTTTATATAGTTTTGGTGGGGTGTTATTGCAAAGATGTGGGAAAGAAGGGTGCAATGTTGCATTTGCATCTAGGACACTGAATGACACTGAAAGAAGGCATGCAGTGATACAGAAAGGATTATGAGTGTGCATGTGAGAAACTGAACACTATAGTAATTGGTCTGAGGTCATTTAAGAATGGACCATCAACCTCTGGAAGATATTGTGTCCCCTGGTAGAGGGTGGAATACCGCCATATGCTTTGCAAGATTGACACCACAGCTTCAAGAGCATCGTTTTAATGTTGAATTTGTACCTGGGAACAACCATGTGACCACCTGATTGACTGTGATGAGTACCTTGTTTTCTGGACAGTGATCTAGGTGGTTCTGTGGGAGTGGATATCGTAGCCACTATCAGAGACATTGGAGCTTATTTACAAGCCCCTTGTGCCACCTGTGTGTCACTTTTAATATGGGAAAAAGTGACGTACAGGTGGCGCAAGGGACTGTTAAATAAGCCCTATTGTGGCTGGTAAGTCTGAGGTGATTGCTGGAAAGAAGTGGGCAGAAAGTGAAGACAATGATGAGTTGTTGTAGGTATTTTAAAAGTATGTTGCAAAATGGTGGCCTAGGAAAGGACATTTATCTCCAGAATTATTGCCGTCCTGGAAGGGTCCTGGTGAATTCAAATTTGAAGGTGGAATGTTGTTCAAGGAAGGGAAATGTGTTCCTCCCACTTTGATGCAGGAAAACATTTTGCTACTGGCACATGAAGGACATCCTAGCACGTCACCCATGAAGAGACATATTAGATCATGTGTCTGGTGGCCAAGTTTAGACAGAATGATGGACAGAGTGGTAAGGGAATGTGAGGTGTGTAGCACCAGTGAGAAAATGCTAAGAGTTACACCTGCTCCCTTAACACCAATTGCATGGTCAGAGTTTCTTTATTAAAAAGTAGTTTTCTATATATCTGGGCCATTTTTTTTCTTTACTGCATAATGACTTTTTTGCTTTGGTTTTGGTAGATTATCACTCAAAATGGCCTGAGGTTCAGGTTGTTGCACAAGCCCCATCCAGTGTTGTAACTGAATTCTTTAAAGAAATATTTTCCAGAGAAGGATGCCTAGAAAGGTTGGTAACACACAATGGGTTCAGGTTAAATCACAGGAGTTGGAGAGATTTCTCAAGTTTTGCTCTATCTGGCCGTGCATGATCCTCAAAGGAATGGTCAAGTAGAAAGATTTAACCGTGTTTTGAAGGACAGCATTGGTTGTGACTGGAAAATGTGTTTAGGGAGAAATTATGGATGTACTGAATTACACTACATACAATTACTGACCTTAGACAGTTTAAGCAACTGAACGAAGGTGATCAGGTCTAGTCAGTTTAAACAACTGAAAAGAAGTGGTCAGGTTTCCAAGTTGTGCCCGTGGTGTTTTAAAAAAACTCATGGGCATGGATGATCCTGAAAAGGATGAAGTTGCCCTGTGAGTTGGACGGAAAGAGTAGAAAACTAAGCCAGCATATTATTTAAAATTGAAAGTGAAAAAACACACACATTTGAAGTGAGGGATTGGGTGAGGATTCTCAAACCAGGTTTACTGGATAAGGCTGTCCCAAAATTTGGGAAGGCTGTAAGAGTGGTTAAGGTCAACTCTAATAGTGCAGTTACGCGCGATGGCAAAGTGTGCAATGTGAGCAGAATATTAAAGTGTAAAGACAAATTGAATAAGAACATACGGGAACAAGGGGAAGAAAGCTTCTTTGTTAAAATTAACAATTCTCAAGAAGACAAGCAACAAAGTCAGCTGAGTCAAGATGTAGATGGTGTAATGGAATCAGAGTACACAAGACATTCTACTAATGGTAATGCGGTTACTGATCCTATAGGATCCAGAGTAAAAGGAACAAGCTGAGGCAGGTGGCCCCTTGTTAAATATGAATCTTAAATATTAGGATGTTTTCCATGGTTTCAATATGCTGGATGCGTGAAGGTGAATGTTTATAGCTCTCTGTTCTTTTGTTGTTATTGTAGTTTTATTTGTTTTCAGAATGAAGATGTGTTGTAAACTTATCTGCTTACATTTTTATTGCATGTCTATTCATGTCTATTTCTTTATAGAAAAAAGTTGCGTTTCAAGCATGTGCCATGCCAGTTGCGTTTAGAATGTCGAGTCACTGAGGCCCTTATTTATGGGGATTTGACGTAGTCACCTTGCTGCGCTGTCCTACGCCAGAGTGAAAGGGCAGGAAAGCAACATACTTATGCAATACATCGCATTCCTGTCCTTTCTCTCTGCCCTGCGCAGTTTGGGCTGCCTAGCCCCAATGCAGGCACTCTTGCACCATGGGACAAGGGTGCCTGCGTTGTCTGCAGGATTGTTTTTGTGCAGGAACGGGCACCTTCCTGCACAGAGACAATCCTAAGAGGCGTTTTCCTATTTCTATGTGTGCAGCAGAATGCAGCACACACAGAAAGAGGAAATCATGAGGAGAAATAAATACATTTCTCCTCGTTATGTCTCACCTCCGGAGGCGTCAGGATTCAATGTTTCCCCAGGTTTACATGCTCTTGTAAATTTGGAGCAGGGTCACAATCGATGGGTGATGCGTGGGAAAACCCATTGCAACGCCCATGGAACGCTTTAGCACACCTGATACTGACAGATGCACAATTTATATTTTTAAGGGACTTCAATCTCCATATGGTTAAGGTGGACAATAATGAGGTATTGGAACTTAAAGAACTGATGATCTTACTCAACATATATTCAATCCCACCCGTGAGGCGGGACATGTGATTGATCAGGTATTTTCTAATATGCATTTGCAGGTAGAGGACCCTTTACCCCAAGTTTGGTCAGATCATTTCCGATTCAATTCTCCTGGTCGGCTCCCATTAAATCACCTCTGTGTTTATTTGATCCTCCGCCTATTTGGAGAGCTTTGCATAAAATTCAGCCGGTGTATTTGGTTTGCACCTTGGAGGATTTTGCTGGTCAGGTGGATGCGGATGTCTTACTGTTAGATAACTGGATCAGGGACTCAACAGAGAAATTAGCTCCACGTCATACTTATGGGTCGAAGAGAACCAAGCCGTCTAGTCCCTGGTTCTCTAGCAGTCTTTTGGATGAGAAGAAAAAATGCAAAGTTCTAGACAGACAATTAGGGGAAGGTTATAATTTGACAGATAAAGAAAGCTATAAACTGGCACTTAAGAGATATTGTGCTGTTAATTAAAACAGCAAAACGTGAGTTTTTCTAGGTCAAAATTGCTAGAGCAGGTAATAAAACCAGGAAAAGTTTCTCTATAGTTAAAAAGTTTCTAGCCCCAGCAGCCGCTATCAACTCCCACCAACCCTCGACTGCATGGTGTGAGCTGTTAGCATCCTACTTTCAGTCCAAGATTTGGATAATTCAGGCCAGTCTGTCCCCCAGCCTTCAATCAAATGTTGAGATACTGGACGCAATACAGAGAAGCAGAGGCCCTGTAATCAATGGGCCATCATCCAGTTTTGAGCCTATTTCGCTGGAAGAAGTTTAAAATCTGGTTCCCCATCTGACCCATGCCCACCTGATCTGTACGCTTTAGGGGTGCATGTGATTAACCCTTTGGTAAATAGGGTGCTTAAGTTCTCTCTAGAATTAGCTAGGGTACCTAGCCCCCATAAGCAAGCCAAAAGTTTGCCCTTTTTAAAGAAACCATCAGCGGACCCTGGAGTACAGTCTAATTACAGACCAATATCCCTGTTCCCTAAGATATCACCAGCTCTCCACATATCTGGAAACCAATGACCTGGTCCACTCTAGCCAGTCTGGGTTCAGACCCCACTTTAGCACCGAGACAGCACTCTTACATCAAAGGCAATCTAGATGAAGGGGGAAAGGCTGTGCTGATTATGCTAGATCTATCAGCAGCCTTTGATATGATCCCCTACTCCAGCTTACTGAAGCATCTGCAATCGACTGGAATAGTGGGTAAGGCCCCGATCTGGCTCTCCCACTTTTTGGAAGGAAGAAATCAACAGGTATGGATCCCTCCTTTCTCCTCGGCGCCCCTTGAGTTGACAGTGGGAGTGCCCCAGGGCTCTGCTTTGAGCCCTACATTATTTAATGTATTTCTCATTCCTCGTGCTCAGTTAGCGGAGTCCCTGGGCGCCAAAGTCGTATCTTACGCTGATGATACTCAGCTACTGTTCTCATGTGGCAACGGAGAAGAGCTTCCAGGGAGTCTGATTAAAACCTGTCTAAAGGCTGTTTTTTATTGGATGAAGAGACACCAGCTTAAATGTAAAGCGGACAAGACAGAGATCCTTTTCTTTGGCAACAGGTCTTCAGATAGCTGGCAGGCTTTCTGGCCCGAAAATGCCCCACCTCCGGGTCTTCAGGATGGCATTGTTAAGAACGTAGGGATTAAATTCGATGACTGCCTGTCATTTAAGCCACAAATTAAATAAGTGATGGACACCTATTTTGTTGTATTGTGCTTGCTGGAAAAGTTTCTACATTTTATGTCATTTTTTTCTTTTAAAAAACAGTAATCCAGGCCCTTATCAGGTCAAGGCTGGATTATGGCAATGCGCTATATCTGGGCTTGCCGTAGTACCTGCTGGAGAAACTGCAGGTGGTCCAAAATGCAGCAGCCCGTCTCCTCCTTAAATTGCCTGTAAGAGCGCCTATATCACCTCATCTGCGCTCTCTACACTGGCTTCCAATTGGGAAGAGAATTCGGTTCAAGGCTCTAGTGCTAGTGCATGGAGCATGGTACTTATCAGGCGTTGAATATCTTAAAGCAAGTTTTCGTTTTCATGTTCCAGCTAGAAACCTGAGGTCTGCCAACAAACTACTGGCAGTGACACCCAGAATTCGGAAGGCCAGAGCCGGAGGCAGATCTTTGGCTCATCTGGGTGCCACAGCTTGGAACAAGCTCCCTCTGGAACTTCGCTCTATAAGCCACCCAGCAGCATTTAAAATAAGGCTGAAAACATGGCTTTTTAATCAGGATTAAACAACGGAAATGGCCTTTCTTTCTTCTACCTGACCTGTGCAAATGCGCCGGGACATTCTGCGGAGTAGCCGTGTGCAATATAAGTAACATTCAACAAAATGTTACAATCTGGTGGCACTGCGGGCTCGTGAATAAGCCCCTGAGAGTTGAGTCTCCGGTGGGTCTGAATGAGTACAGACGTTTGATACTGTAATGCACCATTAAATTACTAGTTTATTACAGTTTACTTGGATGTAATTCACAACAATATGTCTGATAGGCAGAGATAATATCTATCCGATCACCTGGCAGAATACGTCACAGTACCCTTTGCGCTGTGGTAGGTGTCATCTGTCAAGAGGGAGACCATGGCTGAGAGACTCTAGTTTCTATCAAAACCCATACACTTGGCTTCAGAAGTTCAGATAACTCTCCTCACCCTGCCCACTAGAAAAGGAAAGAGGTCAAATTTGAAATCAAGTTTGTGCTGTGGTTGGCTCCGCTATCCGCCAGTGTGCCCGAAGCATGAGACAATCAGACAATAGATGTATTTTGACTGGATTTCACCAGCAGACTCTGTTGCACCAGCCCAGAAAGATGTTTAGTAGAAACAGGACTCCGCTGAAAGCTGCACTGCCTGGTGGAGGAGAGATGGAGGCCTCACCAGGAGAAGCCTGAAGCCTGGAGGTCACTCTGAAGAAGCCTAAAGACTGAAGCCTGGAGGTCACCCTGAGGAGTGGCCGCAAAAGGAACCATGATGACTTAACACTAGACCAGCCAGCTAGGACTGGCCTGTGTCATTAGTGCACGAACCATTCCAGGACTACAACTGTGGTGTGTATGCGTCTCCCCAACATGTTCAGTTCCAGCTCTCATTTTGTGGGCGCCCCTGTTTGTAGCCCCAGAGCGACACTGAAGTGTTTCTTCTCTTTCCTCCAGCCCCGTGGTAGTGCTCGGATGGCTACAGTCAGGCTCCCTGATTCTGGACATGTTCCTGTTATCATTCTAGCTTTCCCTTCCAACCGCATCCTCTTTAGATGTCAGGGTTGGACTCTAATCCTAGATGCCAGTTTCCCAGTCCCAACTGGTGAGCCTGTGAATCCACTGAGTGATCCTGAGCCAATGGGAGCCCTGGAACTAAGGGGCAGGCCTCTGAAGCGTGGTGTTCTCATGGGATGTCATCAGATTCTGCCGTTCAAGTTCTGCAAATCTGTTGTTTCTGTGACGTATGGGGAACCAGGTTCGAGTCTGGCGGGAGGCTCGAACATTCTGTGATTCTGGGCAAATCACTTTATCTCCCCGTGCCTAACAAAAATGAATGTGTCCGTCTGTAATGCAACTGGTGCTCACGTAAACTGCTCTGATACTTTCGGGTCGAGTTCGTGCAATATAAAACTGCAAAAAGAAAATCTGTAGTAATCTGCAGGTAGGAACAGACGATACACAGGTGATGACAATTAAAGTGGCGCTACATTGCCAGATCTCACATCACCAGCGCCTTCTCCGCCTCCATCTTCAACCGCCAACTCTTAGTCGCCATCTTTGAAATCTTTGGACCAACATTCTAGAGCAGTCCGAGGTGAGTAGGTACGGTGATGGGACTACGAAGGAAAGAAGAGAAACAAAAGAGAGAGTAACCTAGGGGAACATGCAAATAACAGAGTAAGAGATGGCTAGGTTCAAGAAAATATAAAATAATAAGAAATGTATAAGGAATACAAAAAGACCACAACAATATGTATCGGTTTTCTTGCCTCTTTGCCATCCTTTACCTGATCCAATAAGATCCGAAAAGGACCATTTACAGTTTTGGGTGGCAATTAAGGCCTATCTATTTCCTTACGTCTTTCCTTGTGATTTGATAAAGGCCATGAGCCTTACATGACGAATCGACTATAGTTGTAAAGTATAATATATACATGAAATCGATTCATCTTGAGTGTTGCTTTTGGGACCACAGGAACACTACTGTCTGGTACCTCAAGTGGTATGTTCCAAGAAGGAATAGTCCACTTATGCTAAGGAGTTCTTTAACAAAATTGCTTGATTGCCACTTTGGTCAAGTCCTGGTATAGAAGTTATGTGCTCTTGTGTTCTCCTGTGGTTTAGTTGTTGTGTGTGGGCCTCTAGTGAGAAAGTAAACTCAGAGTGCTTGGTCTTCTTGAGCTCAAATCCAAATGCATATATCGTGCTTATTAAGAGCCCAATAAGTTGATAATATTTGATTAAATATTGCAGGCGTTATCCCCTATGTATCTGGCTGGCATGCCCACCACCTCCGCTGGCTCCCGGAACACCTGCGGCTGCCACACCATCAGGCTGGAGAGGAAGAAGCAGAAAAAAGGAACAAATAATGCAGAAGGCCTGCTCCATGGTTGCACCCAAGATCTGGCACTACGCCCTTGCATCCATCAGTACAGGCTGAACCTGCTTCAGTTCAGGAAAGAGCGGAAGACACACCTCTTTAAAGAGCAGTGCGTCACAATGCAGTGACTGTCCACTCCCACTCTCAGAACCCACCCATCGAAGCCCTCCAATCACTCACTGACTTTATCTTCGCCTTTTTCCTGTACCCTACCCCGCTCCCTTCCGGCTAGGTGCCTGTTATACAAATGCCATACATATACACACATACACACCCCTTAAACAAGCCCAGGGCAATTCATTTTCCGTATGCGTATTCCGGAATAATCAACACTTTCCTACTAAATCACCAGTGGCGGCTCCTCCGCTAAGGTGGAGGAGCTTCGCCCCACAGGAAAAATAAAATTATAATAACACCATGTTATTACCATTTTATTTATCAGTACTGTGTCTGAAGGTGCAGGGCTGCCCACACAGCAGGGGAGGAGTGGTGAGCACTTTCTAAGTGGCATGACTTTTTGGCCAGCCGGCCGTCTTGAGCCTGGCCAACCAGACATGCGCATTAGCATGTTCTCCATTCGCCTGTATTGCACAGTCATGTGGAGAACATGCACAGGCTCCACATCCTGTCTGAGTGCTGAACCACGGCGCTCAGACCAATCACAACGCTGCTGTGATGCTGGTGACAGCAACGTCGTGATTGGCTTAGGGGAGCCTGCTTCCTGCGTCGACCCAAGAGGACGGAGGAGAAGTGGCGGCCAGCAGGTAAGTGCAATTTTCTTTTTTTCTTAACCCCACCTGCCTCCCCCTCGCGCCCCCCCCACCCCCAGCCCCACCACTATTGCCCCATAGCTGCTGCTACAGTAAATCTCCCATGTGTGGTGGAATCTGGAATGAGCTGTACACAGGGCTTGGGGGACATTCTTGCTTCTACTTTTAAGAATGAGGATTGTACATTTAGGGGATCAGTGATTGGTTTATTTGCCAAGCTCAGCTGGCCAGGACGTTACTTTACACTCCACGTAAGGAGGCGAAAGTTTCTCACCAATCCCCTTCTTTCAACTCATGCCATGTTTACTGCCCCCTCCTTGAGTGTCTTGTAGAAGGTTGGATTAAACTTGCCCAAGTAATAACTGATTGGTGGAACAAGTGTGGGGTCCCACTGGGACAGGTCTGTATCTGCTCTGAAAGTGTCCAATGGCATTCTTATCTTGTAGCTCCAGAAGAGAGGAACCAGGAGCTGTTTAAGCAGGTCCTGCACACGTACTCCCAAACGTAGACTAAGTATATTTGAATGGTGTGCAGTTCCTAAGTGTAAGTGGGAGTGTTCAGGTCTGTGAAGAAGTGCCCTCACACACCCCGAAGGATGTCATGCTTCATCATTGGGCCTGCTCCTCGTCGGGCCAGCGCTGCAATGCCCGACGGGCACCCGCGAAGGGGCTCTTTGGCGGAGATCTTTTTTGATGAAGTCGTTTGGTGCATGTGGGTGTGTGGACTAGGTAGTGAAGTGAGTGCAAGGTGGTGTCTAAAATAGGTCCAGGGCAACCCTATTGCCTGAATTTTATTCCTAGGGAGCACTAACCTAACTAAAAACAAGAATCCCTAACCGGATACAATGATCCTAAAGGGCATGTGTGTTGTAAAGGGTCGACATGTTTCTTGCCTATAGTAGCCCCTAACGGGTCTTGTGGCAATTCGTCAGGACCGATAGTTTCAGAGAGAGTATCTCAACTCTAACACTACCGCAATGCTGGTTCTAAATGTGGGAATATGCAATAGTTACCAGCTTTGCATGCGAACACCAAGTCCGATTCACCTAGTATTCTGTGACCCCATATGTAATAGGTCTGGGCTGACGGGAGCTTTTCAACAGAGCGCGTCGTTGCTTAACGGAGGGAGGCGTGGCAACTAGCCATACTCCTACCCCGGCTCCGGGAAACAGAGTCGGGGTAGGCGGTGATTTTAACCAGATTGTAGACCCTTTCTTGGATAGAAAATCTCAAGTTAAATATGTTCCAAACAAAATGCAGAAAACATTTTCACTCCAGAGGCTTAGTTGATGCCTGGAGACTATACTCTCCAGATACACTGGAATACACCTGTACTCACCTACTGATAAATCCCAATCCAAAATCGATTATCTATTTATTTCACCCCCCCCTAGTTGCTACACTTACACATGCTGAGATTGGGTCAATATTAATTTCGGATCATGCTCCAGTTATGATTGATTTGGATTTATTACCTGAGACTTCTAAACCTAACAGATGGCGCCTCAACAATAGCTTTTTGAAGGACAAAGAATTTGTGCAGAATTTTTAATGTTTTTTACAAGAATTTTTTTGCATAATATCACACCTGATATTCCATTTCATACAGTTTGGAATGCCTTTAAGGCTTCTGCCTGAGGGCGTATAATTAATTATGTCATGGCCAGAAAGAAAAAAGCTACTAGAGAATCCGCACTACTGCTTCAATCATTAAACAATTAGAGCACGAATTTTTCACAACCAAGAACGATAATGTGCTACAACGTTTAATGAATGCTAAATTTGAGTTCAATAAAAAGTCGACAGAGGAAGCCGCCGGAACATTGTTAAAAATTAATACTAAATTTTATGGCGGACGAAACAAGGCCGGCAAATTACTTGCCAGTTATCTAAAAGTTAAATCTCAAAAATCTAAAATAGTAAAGATTGTGGACGAAAGCGGGAATCCTCATGTTAAGAGTAATGAAATTTTGAAATGTTTTATTGACTTTTATACAAATCTTTACACACCAGAACACTTCCCCACGGATGAGGCACTAGATTCCTATTTTCACTCTCTCCCACCAAGATAGCAGCAGATACAGGATACAGGATCTTTCTTTTCTAGAAGAACCTATTTCAATTTCTGAACTAAATTTCGCTCTTAATGCACTACCCAAGGATAAAGCGCCGGGCCCAGACGGTTTTTCTGTTGAGTTCTATTCCTGTTTTTCACATTTCCTACTCTCGCACCTACTTACTTTATATCAGTGTTTTCTCTCACAAGACGAAACTAAAGCGACTTTTTGGAGGCTATGATTTGTTTGATTCCTAAAAAGGATAAGGATCTTTCCTCATGTGCCAATTATAGACCCATCTCCTTTATTAATTTAGATTGTAAACTTTTTGCCAAGATTTTATCTATCAGGATTTCTCCTCTCATTTCAGATATGGTTGGATTTGAGCAAACTGGATTTGTTAAAGGAAGGCACATGACTGACAATTCTAGGGTGTTTTTGGATATTTTACATATGGCTTCTTTTAACAATACGCCTATGGCTGCCGTAACTTTGGATGCCGAAAAGGCGTTTGACAGTGTCAATTGGAAATTTATGATGCGGGCTCTAAAATGGCATGGTTTTAGTCCAACGTTTCTCAAAAATATAGCTATATTATATTTCTCCCCGATGACGTCTGTTTTTTTAAATGGCATTCATTCTTCATATTTTCCTCTATTGCGGGGTACCAGACAGGGATGTCCTTTATCACCTTTGCTTTTTATTTTATCCCTAGAACCCTTTTTTCACACACCACAAAATTCCTCATCATTTCATGGCTTTCGACATAAAGATACTGAGGTTAAATTCTCAGCGTACGCCGACGATGTGATCCTTTATGTCTCTGAACCGGAAACATCAATACCGCCTTTTGCTAATCTTTTATCATCGTATTCTGAGTTATCTGGATTTAAATTAAACTTTTCAAAATCGGAGGTACTCCCTCTTAATAAGTATTGTATGAAGGATATGTTTAATGGCACTGGGCTTAAATGGTCTCCACACTGTATTAAGTGTTTCGGAATTAAATATTCTACCTCCATAGCAAAGACAATTCAGATAAACTTAGATGATGTTCATCATAAGATTCTTCAAATGACAGAGACATGGTCCCCATTATACTTGTCTTGGTGGGGAAGGTTGGCCACTATAAAGATGATGTTTCTACCTGTCATTAATTTTCACTTGTCCTCGTTGCCTATTAAACTACCTTTAAAGTTTTTTAAGCTATTGAATTAATCGCTTGCTACATTTTTATGGAATGGTAAAAAGTCGCGCATCTCTTTAGCATCTCTCTGTAAACCCAAAGAGTTGGGGGGCGTAAGTTTTCCAAATTTTCAGCAGTATCATACTGCCTTTGTTCTAAAACAAGTTCTACCATGTATTAGGGACACTGATTCTCCACCTAATAATATTTGGTGCAGACTGGAGGATTCCCTTCTATCACCATTTCCTTTTTATTCTTTACCATATTTTTCGAAGCCTCCTCAAGCCTTTTCGGCTCCACCCATTAAATATTCTATTAAAATATCTTCCCGTATTTTTACAAGGCCCTTGTCCTCGGTACAAGAATTTCTGGAATCCTCTATATGGTTTAATAATTCTCTTAAAATTTCGACTCATACTATTTTTTGGAAGCAATGAGTTCTGAAAGGTGTAATTCAAATCAAACAATTATTGTGTGATATGACTCCTCTTCCTTTTTACGCAATTCAAACTAAATTTGATCTTCCCCCTACTTATGCCATCAAATATGAGTCTCTCAAAGGTGCTCTTTTGCAGGCTATCTTCACACTCACTCAATCGCAACCTCATGTACGTTCCCCACCTCCTGACCCAATTGCACTTTCGCCATCACTCAAAGCTTCATATATATATATATATATATATATATATATATATATATATATATATATATATATATATATATATATATATATATATATATATATATATATATATAAGTATTTGCATTACATTGCCCCTTCCCATCCCAAGTCTAAAACTGAAGAAATGTGGGAGTCTGATCTTCAGCTTTCCTTATCTTTAAGGGTTTGGGGTTCAATTTGGAGCAAGATACACCACACCTCGCCTAATGCCAGCACTACACAAACCCTTTACTATTTTTATAATAGGTTATATATTACCCCACTTTCTTTGTAAAAATATAACCCAAATCTTTCTAATATGTGTTGGTCTTGTAAAACCCTCCCTGGCACCTATTTACATATGTTTTCCACTGTCCGCCGACCACTGCTTTTTGGTTGCAGGTCTGTAGAACTATTTCCACTATTTGTTCTATTAATTTGCCCTTTGATGTCCAAAGTATTTTTTGGGGAAGTTCCTCACGCTCTTGGCCAGTCCGCTCTAAATTAGGTAAATTTCTGGACCTGTCACTTGCTATTGCTTTTCAAGTTATTACATCCAACTGGAAGAATGCTGAGAATATCAATGTTACTAGTTGGTGGAATCTTCTTTGTTCCCATCATAGACTTGATACAGCATTGGCTACATCTACATTACAGATGATAAATAAAGACCTCTTTTGGTCTCCGCTCATTGGTTACTTAAACAGAAAGCCTAAACCATCCAAGGATTCAACAATGGTTTTCCAGCCCTCATGACTGTTTTTTCCCTTTCCTGTTTAACATCATACATAGTTATTTTGCCATTGTCAATGTATGAGATAAGTTGTTATATGTCATGAAGTTACTATATGGAATAAGCTGTTATATGATATAAGGTTTTATTATGTGATACATGTGCAGATATGTAATACATATGGTATTATTCTTTCTTTTTTTTCCTTTTCCTTTTCTCTTCCCTTTTCTTTTCTCCTATATCTTCTTCTATTTTCTTACTTCTTCTTCCTTCCTTTTTTCTCAAGTACAAATTACAAAAAATGCAATATCACTCTGTCAGATAATTCTGTACATTTGTATTTCACTTTAATAAAGCTTTTATTAAACTCAAGAAAACTGTAGTCGTGCTGACTATAGGTCTTTGCCAGGGCTCTTCACCCTTTCCAAGATGGCCGCCTCCCCTGCATTAAGGTAAGACTGCCCCAATCCATCATGGCCCCTTCACTTCCTATAGGCAATTACTTGTTCTCTCCTAAGTAAAGGGTCTCATCCCTTAGTGCAATATATCACAAACGTTTCCGGTAACTTTTCCTTGTTGCATTCTTTGTCCAACAAGCCACTGATTGAAGTCACTGATTTTCTTGTTATTGTTCTATGCCCTTAGGAATCTTCTTTGCTTATTACGTCTTGCTGGATTTGTGTTCTATAATGCCCCCCCCCCCCCTTGCGTTGCAGCGGGGGCATCTAGCTCCTCTTCAGATCTTCTGCAGCTTTGAGTCACCTGCCTTTACCTGCCCATTTCCTTGCCAACTGGCTGCTGTATGCCTCTTGTTTTTTTTTTCCAAATCAGTAATGCTTCTGGGAGACGCCTGTTGTTTCCTGCAGATGTCAGCTGTGTTTAGCGGCACGTGGCTACAGGAAGGAGCCGCCCTTTTTTCCGGCAAGCAAGGCAGAGAAAGAAGACCATATGTTGCGCCCACCTGCTGACACTCTGACCCTAGGACTAGGAAGGATGTCCTAGGACTTGAACCCGAACTAGCCAGCAACTTTCTCCATCCCTAAAACTGTCCATGAGCGTCACAGGATGAAAGGGAGTGTGTCCCCGGCAGATTCACTCCAGGCTAAAAGAAAGATGTCCCACTTCCGGAAGCAGAGTCCGACTTTGTTCTGCAGGTGCCTGACTCTGTTGCCTTATTCTGTTTGAGTGCCTCCGGCCTCTGCAGAGAATCTGCGCCAAGGGGGGCGACGCTCTGCATCATCAGAGACAGCCCCAGGGAGCACAAGAGACGAGCCCCCTCACACAGAATTAAATATCTCTCTTTCCACTGATCTTTTTCAACATTTCCAATGCTGTTTTTATTTTATGTGTGACGTTTTCGGTGCGTTTCAATAATAAAATAGTAAAACACACACGTCAGTATTCATTTCCATGCACCATGCACACTTCAAAGAGAATTCGAGAACAACTTGACATTTGGAACAGGAAAAAGGGTTGAGGAAAACCACAGCGGAAAAAGAGAGAACACACTAACGTCGATGAGACAAAAGAATCAAGGAGATGTAGAAAACCAATGGAAACAGAAAATAATAATTAAAAAAAAGCTGGTAGAGAGGAAGAAAAATTAAAGAAAGGATTCAAGGAAGGCAACAAGATCAAATGAGTAAGGAACATAGAGGACAAATGCAAGTCATAACCGCCTGTGACATCACAATGGCCTCTGATGCCTTAACAGCTTCAAACATCAACAAAGCCAGGGGTGTCACAAACACCTCTGACGTCACCATAGTCTTTGAGGTCTGAACAAAAAATGATGTCACAATAGCTTCTGATGTTACAGTATAAAAGCCTGTGATCTTACAAACGTCTCTGACGTCACAAGAAACTCGGATGTCACATACAGGATAAACGCCTGTGATGTCACAGTATAAACTCCTGTGATGTCACTGTATAAACGCCTGTGATGTCACAGTATAAACCTGAAGCCAGTCTCTAACCAGAGCTCTCGCTATGTACATCAGTGGGGGAATAGATCATGTTTTTACTATTTAAATATGACAGTCAAAACTCTATCACACCCAGAAGCAAAACGAAAATACACGCATCTACACACCACTAATGAAAATAGCACCAAAGACAAGGGAGTTTAAACTTAGAGAATACAGATTGCAAAGTGAAAGTTGTCGGATCCTGGCTCTTTAAAGCAACGGAGGCTTGACTTGAAAGGGGGGGGGGGCAGCATGGGGGGTCCGGGTCAGCAGTGTTTATCTTGGAAAAGGGGAGAAGCAGGTGAGATTTTGAGCACTTTGAGTGGCCTTATCAGCTGAAGGCAGAGAGCCCGTTAAAGTCCAGAACAATGAGGAAAGAGAGCTGTCAATCAATCTTTGCCAGAAGCCAGAGGTTTTGATCCATTGTGAGTTAGAGTGCTCTGTAGAGGGCGCTCTTGTTACAGAGGATTTCACAACATAACCTGGACATGGCCTCAGAGGCTGTGAGTGCACACCAGGCTACTTTAAAACCAGGAAGGTCAGATGAGGTAACTTGAAGCGGTCTGGCCTACCTGGAGAATGAAGATTTTCTGACAATCGGTATTTCAGGCAGTCTGGCCCCTGGCAGCCTTCTAGAGGCACCAGTTAGACTTTGACTGACTCTACCCCAGCCCAACCACCCTATTAGGGGCAGCAGTCTACCAATGGAGCTTCCGATTTACTGAGTTACAGCGAGCGACTGTTTTACATAGTGTTTATATGAACGGAATCAGCTTTAGGCGCTGAAAAGAATTTACGTCTTGGCGCTGATACAAGGTGGTGGGTTGAGAGCGCTGGAGCATGGAGTCCTTCACAGCTGGGCAGCTTATCATAGGGCGTACTAGTGAGTGTGAACCCGTCTCTGCCGAAAGAGAAAACTAATAACAAAAGGTTTGTGTTTGCCAAGTATACCTTACTACCAGTGGAACAAGTGGGGTTTAGGCGCGAAGGTCCCACATACCGATTCTTAGAATAAAGCCCAAACCTTTCTACAACACAAAAGTCCCCCACGGTGACCCTGCCGTCCTGTCGTAAGTGTAGGGTTAGGGGATGGGACGGAGGTGTTCCCGAGAGGGCGGAGCAGACACTGGGTTTGTGGGGTGGCTACCTGCGGACATTCACCATGGCTTTTCAAGCTTAAATTGCACATTTAACTTCAGTAATATGGTGCAAGTGGGCAAACTGCGTGTGGAGAAGCCCCTCCCACATATTGTAATTTTCACAGTTTGAAGAGGAAGTGATTTTCCAGAGGTTCGGGGACTGAGTGATACAAATGATGCGACCACCACACAAGGACCTCATCACGAGTGGCCGGTAAAAGTCCATGTTATTGGCAACTCCCAGAATTACCACTACCAAGACTACTGGTTATTTCTGAGAGATTGGAAATAACTTGGTATTACGAGTTTTTGGGGAATACCATGCAGCAATTTGGTTTGCCGTGCCTACCTCAGGTGGAACCCACAGAGCAGGCACGGTCCTTCTACACTCATACTGCAGATGGGCCATGGTAGTGCCAGTGACCAGGAAGGGTCTTTAGTAATGAGGGCATTAATCGTAAATTCGTGCCCTTGACACACTGAGCTGCACTTTCAAACGTGCAAGCAAGTAGACCAAACATAAGTGACCGGATAGAGCATAAAACACTCCAGTTTTTAGATCGAGTCTAGCGCCAGCGCGCATGCGCTGCTCGCTCTGCGAGGCAAGCTTTATTAGGGTATGCACTAGAAGCCCCGCCCACTCTCCGCCCATATTTGTCATTGGCTTTGTGGCATTGTCCTTCTTAAATGCTGGCTTCTGATTGGTAAATAGGCTTGTTAGTCCCTCCTTGGTACCACCTTGTCTGCATTTGTTACCGCCCATAAGGACTGGACCTTTTACTTGTCTTGTTACACGGTCTGCTTTATCTTGGCTGTGAGCACTATTTTGTTTAATATTTTTTTTTTATTTGCAGCGCGGTCCCTTTCACTTTAGCGGCCGCGCTTCTTTACTTAATTAATTTGCATAAAGCACGGTCCGCTTTCACTTTAGTGGCCGCGCTTGTAAATTTAATTAATTTGCAGCGCGGTCTGCTCACTTTAGCAGCCGCGCTTGTTAATTTAATTAATTTGCAGCGCGGTCCGCTCACTTTAGCTGCCACGCTTGTTTATTTAATTAATTAATTTGCAGCGTGGTCCACTTTCACTTTAGCAGCCACGCTTCTTTATGTAATTAATTTGCAGCCCCTCACGTGTGCGTTTGTGCCTCCCTCTGCCCCTGAATTAAGTTCACTAGGTGTCCCGAACAGCAACACTGCACAATCTCCGCCTCAGCAGCTTCCACGGCCCGACCTCCCCAGCCTCAGAAAGTTCAGATGAGGGGCACAGGCGGGGCTGGAGCCAGGCCCCTCATGTGAGGCTTGGTTCTGTTGTGGTGAAAGGCAGGCACTTTTACCTAAACAAGCATATGCAATGCAATAGGTCTCACATTTACGTGAGTTTGAGCTTTGACATTGTAAATGACAATGGTGCCGATTCACAGAACTAATCTGAGATAAAATCCTAAGCTTACTACTTTTGGTATTCACAGAAGGCATTTAGTAGTAGTGAAGTTAGGAGTCCTAACTTTACTACTACTAAATGCCTTCTGTGAATACCAAAAGTAGTACGTTTAGGATTTTATCTCAGTTTAGTTCTGTGAATCGCCCCAATGCCTTTTATTTTTGTTTTCGTTTTTAAAACATAAATAAAAGGCATTGCCATTTACAATGCCAATAGCTCAAACTCACGTAAATGCGAGACCTATTGCATTGCAAATGCTTGTTTCACATGTGAACAAAAGAAAAACAAGCATTGGCAAAGCCAATAGCTCTCGCCTACATGATAGCTGTTGGCTTTAGAATGTATTTTAGCCAGGTTGTACACTAGTGTGGCTGCTGTTCAGCATGGCTAAAAGTGAGTGGGGTAGGGTGGGGTAGAATCAGATAGATTGGAAAGGGGTAGATTGGGGTGGGGTAGATGGGAGTGGGGCAGATTGGGATAGGTTGGGTGGGGAGATTAAAGTAGTTTGGAATGGGATAGATTGGGATAGATAGGAGTAGATTGGAATGAGGTAGATTGGAGTGGGGTAAGGTATGGTAGACTGAGGTAGAATTGAGTGTGGTGGATTGGAGTGGGGCAGGTTGGGGTAAATTGGAGTGGGGTAGATTCGAGTGGAGCAGATTAAGTGGGGTAGATTGGGGTAGGTTGGGTGGGGTAGACTGAGGTAGGGTAGATTGGGGTAGATTGAGGTGGGGTAGATTGGGTCAGATTGGAGTGGGGTAGATTGAGTAAATTAGAGTGTGGTAGATTGGAGTGGGGCAGATTAAAGTAGATTGGAGTGGTGTAGACTGTAGTGGGATAGATTGTGTAGACTGGAGTAGTTGGAATGGGTAGGTTGGAGTAGAATGGAGTGGGATAGATTGGGGAAGATTGGAGGGCGTAGATTGGGTTAAATTAGAGTGGGGTAGATTGGAGTGGAGTAGACTGACGTGAGGCAGATTGGAGTGGGGTAGAGTGGGGTAGATTGTTGTGATGTGTAGTGGGTAGATGGGGATAGGGTAGATTGGGGTAAATTAGAATGGAGTAGATTGCAATAGATTGGAGTGGGGTAGATTTGAGTAGACTGGAGTGTGGTAGGGTGGGGTAAATTGGGGTGGGGTAGATTTGAGTGGGGTAAATTGGAGTTAGGTAGATGGTGGTAGACTGGAGTAGGTTAGATTGGGTGGGGTACATTCGAGTAGGGTAGGTTGGGTGGGGTAGATTGGAGTGGGGTAGATTGGGGTGGGTTTGGTGGGGTACATTGGAGTAGGGTAAATTGGGTAGACTGCAGTAGTTGGAGTAGGGTAGATTGTAATAAATTGTAGTGGTGTAGATTGAAGTGGTGTAGATTTTAGTGGGGTAGATTGGGGTAGAATGAGTGGGGAATGTTGAGGCAGATTGGAGTGTGGTAGATTGGGAGGAATGGAGTAGTTAGAGGGGTTAGATTGGAGTAAATTGGATTGGGGTAGATTGGAGTGGGGTAGATTTGGGTAGATTGGACTGGGGTAGATAGAAACAGTTGAAGTGGGGTAGATTGAGGTAGATAGGAGTAGATTGTAGTGGGGTAGATTGTAGTGGGGTAGATTGGTGTAGATTGGAGTGGGGTAGATTGGGGTGGATTGAGTGGGGTACATTGGAATAGATTGGAGTGGGGTGGATGGGGTAGATTGGGGCAGATTGAAGAGAGATGGAGTAGGGTCGATTGGAGTAGGGTGGAATGTGATGCGATGAAGAAGGGGAGCAGTAGCACATGGCGGGCAGGCGAGAAGCAGCGCCATGAAGATGAAGGTGCAGTAGTGCGATGAAGAGGGACGGGCCGCGGTGCCATGAGGAAGTGGGAGCATTATTACAACAAAATGCGCGTTCCTCTCTATTATCAATAGCCGTGGAGCCAATTTGTTTTGAAAAGTGATAAAAAGACTGTAGCGGTCCAGGACACATTTATCCCATTGCAGGTAGGTACATGTAGAAAAACCCAACTACACAGTTTCAGAGGCTTGGCAGGTGTTTAAAATGTAGGTATTTTGTTAATAAATTTTGCATAAAATTTGTGTTGCAACTGCAATATTGACAATTTCTGTTTCACTGCACATCAGCTTCATTTCTTACTAGTCCGTATCTGCAATGTTGAGAGAGCCGTTCCAGGGTTCATTTGCATGCCCATAATGCCATGGGCTCTAATTGCCAGTTAAAGCCCTCCTCTTTTTTAATTGTCTTATAGCCATACCAGCGATATGTTTGAAAGTCGCCAGTAGACAGCGCAGAGTGCATGGGTAGTGTGGACTGTAATTTTCAAAATCACTCTCACTTTTAATTCTTTTCAGATTAGGCCTTTATATACTGGTCTGTTTGATTTTTGTTGCTGCTGATCTCACAAGTGCCACGTGAGACAGAAAAGAAGCAACACAAACGAGGTCCCAGGAACGCCGAAAAAAGCACCTGTACACAATTTAAAAGGTAGCTCTAAAAATGGGAGCAGTGGATGAAGACAAGTACTTGGTCCAAGCTCTAGGGGCGGGCCAAACACAAGGAGAGGCGTGACCAATGTATGCCATGACAAATGAAGGATATGAGAGTGACGTTGAAGTGAACAAATGGTAAGCTATGGGCAGGCTGTAGCCCACTAACTGTAAACAAAACTTCTCAAAGAGACATGTCTACCTGAAACCTAAAAATAGTAGTCATTTTACACCAAAGGTAAACCTACTCGTGCAATCACTGCATAAGCAGGATTAGAGCACAGGTACCCAACATAGGTGTAGGTGGCCAGATTGTTATAGACAGATATGTAAATGAGATTCAATTGTATTGATTGTGAAGAAATGTACTCTATGTGGATTTTCAAAAAAATCTGTCACGGATCAATAGGTCTCTTGTGATCCTACACTGAATACCCCTATTTAGAGGAAACAGGCTCATGCCAGGGAATACCACAAATCACAGTTTTATGCTTGGTGGTTTTGTGTGTTAGATAAAAGTTGGAAATCTGGCATTTGATAGACGTGTGCCTACCTCTGCACAGAGTTACACTTTTCGCAGAGCTGAGCTTCTGTGTGGAGACCGGCACCTGGAGCACACATCTGTGCGTTGTGATAGCGGTGTTGTGGAAAATAGTCAAGACGGCTGGAATTAGGGGTTTCCAAAGCTCCTCTGTTTTGGATTTATCACACTTGTCCCATAATCCCCTACCTGCAAATTCCAATTTAAAAATAGTTTCTAGCTCAAGCAGCTCACAAAATACCAGAAAAGTTGCATCTGGAACACATTGGAGCTCCTGACACTTTGCAAAAGTTAACTCCTCACCTCCCAGCTGGTGGTGGCTACAATGAGGGGCTGCAAAGGTGGGAAATTCACCAATGTGGGGTTAATAGACCTAATGGATGGATACAGGGAAGCTCTTCATCTACGGAAGGAAAGAAAACTAACATGTTTAAATATGTTTCAAACAGAGTGGGAATATCTGTGCATTCTTTCTCGTGAAAATGTTTTTTTTTTTTTGCAGTTCACGACATCTGATGTTTTGTTTTCATCACAATGTTGCCAACGCACCGGTTATTTCAAGTGGGCCCTTAGAATACAGGAGATTCCAAGCATTGTGCATCTCTTGTTAAGATGTGATGTCTTGGGTCTCAAAGTGTCTCCTAGGAAAATATTTACATAATGAAATGTGCGATGGTGTTTAAGAGCTGTTTCTTGACAGAAAGCGGTGCTCTCAGAAGAGCACAGAGAATAAACCACACGCTGAGCTCTTTGAGACAGTTTTTAAATCGTAAAAAGAGGAGAGTCGAGAACAAGCATCTTTGATTGTAAGGAGTGAGGACGTGCAGGTTTGTGTCTGTGCGACTATTATTTCAGTCTGTGAGACAGAGCGGACAGTATAGAAGAAATGAACCTGACACCAGGCAGGTGTCAGCTGCCATAAAGTGTGCACCCTCAATATCGACACGAGAATATTAATAATATTAATGGGGTAAAGATTATTAATAATTCCCCGGATCTACTAACAAAGCTACGGGAGGCATGGGAGTCTGACGTAGGGTTACTAGAAGACGATCGCTGGGCGGAAGCTGTGCAAAGCCCTAGAGAAGTAACGATTAGAGCAAGATTCCGACTTGTACAGTTAAGAATTCTCCATAGATCTTACTCCACTTGCACGCTTATGTTTAAGTTGGGACGCACTCTCACGGAGGATTGTCAACGGGGGTGTAAACAGAGGGGAACCTTTCTCCATATAATTTGGGACTGCCCGGTAATACAATGGTTCTGGGGGAAGGTAACGCGGGTAATGTCGGAGGTTATTGGGCAGACAGTTCCTACCGAGGCTAGGTGGCATGCAGGGCCGGACTGGGAACCAAAACCGGCCCTGGCAAAGTGCTCGGCGGGCCCCCGGGGGGTTGGGGGTGCGGCCGAGCTGTTTGCCACGGCCGGTTTCGGCCGATTTCGTTACAGCGGCCGATATTGCAGCTATGCTGCAAAAACGGCCCTGTAACAAAATTGGCCCCCAGGGGCCCAAAACCGGCCTCCAACCCTGGCGGCCCACCGGGGGAATGCCCGGTGCCCGCTACGGCCAGTCCGGCCCTGGTGGCATGTACTTTGTGTATCAGGGGAACAGACGTGGCCTAAATATAAAAAAGAATTTGGCTACTAGTGGCGGCAATGGTGGCCAAGAGGAATATCGCTGGGGCCTGGGGAGCCACCCAACCACCAACGTTGGCACAGTGGAAAAGGGATATGGATTGGTGCTGCGCAGCTGAGAAGACAATATATGAGAGCAGAGGTTGCCCTAAAAAATGGGACAAAGTGTGGAACCGTTGGGACGCGTACAGGAATCCATAAGGGTAGTTGGACTATTGAGGTGGGAGGGGGTGGTGGACTAGGGATTTACAGGATTGGGGTCCTCTTAGAACTGTTTGTTAACCCACGAATGTTGCTGTATCAAAAGAATGCAAAGTATGATGCAAGGGGGGGCACATATATATTGTCAACCATTGATTGAAGTAATGCTGTACAATATCGCTGGCGTCTGTTTAATAAAAAGAAGTTTAAAAAAATATATATATATTAATTGGACACAATATTGAGAACTAAATATTTTAAAAAATATAGAACAGGTAAATAAGTCTAGATTTTCTATACCCAACTCCTCATATACGTACCTACACAATACATATATCTTCAAGGTACGTAGAAATAGTAAATCTATACTTCCCTATATGCACTTGCCTTTCGATTTTTTGTCTTTCGATAGTCTAGTACAACAGTATTCTGGGGGTCAACATTCAGTAGTACACGCCTGCCATAATATTTCTGTTTTTTATGTGGATTTGGGAGAAGAAGGAATGGAATCGCTGACGGCCGACCCAGTCTATCCCTGTATGTCAACTATTTTTCCCGATGTTTGTGAACAATTTGATGTTTTTTGTTAAAAGACTGGAACCTTTCCCCCCCCAAAAAATATAATATGTCATTTCAGCAACTCATAACTTCGATTTCACCATGTGGATATGGGGGAAGGGGCATCAGAGCAGATCACGGTCGTCCCAGAATAGAACCTTTCTGCCCCCCAAAAATAGCACACCACAACATGCCACAACATGATCACCATGTCAAAGGGTGTCGCAAGTGTGCCTTTTAGGGAAAAACAGGAACTTTCTCTTTGTTTTCTCCTTTGACTGTGAACAATTCCATGTCCACAAACAAATGCCCAGGAAACTACATTGCTGTCCTCAAACATTAAGAAAAAATCTAGAGGTGTTCAGCCATATTCATTGGGCTTCTTTGTTTTTAAAACCAATTATTTGGGATTCTGATTCCAAAAATTTAGTAAATGAAAGGACTTGTTTCCTATTTTTGAATTTTTCTCACTTTTATAAGCAGAGTAATGGATGGATCTGTAGCCAATCCGTATAGACTGAAACTAACTTTTTTGGGATTTCTTTCTCCGAAGGCTGAATAAAAATGCGTCAGAGCAGGCAATTGCAACAAACCAGATCAAACCCTACCTGCCTACCAAATTTGGCACACTTTTATTTCAAACTTTTTCTGTATTTTCACAGTGCTCAGTGGAGTTTTACTTAGAAAATAGTACTTTTGGAACCATCCATATCTTTCCACTCCCTTCACCTTCACAGATCAATGTTGTTTTGCAAAGTTTGATGGAGATTGACAGGGGGTGGGTGTCAAAGCTATAAGTGGGGCAAAAGGGCCAGTATTCAATATAACTCACATTTCAACCTTGACTGCGGAGCTGTGAATGATGCTTAGTGTGTGTGTACGTGTGTGTGTGTGCCTGCGTCTGTGTGTGCGCAAGAGACTGGGCGCTATGTGTTGCAAAATATATATGAATGCTTAGATATATCACAGTAACATGAGGCCTGGAGCTCCAAAGGGCTTCCTATCTGACCTTGACTGTACAAACTTCAACAGCTATCCTGTACCCCCTTAGAGGTCACTCTCCTTGTCCTGACTTCATGATAGTTCCTTATCCGGTTGTGCAAGTTGCTTACACAGTGCCGAGCCAGCCTTTCTGGTCTGCCTATATCCAGCTGTTTATAATTGGCATGGTGCAGATCTTGCACATCCCTGTTAGCCATATTTGGCTTGTTGCCTTATTCTAGTTCCGCTGACATGGCATTACTAAACGTATATAGCACCCAGAAACCAGCCACTCTGGGAAGAAGCAGTCTGAGAGCCCCTAAGGCAGGAGACCTGACTTCTTCCTTGCTAATTAGCAATGATGCATGCATTTGGTACCAATAAATATATTTCACTCTGTTTCTGAGCAAACCTGCTATGTCTGGTGAGTTTCATTCATTTGCTCCTGGGAGGGTGCTAGTATTTCCCCATCAGAACGGTGTCAGAAAGTGGGACATTGGAAGACTGTGATGTCACCAGTCGGTAAGTGAGCTGTAAGCTAAATAACTAACTTTCCTTGCTGCAAGTGACCTTTCAGTCTTTCAAATGCGTATTTAACACATAGTATTAATAAAAGGGGCATTAACTGGCATTTAAAATAAACAGGGGACTGTAGAGAATGTTTTTAAAATATTCTCTGTATCAATACACTAATTGATATGTGGCATACACTGCAGGAGAGCCTGGGTTAGAGAATAATTTATGTGTACCTACACACATAAGAAGTAGTGAAACAGGTGACTGATAAGTAACTAAGTTACTTTATGTCAATAAATATTGACAAATGGCTAGACCCTTCGGGGGTTTTATAAAAATCCATTGCAGGAGACCCTATGCTAGGATGGGGTATTGATTTTCCCCAGAAAAAGAAACCCTCCCAGAATATAGTGAGTGGAGCTTCTGATTTGCGGGTTGCACCGGAACACAGGGAAGTGAGTTTGAAATATGCGTAGTATGTCATGGATGAATGACTGCATTTAAATAGGGTATTGATCTTCAGTACTGGACCTCTATGTTTCCTTGAAATGTTTGTTTGATGTATATAAAAATGGAGCGCATTAATGCATGAGAGAAGGAAATTGGTTTTATATGTGATGTCTCTGGCTGGTCCATAACTGTTGATTTTCCTCTTTTTAACTCATTCTATCCACTACCTAACAACTTTTCCCTTGTAGGAGACCTTTTGTATTTATCTTTCAGGGTGTAAGCACATTGTGGGGAAAAAAACAAACACATTTCATGAGAGTGGATCTTGAAGAAAATCATGGTAAGCCCACTAGAAAGTTGTTTAAAAACTGGCAGGAGAGAAAAGTTCAAAACAAATCATCACCAGATAGCCCTGCAAATAAAGGTAAGAATATAAATTATATAAAATATGTTAAGTAGCTGCGCGCTACTATGGAAAGTGAAGCAGTAACAAAGTATAGATTCAATTATTATATTCCCACAATGGTAAAAATTAGAATTAAAACTCGAGGCAGAATTGCCTAGCATTTGATATAAAAAGATAATGGACTTTGCATACATTGTCCTGTGTTTCATAGAAGATATTTTGTGTTTGTTTCTGTACATAATTGATGTATTAAGGATTGTTCATGTTTTATGTACTACTTGTAAATGTTCTCACAACAAATAAAGCTCTTTGAAACCTTTGAGTATAGCTAGACCTATATAAAATTAAAAATAATAATAATTGTAACATGGTAATGTTAAAACTAACTTTTCCTAGGAAAAGGCACTAAATAGGAAAAGAGTAGGCCTCACAGACAAAAAACGAATTTTCAAAGTAGCAGTAAAATGTGCACACAGGCCTAGAGTTTCAAAAAGGCTCCTGTGCAAAATGTTACAGCACTCCCCTTAAATACATGATATTAAATATTAAAAGCATCCACACTGTATGAGTAATTGGTGGCTGCTGTACAGGTTAAATGCTAAAATGAATTTGTACTTGTATGAATGAATTTGTACTTGTAAAGCGCACTGTTACCCTGGGGCTTCCTGGCGCTGTACGCATACCGCTGTGGAACCCTTCCTGGCTTTTCCCTGTGAAATGTCCACTCCTAGGCACCCCCAAGGTGAAGTCAGGCATCCCAGCGCTGGTGGGGCCGTTGTGGAGATTAAGCAAGCTATTGCCCAGAGTTGCAGAGTGGGACCCATGATTAGAATAGGCACCGAGGCGAGAATGATCAGGACCGAGGAAATTGAGCCCAAGACCCGCCGAGGCGGGAATTGAACCCTGGTCCCGGGCCAGATCTCTGCATCAGGGTCTGCCGCTCTAACCATTGAGCCACACTTCTCCACAAAAATAAAAGCGTCACTGCAAACGATAGATTTTGACTGACTTGGAATGCCTGGGTTTTAATAGAATTAACTGAGCTGAGTCCCAGCACCAGCTGCTGCCTTTTCTCCTGAAAAGTGTAGAAGCTGACACCTGCCGGTCATAAAACACAGCTAGATAAATAAGACAGGGCCGACCCAAAGTAAAGACTGTGGCAACTAGGTTTTAAATTAGTATCAAATAGCACATACAAGCACGTGCCTTAAAGACAAATAGTCTTGAAAGTTTGAAATATAAGATGATTATTTTGGATAAAAGAAAAGGGATAAAAGTCAGTACTTCCTTTCCTGCTTTCTTTCATAAAAAAATCATTTGTGGATCTCATAGTAAATAATTACTTATTTCTAAACGGTAAATAATTACTTATTTCTAAAGGGTGAAACAAACTTTCTATGTTTCATTAAAGTTTCTGTGCTTAGCTTCAAAATAAGTTTTGTAAGTGTTATAAATAAATGCTTTTAAAGACAAAATGAAAGGAATGAGGCTTGCTTTTCCTATGTAGAAACAACCAAAAGGGTTAGTGATTATTATTAAAAAATGACTACATGTAAAAATTATTAAAAGTCATTGCACTAAAATCGTTTTTACATTTTTATGATCTTTATAATGTCTAATAACACTCATGTGAAAATTCAATAATATTTAGCAATGAAAAAAAAATTACCATGTGCAAAGTGCGCATTAAGATTTCAATGTCTAATTGGTTAAATATGTTGTGCACCAAAATTAAAAGGGTGATTATTAGTTTCTCTAACAATGACAATATTACTGTATCTTAGTGACAAACTTAAAATATGATTTCTAGTATGGCCTAATGGCTGCAGTCTCAAATACAATTAAAAGTTATGCAAAAGAGTAGCTCTAGAGACATGTGAATTACATCGCACGCCTTAATGCACAATAGTTCTGGGCGCATTATGGCATTCTGAAAACAAAAATTTTGAGCCAGTTCTTTAGGTGCTAGAAAGCACAGTGCACAAGAATAAAAAAAGAAATAAAAGAGCAAAAGTTACATCCTACCTTTAAAATATCAGCACACAGGCACGGAGCAGGGATGCCCCTCAGTCATGCTTCTCGAAGAGTTACTTTGAACTGTGATGGCCACATGGGGATAACCTTGCTCAGACAAGGGACAACAGGTTTAAGGGTCAGAGGCCAAGTTCTGTATTTAGCACTAACTAGCACAGCTAAAAAATGCCAACGCAGGGAGTTTTGAGCATTTTTTTAATATGAAGTTAGCCACTGTGACAGTCCTTAATTTAAACACGTTTTGTTAGCAGATCACTGATAAAATTGATTTTATTTAAATGATTTCAGAGAGTCACATGCACAGAATTTCTAGTGCAAGCTAAAAGAAGCATTTGTAGTAATAATATAAATAAATAAATAAACAGGGCTGTATTTGATTGAACGGGGAAATACTCCTTTTCAGCAGATTTGCTTCTATTTTGGTCTACAGCAAATAACACGTGTTAACAAACGCACACTCCAGTGCCACTTGTTCTAAATAGGAAAAACATAGATATAATACCTGCTTGTAATGTTGAAGAGTAGTTTAACAACTTAATTCCTTTGTATTAATTATATTTCCTGATTCTAACATTGTAGGATAAAACACTACAGGTAATTTACAAATAAGATCATAGCATTTAAAAAATTGCTCATTTATGAGAATGTTAAAATAAACTTAGCTCTGATGATGTCTGAGGCTATCATGTGCCTAGGAAAATTAGGGTCAAATTAATTCTCAATTCATTGTAATAATATTCAGGATATTGTCATTAGTAATTTAACTACATTTAAGAAAAGGAAGAATTTACATAGTTGTTTCAATTAAATTATGGCCTTGATTAAGCCTTCCTGGAACAAGATTGGACACCACAGATCTGTTTTAGGTAACATTAGCTAAAGGAAATATTGCATATTCTGTTAGGAGCAGATGGGGATATCACTGTTTTCTTGAGAAATAATACCTTTGTGGGAGATATGCAGGGTGGGGTTTATCCTACTGAATAACATTTTCAAGGGGCGCAGCGTAGATACCAGAGAATACATAAGAGTATGGTATCAGTGCTATTGTGCCCAGTGTTTCAGGATGAAGGTATCAAACACGCCCAAGGAGAATCTCATGTTTCCACTAAGGTGGGAGATGTTTCCACTAACGTGGGAGATAAAGGGATACATTTCACAATTTAAATATAAATCAATATAATTTTTTGCAGCAGTATATATATATATATTTTTTTAATAAATGGAATTTATTCACAAATACCTAAGGATAGGTTAGAACAGGGCACTTACAGCTTGCAGCTTCAGTAAGGATTCTCTGTTGTATGCAACCTCTGTAGCGCACTTAGGGATGTGTTGATAGATGATGAATGATGCTGTTAGACTGCAGTTTCATGAATATGAAAGGGAAAGGGCTGTACAGATCACTAACAATAAGGTTCTAGAACTAGGGAACCAAGAGATTTGGAAAAATGCCCTCCCCCTAAAGTGATATTTAAAATAAATAAAAAAATAAAATAAAAAAAAGAGAGAGGGTGGTGAAAACATGCTGTCCCCATAAAGTGATTACCTTATGAACTTGTGGTTCCCTTAGAGCCTGTTGTGCCTGACACCAGTACTATATTATTATTTATACCTGTATAAATGAGAGTATTTTTCTCTCCTCAGTGGGTTTTAGCAGTAAAGTCCATCCACAGAGTGAAAGCCTCTTTGCCGTCGTGCTGGGATACCCAGTACACTTCGTTCACTGTGAGTCCCAATGTCAATGCGCAGGCAGTAAAGAGAGACTTGGACCACCTATGCCTGGAAGGTGGTAGCATCGTCTTGCAGTAGGCTGATGACCTCCTTGTGACATCTCCATCACTTGAGGCCTGTGAAAGACACTGTAGCTCTGCTGAACTACCTCCAGGAGAGAAGACACTCATTGTCAAAATGCCAGTGCTGCCAAAAAGAGGTGACTTACCTGGGTTATTTGATATTCCAAGGTACACGCCGCACATCACCTGACAGAATAAAATTGTTTCAGGGCATTCAGCTCCTGCCCACCAAGAAAGGAATGATGTCCTTCCTGGGGATAATGAACTGCCGCCACCAATGGGTCCTTGAATGCAGATGCTATGACTAATGAACTTGCAAACTGTTTCAAGAAATTGAAAGAGACATTGTGTACTGCGCCATCATGGGGACTGCCTGACTACAAACTGCCTTTCCATCTCTGTTTCAGAGCAAAATAACATTGCAAATGAAGTGGTGCTGCCAATGGTGTGCTGACACAGCTGGAAAAGAAAGGCCTGTGGGACACAACTATGTGACTTTGCTTTCTGCAGTGATTAGGGGTCAGCAGCTGTGATGGTAGAGAGGGCGGCTCTCATTGTGTTGGACTATACTTGTATTGTCTAGGTGCCACATTTGGTGCGGATGCATTTGTGACGGTTGTTGTTGTCTGGATCGACACAACATTTTCCGCTGGCAGGCACACAGGTTATAATGGCACCATGTTGTCTAACTGTAATGTCATAATAAGAGGCCCACCTGTTAATTTGGCAAAAGTATTACCTGCAATAGGTTATTCTGATGAGATCCATTCTCTTAGAGACAGATGAGACCCCTAAGTAAGTTGGTGTTGAGATTGTAGAAATCGGCACCACGCCAAGATTAGACACTATTAGAAATGGCAGACTATAGGAGTGGTACACTGATGGTTCCTCCAGCAGACTGATAGACACTGATTACAGAGCAGGGTATGCGATAGCAATAGCTGAAGTGCAGCTCTGCCACTTGGAACATCTACCCAGTAAGATAAGCTGTATGCTGTAACAAAAGCATGAATACTAGTCAAGGGTAAAACTGTTAACATTTACACTGACTCACATTATGCTTTGCAGTTCTTATTTGTGGCCAGCTGTGGAAGTATCACAGATTCATGACAGAAACAGGGCGCCTTATTAAAAATGGTCCTTTAGTAAGGATCTTGTTAAAAGCAATACTATTATACACCAGGATAGCGGTAATAAAATGTGAAGCCTACACAGGAGCTAATACTAAGTTAGCCAAAGGTGATGCCATCGCTGACACAGCATTAAATGAAAGCATGTTACAGCCAGTGCAGATGGGACTAATGAATAAAGCATTCCAAAAAATACAGCTCATTCAGGGACAATTGTTGCAAGCTAATGTAAAGGAAGCACAATGGTCTGCAACACCAGATGAACATAGAGGGTGGATTGATGATGGATGGGAGCCGAATAATGAAGAGAGTGTGGGCCTACCAGGATGAGATGCCTGTGCCTCCACGCAGTATGTTCCTTTCCCTTACAAGACTGGAGCAGGGACCATCTGATATTGCACAAGGGAGAATGAATGCGCAGATGAATGGAGGTGTGTCCAACAGGGAAGAATGATGCAGCAACTGGGGCGCAGTGCTTCAGGAAAGCCAGCTCTCCAAGGGTAGGGGTCCACCAGGGCATAAATAGCGATAGAAGGAGATCACTTAGTGACTATATTTATGCTAAAGAGGTTGTTTTTGGGAATAAAGTATAACATGCATACCCCATACCACCCTCCAACTTGAGGCCAGGAGGAGTAAATGAGCTCCAAAATAAAAAAAAATAAAAAACTGATTATTAGTAAAGGCAACTGATGGAACAGGCCTGAAATGGCCTGATGCTCTGACTTTAGTACTGCCGCCTGCAATGTGGCAAAGACTTCTAAAGCGATTATGGAGACATGGTCATGGTGAGAAAAATAAAAGCTGTTTCTTTTAGTTCTAGGTGGACTGAACCACAGACGGTGAACCAACGCCATGAATGGATTGAGAGGACAAAATGCAGGGCAGCACCCCAACGCCTGAGAGGACGGTACCAGAAATTGATGACCATCTGTCACCAGAGGACCTGCGCAACACAGCAGTCAAGAAGAGGACAGACCAGACCATTTCTGCGATCCATGGGGGCCATCATAAAGTGTCAGAGAGACGTGACACCAATTGATGCTGTTGAGTGAAGTACACGACGCAGTCTCGAAGAAAGGTGATGGTCTGCACCTGCAGAAAAATAGACTGAAGAGGACAACGCAGGGCAGGTCCGTGAAACCACCCCTGAACAAGACGACTGCGGACCAGGAGGAGAAGCAGATGACCGCTCACTGCGTGCCTTTAAATTACTGACACTTGCAGAAAGTGCCTGGGAACTGAGTGACAATGTGGCCTTATGCATTGCACAGAGAAAACAATATTTGTTGGACACTTAATTATGAGTATGCTGCCGGTATCACAACAGCCTGCTGATATAATAATGATCTCATCAGGATGTATCAATGTGACAATATATGCATTTTATGCAAACACTGTGTAATGCCATCCAAAGATATGTAACTAATGTTTCCTTCATATATACATATATATATTTTGGTTTTACACTAATGTTGGATAGGTCTATCCAACAGGGAGGATTGTTGCAAAATATATATGAATATCCATATAAATTCATGTGTATGCACTTCAAAAGATATCATGCTTAGATATATCACAGTAACATGAGGCTTGGAGCTCCAAAGGGCTTCCTATCTGACCTTGACTGGACAAACTTCAATAGCTATCCTGTACCCCCTTAGAGGTCACTCTGCTTGTCCTGACTTCATGATAGTTCCTTATCCGGTTGTGCAAGTTGCTTGCACAGTGCCGAGCCAGCCTTTCTGGTCTGCCTATATCCAGCTGTTTATAATTGGCATGGTGCAGATCTTGCACATCCCTGTTATCCATATTTGGCTTGTTGCCTTATTCTAGTTCCGCTGACATGGCATTACTAAACGTATATAGCACCCAGAAACCAGCCACTCTGGGAAGAAGCAGTCTGAGAGCCCCTAAGGCAGGAGACCTGACTTCTTCCTTGCTAATTAGGAATGATGCATGCATTTGGTACCAATAAATATATTTCACTCTGTTTCTGAGCAAACCTGCTATGTCTGGTGAGTTTCATTCATTTGCTCCTGGGAGGGTGCCAGTATTTCCCCATCACTATGAAGGTCTGTCAAGTTTCCTTCTTGATTGTCTGAGAAAAGAGTGACCCGTTCCAGCAGCTGCTTTGCCACCCTGAGCTAATCAGTACATGTCAAAGTTGTGTATCTCACATTATTGCTGCTGTGATATCTCTGTAAAGCGCTCTGATACGTTCGGGTCTAGCTAGCGCTATATAAAACTCGATAAATAAATAAATAAACTGTATCCTTGAGAGGGTACCAGTTAAGAGGAAAAAGACACAAAGGCAAAAAACCTCCTTGACAATCTTGTCATGTTTGATTGAACATGAAGGTTAATGAAGGAGTAGACAAGCGAGGCACAAAACTCCCCCTGACATCAGGGCAGAGATAGGAGCCAGGACATCCAACAGAAGATCGAAAGGGTGGCTGACGGCAGAAAGCAAAAATCTGAGTCAAAATAATAGCAACTCAGCAATGAATGGGACGAAAAATACGAGAATGTGTTTCGATGCATTCGTTCGTCCCTCGTTCATGGCTCCCTTATATATGACTCAAACAGGAATTGACATCACAGGAAAAGATTCAACTTTATCTTGTATTGTGAAGCTCACATAGTAACCCCTGACTAGACCACCATGTTGGAAAGAACATTCATAAGGCATAGCTATGCCATTTTCTTCCGTATATTGCATTAGTGATGTATATGATGAAGAAAACAAATTTGACATCTTTTGGCCAATGCCGAACTCTGCAGTCTCACTGATGCTCTGTTTGCCTACTGTCCATTGCAAGTTGCAGAGCCCCCTCAAGGCAACTGCAGAAACACGGAGCGGTTTGTCAGGATTCTTAGGGTAGTAAGGATGTGAGGCAGAAGTAAGTCCACCAATTCTCCAGTCTTTGGAATCTACACTAGCTAGGAAATGTACTACCGGAGGGTCATAATTTTCCCACAAGAAAATGGGAGTCAGGTAAGAGAAATACACACCTTCGGGCATCTTCAGTAATTTATGTAAGATTTCCTCTCCCTTCCTCGGAACGGCAGGTGTTATGGAATCGTGATGATGGACTCAGGGAACAGGACTGCAATGACTAGTTGAATTCTCTCTGTAGAGTTATCCATAGGTAACCAAATAGCTCATGAAATCAGAATGTATAGTATGGTAAGTTGAGAGCTATGCATGTATCAGCATGAGAATCTAAAACCCACAATAGGGATGGTTGACACCAGATTCAAGCTAGCCTGGCTGATGAGGGGCGATACCCTGAAACCGGTCGCAGGATGTTTGTTTCTGGTCCAGGGCAGACCTGGCCCGGCAGTTCTGGCTGGATGGTTCCCATGGGAAGCAGGGTCAAGTCGGACTTGCATATGGCTGGGTCTAAACTGGAATGGCGTGGCGTGCAAAAAACGATGGATTTAACCCAGATATCAGGGTGAATGTTTGATTTGTTCAGCATTCCGTCCATCATCTGTTTTTTTTTGCATTTAAGGCCCCAAGTACTGCCAGGAATCCTACTCCAGGTCTAACAAGTATTGAAAACCCAAGGACTGCAAGCAGCAAAGCATGAAGCAACAGGGACCCAAGATACGTTTCAGTGTAGCTGCAGGGTGGTAGTTACCATTGATGCAGAAGGTGCAGTAGTATTAAGGCCCAGAGGCCTGAGGGGCCATTGAACCCTGATAATTGCTGTATTATGCTACCCCACAACAGTCATAGGGACCATTTTTCCTACTTGCACCAGGGCTTACGCAGCTGTAGAGCTACAAAGGAAATGGGAACAGGGAAGAGAAAAAAAACAACAAAGTGCTCAAAATGCCACATGGTGAGTGAAACATTATTGGCAGCTGGAACCATACAACCCATAAAGTGGTGCAGCCTCTATGTCATCCCGCTGCCTCTACCTAAACAGCCACAGAAGTGTTTGACCCTTCTACTGAATGGATGTGTACATCATCCACTAAGGTCTCTGTTTCTCCATGCCACAGAAGGCCCACCCATGCCCACATCACCTAATCCACCAGAGAACGGCCTGCCACACCATCCTCCCTACCTGTCTCTTTCTCGGTGTGCTTTCATCCCCTTGCTCTGACATGGATTCTTAGAGAAGTAAGCTTAAAGGACGGCAGTGATACACTGGGTGTGGACTCCTGCGATCTCTTCTCTGTCCACTTGATAAGAGCACAGCCTTTCCCTATATGCTTGCTGCCTCAGGTATACTCCAGGGGCAAATCTAACAGTATACTTCCCTTCAGACGCTCCTGGTTTATTAAGATGCCATTAGAAAAAACAACAAACCAACAACGAACCGTGAACACAAGAAGCATCCTCCCTAATCGCTCACTAGATGGAAAATCAACGTATCAGGAATTGAAGATGACCTGAATACATCCGAGGATCACAGATTTCTTCAACCACATATGTTGGTTGTTCCTGTATCATAATTGGTGGTAGTTCATTTGAGAGCTGCTGATATGGATCAAGCATAGTTGGCTTCAACTGAGAAAAATGAAAGACAGAATGAATCTTCCAAGTACATGGTAATTTCAAGCAAAACAAGCATAAAGTCACAAGACTAAGATGATAAGTGATGACAAATACAACAAAATATCATGATCGAAAACTGGCTGACAGTTCATGAACAGGAGGAAAACGTGAAAAAAGTCAAATTTGTATTCCAGTAACAAAAGAAGTAGTTTATATTTGTCAGCAGGTCACTTAAGCTTGACTTTAGAGCAGTGTCAATTTCAGAAATCCATTGTTTGTATGGTCATTAACTGAGTAAAATGACTAGTAGTCCAGGAACAAAAAAATCGGCGCGAGGAGAAAAAGGGAAAACCTTTGTATGAAAACCTAGCATGCAGAAAAAAGGTAAAACATTAGCAGCACTATAAGTTACATTCTTATAAGAAAATTTCATGAGTAGTAAATAGGCAGCCCAATTATCTTGAGTTGCAACACAATAGCATTGCAGATCCTGTTCCAAACTTTGATTAGTTCTCTCTGTTTGCCCATTTGATCGGGGATGATACCCAGAGGAAAGCGCTTGTTAAATTCCTAATACTTTGCATAGAGACATCCAAATATGTGAAAGATATTGATCCTTCTATAAACAAAAATTGGATTAGGTAATACATTAAGTTGAAAAATGCCACTCAAAAACATTGAGCTAGTTCTTCTTCGGTAAGTAGGGCAAAAGGGAAAATGGGTCCCCTTCAAAAAAATGTTAACTGTAACCTTTAGTACCCATTATCCTTCTGAGAGTGGAAGATCCTATGCAAAATCTGTAGAAAATGCATACCAAAGTTAAGGAGCCCTGGTAACAGCTGGAAATACCTAAAAGGCATGGACCATGATTATTTATGTTGGGCACAAATAGGGCAGATAAGAACATATTCTTGAACATTATAATGAACAGTTGACAGCCAAAAGATCACCAATCTAAATCCAATGCAGTTTTAAATGAAACAAAATCTAACTAATTTGATCCAATTAAAGGAGTCTTATCATACTGATCTTCTTATTTCTTAGGGTCCATTTGTTCTTGAGCCATCTTTACTCTGTCCAAGAAGGACTGAACAATTTGATGGCTATAAATTGAATAGATTGATCATAAGGGAGTGATGGCTCCAGATAAAAATGAGACAGTGCATCAGAAATATAAGTGGTAGTAAAATCATTGTATGCAAAGGAAAGTGATGATCGAGCTTGACGAACCTTCCTGCATTGAAAATTTCATTAAACTCTGCAAACACCAATGATCAGTTGATTCTCAAGAGTCCGTGAAAAAGATGTCTCCACTCAGTAAAAGCCATCTTCATGGTTAGAAGCTGTCCTTCAAGAACTAGGTAATTCTATTGACTGTCCCACAAAACAGGAGACAAATAAAAGACAGATGTTTTTGCCTGTCATCTTGTTTCTGTAACAACACTGTCCCTAGAGATCTTTCCAGAGACTCCTGTTTCCACTATAAAATCCTTAGAAATAGCAGGATGACATAAAATTGATGCTTGAGTAAATATCCTTTTGAGAATATTACACACCCTTTCCGATTGATCATCCCAGCAAAAACCTATTTTCATGTTTTCCTGTTTTTAGTACACAAGTGATCTTACTGGTTATTTCTGCAAAGTTCTTAATAAATAGACAATAATAATTTGCAAATGCAAGAAAACCTTGAGTCTTTATTACATTTGTAGGTGAATGTCATTCCAAAATTCCTGGAATTTTCTTTAGATTCATGGAAAACCTGGAAGCATTCAATCCAAATCCAAGATACTCAGGGGCATATTTACAATGAAGTGACGGAGCACAGCGTTAGCCTTGTTGGCTTAACGCCGCGCTCCGCCACTTCTGAAACGCAGGGCTGCACCATATTTACAAGAGTACGGTGCAGACCTGCGTTTCTCCCTGCGCTGGTGCTAAATTTAGCAGTCTAGCACCAACTGCACATAAACAATCTGAAATGGTGTTTTGTAATTTCTATGTGTGCTGCTTTGTGCAGCACACATAGAAGTTGCCACTCATCATTTTTTTTAAAGATTGTTTATGTGCAGGAAGGGACACCTTCCTGCACATAAACAATCAATGGCGTTTTGCTGTTTCTATGTGTGCTGCACAACGCAGCACACATAGAAACAGAAAAAATTAGGAGAAATAAAGCATTTCTCCTAATTTCGCCAGGGTAAGACAACGTTTTCCCTGGCCTTAATTTTGGCGCTGCCCCATATTTACGCCACCCTTGCAAATATGGGGCAGCTTCAAAACCAATGGGTGTTGCGATGGAACACCCACAGCAACACCCATTGCCCTCCCCTTTCACGCTAAGTATAACGTGAAAGGGTGCCTCATTTACAAGGCAGCGTTAAGCCACGTTAAGTGGCTTAACACTGCTGTGTAAATAAGGCGAAGCCCATATCGCCACAGGAACGTCGTAAAAAGTGACGTTCCCGTGGGGATAGGGGCTTGTAAATATGCCCCTCAATCTCTCCCTTCTCAAATTCACATTTCTCATGCTTACAAGACACCTGATGTTGCTGGAGCATTGATGTTCTAAAAGGGACCTAAAAACAAAATACCATCCAGACATAGCAATACAAACTGATTCAAAGCTTCAGAATATATTGAATCTATAAGACGCTGAAAAGTGGCTTTAGCATTGTACAACCTAAATGGCATTACACGATGTTTAAAATGCCCACATGAGGAGTGGAAAGCTGTTTTTCACTCATCACTCTCCTTTATCGGCAAGATGACTAGCTCCTAGCAAATCTAGTTTAGTAAAAATGTGCACTTCTTGGACAGATTCTAGAATGTCCTCATTAAGAAGGAAAGGATAACAATCCTTGATCTAAACTTGAATTAAAACTCTGTAATTAATACAAGGTTGAAGATCTTGATTCCATCTTTGGGTCAAAGAACAGTAGTGCCCCATCTGAGATGAGGAGGAAGATGGTACATTTAGGCAATTCTGCAGATTCCACTGCAAATAAGACTTCAGTATCTCCTTCTCCTTTTCTGATAGGGAATACATGCTTCCTAAAGGAACAATAAAGTCAGGTTCAGTTTCCGTGGCACAATCATAATCTCTATGAGGGGCAAGTGAACATATTGTAGGTTTGGTGCAATGTGGAGAGAATTCATGGCACTGAGGTGGCACCAAAGAAAGCATAGACACAATTAAATTTAACAAACAATCTTTATCTCCTCATTTGACCACCAATACCTTCCTGAAACATAAAATATTCTATTAGAACATCCATTCAACCAAATGAAGAAACTCCAGTAGAACTAGGATTACTTCTTCAGGCCTTCCTTCTTTCTTTTATCTTTCTTGTAATGTATGTTCAATTAGCAACACTAAATCTGAGTTAAAAAAATAAAGTAGGACATTGTAAAGGAGCAAACTCATCCTTAATCTCTTTTTTCAAGACTTATCGAGTCATTTGAGTTCTTTTAATCCTCATAGTTTCAGATGCTAATTGATCAGATTGAGTTGCATATGTCAAAACTTCGATTCCACCTTGCTTAATGTCACACAGTGCTACCCTAGTGAAATGCTCAAAATCTGGACATTTAAACATCTTTTTGTATGTAAGTAATAAGGTATTGTAAGATAAGTCTCCAAACAGGCATCTGAAGTTATTACTAGATGAGCTGACAAGGCCAAGGCAAGTCCAGTACGGCAAACAAGCAAGTAACCCACCTTTACTCCATCTTGATTGAATTGTGCAGGGTGGAAAGCAAAATGCACAGTAAGAGAATCCAGACATTCTCTTAACCTCACTGGGTCCATAGAAAAATGTGAGGTACTTGAAGGAGCTATTGGGATAGTTTTAAACGTTGCATGAGCAGTATTCCCTTAGCACCACTTCATGTACTGATAAAGGCCTTTGTGAATAGGCCTCCTTGTGTTTACCCAAAATTGTTGTATTGTGTCCTCGCTGTAACCAAAAGAAAGATTGCTTTATAACTTATTTGCATCATGATTCTACAACAAATACCTTTACTGTATTTTAATGCTTAACTTTTTTCTTTATTCATTCAACTAATTAGTTGATTTGGGGGTGGTATAAAGAAGTCATTCTGTGTTTTATATTATAACTCAGTAGGGGCTCGTGGAGGGAGTGCTGCGGGGCGGTGAGGCGGGGCAGGGGAGGATCAGGGTGGGGGGTAGTAAACTACGGCATACGGCCGAACAGAGGTAAGTAAACAAATAAATAAATAAAACGAATTTCATTGCGCGCGCTGCATTGCCAAATGCGATGCAGCGCGCGACGAAATTCGTTTTATTTATTTATTTGTTTACTTACCTCTGTTCAGCCGTATGCCGTAGTTTACTACCCCCCACCCTGCTCCTCCCCCGCCCCGCCCCACCGCCCGCAGCACTCCCTCCACGAGCCGCTACTGTTATAACTTCTCAAATATCCCTCCAGTTATGAATTCTAATGGAAACCCTTCTCTCACAAAAGGCATTCTTTACAGAATTCCATTGTCTGTAGTCACATTGGTCAGCACCAATACTTCAGCCCACTTTGAGTTACAGAATATAATGACACACCAAACCCAATAATGATAAAACATGATACTCCCTTTTTTTGGGAATGTTATTGTATTGAAACTCAATTGGAAACAACGGACTTTGGAGTAGGAATAATGTTTTGGTAAAAGCAATAGACCATGGGTACTCACAAACTTTCTCTCGGGGGCCAAATTTACAGTGTGGTTTGTGGCCGAGGGCCGTACCGGTGGGGGCGGGGTCAGTGGGGGAGGGGGGCGGGGCTAGAGAAAAAAAAAACTATGACCATGAGGTTGAACACAGGCTCCTGCAGGAGACGCCTTCGTCCACTGAGCCACCAGACCCGGCATAACCACATCTCTCTCTCTCTATCTATCTCTCTCTCTCGCTCTGTCTCCCTCCCTCTCTCTCGCTCCCTCTCTCTATCTCTCCCTCCCTCCCTCACTCTATCTCTCCCTCCCTCTCTCTCTCTCCGTCTCCTTCCCTCTCTCTCTCTCTCTCTCTCCCTCTCTCTCTCTCTCCCTTCCTCTCTCTCTCTCTCTCCCTCTCTCCCTCTCTCTCTCTGTCTCCCTCTGTCTCACTCACTCTGTTTGTCTCCCTCTCTCTCCCTCCCTCTCTCTCCCTCCCCGTCTCCTTCCCTCTCTCTCTCTCTCTCTCTCCCTCTCTCTCTCTCTCCCTCTCTCTCTATCCCTCTCTCTCTCTCTCTCTCCCTCTCTCTTTCTCTCCCTCTCTCCCCCTCTCTCTCTGTCTCTCCCTCTCTCTCTCTGTCTCCCTCCCTCTCTCCCTCCCTCTCTCTCCCTCCCTCTCTCTCTCTCCCTCCCTCTCTCTCCCTCCCTCTGTCTCCCTCTCTCTGTCTCCCTCTCTCTGTCTCCCTCCCTCTGTCTCCCTCTCTCTCTCTCTGTCTCCCTCTGTCTGTCTCCCTCTGTCTGTCTCCCTCCCTCTCTGTCTCCCTCCCTCTCTGTCTCCCTCCCTCTGTCTCCCTCTCTCTGTCTCCCTCTCTCTGTCTCCCACTGTCTGTCTCCCTCTGTCTGTCTCCCTCTGTCTGTCTCCCTCTGTCTGTCTCCCTCTCCCTCCCTCTGTCTCCCCCTGACTCCTCCCTCTGTCTCCCTCTGCCTCCCTCCCATCTGTTTCCCTCTCTCTCTGTCTCCCTCCCTCTGTCTCCCGCCCTCTGTCTCCCTCTCTCTCTCTCTCCCTCTCTCTCTCTCTCTCCCTCTGTCTGTCTCCCTCTGTCTGTCTCCGTCTGTCTGTCTCCCTCTGTCTGTCTCCCTCCCTGTCTCCCTCTCTCTGTCTCCCTCTCTCTCTGTCTCCCTCTCTCTGTCTCCCTCTCTCTGTCTCCCTCTCTCTGTCTCCCTCTGTCTGTCTCCCTCGGTCTGTCTCCCTCTCTGTCTCCCTCTGTCTGTCTCCCTCTCCCTCCCTCTGTCTCCCCGTGACTCCCTCCCTATGTCTCCCTCTGCCTCCCTGTCTCCCTCCCTCTGTCTCCCTCTCCCTCTGCCTCCCTCTGTCTCCCTCCCTCTGTCTCCCTCTCTCTCTGTCTCCCTCTCTCTCTGTCTCCCTCTCCCTCTGTCTCCCTCTGTCTGTCTGTCTCCCTCTGTCTGTCTGTCTCCCTCTGTCTGTCTCCCTCTGTCTGTCTGTCTCCCTCTGTCTGTCTCCCTCTGTCTGTCTGTCTCCCTCTGTCTGTCTGTCTCCCTCTGTATGTCTGTCTCCCTCTGTCTGTCTGTCTCCCTCTGTCTGTTGCCCTCTGTCTGTTGCCCTCTGTCTCCCTCTCTCTCCCTCTGTTTCCCTCTCTGTCTCCCTCCCTCTGTCTCCCTCTCTCTCTCTCTCCCTCTGTCTCCCTCTGTCTGTCTCCCTCTCTCTCTCTCTCCCTCTGTCTCCCTCTGTCTGTCTCCCTCTCTCTCTGTCTCCCTCTCTCTCGTCTCCCTCGGTCTGTCTCCCTCGGTCTGTCTCCCTCGGTCTGTCTCCCTCTCTCTGTCTCCCTCTCTGTCTCCCTCTGTCTGTCTCCCTCTCCCTCCCTCTGTCTCCCCCTGACTCCCTCCCTCTGTCTCCCTCTGCCTCCCTCTGTCTCCCTCCCTCTGTCTCCGTCTCCCTCTGTCTCCCTCTCTCTGTCTCCCTCTGTCTGTCTCCCTCCCTCTGTCTCCCTCCCTCTGTCTGTCTCCCTCTGTCTGTTGCCCTCTGTCTCCCTCTCTCCCTCTGTTTCCCTCTCTGTCTTCCTCCCTCTGTCTCCCTCTCTCTCTCTCTCCCTCTGTCTCCCTCTCTCTGTCTCCCTCTCTCTGTCTCCCTCTCTCTGTCTCCCTCCCTCTGTCTCCCTCTCTCTCTGTCTCTCTGTCTCCCTCTCTGTCTCCCTCCCTATGTCTGTCTCCCTCTGTCTGTCTCTGTCTGTCTCCCTCTCTCTGTCTCTCCCTCTGTCTGTCTCCCTCTGTCTGTCTCCCTCTCCCTCCCTCTGACTCCTCCCTCTGTCTCCCTCTGCCTCCCTCCCTCTGTTTCCCTCTCTCTCTGTCTCCCTCTCTCTGTCTCCCTCCCTCTGTCTGTCTCCCTCTCTCTGTCACCCTCTGTCTCCCCCTCTCTGTCTCCCTCCCTCTTTCTGTCTCCCTCCCTCTTTCTGTCACCCTCTGTCACCTCACCCCGCGTGTGTGTCAGCCCGGGCTGAGACAGCTTCCCGGGCACACACACAGCCGCACCCGAGTATTTCACAGGTCTTTAAAAGACCATTCACTTGTTAATGAGGCTTTGTTGTATTTCACCTCTTCTTAGCGCCCCTGCATCTCCACTTCTGAGTGGAGATGCAGGGGCGCTAAGAAGAGGTGAAATACAACAAAGCCTCATTAACAAGTGAATGGTTTTTTAAAGAATCGCCCGGCCCCCATAGAGCGCTGCTGCAACCGGCGGTGTTTGCTGACACTTAAAAAAAAAAAAGAAAAAACACAGGTAGGATATCTGCAAGGTCCGCGGGCCGCCAAGGAAGGCTTGCCGGGCCGCTGGCGGCCCGCGGGCCGTACTATGAGTACCCGTGCAATAGACGGTCATGCCACGCTATCAACACAGATATCTCTCCAACCATGGTCTCCCAGCTCTTGGAATGGTTCAGAAGAGAGACTGCATGACTCTCTCTTGACAATTTCTGTACATTCTTCCGCGTTAAGGGGTGATAAACACCACATTATCTGTTTCTTTACCTGTAATCCAGTTGCCAATGTCTGTAAAATCCTTCTTATCAAGATGGCTCCTGTTCAAACTTTCCACAAAGAAACAGGAAGTGACACATTTGGTTTCTCCCAAACCACCATGGTCACCTCTGCAGTCTGTAACATCACATCCCAACCTATTAAGGCAGTACTACTTCCTGTATGGCACTTCCTGCTTCCTCTTTCACCTACTGCCTTGTTCACCTCTGAAAGGAGCTAGAACTCTCCATACCGTCACACCATCACTCCAGTAACTGTGGTGGAGGATTTGCTCTTGGCTTCCATTGTTTATCTGCTACATCTCCAGGAACCCTTTTTAAAAAAATTTTTTTGTTATTTTATTTTATTAGCCATAGGTATAATACAATACTCCATAGATAAACACATAAGAAAATACCTTGACCACATCCAAAGGGACTAAACCAAAGAAAAAAACAAAACACATGAGGGCACACAAAAAAATGAAACTTGGAGTATACAATCAATCTATATATATACCACAACATTTTTAGTCCCACTGAACACTTGACCATACCCTTGTAAATTTCAACCACAAACGTGGGCCACTAACTTTGGCAAGCGCCAATTCCATTTCATAAATTTCTCTAAACAGAACCCAAAATTCTTTAATACTAGGATTTATTTTTTTAATCCAGGCTCGTGCAATGCACAAACGAGCACACACAATTATAATTGAAACAAATGATCTCCAGGAACCCTGCTTGTCTACTGAAATCCTGCGCCATCTTCTGGAATCCTTGCTTTACCTCTTTAAATACTGCTCTTAGGATGTTGCTCCTGTTGGATCCAGTCCTCATCTTCTCCAGGGCTGGTTTTGTGGGTGCCAGGTTCCTCAACAATTCTCTACCCTGGATATCCTGCCTTGCTGGAGCTCTTCCAACCAGTGACCTTCTAGGAGACACCTGTTGCCTTCACATGATATTCCAACGTGTTAAGCAGCATGGTGGCTACAGGTATGACCTGCCCTTACTTCTGGCAGCTTCAACGAGAGAAGAAGGTGTGTCCAGCTATTGACATAGATTCTTCTACTACTTGGTCCATGGATTAAAACTACGAGTCCGCCCGAATACTTCTTTTGTCATATCCCTATGACTATAATCCCGAACTCGTTCGCTCCTTTTTTTTACCATAAACACATCAATATGATCATCTTGCCCAATTTCCGTAACATGCATTTAAAGCATTGCCAGTAGATTCAAAAACCGGATGCTGCTGTGGTGTGTGCCACAAAAATGTTATATGTATGTTAACAATACATGCAGCGAATAAGAAAATCAGTGCCAATGAGGGAGGGTGGGGATTAAACTGTCCACTTTACTCAGCCGTTTGACCCTGGACATATCACTTAACCTCCCTGCCTCAGCACTTTTATCTTTCAGAATTGTGTGTGTTTCATAAGAAACTGTCTACAAGTCAGCACTAGGCGCTATACCTCCTCCTGCTGCTATGATCTAAAAAAAAACACTTTCTAGACCCCTCCCTCCTCTGTCCCTCCACTATCCTTTTTAGTCCAACTAACAGACTCACATGTCCACCACCCAAATTAATTTCATATTTCCCTATACAAATCCTGTTTGAGTTCCGGAGTAGCGTGCTACTTGTCGAAAAGTGCTTTGATGCCTCGTCAGGGATACCAAGCACTATATAAATGCAAACCCCTCCCTCTTATATCACTCCACTATCCTTTTCAACCCAAATAACAGACTCGCATATCCACCGCTCATATTAATTTCATATTTCCTTATACTAATTCACCACTAATCATTTTTGGGTTCCGCAGTAGCGTGCTACTCGCCGAAAAGCGCTTTGAAGCCTCATCAGGGGTACTAAGCGCTATATAAATGCAATTTACAATTTACAATATAAATAAAGGGCGTTCTCAGAGAAAAAGGATCAGAGCAGGGGAGCTAAAAATTCTTAGGAACATTCTTAGGCTGCACAGACCCTGGAGACCCTCCACCTTTCACACCCCATCTGAAGCATTGCAGATTGTGATGCTGCTGTGCTGTTTGTCACTGTTGAATTTTCTAGTAAACAAATTGAATTATAATTAAAATTGCAAATATACTGCATCCATAACAACAACCCATGCAACATATAACTAAACCAATGTCAGAGAGTGAGGGCTGTAGAACTGAGGGATTTGCACTCTAATCTCTATTTTATTCAGCTGTTTGACCCTGGACAAATCGCTTACTCGCTCCCTGCCTCAGCTCTTTTATCTTCCAACCTGGGTGGTGTGTTTTGCGACAAACAGGTTACAAAATCTGCATTTGGGTCAATATAAAACAAAGATCAGAGCAGGAGAGGTGAAAATACAGGGCATTTGGCCAGAATAAAAGGTGAAAACACAATCTGAAAACCTGAAGATTGTGAGGTTCTCGTGCCGCATAACTCGTACTGACTCAGCCCCGCCTACCTGCGTGTTTGCTGCTAGATGCCCAATAAAGATAGGTCTAACGTGTGCGAGCTACATCAAAATAGTGAAACCTGAAGATAGGATCAAGTGGTTAAAAAAGGAACACGCCTAGCAATATTTGTGTCTGCCTTATCAGCAAACACACGAAGTTCTAATAGGTGAATGGGTACATCAGTTTCCAGGTGCTGACATTTACACCACATTGTGTGACCAGTCCCTTGAATGAGCTGCGCATGTGCCGGCGGCCATCTTGTGACTTCTACTCTCTGACAAAGCAGTAATACAAGGTTTCTTTACGGCACCTGAGAAGGTCAGCCTCTTTCCAGGGTACACCTGCAGGACTCAGACACATCATCCATGCCCCATGTACAAGGGTCCAAACTCGGCTAATGTACTCCATACCTAACTGACGAGTAGGATGGCTCAGTACTAGAGAAGGTAGGATAGCTCAGTGAGTTAAGTACCCACTGCAGAGAACTTTGGGGCATTTTTACAAGCCCCTAGCGACACTGGTGCGTCACTTTTTTTGATGGTCTGGTGGCGCTATGTGTTGGCCCATATTTACAAGGCCACGCAAAGCCACCCTGCATGGCTTTTCCTGGCCTTGTAAATATGGCCCCTTTTCACGCATCACTTTGCATGAGAAGGGCGTTCCACCACAAAACTCATTGCTTTTTGATGCTGCCTTGGATTTACAAGGATATGTAAATCTGAGGCAATGCCAAAACCTAACGCCATTTAAAAGCAGGCATTAGAATGATGCAATGAGGAGAAATACTTAGATTTGTCCTCGTTTTTTTAGGTCGAGCCTGGGCAGCGCATGCGCTGCTGCGAGGCATGCTGTACTGGAATATGGCTTTGAAGACCCGCCCACTCTCCGCCCATATTTTTAATTGGCTTACGTAATTGTCCTTCGTAAATGCTGGCTTCCGATTCGTTATTAGGCTTGTTAGTCCCGCCTTGGTACAGCCTTGTCAGCATTTGTTACCTCCCATAACGACTGGACCTTTTACTTGTCTTGTTACACGGTCTGCTTTATCTTGGCTGTGAGCACTATTTTGTTTAATGATTTGCCCCTATTCCACCAACTACGTCGCAGCATGCCACCCGCTTTTATTTTATTTACTAATGGCGGTCCGCTTTAACTATAGCGGCCGCGTTTCTTTCTTTCTTTATTTTAGCAGCGTGGTCCGCTTTAAGTATAGCGACCACGCTTACTTATTTATTTATTATTATTATTTTTGTTTACTTTCTTTAGACAAGCCACGTCTAAAGAAAGGTGCGCAGCCGCTATTAAAGTGAAAGCGCAGGATGGGCGCTTTTACAAAAAAAAACATCTGTTTGTCAAGTTGACAAACAGATGCTTTTTTGTCAAAGCGCCCCATGCCGTGGTTTCACTTTAATGTCGGCCACGCCCCTTTCTTTAGACGCGGCCTATCTAAAGAAAGGGCGCGGCCTCCTTGAATGTGAATGCGCCGCATGGGTGCTAGTAAACAAACAAATATTTGCTTTTTTTTTTTTTTTTGAATTATTGTCAGTTAGTTATGGCATAGCATACAACAAAAAGTTACATTCACATTCAGAAAGACCTTGTCATAAAAAAACAAAAACAAAAAAAAACAGAAATATATAACACAGCAGAAAAAAGCCTAAACCAATACAAAATCCAGCATTTTCCATACTAGGAGAAGAAAAAAGAAAAAAGACATTAATCATTGGGCAGGAGGAGCCAGAATAAAACAAGACAAAGAGAGCCAATGCCAGAGTTTGTTTACCCTATCCAGCTAGTGATTGGCTCCCATATTTTCCTCCCCATTTCACATCTCCTGCGACCTTTCAGTCTATATACAGCCGATTCCATGTTATAAGTGGCTAGCAACCTAGCCCTCCAGTTTATAATGTAGGGGAATCAGGGCTGATCCATTGAGAGGTAATGCAAGTTCTAGCAATGGCCATTGTGATAAATACTAGTCCGATTTCAGATCTAGTCCGATCCGTGCTACCCTGACTCCCATCTATCCCCAAAATAACTAAATCAGGTGTTATTGATATCGGCTTGCCGAGAATCTGGTTCAGAAAAAATACAATGTCTTGTAGATATTTAGCAAGCTTGGGACAAGCGAAGAACATATGGATCGTATCAGCCGCCCATGCCCCGCACCTACTGCATGAATTACCCCGTGACCCAGACCATTTGGAAATTTTCCCGGGTGTAATATAAGTCAAAGACCGACATGAAATGTTGAGTCCTCAAACTGCCAGTTATTAAAATCTGGTTAGCTAATTCCAAAGACGCCTCTAAGTCAATACCTTCCTGACCAAACTTCCTGGCCCATCTGTCATTCTGGGTACCCAAATCATCAGGGAGACCGGCCAGCAGCATTTGATATATTTTCCCAATCCGGGATCTAGTCCCAATAATGCCAACCAGGGGTATTTTCCCAAACTTAGCACCCACTTGTTACTTAGTTTTACCCAGAAAGCTCCTGATCTGTAAAAACTTTAAAAAATGTCTCATAGAGAGCCCAAATTTCTCTTGTAGATTGGAAAACGAAGCAATTTGGCCATCCCGAAAGAGATCCCCAAAAACATTAATTCCTGATACCCCCCAACTAGCAGTGATCTGGTCTTGAAAAATTGGCGGTAAAAGCCCATATGCCAAGAAAGGGGTATAAACATTAATATTCGAGATACCAAGCCTATGATACCGTAAGCAGATTGAATAATTTTAAATTTAGTTTTCTTGTAATAACTCGGTTCAAGAATTTTAACTAAGCATTGCCGAGCATCCTCACCAAGTAAGACTTCATAAATGGTGGGTCTAACAGCTTCGGGAACTACTGCCTTAGCCCCGACCAACAATATCCCCATTTGTTGTAGTAGTGCTGCCCAGTGATATAGGATTAGGGAGGGTAGTCCCCAGCCCCCCCTAAGTCTTGGTAAGATCAACCACTTAACTGCCCGTCTGGCTCTACGATACCCCCATAAAAATCTAACACATACCCTTTCAGCTCTAGTGATACAAGATGCCGGAAATTCTAGGGGTATGGTCCGAAACAAGTATAAAAATTTTGGAAAAATCAGCATTTTAACGGCATTGCACCGGCCGTGCATAGAAAGATGCAAATGGTCTAATCTCGCAAGTGTCTGATCGATATTCCTTATTATCGGCAAAATATTTAACTCCGGTATATGCTCCACAGATGCCGTGATCTTCACTCCCAAATAAGTTGCTACAGAAACAGTTGGAATATCTTCCGGGTGCAAGGTATCTGAATGTATGATTTGGGTTTTATCAATGTTTAACTTATAACCCGAGACGGAGCCAAATAGCTTCGCCACATCATTCACTGCCGGAAGAGCAGATCTTATATCGGTCGTGAAAACAGCAATATCATCAGCATAGGCTAATGATTTGTAGACAGCCCCATTGACCATGACCGCTTTAATCTGCATATTAGTATCCAATTTATTAAGAAAAGGATCAATATATATTGAGAATAATAACGGGGAGGAGGGACACCCCTGACGGGTTCCTCTGCTAATAGCAAATGAATTGGATTCCTGTCCAGCAATACGGATGCGGGCCTCAGGAGATACATAAAGGGCCTGTACTGCTTGAATACATTCCTTAGGTAACCCCTTTACATGTAACGCCGACCAGAGAAACCCCCAGGAGACCCTGTCGAACGCTTTCTCCGCGTCCAACAGGATCACCCCAAAAGAGGTGTCTTTGTGGCCTGAGCCCAATCAAACAAGGCTATTGCGCGCCTAACATGGTCCGATGTATCTCGACCCGGGATAAACCTGTGTTGGCGGATGGACACCAATGGGGTGATAACCTTGCCGAGCCTTAGAGCAATTATTTTAGAATAGATCTTACGGTCAGCACAGATCAAAGAGATAGGTCTATAAGATGAGGGGCAGAGCTCGGGTTTGCCTTTTTTTTTAAAGACTACTGTGGTGGTTTTGCGCCAAGAATCGGGAATCTGACCCCTCTGGGCAAGTTGAAACAAAGATTCAAACTCGCTTCGAAGGACTTGCCGAAATGTGCGATAAAATTCCACAGGTAATGCATTGGGGCCGACAGCTTTGCCGGCCGCCAAAGAAGTTATAGCAAGTTCGATCACTTCCCCCGTAATCGAGGCAGACAGCATTTCGCTCTGTTCAGGGGTGATCTTAGGGGTTGCATAGTCACGAAGGAATTCCTCGGCGGACATTGCTGCCACGTCCCTCTCAGCTGTATAAAGCTCCTGATAAAAGTCCCGAAAGACCTTCAGAACCTCTGCAGGCAGGTCCTGAATCTGACCCATTTGATCCTTAATTCGGCAAATTCTATTGGAAACTCCCCTTTGTCGCCAACAATCTACCAGTATTTTCCCCGAACTCGTATATGTCAGCCCGATGTTGTGCAAATTTAATAGCCAATTCATCCCCAAAATGTTGATGTATATTGGTTCTTACAACAGCAATCTGCCGCTGTACATTCCTCCATTTTCTGCAGATCCCCAATTGCTCTAATAAGCTCTTCCTCAGCTTTCCGGAGCTGACCCACCCAGCCGTTAATCTTCTCTTTTACCATCCTCTGTCGATAAAGGGAGAAACTGAGGGTCTCACCCCATACTGACGCTTTAAAGGCATCCCAAACTACTGTTTCAGATGCAGTACCCTTATTTCTACTAAAAAACTCTGTGATCCATCTGGCCATATGCAGACAGTATGTCTGATCTAACAATAACTTCCTGTCAAATGTCCAAGTCATGGCAGATTGTATCGAACTACTGAGTGGGAGTTCAATTACTAACGGATTGTGATCTGATATTAACCTTGGAAAGAGCTCACAATTAACCCTGTCTACAATTTGATTGGACACAAAGAAATAATCCAAGCGGACAAATTTATGGCTCTAGGCAGCTTTTTAGTCCTGGCGCACGGGAAAACACAGGGGTGCACTGTATTCTTGTGAATATGGAGCATCTCTACATTTTTTAAATGACGCAGCACGCCGCTGCTAAATTGCTTGCAGCGCCACACTTCATTTCTTTGTAAGTATTCCCCATGGTGTAATCTAAAAGTCATACTCAAACTCAGGTAAACTCAGCATTTCAGTCTTCTAAAGTTGGGAATATGAGTTCAACTCGTTTATGTAATAAAATTGATTCCCTACTCAGAAAGGTAAAATTTGTTCATAAATGTTTCTTTATGACCAAATTGGCCTTTTTATGCCTGCCAAGAATTCACAAAGGGATTCCTGGCAGGTGTCAACCCAAAGACAAGTGCGTAGATCGCCACAGCCATAAATCCCACTGAAGGGATTCCCAAACTCTGATCGAACTCTTTCCCGCCCTGGAAATGGCAAGAAAGTTTCCCTAACACAGGGGAGGAGTAACGCCCCTTCTATGATGGAAAGGAAGAGGTCACCCCAGATCTGGTGTGGATGTGGGCGTAAATTTAACCAAAGAGAAAAAATATGCATTCGCACAAAGGATTCTATTCCTTATGCGCAGAGTTTTCTGCTGAGGAGAACGTCACACAGTAGGAATTGGAACCTGCTGTTAAAGGGGTATGCCTCGAACCCTCACCTGACTCCCTTGCAAAGGCAAAACTCTCACCTTTTACTAGTCGATTGTTGTGTTCAGAAGTTAAACTCCTAGTGATAAGGTGAAACGTTTGCCCAGACTGTAGTAATATGTTTTAAAAGGACAAAATAGTGAAATAATACTGCCACATAATACTCCCAAACCTTGAAACTTACTAAGGGGGTGCCCCAGGGCTCTTGTTTGAGCCCTACTTTGTTTAATATTTATGTGGCCCCCCTTGCCAAGGTCATTAGGGAGTATGGTTTTACTCCTTTTTCTTACGCTGACGATACCCAACTACTCTTATCCTTTGATAAGGACACTGAGTTTATTGATCAGCGTTTTGCAAAGGGGATGCTTGCCATATCAGAGTGGATGACGGCACACTGTCTTCAGCTAAATGCGTCTAAGACAGAAATCTTGCTGTTTGGTTCAGCTCAGACTTCCTGGTCCTCTAGGTGGTGGCCGGTAGTTTTGGGTCCGGCCCCCTCTCCAACTGCAGTGGCAAAAAACCTGGGGGTCCGCTTAGATGTATTGTTATCCATGAAGGACCAAGTCATGACTACGGCAGGGACCTGCTACCATACCCTAAGCCTTTTGCGCAGAGTGTTCCGGTGTTACCTCTTTCTGTACGTAGAACCCTGATTCAGGCTTTGATTATTGGCCGTTTAGACTATTGCAATGCTCTGCTGGCATCTGCAAATGAATCCCTTCTCAGCAGACTGCAGATTGTACAAAACGTGACCGCACGCCTGGCTCTCAAAACCACCTCGCACCTCTTCAGGGCCATTGTTAAAACAACTCCACTGGCTCCCTATCCGCCAGAGAATTAACTTCAAGCTTTGTTGTTTCGCCCATAAAGCTCTATATGGTGCAAGCCCCAGCTACCTGGCAGACAAGTTTAAAGTTTACTGTCTGAATCGTCATCTTAGATCAGAAGGCAAAGGGTTGCTAGTGGTCCCCCGCTTCAAGAAAATTTGAACAGGAGGCAAAACTGTTGCCTATTTGGCCTCAAAATACTGGAACACCTTGCCTGAGGACTTGCGCAAATGCTCCAGCCTTCTTCGCTTCAGGAAACTCCTGAAAACAGAACTATTTAGGGCTTAATCCTAGTCTGCCCTGCCTGTCTGACTTCCCCGCTATGATAGCGCGGAGATACCCCTACGGGGGTGAGTCCTGCGCTTTACAAATCTCTCGTACATACATACATACAGAATGGGCTAGATTATGCTGCATAGTTAGCCTTTTCTCGCTTTTTATTTACCATATAACCTGACCTATCATTGCCGCATAACCAGCATCCCTAAATTCAGCCTGAAAATATGTTGGTTTTGTAGTTGTCCTACACCACTTGGGGTTTGTCCCACTCCGTTGTGTGGAAAACAGCATCAGTGAGGGGGTCTCACCACCACCCTATGGAAAACAGCATCAGTGAGGGGGTCTCACCACCACCCCTTGGAAAACAGCATCATTGGCGCGGTCTCACCACCATCCAATTGAAAACAGCATCAGTGAGGGGGTCTCACCACCATCCAATTGAAAACAGCATCAGTGAGGGGGTCTCACCACTATCCAATTGAAAACAGCATCAGTGAGGGGGTCTCACCACCACCCAATGGAACATAGCATCAGTGAGGGGGTCTCATCACCATCCAATTGAAAACAGCATCAGTGAGGGGTTCTTACCACCACCCCTTGGAAAACAGCATCAGTGAGGGGGTCTCACCACCACCCCTTGGAAAACAGCATCAGTGAGGGGGTCTCACCACCACCCCTTTGAAAACAGCATCAGTGAGGGGGTCTCACCACCACCCCTTGGAAAACAGCATCAGTGAGGGGGTCTGACCACCACCACTTGGAAAACAGCATCAGTGAGAGGGTCTCACCACCACCCCTTGGAAAACAGCATCAGTGAGGGGGTCTGACCACCACCCCTTGGAAAACAGCATCAGTGGGGGTCTCACCCCCACCCCTTGGAAAACAGCATCAGTGAGGGGGTCTCACCACCATCCAATTGAAAACAGCACCAGTGAGGGGGTCTCACCACCACCCCTTGGAAAACAGCATCAGTGAGGGGGTCTCACCACCATCCAATTGAAAACAGCACCAGTGAGGGGGTCTCACCACCACCCCGTGGAAAACAGCATCAGTGAGGGGGTCTCATCACCATCCAATGGAAAACAGCGTCAATGAGGGGGGTCTCACCACCACCCCTTGGAAAACAGCATCAGTGAGAGGGTCTCACCACCATTCAATGGAAAACAGCATCAGTGAGGGGGGTCTCACCTCCACCCCTTGGAAAACAGCATCAGAGAGGGGGTCTCACCACCAGCCCTTGGAAAACAGCATCAGTGAGGGGGTCTCACCACCATCCAATGGAAAACAGCATCAGTGAGGGGGTCTCCCCACCACCCCTTGGAAAACAGCATCAGTGAGGGGTCTGACCACCACCCCTTGGAAAACAGCATCAGTGAGAGGGTCTCACCACCATCCAATGGAAAACAGCATCAGTGAGGGGGTCTCACCACCACCCCGTGGAAAACAGCATCAGTGAGGGGGTCTCACCACCACCCCTTGGAAAACAGCATCAGTGAGAGGGTCTCACCACCACCCCTTGGAAAACAGCATCAGTGAGAGGGTCTCACCACCAGCCAATGGAAAACAGCATCAGTGAGGGGGTCTCACCCCCACCCCTTGGAAAACAGCATCAGTGAGGGGGTCTGACCACCATCCAATGGAAAACAGCATCAGTGAGGGCTCTCATCACCACCCCTTGGAAAACAGCATCAGTGAGGGGTCTCATCACCATCCAACGGAAAACAGCATCAGTGAGGGGGTCTCACCACCAGCCAATGTAAAACAGCATCAGTGAGGGGGGTCTCACCACCATCCAATGGAAAACGGCTTTATTGAGGGGGTCTCACCACCATCCAATAGAAAACAGCATTGGTGAGGGGGTCTCACCACCACCCCTTGGAAAACAGCATCAGTGAGGGGGTCTCACCACCACCCCTTGGAAAACAGCATCAGTGAGGGGGTCTCACCACCATCCAATGGAAAACAGCATCAGTGAGGGGTCTCATCACCATCCAACGGAAAACAGCATCAGTGAGGGGTCTCATCACCATCCAACGGAAAACAGCATCAGTGAGGGGGTCTCACCACCAGCCAATGGAAAACAGCATCAGTGAGGGGGGTCTCACCACCATCCAATGGAAAACGGCTTTATTGAGGGGGGTCTCACCACCATTCAATAGAAAATAGCATTGGTGAGGGGTCTCACCACCCCCCCTTGGAAAACAGCTTCAGTGAGGGGGTCTCACTACCACCCCTTGGAAAACAGCATCAGTGAGGGGGTCTCCCCACCATCCAATGGAAAACAGCATCAGTGAGGGGGTCTCACCACCAGCCCTTGGAAAACAGCATCAGTGAGGGGTCTCACCACCACCCCTTGGAAAACAGCATCATTGAGGCGGTCTCACCACCATCCAATTAAAACAGCATCAGTGGGGGTCTCACCACCACCCAATGGAACATAGCATCAGTGAGGGGGTCTCACCACCATCCAATAGAAAACAGCATCAGTGAGGGGACCTCACCACCATCCAATGGAAAACAGTATCATTGAGGGGGTCTCAACACCATCCAATGGAAAACGGCTTTATTGAGGGGGGGTCTCACCACCATCCAATGGAAAATAGCATCAGTGAAGGGGTCTCACCACCATCCAATGGAAAATAGCATCAGTGAAGGGGTCTCACCACCACTCCTTGGAAAACAGCATCAGTGAGGGGTCTCACCACCACCCCTTGGAAAACAGCATCATTGGGGCGGTCTCACCACCATCCAATTGAAAACAGCATCAGTGAGGGGGTCTCACCACCATCCAATTGAAAACAGCATCAGTGAGGGGGTCTCACCACCACCCAATGGAACATAGCATCAGTGAGGGGGTCTCATCACCATACAATTGAAAACAGCATCAGTGAGGGGTTCTTACCACCACCCCTTAGAAAACAGCATCAGTGAGGGGGTCTCACCACCACCCCTTGGAAAACAGCATCAGTGAGGGGTCTCACCACCACCCCTTGGAAAACAGCATCAGTGAGGGGGTCTGACCACCACCCCTTGGAAAACAGCATCAGTGAGGGGGTCTGACCACCACCCCTTGGAAAACAGCATCAGTGAGAGGGTCTCACCACCACCCCTTGGAAAACAGCATCAGTGAGGGGTTCTTACCACCACCCCTTGGAAAACAGCATCAGTGAGGGGGTCTCACCACCACCCCTTGGAAAAGAGCATCAGTGAGGGGTCTCACCACCACCCCTTGGAAAACAGCATCAGTGAGGGGTCTGACCACCACCCCTTGGAAAACAGCATCAGTGAGAGGGTCTCACCACCACCCCTTGGAAAACAGCATCAGTGAGGGGGTCTCACCACCACCCCTTGGAAAACAGCATCAGTGAGGGGGTCTCACCACCACCACCCCTTGGAAAACAGCATCAGTGAGGGGGTCTGACCACCACCCCTTGGAAAACAGCATCAGTGAGAGGGTCTCACCATCATCCAATGGAAAACAGCATCAGTGAGGGGTCTCACCACCATCCAATGGAAAACAGCATCAGTGAGGGGGTCTCACCACCACCCCTTGGAAAACAGCATCAGTGAGGGGGTCTCACCACCATCCAATTGAAAACAGCACCAGAGAGGGGGTCTCACCACCACCCCTTGGAAAACAGCATCAGTGAGGGGGTCTGACCACCACCCCTTGGAAAACAGCATCAGTGAGGGGGTCTCACCCCCACCCATTGGAAAACAGCATCAGTGAGGGGGTCTCACCACCATCCAATTGAAAACAGCACCAGTGAGGGGGTCTCACCACCACCCCGTGGAAAACAGCATCAGTGAGGGGGTCTCATCACCATCCAACGGAAAACAGCATCAGTGAGGGGGTCTCACCACCACCCCTTGGAAAACAGCATCAGTGAGAGGGTCTCACCACCATTCAATGGAAAACAGCGTCAGTGAGGGGGGTCTCACCTCCACCCCTTGGAAAACAGCATCAGAGAGGGGGTCTCACAACCAGCCCTTGGAAAACAGCATCAGTGAGGGCTCTCATCACCACCCCTTGGAAAACAGCATCAGTGAGGGGTCTCATCACCATCCAACGGAAAACAGCATCAGTGAGGGGGTCTCACCACCAGCCAATGTAAAACAGCATCAGTGAGGGGGTCTCACCACCATCCAATGGAAAACGGCTTTATTGAGGGGTCTCACCACCATCCAATAGAAAACAGCATTGGTGAGGGGGTCTCACCACCACCCCTTGGAAAACAGCATCAGTGAGGGGGTCTCACCACCACCCCTTGGAAAACAGCATCAGTGAGGGGGTCTCACCACCATCCAATGGAAAACAGCATCAGTGAGGGGTCTCATCACCATCCAACGGAAAACAGCATCAGTGAGGGGTCTCATCACCATCCAACGGAAAACAGCATCAGTGAGGGGTCTCACCACCAGCCAATGGAAAACAGCATCAGTGAGGGGGGTCTCACCACCATCCAATGGAAAACGGCTTTATTGAGGGGGGTCTCACCACCATTCAATAGAAAATAGCATTGGTGAGGGGTCTCACCACCACCCCTTGGAAAACAGCTTCAGTGAGGGGGTCTCACTACCACCCCTTGGAAAACAGCATCAGTGAGGGGGTCTCCCCACCATCCAATGGAAAACAGCATCAGTGAGGGGGTCTCACCACCAGCCCTTGGAAAACAGCATCAGTGAGGGGTCTCACCACCACCCCTTGGAAAACAGCATCATTGAGGCGGTCTCACCACCATCCAATTAAAACAGCATCAGTGGGGGTCTCACCACCACCCAATGGAACATAGCATCAGTGAGGGGGTCTCACCACCATCCAATAGAAAACAGCATCAGTGAGGGGACCTCACCACCATCCAATGGAAAACAGTATCATTGAGGGGGTCTCAACACCATCCAATGGAAAACGGCTTTATTGAGGGGGTCTCACCACCATCCAATGGAAAATAGCATCAGTGAAGGGGTCTCACCACCATCCAATGGAAAATAGCATCAGTGAAGGGGTCTCACCACCACTCCTTGGAAAACAGCATCAGTGAGGGGTCTCACCACCACCCCTTGGAAAACAGCATCATTGGGGCGGTCTCACCACCATCCAATTGAAAACAGCATCAGTGAGGGGGTCTCACCACCATCCAATTGAAAACAGCATCAGTGAGGGGTCTCACCACCACCCAATGGAACATAGCATCAGTGAGGGGGTCTCATCACCATACAATTGAAAACAGCATCAGTGAGGGGTTCTTACCACCACCCCTTAGAAAACAGCATCAGTGAGGGGGTCTCACCACCACCCCTTGGAAAACAGCATCAGTGAGGGGTCTCACCACCACCCCTTGGAAAACAGCATCAGTGAGGGGTCTGACCACCACCCCTTGGAAAACAGCATCAGTGAGGGGTCTGACCACCACCCCTTGGAAAACAGCATCAGTGAGAGGGTCTCACCACCACCCCTTGGAAAACAGCATCAGTGAGGGGTTCTTACCACCACCCCTTGGAAAACAGCATCAGTGAGGGGGTCTCACCACCACCCCTTGGAAAACAGCATCAGTGAGGGGTCTCACCACCACCCCTTGGAAAACAGCATCAGTGAGGGGGTCTGACCACCACCCCTTGGAAAACAGCATCAGTGAGAGGGTCTCACCACCACCCCTTGGAAAACAGCATCAGTGAGGGGGTCTCACCACCACCCCTTGGAAAACAGCATCAGTGAGGGGGTCTCACCACCACCACCCCTTGGAAAACAGCATCAGTGAGGGGGTCTGACCACCACCCCTTGGAAAACAGCATCAGTGAGAGGGTCTCACCATCATCCAATGGAAAACAGCATCAGTGAGGGGGTCTCACCACCATCCAATGGAAAACAGCATCAGTGAGGGGGTCTCACCACCACCCCTTGGAAAACAGCATCAGTGAGGGGGTCTCACCACCATCCAATTGAAAACAGCACCAGTGAGGGGGTCTCACCACCACCCCTTGGAAAACAGCATCAGTGAGGGGGTCTGACCACCACCCCTTGGAAAACAGCATCAGTGAGGGGGTCTCACCCCCACCCATTGGAAAACAGCATCAGTGAGGGGGTCTCACCACCATCCAATTGAAAACAGCACCAGTGAGGGGGTCTCACCACCACCCCGTGGAAAACAGCATCAGTGAGGGGGTCTCATCACCATCCAACGGAAAACAGCATCAGTGAGGGGGGTCTCACCACCACCCCTTGGAAAACAGCATCAGTGAGAGGGTCTCACCACCATTCAATGGAAAACAGCGTCAGTGAGGGGGGTCTCACCTCCACCCCTTGGAAAACAGCATCAGAGAGGGGGTCTCACAACCAGCCCTTGGAAAACAGCATCAGTGAGGGGGTCTCACCACCATCCAATGGAAAACAGCATCAGTGAGGGGGTCTCACCACCAGCCCTTGGAAAACAGCATCAGTGAGGGGTCTCACCACCACCCCTTGGAAAACAGCATCATTGAGGCGGTCTCACCACCATCCAATTAAAACAGCATCAGTGGGGGGTCTCACCACCACCCAATGGAACATAGCATCAGTGAGGGGGTCTCACCACCATCCAATAGAAAACAGCATCAGTGAGGGGTCTCACCACCACCCCTTGGAAAACAGCATCAGTGAGGGGGTCTGACCACCACCCCTTGGAAAACAGCATCAGTGAGAGGGTCTCACCACCACCCCTTGGAAAACAGCATCAGTGAGGGGGTCTCACCACCACCCCTTGGAAAACAGCATCAGTGAGGGGGTCTCACCACCACCCCTTGGAAAACAGCATCAGTGAGGGGGTCTGACCACCACCCCTTGGAAAACAGCATCAGTGAGAGGGTCTCACCACCATCCAATGGAAAACAGCATCAGTGAGGGGGTCTCACCACCATCCAATGGAAAACAGCATCAGTGAGGGGGTCTCACCACCACCCCTTGGAAAACAGCATCAGTGAGGGGGTCTCACCACCATCCAATTGAAAACAGCACCAGTGAGGGGTCTCACCACCACCCCTTGGAAAACAGCATCAGTGAGGGGGTCTGACCACCACCCCTTGGAAAACAGCATCAGTGAGGGGTCTCACCCCCACCCATTGGAAAACAGCATCAGTGAGGGGTCTCACCACCATCCAATTGAAAACAGCACCAGTGAGGGGGTCTCACCACCACCCCGTGGAAAACAGCATCAGTGAGGGGGTCTCACCACCATTCAATGGAAAACAGCGTCAGTGAGGGGGGTCTCACCTCCACCCCTTGGAAAACAGCATCAGAGAGGGAGTCTCACAACCAGCCCTTGGAAAACAGCATCAGTGAGGGGGTCTCACCACCATCCAATGGAAAACAGCATCAGTGAGGGGGTCTCACCACCACCCCTTGGAAAACAGCATCAGTGAGGGGTCTGACCACCACCCCTTGGAAAACATCATCAGTGAGAGGGTCTCACCACCATCCAATGGAAAACAGCATCAGTGAGGGGGGTCTCACCACCACCCCGTGGAAAACAGCATCAGTGAGGGGGTCTCACCACCACCCCTTGGAAAACAGCATCAGTGAGAGGGTCTCACCACCCCCCTTGGAAAACAGCATCAGTGAGAGGGTCTCACCACCAGCCAATGGAAAACAGCATCAGTGAGGGGGTCTCACCCCACCCCTTGGAAAACAGCATCAGTGAGGGGGTCTGACCACCATCCAATGGAAAACAGCATCAGTGAGGGCTCTCATCACCACCCCTTGGAAAACAGCATCAGTGAGGGGTCTCATCACCATCCAACGGAAAACAGCATCAGTGAGGGGGTCTCACCACCAGCCAATGTAAAACAGCATCAGTGAGGGGGGTCTCACCACCATCCAATGGAAAATGGCTTTATTGAGGGGGGTCTCACCACCATCCAATAGAAAACAGCATTGGTGAGGGGGTCTCACCACCACCCCTTGGAAAACAGCATCAGTGAGGGGGTCTCACCACCACCCCTTGGAAAACAGCATCAGTGAGGGGGTCTCACCACCATCCAATGGAAAACAGCATCAGTGAGGGGTCTCATCACCATCCAACGGAAAACAGCATCAGTGAGGGGTCTCATCACCATCCAACGGAAAACAGCATCAGTGAGGGGTCTCACCACCAGCCAATGGAAAACAGCATCAGTGAGGGGGTCTCACCACCATCCAATGGAAAACGGCTTTATTGAGGGGGTCTCACCACCATCCAATAGAAAATAGCATTGGTGAGGGGGTCTCACCACCACCCCTAGGAAAACAGCTTCAGTGAGGGGTTCTCACTACCACCCCTTGGAAAACAGCATCAGTGAGGGGGTCTCACCACCATCCAATGGAAAACAGCATCAGTGAGGGGTCTCACCACCAGCCCTTGGAAAACAGCATCAGTGAGGTGTCTCACCACCACCCCTTGGAAAACAGCATCATTGAGGCGGTCTCACCACCATCCAATTAAAACAGCATCAGTGGGGGTCTCACCACCACCCAATGGAACATAGCATCAGTGAGGGGGTCTCACCACCATCCAATAGAAAACAGCATCAGTGAGGGGACCTCACCACCATCCAATGGAAAACAGTATCATTGAGGGGGTCTCAACACCATCCAATGGAAAACGGCTTTATTGAGGGGGTCTCACCACCATCCAATGGAAAATAGCATCAGTGAAGGGGTCTCACCACCATCCAATGGAAAATAGCATCAGTGAAGGGGTCTCACCACCACTCCTTGGAAAACAGCATCAGTGAGGGGTCTCACCACCACCCCTTGGAAAACAGCATCATTGGGGCGGTCTCACCACCATCCAATTGAAAACAGCATCAGTGAGGGGTCTCACCACCATCCAATTGAAAACAGCATCAGTGAGGGGGTCTCACCACCACCCAATGGAACATAGCATCAGTGAGGGGGTCTCATCACCATACAATTGAAAACAGCATCAGTGAGGGGGTCTCACCACCATCCAATGGAAAACAGCATCAGTGAGGAAGCCTCACCCCACCCCTTGGAAAACAGCATCAGTGAGGGGGCCTCACCCCCACCCCTTGGAAAACAGCATCAGTGAGGGGGTCTCACCACCATCCAATGGAAAACAGCATCAGTGAGGGGGTATCATCACCATCCAACGGAAAACAGCATCAGTGAGGGGGTCTCACCACCAGCCAATGGAAAACAGCATCAGTGAGGGGGGTCTCACCACCATCCAATGGAAAACGGCTTTATTGAGGGGGTCTCACCACCATCCAATAGAAAACAGCATTGGTGAGGGGGTCTCACCACCACCCCTTGGAAAACAGCATCAGTGAGGGGTCTCACCACCACCCCTTGGAAAACAGCATCAGTGAGGGGGTCTCACCACCATCCAATGGAAAACAGCATCAGTGAGGGGTCTCATCACCATCCAACGGAAAACAGCATCAGTGAGGGGTCTCATCACCATCCAACGGAAAACAGCATCAGTGAGGGGGTCTCACCACCAGCCAATGGAAAACAGCATCAGTGAGGGGGTCTCACCACCATCCAATGGAAAACGGCTTTATTGAGGGGGTCTCACCACCATCCAATAGAAAACAGCATTGGTGAGGGGTCTCACCACTACCCCTTGGAAAACAGCATCAGTGAGGGGTCTCACTACCACCCCTTGGAAAACAGCATCAGTGAGGGGGTCTCACCACCATCCAATGGAAAACAGCATCAGTGAGGGGGTCTCACCACCAGCCCTTGGAAAACAGCATCAGTGAGGGGTCTCACCACCACCCCTTGGAAAACAGCATCATTGAGGCGGTCTCACCACCATCCAATTAAAACAGCATCAGTGGGGGGGTCTCACCACCACCCAATGGAACATAGCATCAGTGAGGGGGTCTCACCACCATCCAATAGAAAACAGCATCAGTGAGGGGACCTCACCACCATCCAATGGAAAACAGCATCATTGAGGGGGTCTCACCACCATCCAATGGAAAACGGCTTTATTGAGGGGGGTCTCACCACCATCCAATGGAAAATAGCATCAGTGAAGGGGTCTCACCACCATCCAATGGAAAATAGCATCAGTGAAGGGGTCTCACCACCACTCCTTGGAAAACAGCATCAGTGAGGGGTCTCACCACCACCCCTTGGAAAACAGCATCATTGGGGCGGTCTCACCACCATCCAATTGAAAACAGCATCAGTGAGGGGGTCTCACCACCATCCAATTGAAAACAGCATCAGTGAGGGGGTCTCACCACCACCCAATGGAACATAGCATCAGTGAGGGGGTCTCATCACCATCCAATTGAAAACAGCATCAGTGAGGGGTTCTTACCACCACCCCTTGGAAAACAGCATCAGTGAGGGGGTCTCACCACCACCCCTTGGAAAACAGCATCAGTGAGGGGTCTCACCACCACCCCTTGGAAAACAGCAGCAGTGAGGGGGTCTCACCACCACCCCTTGGAAAACAGCATCAGTGAGGGGGTCTGACCACCACCCCTTGGAAAACAGCATCAGTGAGAGGGTCTCACCACCACCCCTTGGAAAACAGCATCAGTGAGGGGGTCTCACCACCATCCAATGGAAAACAGCATCAGTGAGGGGTCTCACCACCACCCCTTGGAAAACAGCATCAGTGAGGGGGTCTCACCACCACCCCTTGGAAAACAGCATCAGTGAGGGGGTCTGACCACCACCCCTTGGAAAACAGCATCAGTGAGAGGGTCTCACCACCATCCAATGGAAAACAGCATCAGTGAGGGGGTCTCACCACCATCCAATGGAAAACAGCATCAGTGAGGGGGTCTCACCACCATCCAATGGAAAACAGCATCAGTGAGGAAGCCTCACCCCACCCCTTGGAAAACAGCATCAGTGAGGGGCCTCACCACCACCCCTTGGAAAACAGCATCAGTGAGGGGTCTCACCACCATCCAATGGAAAACAGCATCAGTGAGGGGTCTCATCACCATCCAACGGAAAACAGCATCAGTGAGGGGGTCTCACCACCAGCCAATGGAAAACAGCATCAGTAAGGGTTCTCACCACCACCCCTTGGAAAACAGCATCAGTGAGGGGGCCTCACCCCACCCCTTGGAAAACAGCATCAGTGAGGGGTCTCACCACCATCCAATGGAAAACAGCATCAGTGAGGGGTCTCACCACCACCCCTTGGAAAACAGCATCAGTGAGGGGGTCTGACCACCACCCCTTGGAAAACAGCATCAGTGAGGGGGTCTGACCACCACCCCTTGGAAAACAGCATCAGTGAGAGGGTCTCACCACCACCCCTTGGAAAACAGCATCAGTGAGGGGTTCTTACCACCACCCCTTGGAAAACAGCATCAGTGAGGGGGTCTCACCACCACCCCTTGGAAAACAGCATCAGTGAGGGGTCTCACCACCACACCTTGGAAAACAGCATCAGTGAGGGGGTCTGACCACCACCCCTTGGAAAACAGCATCAGTGAGAGGGTCTCACCACCACCCCTTTGAAAACAGCATCAGTGAGGGGTCTCACCACCACCCCTTGGAAAACAGCATCAGTGAGGGGGTCTCACCACCACCCCTTGGAAAACAGCATCAGTGAGGGGGTCTGACCACCACCCCTTGGAAAACAGCATCAGTGAGAGGGTCTCACCACCATCCAATGGAAAACAGCATCAGTGAGGGGGTCTCACCACCATCCAATGGAAAACAGCATCAGTGAGGGGGTCTCACCACCACCCCTTGGAAAACAGCATCAGTGAGGGGTCTCACCACCATCCAATTGAAAACAGCACCAGTGAGGGGTCTCACCACCACCCCTTGGAAAACAGCATCAGTGAGGGGGTCTGACCACCACCCCTTGGAAAACAGCATCAGTGAGGGGTCTCACCCCCACCCATTGGAAAACAGCATCAGTGAGGGGTCTCACCACCATCCAATTGAAAACAGCACCAGTGAGGGGTCTCACCAGCACCCCGTGGAAAACAGCATCAGTGAAGGGGTCTCATCACCATCCAACGGAAAACAGCATCAGTGAGGGGGGTCTCACCACCACCCCTTGGAAAACAGCATCAGTGAGAGGGTCTCACCACCATTCAATGGAAAACAGCGTCAGTGAGGGGGGTCTCACCTCCACCCCTTGGAAAACAGCATCAGAGAGGGGGTCTCACAACCAGCCCTTGGAAAACAGCATCAGTGAGGGGGTCTCACCACCATCCAATGGAAAACAGCATCAGTGAGGGGGTCTCACCACCACCCCTTGGAAAACAGCATCAGTGAGGGGTCTGACCACCACCCCTTGGAAAACAGCATCAGTGAGAGGGTCTCACCACCATCCAATGGAAAACAGCATCAGTGAGGGGGGTCTCACCACCACCCCGTGGAAAACAGCATCAGTGAGGGGGTCTCACCACCACCCCTTGGAAAACAGCATCAGTGAGAGGGTCTCACCACCACCCCTTGGAAAACAGCATCAGTGAGAGGGTCTCACCACCAGCCAATGGAAAACAGCATCAGTGAGGGGGTCTCACCCCACCCCTTGGAAAACAGCATCAGTGAGGGGGTCTGACCACCATCCAATGGAAAACAGCATCAGTGAGGGCTCTCATCACCACCCCTTGGAAAACAGCATCAGTGAGGGGTCTCATCACCATCCAACGGAAAACAGCATCAGTGAGGGGTCTCACCACCAGCCAATGTAAAACAGCATCAGTGAGGGGGTCTCACCACCATCCAATGGAAAACGGCTTTATTGAGGGGGTCTCACCACCATCCAATAGAAAACAGCATTGGTGAGGGGGTCTCACCACCACCCCTTGGAAAACAGCATCAGTGAGGGGGTCTCACCACCACCCCTTGGAAAACAGCATCAGTGAGGGGGTCTCACCACCATCCAATGGAAAACAGCATCAGTGAGGGGTCTCATCACCATCCAACGGAAAACAGCATCAGTGAGGGGTCTCATCACCATCCAACGGAAAACAGCATCAGTGAGGGGGTCTCACCACCAGCCAATGGAAAACAGCATCAGTGAGGGGGTCTCACCACCATCCAATGGAAAACGGCTTTATTGAGGGGGTCTCACCACCATCCAATAGAAAATAGCATTGGTGAGGGGGTCTCACCACTACCCCTTGGAAAACAGCATCAGTGAGGGGTCTCACTACCACCCCTTGGAAAACAGCATCAGTGAGGGGGTCTCACCACCATCCAATGGAAAACAGCATCAGTGAGGGGGTCTCACCACCAGCCCTTGGAAAACAGCATCAGTGAGGGGTCTCACCACCACCCCTTGGAAAACAGCATCATTGAGGCGGTCTCACCACCATCCAATTAAAACAGCATCAGTGGGGGGTCTCACCACCACCCAATGGAACATAGCATCAGTGAGGGGGTCTCACCACCATCCAATAGAAAACAGCATCAGTGAGGGGACCTCACCACCATCCAATGGAAAACAGTATCATTGAGGGGGGTCTCAACACCATCCAATGGAAAACGGCTTTATTGAGGGGGGTCTCACCACCATCCAATGGAAAATAGCATCAGTGAAGGGGTCTCACCACCATCCAATGGAAAATAGCATCAGTGAAGGGGTCTCACCACCACTCCTTGGAAAACAGCATCAGTGAGGGGTCTCACCACCACCCCTTGGAAAACAGCATCATTGGGGCGGTCTCACCACCATCCAATTGAAAACAGCATCAGTGAGGGGGTCTCACCACCATCCAATTGAAAACAGCATCAGTGAGGGGGTCTCACCACCACCCAATGGAACATAGCATCAGTGAGGGGGTCTCATCACCATACAATTGAAAACAGCATCAGTGAGGGGGTCTCACCACCATCCAATGGAAAACAGCATCAGTGAGGAAGCCTCACCCCACCCCTTGGAAAACAGCATCAGTGAGGGGGCCTCACCCCCACCCCTTGGAAAACAGCATCAGTGAGGGGTCTCACCACCATCCAATGGAAAACAGCATCAGTGAGGGGGTCTCATCACCATCCAACGGAAAACAGCATCAGTGAGGGGGTCTCACCACCAGCCAATGGAAAACAGCATCAGTGAGGGGGGTCTCACCACCATCCAATGGAAAACGGCTTTATTGAGGGGGGTCTCACCACCATCCAATAGAAAACAGCATTGGTGAGGGGGTCTCACCACCACCCCTTGGAAAACAGCATCAGTGAGGGGGTCTCACCACCACCCCTTGGAAAACAGCATCAGTGAGGGGGTCTCACCACCATCCAATGGAAAACAGCATCAGTGAGGGGTCTCATCACCATCCAAAGGAAAACAGCATCAGTGAGGGGTCTCATCACCATCCAACGGAAAACAGCATCAGTGAGGAGGTCTCACCACCAGCCAATGGAAAACAGCATCAGTGAGGGGGGTCTCACCACCATCCAATGGAAAACGGCTTTATTGAGGGGGGTCTCACCACCATCCAATAGAAAACAGCATTGGTGAGGGGGTCTCACCACTACCCCTTGGAAAACAGCATCAGTGAGGGGTCTCACTACCACCCCTTGGAAAACAGCATCAGTGAGGGGGTCTCACCACCATCCAATGGAAAACAGCATCAGTGAGGGGGTCTCACCACTACCCCTTGGAAAACAGCATCAGTGAGGGGTCTCACCACCACCCCTTGGAAAACAGCATCATTGAGGCGGTCTCACCACCATCCAATTAAAACAGCATCAGTGGGGGTCTCACCACCACCCAATGGAACATAGCATCAGTGAGGGGGTCTCACCACCATCCAATAGAAAACAGCATCAGTGAGGGGACCTCACCACCATCCAATGGAAAACAGCATCATTGAGGGGGTCTCACCACCATCCAATGGAAAACGGCTTTATTGAGGGGGGTCTCACCACCATCCAATGGAAAATAGCATCAGTGAAGGGGTCTCACCACCATCCAATGGAAAATAGCATCAGTGAAGGGGTCTCACCACCACTCCTTGGAAAACAGCATCAGTGAGGGGTCTCACCACCACCCCTTGGAAAACAGCATCATTGGGGCGGTCTCACCACCATCCAATTGAAAACAGCATCAGTGAGGGGGTCTCACCACCATCCAATTGAAAACAGCATCAGTGAGGGGTCTCACCACCACCCAATGGAACATAGCATCAGTGAGGGGGTCTCATCACCATCCAATTGAAAACAGCATCAGTGAGGGGTTCTTACCACCACCCCTTGGAAAAAGGCATCAGTGAGGGGGTCTCACCACCACCCCTTGGAAAACAGCATCAGTGAGGGGTCTCACCACCACCCCTTGGAAAACAGCAGCAGTGAGGGGGTCTCACCACCACCCCTTGGAAAACAGCATCAGTGAGGGGGTCTGACCACCACCCCTTGGAAAACATCATCAGTGAGAGGGTCTCACCACCACCCCTTGGAAAACAGCATCAGTGAGGGGGTCTCACCACCATCCAATGGCAAACAGCATCAGTGAGGGGGTCTCACCACCACCCCTTGGAAAACAGCATCAGTGAGGGGGTCTCACCACCACCCCTTGGAAAACAGCATCAGTGAGGGGGTCTGACCACCACCCCTTGGAAAACAGCATCAGTGAGAGGGTCTCACCACCATCCAATGGAAAACAGCATCAGTGAGGGGGTCTCACCACCATCCAATGGAAAACAGCATCAGTGAGGGGGTCTCACCACCATCCAATGGAAAACAGCATCAGTGAGGAAGCCTCACCCCACCCCTTGGAAAACAGCATCAGTGAGGGGGCCTCACCCCCACCCCTTGGAAAACAGCATCAGTGAGGGGGTCTCACCACCATCCAATGGAAAACAGCATCAGTGAGGGGTCTCATCACCATCCAACGGAAAACAGCATCAGTGAGGGGGTCTCACCACCAGCCAATGGAAAACAGCATCAGTAAGGGTTCTCACCACCACCCCTTGGAAAACAGAATCAGTGAGGGGGCCTCACCCCCACCCCTTGGAAAACGGCATCAGTGAGGGGTCTCACCACCATCCAATGGAAAACAGCATCAGTGAGGGGTCTCATCACCATCCAACGGAAAACAGCATCAGTGAGGGGTCTCACCACCAGCCAATGGAAAACAGCATCAGTGAGGGGGTCTCACCACCATCCAATGGAAAACGGCTTTATTGAGGGGGGTCTCACCACCATCCAATAGAAAACAGCATTGGTGAGGGGGTCTCACCACCACCCCTTGGAAAACAGCATCAGTGAGGGGGTCTGACCACCACCCCTTGGAAAACAGCATCAGTGAGAGGGTCTTACCACCATCCAATGGAAAACAGCATCAGTGAGGGGTCTCATCACCATCCAACGGAAAACAGCATCAGTGAGGGGGTCTCACCACCAGCCAATGGAAAACAGCATCAGTGAGAGGGGTCTCACCACCATCCAATGGAAAACGGCTTTATTGAGGGGGGTCTCACCACCATCCAATGGAAAACGGCTTTATTGAGGGGGGTCTCACCACCATCCAATAGAAAACAGCATTGGTGAGGGGGTCTCACCACCACCCCTTGGAAAACAGCATCAGTGAGGGGGTCTCACTACCACCCCTTGGAAAACAGCATCAGTGAGGGGGTCTCACCACCATCCAATGGAAAACAGCATCAGTGAGGGGGTCTCACCACCAGCCCTTGGAAAACAGCATCAGTGAGGGGGGTCTCACCACCACCCTTTGGAAAACAGCATCAGTGAGGGGGGTCTCACCACCACCCCTTGGAAAACAGATCAGTGAGGGGTCTCACCACCACCCCTTGGAAAACAGCATCTGTGAGGAGGCCTAACCCCTTCGATTGGAAAACAGCATCAGTGAGGGGGTCTCGCCACCACCCCTTGGAAAACAGCATCAGTGAGGGGGTCTCACCACCACCCCTTGGAAAACAGCATCAGTAAGGGTTCTCACCACCATCCAATGGAAAACAGCAGCAGTGAGGGGGTCTCACCACCAGCCAATGGAAAACAGCATCAGTGAGCGGGTCTCACCACCATCCAATGGAAAACAGCATCAGTGAGGGGTCTCATCACAATCCAACGGAAAACAGCATCAGTGAGGGGGTCTCACCACCAGCCAATGGAAAACAGCATCAGTGAGGGGGTCTCACCACCATCCAATGGAAAACGGCTTTATTGAGGGGGTCTCACCACCATCCAATAGAAAACAGCATTGGTGAGGGGGTCTCACCACCACCCCTTGGAAAACAGCATCAGTGAGGGGGTCTCACTACCACCCCTTGGAAAACAGCATCAGTGAGGGGGTCTCACCACCATCCAATGGAAAACAGCATCAGTGAGGGGTCTCACCACCAGCCCTTGGAAAACAGCATCAGTGAGGGGGTCTCACCACCACCCCTTGGAAAACAGCATCAGTGAGGGGGTCTCACCACCACCCCTTGGAAAACAGATCAGTGAGGGGGTCTCACCACCACCCCTTGGAAAACAGCATCTGTGAGGAGGCCTCACCCCCACCCCTTGGAAAAAGCATCAGTGAGGTAGCCTAACCCCCATCGATTGGAAAACAGCATCAGTGAGGGGGTCTCGCCACCACCCCTTGGAAAACAGCATCAGTGAGGGGGTCTCACCACCACCCCTTGGAAAACAGCATCAGTGAGGGGGTCTCACCACCATCCAATGGAAAACAGCATCAGTGAGGGGTCTCATCACCATCCAACGGAAAACAGCATCAGTGAGGGGGTCTCACCACCAGCCAATGGAAAACAGCATCAGTGAGGGGGGTCTCACCACCATCCAATGGAAAACGGCTTTATTGAGGGGGGTCTCACCACCATCCAATAGAAAACAGCATTGGTGAGGGGGTCTCACCACCACCCCTTGGAAAACAGCGCCAGTGAGGGGTCTCACCACCACCCCGTGGAAAACAGCGCCAGTGAGGGGGCCTCACCCCCACGCCTTGGAAAAAAGCATCAGTGAGGGGGTCTAACCCCCATCGATTGGAAAACAGCATCAGTGAGGGGGTCTCGCCACCACCCCTTGGAAAACAGCATCAGTGAGGGGGTCTCACCACCACCCCTTGGAAAACAGCATCAGTGAGGGGTCTCACCACCATCCAATGGAAAACAGCATCAGAGAGGGGGTCTCACCACCATCCATTAAAAAACAGCATCAGTGAGGGGGTCTCACCACCATCCAATGGAAAACGGCATCAGTGAGGGGGCCTTACCCCCATCGAATGGAAAACAGCATCAGTGAGGGGGTCTCACCACCATCCAATGGAAAACAGCATCATTGAGGGGGGTCTCACCACCACCCCTTGGAAAACAGCATCAGTGAGGGGTCTCACCACCATCCAATGGAAAACAGCATCAGTGAGGGGTCTCACCACCACCCCTTGCAAAACAGCATCAGTGAGGGGGTCTCACCACCATCCAATGGAAAACAGCATCAGTGAGGGGGTCTCACCACCACCCCTTGGAAAACAGCATCAGTGAGGGGTCTCACCACCACCCCTTGGAAAACAGCAGGGGTCTCACCACCACCCCTTGGAAAACGGCATCACTGAGGGGTCTCACCACCATCCAATGGAAAACAGCATCAGTGAGGGGTCTCACCACCACCCCTTGGAAAACAGCATCAGTGAGGGGGTCTGACCACCACCCCTTGGAAAACAGCCTCAGTGAGAGGGTCTCACCACCACCCCTTGGAAAACAGCATCAGTGAGGGGGTCTCACCACCACCCCTTGGAAAACAGCATCAGTGAGGGGGTCTCACCACCACCCCTTGGAAAACAGCATCAGTGAGGGGGTCTGACCACCACCCCTTGGAAAACAGCATCAGTGAGAGGGTCTCACCACCATCCAATGGAAAACAGCATCAGTGAGGGGTCTCACCACCATCCAATGGAAAACAGCATCAGTGAGGGGGTCTCACCACCATCCAATGGAAAACAGCATCAGTGAGGAAGACTCACCCCACCCCTTGGAAAACAGCATCAGTGAGGGGGCCTCAACCCCACCCCTTGGAAAACAGCATCAGTGAGGGGGTCTCACCACCATCCAATGGAAAACAGCATCAGTGAGGGGGTCTCATCACCATCCAACGGAAAACAGCATCAGTGAGGGGGTCTCACCACCAGCCAATGGAAAACAGCATCAGTGAGGGGGGTCTCACCACCATCCAATGGAAAACGGCTTATTGAGGGGGTCTCACCACCATCCAATAGAAAACAGCATTGGTGAGGGGGTCTCACCACCACCCCTTGGAAAACAGCATCAGTGAGGGGTCTCACCACCACCCCTTGGAAAACAGCATCAGTGAGGGGTCTCACCACCATCCAATGGAAAACAGCATCAGTGAGGGGTCTCATCACCATCCAACGGAAAACAGCATCAGTGAGGGGTCTCATCACCATCCAACGGAAAACAGCATCAGTGAGGGGGTCTCACCACCAGCCAATGGAAAACAGCATCAGTGAGGGGGTCTCACCACCATCCAATGGAAAACGGCTTTATTGAGGGGGTCTCACCACCATCCAATAGAAAACAGCATTGGTGAGGGGGTCTCACCACCACCCCTTGGAAAACAGCATCAGTGAGGGGTCTCACTACCACCCCTTGGAAAACAGCATCAGTGAGGGGGTCTCACCACCATCCAATGGAAAACAGCATCAGTGAGGGGTCTCACCACCAGCCCTTGGAAAACAGCATCAGTGAGGGGTCTCACCACCACCCCTTGGAAAACAGCATCATTGAGGCGGTCTCACCACCATCCAATTAAAACAGCATCAGTGGGGGTCTCACCACCACCCAATGGAACATAGCATCAGTGAGGGGGTCTCACCACCATCCAATAGAAAACAGCATCAGTGAGGGGACCTCACCACCATCCAATGGAAAACAGCATCATTGAGGGGGTCTCACCACCATCCAATGGAAAACGGCTTTATTGAGGGGGTCTCACCACCATCCAATGGAAAATAGCATCAGTGAAGGGGTCTCACCACCATCCAATGGAAAATAGCATCAGTGAAGGGGTCTCACCACCACTACTTGGAAAACAGCATCAGTGAGGGGTCTCACCACCACCCCTTGAAAACAGCATCATTGGGGCGGTCTCACCACCATCCAATTGAAAACAGCATCAGTGAGGGGGTCTCACCACCATCCAATTGAAAACAGCATCAGTGAGGGGGTCTCACCACCAGCCAATGGAAAACAGCATCAGTGAGGGGGGTCTCACCACCATCCAATGGAAAACGGCTTTATTGAGGGGGGTCTCACCACCATCCAATAGAAAACAGCATTGGTGAGGGGGTCTCACCACCACCCCTTGGAAAACAGCATCAGTGAGGGGGTCTCACCACCACCCCTTGGAAAACAGCATCAGTGAGGGGGTCTCACCACCATCCAATGGAAAACAGCATCAGTGAGGGGTCTCATCACCATCCAACGGAAAACAGCATCAGTGAGGGGTCTCATCACCATCCAACGGAAAACAGCATCAGTGAGGGGGTCTCACCACCAGCCAATGGAAAACAGCATCAGTGAGGGGGGTCTCACCACCATCCAATGGAAAACGGCTTTATTGAGTGGGGTCTCACCACCATCCAATAGAAAACAGCATTGGTGAGGGGTCTCACCACCACCCCTTGGAAAACAGCATCAGTGAGGGGTCTCACTACCACCCCTTGGAAAACAGCATCAGTGAGGGGGTCTCACCACCATCCAATGGAAAACAGCATCAGTGAGGGGGTCTCACCACCAGCCCTTGGAAAACAGCATCAGTGTGGGGTCTCACCACCACCCCTTGGAAAACAGCATCATTGAGGCGGTCTCACCACCATCCAATTAAAACAGCATCAGTGGGGGTCTCACCACCACCCAATGGAACATAGCATCAGTGAGGGGGTCTCATCACCATCCAATAGAAAACAGCATCAGTGAGGGGACCTCACCACCATCCAATGGAAAACAGCATCATTGAGGGGGTCTCACCACCATCCAATGGAAAACGGCTTTATTGAGGGGGTCTCACCACCATCCAATGGAAAATAGCATCAGTGAAGGGGTCTCACCACCATCCAATGGAAAATAGCATCAGTGAAGGGGTCTCACCACCACTCCTTGGAAAACAGCATCAGTGAGGGGTCTCACCACCACCCCTTGGAAAACAGCATCATTGGGGCGGTCTCACCACCATCCAATTAAAACAGCATCAGTGAGGGGGTCTCACCACCATCCAATTGAAAACAGCATCAGTGAGGGGTCTCACCACCACCCAATGGAACATAGCATCAGTGAGGGGGTCTCATCACCATCCAATTGAAAACAGCATCAGTGAGGGGTTCTTACCACCACCCCTTGGAAAACAGCATCAGTGAGGGGGTCTCACCACCATCCAATGAAAAACAGCATCAGTGAGGGGGTCTCACCACCACCCCTTGGAAAACAGCATCAGTGAGGGGGTCTCACCACCACCCCTTGGAAAACAGCATCAGTGAGGGGGTCTGACCACCACCCCTTGGAAAACAGCATCAGTGAGAGGGTCTCACCACCATCCAATGGAAAACAGCATCAGTGAGGGGGTCTCACCACCATCCAATGGAAAACAGCATCAGTGAGGGGGTCTCACCACCATCCAATGGAAAACAGCATCAGTGAGGAAGCCTCACCCCACCCCTTGGAAAACAGCATCAGTGAGGGGGTCTCACCACCAGCCAATGGAAAACAGCATCAGTAAGGGTTCTCACCACCACCCCTTGGAAAACAGCATCAGTGAGGGGGCCTCACCCCCACCCCTTGGAAAACAGCATCAGTGAGGGGGTCTCACCACCATCCAATGGAAAACAGCATCAGTGAGGGGGTCTCATCACCATCCAACGGAAAACAGCATCAGTGAGGGGTCTCACCACCAGCCAATGGAAAACAGCATCAGTGAGGGGGGTCTCACCACCATCCAATGGAAAACGGCTTATTGAGGGGGGTCTCACCACCATCCAATAGAAAACAGCATTGGTGAGGGGGTCTCACCACCACCCCTTAGAAAACAGCATCAGTGAGAGGGTCTGACCACCACCCCTTGGAAAACAGCATCAGTGAGAGGGTCTTACCACCATCCAATGGAAAACAGCATCAGTGAGGGGTCTCATCACCATCCAACGGAAAACAGCATCAGTGAGGGGTCTCACCACCAGCCAATGGAAAACAGCATCAGTGAGGGGGTCTCACCACCATCCAATGGAAAACGGCTTTATTGAGGGGGTCTCACCACCATCCAATAGAAAACAGCATTGGTGAGGGGGTCTCACCACCACCCCTTGGAAAACAGCATCAGTGAGGGGGTCTCACTACCACCCCTTGGAAAACAGCATCAGTGAGGGGGTCTCACCACCATCCAATGGAAAACAGCATCAGTGAGGGGTCTCACCACCAGCCCATGGAAAACAGCATCAGTGAGGGGGTCTCACCACCACCCTTTGGAAAACAGCATCAGTGAGGGGGGTCTCACCACCACCCCTTGGAAAACAGATCAGTGAGGGGGTCTCACCACCACCCCTTGGAAAACAGCATCTGTGAGGAGGCCTAACCCCCTTCGATTGGAAAACAGCATCAGTGAGGGGGTCTCGCCACCACCCCTTGGAAAACAGCATCAGTGAGGGGGTCTCACCACCACCCCTTGGAAAACAGCATCAGTAAGGGTTCTCACCACCATCCAATGGAAAACAGCATCAGTGAGGGGGTCTCACCACCAGCCAATGGAAAACAGCATCAGTGAGCGGGTCTCACCACCATCCAATGGAAAACAGCATCAGTGAGGGGTCTCATCACAATCCAACGGAAAACAGCATCAGTGAGGGGGTCTCACCACCAGCCAATGGAAAACAGCATCAGTGAGGGGGTCTCACCACCATCCAATGGAAAACGGCTTTATTGAGGGGGTCTCACCACCATCCAATAGAAAACAGCATTGGTGAGGGGGTCTCACCACCACCCCTTGGAAAACAGCATCAGTGAGGGGGTCTCACTACCACCCCTTGGAAAACAGCATCAGTGAGGGGGTCTCACCACCATCCAATGGAAAACAGCATCAGTGAGGGGTCTCACCACCAGCCCTTGGAAAACAGCATCAGTGAGGGGGTCTCACCACCACCCCTTGGAAAACAGCATCAGTGAGGGGGTCTCACCACCACCCCTTGGAAAACAGATCAGTGAGGGGGTCTCACCACCACCCCTTGGAAAACAGCATCTGTGAGGAGGCCTCACCCCCACCCCTTGGAAAAAAGCATCAGTGAGGTGGCCTAACCCCCATCGATTGGAAAACAGCATCAGTGAGGGGGTCTCGCCACCACCCCTTGGAAAACAGCATCAGTGAGGGGGTCTCACCACCACCCCGTGGAAAACAGCATCAGTAAGGGTTCTCACCACCATCCAATGGAAAACAGCATCAGAGAGGGGGTCTCACCACCAGCCAATGGAAAACAGCATCAGTGAGGGGGTCTCACCACCATCCAATGGAAAACAGCATCAGTGAGGGGTCTCATCACCATCCAATGGAAAACAGCATCAGTGAGGGGGTCTCACCACCAGCCAATGGAAAACAGCATCAGTGAGGGGGGTCTCACCACCATCCAATGGAAAACGGCTTTATTGAGGGGGTCTCACCACCATCCAATAGAAAACAGCATTGGTGAGGGGGTCTCACCACCACCCTTGGAAAACAGCGCCAGTGAGGGGTCTCACCACCACCCCGTGGAAAACAGCACCAGTGAGGGGGCCTCACCCCCACGCCTTGGAAAAAAGCATCAGTGAGGGGGTCTAACCCCCATCGATTGGAAAACAGCATCAGTGAGGGGGTCTCGCCACCACCCCTTGGAAAACAGCATCAGTGAGGGGATCTCACCACCACCCCTTGGAAAACAGCATCAGTGAGGGGTCTCACCACCATCCAATGGAAAACAGCATCAGAGAGGGGGTCTCACCACCATCCATTAAAAAACAGCATCAGTGAGGGGGTCTCACCACCATCCAATGGAAAACGGCATCAGTGAGGGGCCTTACCCCCATCGAATGGAAAACAGCATCAGTGAGGGGGTCTCACCACCATCCAATGGAAAACAGCATCATTGAGGGGTCTCACCACCACCCCTTGGAAAACAGCATCAGTGAGGGGTCTCACCACCATCCAATGGAAAACAGCATCAGTGAGGGGTCTCACCACCACCCCTTGGAAAACAGCATCAGTGAGGGGGTCTGACCACCATCCAATGGAAAACAGCATCAGTGAGGGGGTCTCACCACCACCCCTTGGAAAACAGCATCAGTGAGGGGTCTCACCACCACCCCTTGGAAAACAGCATCAGTGAGGGGTCTCACCACCACCCCTTGGAAAACGGCATCAGTGAGGGGTCTCACCACCATCCAATGGAAAACAGCATCAGTGAGGGGGTCTCACCACCACCCCTTGGAAAACAGCATCAGTGAGGGGTCTCACCACCACCCCTTGGAAAACAGCATCAGTGAGGGGTCTCACCACCACCCCTTGGAAAATGGCTTCATTGAGGGGGGTCTCACCACCATCCAATGGAAAATGGCTTCATTGAGGGGGGTCTCACCACCATCCAATGGAAAACAGCATCAGTGAGGGGGGCTCACCCCCATCCATTAAAAACAGCATCAGTGTGGGGTTCTTACCACCATCCAATGGAAAACAGCATCAGTGGGGGGTATCACCACCACCCCTTGGAAAATGGCTTCATTGAGGTGGGTCTCACCACCATCCAATGGAAAACAGCATCAGTGAGGGGGGCTCACCCCATCCATTAAAAACAGCATCAGTGTGGGGGTCTTACCACCATCCAATGGAAAACAGCATCAGTGAGAGGGTCTTACCACCATCCAATGGAAAACAGCATCAGTGAGGGGTCTCACCACCACCCCTTGGAAAACAGCATCAGTGAGGGGTCTCACCACCACCCCTTGGAAAATGGCTTCATTGAGGGGGGTCTCACCACCATCCAATGGAAAATGGCTTCATTGAGGGGGGTCTCACCACCATCCAATGGAAAACAGCATCAGTGAGGGGTCTCACCACCACCCCATGGAAAACAGCATCAGTGAAGGGTCTCACCACCACCCCTTGGAAAATGGCTTCATTGAGGGGGGTCTCACCACCATCCAATGGAAAATGGCTTCATTGAGGGGGGTCTTACCACCATCCAATGGAAAACAGCATCAGTGAGGGGGTCTCACCACCATCCATTAAAAACAGCATCAGTGAGGGGGTCTCACCACCATCCATTAAAAACAGCATCAGTGAGGGGGTCTCACCACCATCCAATGGAAAACAGCATCAGTGAGGGGGTCTGACCACCACCCCTTGGAAAACAGCATCAGTGAGGGGGTCTCACCACCACCCCTTGGAAAACAGCATCAGTGAGGGGGTCTCACAACCACCCCTTGGAAAACAGCATCAGTGAGAGGGTCTCACCACCAGCCAATGGAAAACAGCATCAGTGAGGGGGTCTCACCACCACCCCTTGGAAAACAGCATCAGTGAGGGGTCTCACCACCACCCCTTGGAAAACAGCATCAGTGAGGGGGTCTCACCACCACCCCTTGGAAAACAGCATCAGTGAGGGGTCTGACCACCACCCCTTGGAAAACAGCATCAGTGAGAGGGTCTCACCACCACCCCTTGGAAAACAGCATCAGTGAGGGGGTCTCACCACCACCCCTTGGAAAACAGCATCAGTGAGAGGGTCTCACCACCAGCCAATGGAAAACAGCATCAGTGAGGGGGTCTCACCCCTACCCCTTGGAAAACAGCATCAGTGAGGGGGTCTCACCCCCACCCCTTGGAAAACAGCATCAGTGAGGGGGGTCTCACCACCATCCAATGGAAAACAGCATCAGTGAGGGGGTCTGACCACCACCCCTTGGAAAACAGCATCAGTGAGGGGGTCTCACCCCCACCCCTTGGAAAACAGTATCAGTGAGGGGGTCTCACCCCCACCCCTTGGAAAACAGCATCAGTGAGGGGGGTCTCACCACCATCCAATGGAAAACAGCATCAGTGAGGGGGTCTCACCACCATCCCATGGAAAACAGCATCAGTGAGGTGGTCTCACCCCCACCCCTTGGAAAACAGCATCAGTGAGGGGGTCTCACTACCACCCCTTGGAAAACAGCATCAGTGAGGGGGTCTCACCACCATCCAATGGAAAACAGCATCAGTGAGGGGGTCTCACCACCATCCAATGGAAAACAGCATCAGTGAGGGGGTCTGACCACCACCCCTTGGAAAACAGCATCAGTGAGGGGGTCTCACCACCAGCCCTTGGAAAACAGCATCAGTGAGGGGGTCTCACCACCATCCAATGGAAAACGGCTTTATTGAGGGGGGTCTCATCACCATCCAATAGAAAACAGCATTGGTGAGGGGGTCTGACCACCATCCAATGGAAATCAGCACCAGTGAGGGGGTCTCACCACCATCCAATGGAAAACAGCATCAGTGAGGGGGTCTCACCACCACCGCTTGGAAAACAGCATCAGTGAGAGGGCCTCACCACCATCCAATGGAAAACAGCATCAGTGAGAGGGTCTCACCACCATCCAATGGAAAACAGCATCAGTGAGGGGGTCTCACTCCTGTCCATTAAAAAACAGCATCAGTGAGGGGGTCTCACCACCATCCAATGGAAAACAGCATCAGTGAGAGGGTCTCACCACCACCCCTTGGAAAACAGCATCAGTGAGGGTCTCACCACCACCCCTTGGAAAACAGCATCAGTGAGGGGGTCTCACCACCACCCCTTGGAAAACAGCATCAGTGAGAGGGTCTCACCACCAGCCCTTGGAAAACAGCATCAGTGAGGGGGTCTCACCACCACCCCTTGGAAAACAACATCAGTGAGGGGGTCTCACCACCACCCCTTGGAAAACAGCATCAATGAGGGGGTCTCACCACCACCCCTTGGAAAACAGCATCAGTGAGAGGGTCTCACCACCATCCAATGGAAAACAGCATCAGTGAGGGGGTCTCACCACCACCCCTTGGAAAACAGCATCAGTGAGAGGGTCTCACCACCATCCAATGGAAAACAGCATCAGTGAGAGGGTCTAACCACCAGCCAATGGAAAACAGCATCAGTGAGGGGGTCTCACCACCACCCCTTGGAAAACAGCATCAGTGAGGGGGTCTCACCACCACCCCTTGGAAAACAGCATCAGTGAGGGGGTCTGACCACCACCCCTTGGAAAACAGCATCAGTGAGGGGGTCTCACCACCACCCCTTGGAAAACAGCATCAGTGAGAGGCTCTCACCACCACCCCTTGGAAAACAGCATCAGTGAGGGGGTCTCACCACCACCCCTTGGAAAACAGCATCAGTGAGAGGGTCTCACCACCAGCCAATGGAAAACAGCATCAGTGAGGGGGTCTCACCCCCACCCCTTGGAAAACAGCATCAGTGAGGGGGTCTCACCCCCACCCCTTGGAAAACACCATCAGTGAGGGGGTTTCACCACCATCCAATGGAAAACAGCATCAGTGAGGGGTCTGACCACCACCCCTTGGAAAACAGCATCAGTGAGGGGGTCTCACCCCCACCCCTTGGAAAACAGTATCAGTGAGGGGGTCTCACCCCCACCCCTTGGAAAACAGCATCAGTGAGGGGGGTCTCACCACCATCCAATGGAAAACAGCATCAGTGAGGGGGCCTCACCACCATCCAATGGAAAACAGCATCAGTGAGGAAGCCTCACCCCCACCACTTGGAAAACAGCATCCGTGAGGGGGCCTCACCCCCACCCCTTGGAAAACAGCATCAGTGAGGGGGTCTCACCACCATCCAATGGAAAACAGCATCAGTGAGGGGGTCTCATCACCATCCAACGGAAAACAGCATCAGTGAGGGGGTCTCACCACCAGCCAATGGAAAACAGCATCAGTGAGGGGGTCTCACCACCAGCCCTTGGAAAACAGCATCAGTGAGGGGGTCTCACCACCATCCAATGGAAAACGGCTTTATTGAGGGGGGTCTCACCACCATCCAAAAGAAAACAGCATTGGTGAGGGGGTCTCACCACCACCCCTTGGAAAACAGCATCAGTGAGGGGGTCTGACCACCACCCCTTGGAAAACAGCATCAGTGAGGGGTTCTTACCACCATCCAATGGAAAACAGCATCAGTGAGGGGTCTCATCACCATCCAACGGAAAACAGCATCAGTGAGGGGGTCTCACCACCAGCCAATGCAAAACAGCATCAGTGAGGGGGTCTCACCACCATCCAATGGAAAACGGCTTTATTGAGGGGGTCTCACCACCATCCAATAGAAAACAGCATTGGTGAGGGGTCTCACCGCCACCCCTTGGAAAACAGCATCAGTGAGGGGTCTCACTACCACCCCTTGGAAAACAGCATCAGTGAGGGGGTCTCACCACCATCCAATGGAAAACAGCATCAGTGAGGGGGTCTCACCACCAGCCCTTGGAAAACAGCATCAGTGAGGGGGTCTCACCACCACCCCTTGGAAAACAGCATCAGTGAGGGGGTCTCACCACCATCCAATGGAAAACAGCATCAGTGAGGGGTCTCATCACCATCCAACGGAAAACAGCATCAGTGAGGGGGTCTCACCACCAGCCAATGGAAAACAGCATCAGTGAGGGGTCTCATCACCATCCAACGGAAAACAGCATCAGTGAGGGGGTCTCACCACCAGCCAATGGAAAACAGCATCAGTGAGGGGGGTCTCACCACCATCCAATGGAAAACGGCTTTATTGAGGGGGTCTCACCACCATCCAATAGAAAACAGCATTGGTGAGGGGGTCTCACCACCACCCCTTGGAAAACAGCATCAGTGAGGGGTCTCACTACCACCCCTTGGAAAACAGCATCAGTGAGGGGGTCTCACCACCATCCAATGGAAAACAGCATCAGTGAGGGGGTCTCACCACCAGCCCTTGGAAAACAGCATCAGTGAGGGGGTCTCACCACCACCTCTTGGAAAACAGCATCAGTGAGGGGGGTCTCACCACCACCCCTTGGAAAACAGCATCTGTGAGGAGGCCTAACCCCCATCGATTGGAAAACAGCATCAGTGAGGGGGTCTCGCCACCACCCCTTGGAAAACAGCATCAGTGAGGGGGTCTCACCACCACCCCTTAGAAAACAGCATCAGTAAGGGTTCTCACCACCATCCAATAGAAAACAGCATCAGAGAGGGGGTCTCACCACCAGCCAATGGAAAACAGCATCAGTGAGGGGGTCTCACCACCAGCCAATGGAAAACAGCATCAGTGAGGGGTCTCATCACCATCCAACGGAAAACAGCATCAGTGAGTGGGTCTCACCACCAGCCAATGGAAAACAGCATCAGTGAGGGGGGTCTCACCACCATCCAATGGAAAACGGCTTTATTGAGGGGGGTCTCACCACCATCCAATAGAAAACAGCATTGGTGAGGGGGTCTCACCACCACCCCTTGGAAAACAGCATCAGTGAGGGGGTCTCACTACCACCCCTTGGAAAACAGCATCAGTGAGGGGGTCTCACCACCATCCAATGGAAAACAGCATCAGTGAGGGGGTCTCACCACCAGCCCTTGGAAAACAGCATCAGTGAGGGGGTCTCACCACCACCCCTTGGAAAACAGCATCAGTGAGGGGGGTCTCACCACCACCCCTTGGAAAACAGATCAGTGAGGGGGTCTCACCACCACCCCTTGGAAAACAGCATCTGTGAGGAGGCCTCACCCCCACCCCTTGGAAAAAGCATCAGTGAGGTGGCCTAACCCCCATCGATTGGAAAACAGCATCAGTGAGGGGGTCTCGCCAACACCCCTTGGAAAACCGCATCAGTGAGGGGGTCTCACCACCACCCCTTGGAAAACAGCATCAGTAAGGGTTCTCACCACCATCCAATGGAAAACAGCATCAGAGAGGGGGTCTCACCACCAGCCAATGGAAAACAGCATCAGTGAGGGGTCTCACCACCATCCAATGGAAAACAGCATCAGTGAGGGGTCTCATCACCATCCAACGGAAAACAGCATCAGTGAGGGGTCTCACCACCAGCCAATGGAAAACAGCATTGGTGAGGGGGTCTCACCACCACCCCTTGGAAAACAGCGGCAGTGAGGGGTCTCACCACCACCCCGTGGAAAACAGCGCCAGTGAGGGGGCCTCACCCCCACGCCTTGGAAAAAAGCATCAGTGAGGGGGTCTAACCCCCATCGATTGGAAAACAGCATCAGTGAGGGGGTCTCGCCACCACCCCTTGGAAAACAGCATCAGTGAGGGGGTCTCACCACCACCCCTTGGAAAGCAGCATCAGTGAGGGGTCTCACCACCATCCAATGGAAAACAGCATCAGAGAGGGGGTCTCACCCCCATCCATTAAAAAACAGCATCAGTGAGGGGGTCTCACCACCATCCAATGGAAAACGGCATCAGTGAGGGGGCCTTACCCCCATCGAATGGAAAACAGCATCAGTGAGGGGGTCTCACCACCATCCAATGGAAAACAGCATCATTGAGGGGGGTCTCACCACCACCCCTTGGAAAACAGCATCAGTGAGGGGTCTCACCACCATCCAATGGAAAACAGCATCAGTGAGGGGTCTCACCACCACCCCTTGGAAAACAGCATCAGTGAGGGGTCTCACCACCACCCCTTGGAAAACAGCATCAGTGAGGGGTCTCACCACCACCCCTTGGAAAACAGCATCAGTGAGGGGTCTCACCACCATCCAATGGAAAACAGCATCAGTGAGGGGGTCTCACCACCACCCCTTGGAAAACAGCATCAGTGAGGGGTCTCACCACCACCCCTTGGAAAACAGCATCAGTGAGGGGTCTCACCACCACCCCTTGGAAAACAGCATCAGTGAGGGGTCTCACCACCACCCCTTGGAAAATGGCTTCATTGAGGGGGGTCTCACCACCATCCAATGGAAAATGGCTTCATTGAGGGGGTCTCACCACCATCCAATGGAAAACAGCATCAGTGAGGGGGCTCACCCCCATCCATTAAAAACAGCATCAGTGTGGGGGTCTTACCACCATCCAATGGAAAACAGCATCAGTGGGGGTCTCACCACCACCCCTTGGAAAATGGCTTCATTGAGGGGGGTCTCACCACCATCCAATGGAAAATGGCTTCATTGAGGGGGGTCTCACCACCATCCAATGGAAAACAGCATCAGTGGGGGGGGGGCTCACCCCCATCCATTAAAAACAGCATCAGTGTGGGGGTCTTACCACCATCCAATTGAAAACAGCATCAGTGAGGGGGGCTCACCCCCATCCATTAAAAACAGCATCAGTGAGAGGGTCTTACCACCATCCAATGGAAAACAGCACCAGTGAGGGGTCTCACCACCACCCCTTGGAAAACAGCATCAGTGAGGGGTCTCACCACCACCCCTTGGAAAATGGCTTCATTGAGGGGGGTCTCACCACCATCCAATGGAAAATGGCTTCATTGAGGGGGTCTCACCACCATCCAATCGAAAACAGCATCAGTGAGGAGTCTCACCACCACCCCTTGGAAAACAGCATCAGTGAGGGGTCTCACCACCACCCCTTGGAAAATGGCTTTATTGAGGGGGGTCTCACCACCATCCAATGGAAAATGGCTTCATTGAGGGGGGTCTCACCACCATCCAATGGAAAACAGCATCAGTGAGGGGGGCTCACCCCCATCCATTAAAAACAGCATCAGTGTGGTGGTCTTACCACCATCCAATGGAAAACAGCATCAGTGAGGGGGTCTCACCATCATCCATTAAAAACAGCATCAGTGAGGGGGTCTCACCACCATCCAATGGAAAACAGCATCAGTGAGGGGGTCTCACCACCATCCAATGGAAAACAGCATCAGTGAGGGGGTCTGACCCCCACCCCTTGGAAAACAGCATCAGTGAGGGGGTCTCACCACCACCCCTTGGAAAACAGCATCAGTGAGAGGGTCTCACCACCAGCCAATGGAAAACAGATCAGTGAGGGGGTCTCACCACCACCCCTTGGAAAACAGCATCTGTGAGGAGGCCTCACCCCCACCCCTTGGAAAAAAGCATCAGTTAGGTGGCCTAACCCCCATCGATTGGAAAACAGCATCAGTGAGGGGGTCTCGCCAACACCCCTTGGAAAACCGCATCAGTGAGGGGGTCTCACCACCACCCCTTGGAAAACAGCATCAGTAAGGGTTCTCACCACCATCCAATGGAAAACAGCATCAGAGAGGGGGTCTCACCACCAGCCAATGGAAAACAGCATCAGTGAGGGGGTCTCACCACCATCCAATGGAAAACAGCATCAGTGAGGGGTCTCATCACCATCCAACGGAAAACAGCATCAGTGAGGGGGTCTCACCACCAGCCAATGGAAAACAGCATTGGTGAGGGGGTCTCACCACCACCCCTTGGAAAACAGCGCCAGTGAGGGGTCTCACCACCACCCCGTGGAAAACAGCGCCAGTGAGGGGGCCTCACCCCCACGCCTTGGAAAAAAGCATCAGTGAGGGGGTCTAACCCCCATCGATTGGAAAACAGCATCAGTGAGAGGGTCTCGCCACCACCCCTTGGAAAACAGCATCAGTGAGGGGTCTCACCACCACCCCTTGGAAAGCAGCATCAGTGAGGGGTCTCACCACCATCCAATGGAAAACAGCATCAGAGAGGGGTCTCACCCCCATCCATTAAAAAACAGCATCAGTGAGGGGGTCTCACCACCATCCAATGGAAAACGGCATCAGTGAGGGGGCCTTACCCCCATCGAATGGAAAACAGCATCAGTGAGGGGGTCTCACCACCATCCAATGGAAAACAGCATCATTGAGGGGGGTCTCACCACCACCCCTTGGAAAACAGCATCAGTGAGGGGTCTCACCACCATCCAATGGAAAACAGCATCAGTGAGGGGTCTCACCACCACCCCTTGGAAAACAGCATCAGTGAGGGGGTCTCACCACCACCCCTTGGAAAACAGCATCAGTGAGGGGTCTCACCACCACCCCTTGGAAAACAGCATCAGTGAGGGGTCTCACCACCATCCAATGGAAAACAGCATCAGTGAGGGGGTCTCACCACCACCCCTTGGAAAACAGCACCAGTGAGGGGTCTCACCACCACCCCTTGGAAAACAGCATCAGTGAGGGGTCTCACCACCACCCCTTGGAAAACAGCATCAGTGAGGGGTCTCACCACCACCCCTTGGAAAATGGCTTCATTGAGGGGGGTCTCACCACCATCCAATGGAAAATGGCTTCATTGAGGGGGGTCTCACCACCATCCAATGGAAAACAGCATCAGTGAGGGGGGCTCACCCCCATCCATTAAAAACAGCATCAGTGTGGGGGTCTTACCACCATCCAATGGAAAACAGCATCAGTGGGGGTCTCACCACCACCCCTTGGAAAATGGCTTCATTGAGGGGGTCTCACCACCATCCAATGGAAAATGGCTTCATTGAGGGGGTCTCACCACCATCCAATGGAAAACAGCATCAGTGGGGGGGGGCTCACCCCCATCCATTAAAAACAGCATCAGTGTGGGGGTCTTACCACCATCCAATTGAAAACTGCATCAGTGAGGGGGGCTCACCCCCATCCATTAAAAACAGCATCAGTGAGAGGGTCTTACCACCATCCAATGGAAAACAGCACCAGTGAGGGGTCTCACCACCACCCCTTGGAAAACAGCATCAGTGAGGGGTCTCACCACCACCCCTTGGAAAATGGCTTCATTGAGGGGGTCTCACCACCATCCAATGGAAAATGGCTTCATTGAGGGGTCTCACCACCATCCAATCGAAAACAGCATCAGTGAGGAGTCTCACCACCACCCCTTGGAAAACAGCATCAGTGAGGGGTCTCACCACCACCCCTTGGAAAATGGCTTTATTGAGGGGGGTCTCACCACCATCCAATGGAAAATGGCTTCATTGAGGGGGGTCTCACCACCATCCAATGGAAAACAGCATCAGTGAGGGGGGCTCACCCCCATCCATTAAAAACAGCATCAGTGTGGTGGTCTTACCACCATCCAATGGAAAACAGCATCAGTGAGGGGGTCTCACCATCATCCATTAAAAACAGCATCAGTGAGGGGTCTCACCACCATCCAATGGAAAACAGCATCAGTGAGGGGGTCTCACCACCATCCAATGGAAAACAGCATCAGTGAGGGGTCTGACCCCACCCCTTGGAAAACAGCATCAGTGAGGGGGTCTCACCACCACCCCTTGGAAAACAGCATCAGTGAGAGGGTCTCACCACCAGCCAATGGAAAACAGCATCAGTGAGGGGGTCTCACCACCACCCCTTGGAAAACAGCATCAGTGATGGGTCTCACCACCACCCCTTGGAAAACAGCATCAGTGAGGGGTCTCACCACCACCCCTTGGAAAACAGCATCAATGAGGGGGTCTGACCACCACCCCTTGGAAAACAGCATCAGTGAGAGGGTCTCACCACCACCCCTTGGAAAACAGCATCAGTGAGGGGGTCTCACCACCACCCCTTGGAAAACAGCATCAGTGAGAGGGTCTCACCACCAGCCAATGGAAAACAGCATCAGTGAGGGGGTCTCACCCCCACCCCTTGGAAAACAGCATCAGTGAGGGGGTCTCACCCCCACCCCTTGGAAAACAGCATCAGTGAGGGGGGTCTCACCACCATCCAATGGAAAACAGCATCAGTGAGGGGGTCTGACCACCACCCCTTGGAAAACAGCATCAGTGAGGGGGTCTCACCCCCACCCCTTGGAAAACAGCATCAGTGAGGGGGGTCTCACCACCATCCAATGGAAAACAGCATCAGTGAGGGGGTCTCACCACCGTCCAATGGAAAACAGGATCAGTGAGGGGGTCTCACCCCCACCCCTTGGAAAACAGCATCAGTGAGGGGGTCTCACTACCACCCCGTGGAAAACAGCATCAGTGAGGGGGTCTCACCACCATCCAATGGAAAACAGCATCAGTGAGGGGGTCTCACCACCATCCAATGGAAAACAGCATCAGTGAGGGGGTCTGACCACCACCCCTTGGAAAACAGCATCAGTGAGGGGGTCTCACCACCAGCCCTTGGAAAACAGCATCAGTGAGGGGGTCTCACCACCATCCAATGGAAAACGGCTTTATTGAGGGGGGTCTCACCACCATCCAATAGAAAACAGCATTGGTGAGGGGGTCTGACCACCATCCAATGGAAATCAGCACCAGTGAGGGGTCTCACCACCATCCAATGGAAAACAGCCTCAGTGAGGGGGTCTCACCACCACCCCTTGGAAAACAGCATCAGTGAGAGGGCCTCACCACCATCCAATGGAAAACAGCATCAGTGAGAGGGTCTCACCACCATCCAATGGAAAACAGCATCAGTGAAGGGGTCTCACTCCTGTCCATTAAAAAACAGCATCAGTGAGGGGGTCTCACCACCATCCAATGGAAAACAGCATCAGTGAGAGGGTCTCACCACCACCCCTTGGAAAACAGCATCAGTGAGGGGTCTCACCACCACCCCTTGGAAAACAGCATCAGTGAGTTGGTCTCACCACCACCCCTTGGAAAACAGCATCAGTGAGAGGGTCTCACCACCAGCCCTTGGAAAACAGCATCAGTGAGGGGGTCTCACCACCACCCCTTGGAAAACAGCATCAGTGAGGGGGTCTCACCACCACCCCTTGGAAAACAGCATCAGTGAGAGGGTCTCACCACCAACCAATGGAAAACAGCATCAGTGAGGGGGTCTCACCACCACCCCTTGGAAAACAGCATCAGTGAGAGGGTCTCACCACCATCCAATGGAAAACAGCATCAGTGAGAGGGTCTCACCACCAGCCAATGGAAAACAGCATCAGTGAGGGGGTCTCACCACCACCCCTTGGAAAACAGCATCAGTGAGGGGTCTCACCACCACCCCTTGGAAAACAGCATCAGTGAGGGGGTCTCACCACCACCCCTTGGAAAACAGCATCAGTGAGGGGGCCTCACCCCCACCCCTTGGAAAACGGCATCAGTGAGGGGTCTCACCACCATCCAATGGAAAACAGCATCAGTGAGGGGTCTCACCACCACCCCTTTGAAAACAGCATCAGTGAGGGGTCTCACCACCACCCCTTGGAAAACAGCATCAGTGAGGGGGTCTCACCACCACCCCTTGGAAAACAGCATCAGTGAGAGGGTCTCACCACCAGCCCTTGGAAAACAGCATCAGTGAGGGGGTCTCACCACCACCCCTTGGAAAACAGCATCAGTGAGGGGTCTCACCACCACCCCTTGGAAAACAGCATCAGTGAGGGGGTCTGACCACCACCCCTTGGAAAACAGCATCATTGAGAGGGTCTCACCACCACCCCTTGGAAAACAGCATCAGTGAGGGCGTCTCACCACCACCCCTTGGAAAACAGCATCAGTGAGAGGGTCTCACCACCAGCCAATGGAAAACAGCATCAGTGAGGGGGTCTCACCCCCACCCCTTGGAAAACAGCATCAGTGAGGGGGGTCTCACCACCATCCAATGGAAAACAGCATCAGTGAGGGGGTCTGACCACCACCCCTTGGAAAACAGCATCAGTGAGGGGGTCTCACCCCCACCCCTTGGAAAACAGCATCAGTGAGGGGGTCTCACCACCATCCAATGGAAAACAGCATCAGTGAGGGGGTCTCACCACCATCCAATGGAAAACAGCATCAGTGAGGGGGTCTGACCACCACCCCTTGGAAAACAGCATCAGTGAGGGGGTCTCACCACCACCCCTTGGAAAACAGCATCAGTGAGGGGGTCTCACCACCACCCCTTGGAAAACAGCATCAGTGAGGGGGTCTGACCACCACCCCTTGGAAAACAGCATCAGTGAGAGGGTCTCACCACCACCCCTTGGAAAACAGCATCAGTGAGGGGTCTCACCACCATCCAATGGAAAACAGCATCAGTGAGGGGGTCTCACCACCACCCCTTGGAAAACAGCATCAGTGAGGGGTCTCACCACCACCCCTTGGAAAACAGCATCAGTGAGGGGGTCTCACCACCACCCCTTGGAAAACAGCATCAGTGAGGGGGTCTCACCACCACCCCTTGGAAAACAGATCAGTGAGGGGGTCTCACCACCACCCCTTGGAAAACAGCATCTGTGAGGAGGCCTCACCCCCACCCCTTGGAAAAAGCATCAGTGAGGTGGCCTAACCCCCATCGATTGGAAAACAGCATCAGTGAGGGGTCTCGCCACCACCCCTTGGAAAACAGCATCAGTGAGGGGGTCTCACCACCACCCCTTGGAAAACAGCATCAGTAAGGGTTCTCACCACCATCCAATGGAAAACAGCATCAGAGAGGGGGGGTCTCACCACCAGCCCTTGGAAAACAGCATCAGTGAGGGGGTCTCACCACCAGCCCTTGGAAAACAGCATCAGTGAGGGGGTCTCACCACCATCCAATGGAAAACGGCTTTATTGAGGGGGGTCTCAGCACCATCCAATAGAAAACAGCATTGGTGAGGGGGTCTGACCACCATCCAATGGAAATCAGCACCAGTGAGGGGGTCTGACCACCATCCAATGGAAAACAGCATCAGTGAGGGGGTCTCACCACCACCCCTTGGAAAACAGCATCAGTGAGAGGGTCTCAGCACCACCCCTTGGAAAACAGCATCAGTGAGAGGGTCTCACCACCATCCAATGGAAAACAGCATCAGTGAGAGGGTCTCACCACCATCCAATGGAAAACAGCATCAGTGAGGGGGTCTCCCTCCTGTCCATTAAAAAACAGCATCAGTGAGGGGGTCTCACCACCATCCAATGGAAAACAGCATCAGTGAGAGGGTCTCACCACCACCCCTTGGAAAACAGCATCAGTGAGGGGTCTCACCACCACCCCTTGGAAAACAGCATCAGTGAGGGGTCTCACCACCACCCCTTGGAAAACAGCATCAGTGAGGGGGTCTCACCACCACCCCTTGGAAAACAGCATCAGTGAGGGGTCTCACCACCAGCCCTTGGAAAACAGCATCAGTGAGGGGTCTCACCACCATCCAATGGAAAACAGCATCAGTGAGGGGTCTCATCACCATCCAATGGAAAACAGCATCAGTGAGGGGGTCTCACCACCATCCAATGGAAAACAGCATCAGTGAGGGGGTCTCACCACCATCCAATGGAAAACAGCATCAGTGAGAGGGTCTCACCACCATCCAATGGAAAACAGCATCAGTGAGGGGGTCTCACCACCATCCAATGGAAAACAGCATCAGTGAGAGGGTCTCACCACCATCCAATGGAAAACAGCATCAGTGAGGGGGTCTCACCACCACCCCATGGAAAACAGCATCAGTGAGGGGGTCTCACCACCACCCCTTGGAAAACAGCATCAGTGAGAGGGTCTCACCACCAGCCCTTGGAAAACAGCATCAGTGAGGGGTCTCACCACCATCCAATGGAAAACAGCATCAGTGAGGGGGTCTCACCACCATCCAATGGAAAACAGCATCAGTGAGGGGGTCTCACCACCATCCAATGGAAAACAGCATCAGTGAGGGGGTCTCACCACCATCCAATGGAAATCAGCACCAGTGAGGGGGTCTCACCCCCACTCCTTGGAAATCAGCAGCAGTGAGGGGGTCTCACCACCACTCCTTGGAAATCAGCACCAGTGAGGGGGTCTCACCACCATCCAATGGAAAACAGCATCAGTGAGGGGGTCTCACCACCATCCAATGGAAATCAGCACCAGTGAGGGGGTCTCACCCCCACCCCTTGGAAATCAGCACCAGTGAGGGGGTCTCACCCCCACCCCTTGGAAATCAGCACCAGTGAGAGGGTCTCACCACCACTCCTTGGAAAACAGCATCAGTGTGTGGAGGAGGCTTGAACACTTGTTGACCACACGTTACTTCTTCTATGTGTGCACAGGATGCTTGAATTCTAGCTGCCCATGCTGTACCTGTGTGTGTGTGTGTGTGGATGAAGCTTGCACTGTTACTGGCTATGCAGTTCCTGTTCTGCATGTGTGGTTGAGGGCTGCACTAAGCCTTGCTATGCGGTACCTGTTCTGTGTGTATGGATGAGGCTTGCACAGTTACTGGCTATGCGTGTACCTGTTCTGTGTGTGGATAATGCTTGCACAGTTACTGGCTTGCAATACCTGTTCCTTGTGTCAGGTCTGTAGCAGTTTTGTGTGTTTAGCTGAAGAAAGAACTCTTGCTGACCACACAATATCTGTTACAATACCTGTTTTTGTGTGTCTAAAGGAAGCTTGCACTCTGGCAGACAAAGCTGTACCTTTTCTGTGTGTGGATGGGGCTTGCACTCTTGCTGCTGAGACCATACCTGTTGTGTGTGTTTGATGGAATCTTTAACTCCTGAAGACAATGTGATATTTTTTCTGTGTGCCTGAGATAAGTTTGGATTTTGCACTGTCCTTGTTCTCTGTGTGAAGGACGTTTAGACCACTGGCGCCCAGGCTGTGCCTTTCATGGAAGTTTTAAGAAGCTGGCACTGCTGCTGGCCACAACGTTCCTCGTGTGTGTCAGGGAATCATGCACTCCTGTTGCCTGTGCTCTCCCTGTTCCGTGTGAGGGAAGGTTGCACTGGTGCTGTTCTGTATATGAGGGAAGCTTGCACTAGTGATGTTCTGTATGTTAGGGAAGGTTGCACTGGTGGTGTATGTGTGTGAGGGATGGTTGCACTGGTGCTGTTCTGTGTGTGAGGGAAGGTTGCACCGGTGCTGTTCTTTGTGTGTGAAGGAAGGTTGCACAGGTACTGTTTTGTATGGGAGGAATGCATGCACTGGTGCTGTCTGTGTGTGAGGGAAGTGTGCCCTGGTGCTGTTCTTTGTGTGAGGAAAGGTTGCACTGGTGTTGTTCTGTGTGTGAGGGAAGGTTGCACTGGGGCTGTTATGTGTGTGAGGGAGGGTTTCACTGTTGCGCTCTGTGTGAGAGGGAAGCTTCCTCTGGTGCTGTTCTGTATGTGAGAGAAGCTTGCACGTGTGCGGTTGTGTATATGAGGGAAGGTTGCACCGGTGCAGTTCTGTATGTGAGGGAAGCATGCACTGGTGCTGTTCTGTGTGTGAGGGAAGGTTGCACCAGTGCTGTTCTGTGTGTGTAGGAAGCTTGCACTGGTGCTGTTCTGTATGTGAGGGAAGGTTGCACAGGCGCTGTTCTGTATGCGAGGGAAGCATGCACTGGCGATGTTCTTTGTGTGAGGGAAGCTGGCAATGGTGCGTTTCTGTGTGTGAGGGAAGGTTGCACCGGTGCTGTTCTGTGTGTGATGGAAGGTTGCACCGGTGCTGTTATGTATGTCAGGGGAGCTTGCACTGGTGCTGTTTGTGTGAGAGGGAAGCTTGCATTGGTGCTGTTCTGTGTGTGAGAGAAGCCTACAGTGGTGCTGTGTGTTAGGGAAGCTTGCACTGGTGCTTTTTGTGTGACAGGAAAGCTTGCACAGGTTCTCTTCTGTGTGTGAGAGTAGCTTGCAGTGGTGCTGTGTGTTAGGGAAGCTTGCACTGGTGCTGTCTGTGTGACAGGGTAGCTTGCTTTGGTGCTATTCGGTGTGTGAGGGGAGCTTGCACTGGTGCTGTGTGTCAGGGAAGCTTGCACTTGTGCTGTCTGTGTGAGAGGGAAGCTTGCACTGGTGCTGTCTGTGTGAGAGGGATGCTTGCACTCCTGCAGCTTGTACTGCGCCTGCTCTGTGTGGAGAATGTCTACACTGCTGGTGCCTCAGCCGTCCCTCTTCAGTTGCCAGATCTCCTACCTCAGTGGCCCTTGCTGCCTGTTCGACGCATTTCACGAGTGCTGATACACAGTCGTTTAAAAGGAAGTAAAACTGCCCGAGTGTGGGATATAAACTGTAAAAACAGAAGCCTAGCGTCCTCGGTGGTGGAAGTCAGTCCTGGGGTGAGCAGGAGGGTAACAAGAACGTAATCCGCCGAGCGGCCTGCTGAGGAGACGGCATCAGCCCCCAGGGGGTGACGGGGAAACCTGTACCTAGCCCGGTGCGGTCTAGACACTGCAGCAGGGGCAGGTTGGGGGAGGGGGGTCTAGACAGATGTGAGGGGAAAGGAGTGAAACGAGACACCTGGTGGTATTAAGAGCTCGGGGTATAAACTGAGCAGAAAGATTACTGCGATCTTGGCTAGTCAGGGAGACAGAGTCAGGCAACCAGGCAGGCAGGCAGCGCAAAGAAGCCACTGTTCACAAGGGAGGCACTTTATTGTGCTTTAATATACTTTGACCCGTTATAAGGCGCTCCGTAGTCTATCTGGGTCAAATTAGACTTTTCTAAAACAATGCAAAGTAAAAGGAAAGCCATTATAAGGTTTGTGGCCCCAGGTCACAGCAGAGTATTTTAGTCGCGGGACAAGGACTGCCAGAGAGAAGTGCCAAGTACTCACGATGACTTTGGGGGCACGCAGGTGTATATTTTTGTAGGTGTCGGCCTTCTAAGTGTCATTGTTTGACTCAATGAGGTGGGGACCTTAGGGATACCTCTGTGTTACTCATCGAAAGTTTTCTGCACGGAGGTAACATCTGTCCCTCATGGGAAGTGGTTGGTGTCTGACATTAAAGGGCAACATTCTCTGGCACTGACGGGCACTGCTCATCGACCGGAAGTACTCACTGGCACTGACGGGCACTGCTCATCGACCGGAAGTACTCACTGGCACTGACTGGCACTGCTCATCGACCGGAGGTACTCACTGGCACTGACTGGCACTGCTCATCGACCGGAAGTACTCACTGGCACTGACGGGCACTGCTCATCGACCGGAAGTACTCACTGGCACTGACTGGCACTGCTCATCGACCGGAGGTACTCACTGGCACTGACTGGCACTGCTCATCGACCGGAGGTACTCACTGGCGCTGATGGGCCGTCCATCTCTGGTATCCGCCCCTGACAGACAGTATTTGCTTTTACCAATGGTCATTATTTCCAACCTCCATACCTGCCAACTCACAGGGTGCCAGGATGTGACACACGATATCGGCTTCCATCACACGGTCTCCCGGTGAGGAGCCGATATCACACTGTGGCAGGGAAAACAAGCTGAAAACCACTGTAAATAGTAGTTTTCCAGCTCGTTTTTGAGAGGCTTTGAACTGCCTACGTCCATTAAGGGGTGTGAAAACACCCCAGGACATCGGCACCAGCCTCAGCAAGCTTTTTTTGGGGGGGGAGGAGGGGCCTTGGGGGCGGGATTCAAAAGTGCCTTGTAGGTACTTCTGAGCACGATGCCCAGGGCCGGACTGGGAACCAAAACCGGCCTTGGCAAACAGCTCGGCCGGCACCCCTGGGGTGAGAAGGGGGGTGCGGTCGAGCTGTTTGATACGGCCGATTTCGGCCGTTTTTGTTACAGGGGGCCTATATTGCCGGCCGCCGGTAACAAAAACGGCCCCCCAGGGCCAAAAACCGGCCCCCACCCTTGCGGGCTACCGGATAAACGCCCGGTGCCCGCTACGGCCAGTCCGGCACTGACGATGCCCCGCCTCCTTCAAGGCCCAGCCCCCTCCTCACACTGTGAGATTGTTCTTCAATATGGCAGGTATGAACCTCTGATGGCAAATATAACTTTTTTACAGTATTCGCTGGCACTGAAGGACAACAATGCTTGGTACTGGAGTCGGACGTATGAAGATGTCCAGTGTTACCCTCATGTTAACCCTGAGGGTTGAGGGCAAGTGAGGGAAGCTGGAGTCGGACATATGAAATCATCCTGTGTTATCCTCATGTTAACCCTGAGGGTTGAGGGCCAGTGAGGGAAGCTGCAGTCGGACCTATGAAGGAATCCTGTGTTACCTGTAGCGTCCTCCACAGCCCGGGAGCATGCACATTAATATGCCACACACGGAGCTCTGTAACAGACGTCTACTTTCCTGAGCATAACAATCACACACTGCACACTCATTATGTCATAACCGTTAATACCCACACCTTAACACCTCCCAGCAAACTACGTATGTCCTCGATTGAGTCCGCCCAGAACCGCAATGGTCCTAGTGCACAGTCTCACAACACTACATCTCCCCCTTTGTTAAATAAAAAGTACAAACAACAGTCACATTACATTTCCTCAATAAGTCGCCATGGCGCTCGCATTAGTCGGCCAAATCGAGTGGTATGAGACGGTTGAGATACACTCTCGTTGTGCACCAATGGCACAGGTTCTGATGCTTGATCTGGACTGTTAGGCGGGGTCGCCTCATTCATGATTGCAGGAGCTGATGAACGTCAAGGTAGGTGACGAGCTCCGTGTGATGGACTTTCCAGGGCAATGTGCCGTCACCATGTGTCCTTTACATGTCACAACCCGCAGAGGATCGACAGCAAACTGAGTGTCTGTTTTCCGCTTTCGTTTTTGCTTGACCAGGACCCAGTCATCTTCATCGATGACTGTTTCCATCAATGCCGATCAGCATATGTTTTCATCTTGCACTTTTGAGAAGTGTTTCTGACACGAACCTTATCAGCACTCAAGGATTGGTCTACTGTCCACTGTGGCAGTTTGGTTCCGATGGCTCTCCAAAATAGCAAGGTGGCAGGACTCTCACCAATTGTGGAGTGAAGAGTTGAACAATATGCATGGGGGGCTTGGCACAGAGCCTGGTTTAACTCGATTTCCTCCATCGACGCTCATTGAGGTACTCTTTTGCCCGGGAACGACACTCAATCTCTTTTATGGCTCTTTTGGTGGCTACAATACCACGATGTCCTTCATGGGCTAGTTCAATGACTTGCTATCTTAGGCTCTCAGGTATGACGATTCTCAAGCCTCTCAATACACCACCTTCCCTGGTAACAGACAGTTCATCCTGTACATTTTTGAATTTTTGAAATTCAACATCGTCAGCAAAAGGTCGAGCATTCTTGTTCCACGACTGAGTTGAAATGATGTCATTGCATTAAAGTATGTTCTTATTGGCATTAGTAGCAGCAATAATGTGTTCAATGGATAGGGCTGCTGGCGTGCTGGACCACACAATGCAGTTAATGTACTCCACAGCCGTTTTGGATACAGATCCGTGACGATGTAGCGGTACTCGTGAAAAATAATCAGTAGGATTCTGATCTTTACCAGGCTTGTGTACAATGGCATAGTCATACTCTTGTAGTCGCAACCCTCAACGCTCAATGTGAGCAGGCATCTTGGCTTTCGAGTTTCCAGAAATGGTGAGCAGCGCTTGATGGTCTGTAATGATAGTGAAAAGCTTTCCTTATAGAAACATATGAAAATTATTGCAAGCCCATACTTCAGTCTGACTCTCCTCTGGGTGAGAATAGGCACGTTCTGTGTCAGACAGGCTCCGACTAGCATAGGCCACAATGTGTCTCTGAGCATTCAGATGACCATTATGTTGAGCAAGGGTTGCCCCCAGCCCCACCGGCCTCACATCTGCTGTGATTTCAGTATGTAACTTGGGGTCAAAATAGGCCATCTTGATTGCATTCTCAATCGCATGTTTTATTCTTTTGAAGCTTTGAATCCATTCGGCAGACCACTGGAAAGGGACATTTAGTTTTGTCAAGTCTCTTAATAGGGCACTCATAGTAGCCAAGTCACAAATGTACCTTGAGCAATAACTGGCCGTGCAGGGGCGTAACAAACACCCCCGCAGCCCCCGCGGTGCGGGGGGGCCCCCAGTCTTCAGTACATGAAGGGGGCCCCCTCAGCTCATCGGTAGAGAGCTGTTTGTCTCTTGCTCTAAAGCAGCTGCAGCCTGCTCTGAGCTCCTCGCGCTGCTGACCTAGGACTGAAGAGAAACAATGTAACAAGTTACATTGTTTCTCTTCAGTCAGAGCGCGCCAGGCCGGAAAAAGGATGGGGGTGGGGGCCCCCAGAGAGAGCATTGTGAATCTCAGGGTCTCTGGGGACACTGGGACATGCAGGCTGTGCATTCATCCTTTGCCTACTGCAGGGCCGGACCCTGCCTGCCTGGACCGTCCTCCTGCTGCTGCTCTGGGCAGGGGTGGTGCGGGCCAGCAGCAAAGAGGTAAGAGTGGACAGGAGCAGGTGAGAAGGGTGCCTGCCAACCCAATCTATTTTTATGGGGAATAACGAAGTTTCTCCAGTTTTGCTAACAACTCATTGTTTTGTTGTTGTTGTTGTATATTAAGACGAAAAACATATAATCAAGGTGTGCAGTCCAGGTATCCAGCATAGAGAGAGAGAGAGAGGAGAGAGAGAGAGAGTGGAGAGAGAGAGAGCGTAGAGAGAGAGCGGAGAGAGAGAGCGGAGAGAGAGAGAGCGGAGAGAGAGAGAGAGAGGAGAGAGAGAGTGGAGAGAGAGAGAGAGAGCGTAGAGAGAGAGCGGAGAGAGAGAGAGCGCAGAGAGAGAGAGTGGAGAGAGAGAGTGGAGAGAGAGTGGAGAGAGAGAGACAGTGGAGAGAGAGTGGAGAGAGACAGTGGAGAGAGAGAGTGGAGAGAGTGGAGAGAGAGAGAGAGAGTAGAGAGAGAGCGTAGAGAGAGACAGTGGAGAGAGAGAGACAGTGGAGCGAGAGAGACAGTGGAGAGAGAGAGAGACAGTGGAGCGAGAGAGAGAGGAGAGAGAGAGAGAGTGGAGAGAGAGAGAGAGCGTAGAGAGAGAGCGGAGAGAGAGAGAGCGTAGAGAGAGAGAGTGGAGAGAGAGTGGAGAGAGAGAGACAGTGGAGAGAGAGTGGAGAGAGACAGTGGAGAGAGAGAGAGAGTGGAGAGAGAGAGAGAGTAGAGAGAGAGCGTAGAGAGAGACAGTGGAGAGAGAGAGACAGTGGAGCGAGAGAGACAGTGGAGCGAGAGAGAGAGGAGAGAGAGAGAGAGTGGAGAGAGAGAGAGCGGAGAGAGAGAGCGGAGAGAGAGAGAGCGCAGAGAGAGAGAGTGGAGAGAGAGAGTGGAGAGAGAGTGGAGAGAGAGAGACAGTGGAGAGAGAGTGGAGAGAGAGAGAGAGAGGAGAGAGAGAGAGAGTGGAGAGAGAGAGAGCGTAGAGAGAGAGCGGAGAGAGAGAGAGCGCAGAGAGAGAGAGTGGAGAGAGAGAGTGGAGAGAGAGTGGAGAGAGAGAGACAGTGGAGAGAGAGTGGAGAGAGACAGTGGAGAGAGTGGAGAGAGTGGAGAGAGAGAGAGAGAGAGTAGAGAGAGAGCGTAGAGAGAGACAGTGGAGAGAGAGAGACAGTGGAGCGAGAGAGAGAGGAGAGAGAGAGAGAGTGGAGAGAGAGAGAGCGTAGAGAGAGAGCGGAGAGAGAGAGAGCGTAGAGAGAGAGAGTGGAGAGAGAGTGGAGAGAGAGAGACAGTGGAGAGAGAGTGGAGAGAGACAGTGGAGAGAGAGAGAGAGTGGAGAGAGTGGAGAGAGAGAGAGAGTAGAGAGAGAGCGTAGAGAGAGACAGTGGAGAGAGAGAGACAGTGGAGCGAGAGAGACAGTGGAGAGAGAGAGAGTGGAGCGAGAGAGCGTAGAGAGAGAGAGAGCGTAGAGAGAGTGGAGAGAGAGAGCGTAGAGAGAGAGAGAGAGAGTGGAGAGAGAGAGAGAGTGGAGAGAGAGAGAGCGTAGAGAGAGAGCGGAGAGAGAGAGCGGAGAGAGAGAGAGCGGAGAGAGAGAGAGAGAGAGAGAGAGAGTGGAGAGAGAGAGAGCGTAGAGAGAGAGCGGAGAGAGAGAGAGAGCGCAGAGAGAGAGTGGAGAGAGAGAGTGGAGAGAGAGTGGAGAGAGAGAGACAGTGGAGAGAGAGTGGAGAGAGACAGTGGAGAGAGAGAGTGGAGAGAGTGGAGAGAGAGAGAGAGAGTAGAGAGAGAGCGTAGAGAGAGACAGTGAGAGAGAGAGACAGTGGAGCGAGAGAGACAGTGGAGAGAGAGAGAGAGAGAGTGGAGCGAGAGAGAGAGGGAGAGAGAGAGAGAGAGAGAGAGAGAGAGAGCGAGAGAGAGAGCGGAGAGAGAGAGAGCGAGAGAGAGAGAGTGGAGAGAGAGTGGAGAGAGAGAGACAGTGGAGAGAGAGTGGAGAGAGACAGTGGAGAGAGAGAGAGAGTGGAGAGAGAGAGAGAGTAGAGAGAGAGCGTAGAGAGAGACAGTGGAGAGAGAGAGACAGTGGAGCGAGAGAGACAGTGGAGCGAGAGAGAGAGGAGAGAGAGAGAGAGTGGAGAGAGAGAGAGCGTAGAGAGAGAGCGGAGAGAGAGAGAGCGCAGAGAGAGAGAGTGGAGAGAGAGAGTGGAGAGAGAGTGGAGAGAGAGAGACAGTGGAGAGAGAGTGGAGAGAGACAGTGGAGAGAGAGAGTGGAGAGAGTGGAGAGAGAGAGAGAGAGTAGAGAGAGAGCGTAGAGAGAGACAGTGGAGAGAGAGAGACAGTGGAGCGAGAGAGAGAGGAGAGAGAGAGAGAGTGGAGAGAGAGAGAGCGTAGAGAGAGAGCGGAGAGAGAGAGAGCGTAGAGAGAGAGAGTGGAGAGAGAGTGGAGAGAGAGAGACAGTGGAGAGAGAGTGGAGAGAGACAGTGGAGAGAGAGAGAGAGTGGAGAGAGTGGAGAGAGAGAGAGAGAGTAGAGAGAGAGCGTAGAGAGAGACAGTGGAGAGAGAGAGACAGTGGAGCAAGAGAGACAGTGGAGAGAGAGAGAGTGGAGCGAGAGAGCGTAGAGAGAGAGAGAGCGTAGAGAGAGTGGAGAGAGAGAGAGCGTAGAGAGAGAGAGAGAGAGTGGAGAGAGAGAGAGAGACAGTGGAGAGAGAGAGAGAGTGGAGAGAGAGCGTAGAGAGAGAGTGGAGAGAGAGAGACAGTGGAGAGAGAGAGACAGTGGAGAGAGACAGTGGAGAGAGTGGAGAGAGAGAGCGTAGAGAGAGAGTGGAGAGAGAGTAGAGAGAGAGTAGAGAGAGAGTGGAGAGAGAGAGACAGTGGAGAGAGAGTGGAGCGAGACAGTGGAGAGAGACAGTGGAGAGAGTGGAGAGAGAGAGTAGAGAGAGCGTAGAGAGAGACAGTGGAGAGAGAGAGACAGTGGAGAGAGAGTGGAGAGAGAGAGAAAGTGGAGAGAGTGGAGAGAGAGAGAGAGAGAGAGAGTAGAGAGAGAGCGTAGAGAGAGACAGTGGAGAGAGAGACAGTAGAGAGAGAGAGAGAGTGGAGCGAGAGAGCGTAGAGAGAGAGAGCGAGAGAGAGTGGAGAGAGAGAGAGCGTAGAGAGAGAGTGGAGAGAGAGAGAGACAGTGGAGAGAGGAGAGAGAGAGAGAGCGTAGAGAGAGAGAGTGGAGAGAGATAGAGAGTGGAGAGAGAGAGAGACAGTGGAGAGAGAGAGAGACAGTGGAGAGAGAGAGAGCGTAGAGAGAGAGTGGAGAGAGAGAGAGACAGTGGAGAGAGACAGTGGAGAGAGTGGAGAGAGAGAGCGTAGAGAGAGAGAGTGGAGAGAGAGAAGAGAGAGAGAGTGGAGAGAGAGACAGTGGAGAGAGACAGTGGAGAGAGTGGAGAGAGAGAGAGAGAGAGTAGAGAGAGAGCGTAGAGAGAGACAGTGGAGAGAGAGAGACAGTGGAGAGAGAGAGACAGTGGAGAGAGAGAATGGAGAGAGAGAGCGTGGAGAGAGAGCGTAGAGAGAGTGAGCGTAGAGAGAGAGAGCGTAGAGAGAGAGAGCGTAGAGAGACAGTGGAGAGAGAGTGGAGAGAGAGAGAGTGGAGAGAGAGAGACAGTGGAGAGAGAGAGGAGTTAGAGAGTGGAGAGAGAGAGAGCGTAGAGAGAGAGTGGAGAGAGAGAGACAGTGGAGAGAGACAGTGGAGAGAGACAGTGGAGAGAGTGGAGAGAGAGAGTAGAGAGAGAGCGTAGAGAGAGACAGTGGAGAGAGAGAGACAGTGGAGAGAGACAGTGGAGAGAGTGGAGAGAGAGAGAGAGCGTAGAGAGAGAGTGGAGAGAGAGAGACAGTGGAGAGAGACAGTGGAGAGAGAGAGCTTAGAGAGAGAGAGTGGAGAGAGAGAGTGGAGAGAGAGACAGTGGAGAGAGAGTTGAGAGAGTCAGTGAGGAGAGACAGTGGAGAGAGTGGAGAGAGAGAGAGAGTAGAGAGAGAGCGTAGAGAGAGACAGTGGAGAGAGAGAGACAGTGGAGAGAGAGAGAGAGAGTGTGGAGAGAGAGAGAGAGCGTGGAGAGAGAGCGTAGAGAGAGCGTAGAGAGAGCGTAGAGAGAGAGAGAGAGCGTAGAGAGAGAGAGAGTGGAGAGAGAGACAGTGGAGAGAGTGGAGAGAGAGAGACAGTGGAGAGAGAGAGACAGTGGAGAGAGAGAGGAGAGAGAGTGGAGAGAGAGAGAGCATAGAGAGAGAGTGGAGAGAGAGAGACAGTGGAGAGAGACAGTGGAGAGAGTGGAGAGAGAGAGAGTAGAGAGAGAGCGTAGAGAGACAGTGGAGAGAGAGAGACAGTGGAGAGAGACAGTGGAGAGAGAGAGAGTGAGAGAGAGAGCGTGAGAGAGAGTGGAGAGAGAGAGAGAGGGAGAGAGAGAGAGCGAGAGAGAGAGTGGAGAGAGAGCGTAGAGAGAGACAGTGGAGAGAGAGAGACAGTGGAGAGAGACAGTGGAGAGAGTGGAGAGAGAGAGAGAGAGAGAGAGAGTAGAGCGAGAGCGTAGAGAGAGACAGTGGAGAGAGAGAGACAGTGGAGAGAGAGAGAGTGGAGAGAGAGAGAGAGTGGAGAGAGAGACAGTGGAGAGAGAGTGGAGAGAGAGAGAGAGTGGAGAGAGAGAGTGGAGAGAGCGTAGAGAGAGAGAGTGGAGAGAGAGAGTGGAGAGAGAGAGCGTGGAGAGAGAGAGAGAGCGTAGAGAGAGAGAGTGGAGAGAGAAAGAGAGTGGAGAGAGAGAGTGGAGAGAGATAGTGGAGAGACAGAGAGTGGAGAGAGCGTAGAGAGAGAGAGAGTGGAGAGAGAGACAGTAGAGAGAGAGACAGTGGAGAGAGAGAGAGAGAGCGGAGAGAGAGTGGCGAGAGAAAGAGAGTGGAGAGAGAGAGTGGAGAGAGAGAGAGTGGAGAGTGGAGAGAGAGAGGGGAGAGAGAGTTGAGAGAGAGTGGAGAGAGAGTGGGGAGGAGAGATAGAGAGTGGAGGGAGAGAGAGACTGGAGAGAGAGAGAGACTGGAGAGAGAGACAGTGGAGAGAGAGAGACAGTAGAGAGAGAGTGGAGAGAGAGAGAGTGGAGAGAGGGAGAGCGTGGAGACAGAGCGTAGAGAGAGAGAGCGTAGAGAGAGAGAGAGCGTAGAGAGAGCGTAGAGAGAGAGAGTGGAGAGAGAAAGAGAGTGGAGAGAGAGAGTGGAGAGAGATAGTGGAGAGACAGAGAGTGGAGAGAGCGAGAGAGAGAGAGAGTGGAGAGAGAGACAGTAGAGAGAGAGACAGTGGAGAGAGAGAGAGAGAGCGGAGAGAGAGTGGCGAGAGAAAGAGAGTGGAGAGAGAGAGTGGAGAGAGAGAGAGTGGAGAGTGGAGAGAGAGAGAGGAGAGAGAGTTGAGAGAGAGTGGAGAGAGAGTGGGAGGAGAGATAGAGAGTGGAGGGAGAGAGAGACTGGAGAGAGAGAGAGACTGGAGAGAGAGACAGTGGAGAGAGAGAGACAGTAGAGAGAGAGTGGAGAGAGAAAGAGTGGAGAGAGAGAGAGAGAGTGGAGAGACAGTGGAGAGAGAGTGGAGAGAGAGAGTGGAGAGAGCGTAGTGAGAGAGAGTGGAGAGAGAGTGGAGGGAGAGAGAGAGTGGAGAGAGAGAGTGGAGAGAGAGAGTGGAGAGAGAGAGAGCATAGAGAGAGAGAGCGTAAAGAGAGTGGAGAGAGAAAGAGAGTGGAGAGAGAGAGAGAAAGTGGAGAGAGTGGAGAGAGAGAGACAGTGGAGAGAGACAGTGGAGAGAGAGTAGAGAGAGAGCGAATAAAGAGAGTGGAGAGAGAGAGAGAGAGTGGAGAGAGAGAGCGTAGAGAGAGAGAGAGAGAGTGGAGAGAGAGAGAGTGGAGAGAGAGAGCGTAGAGAGAGAGAGTGGAGAGAGAAAGAGAGTGGAGACAGAGAGAGAGAGTAGAGAGAGAGAGTGGAGAGACAGTGGAGAGAGAGAGGAGAGAGCGAGTGGAGAGAGAGTAGAAAGAGAGACTGACTGAGCGACTGAGATACTGACTGACTAAGAGACTGACTGACTGAGAGAGAGACTGACTGACTGAGAGACTGACTGACTGACAGAGAGAGACAGATTGAGAGAGAGACTGACTGACTGAGGTAGAGAGACTGACTGACTGAGAGAGAGAGACTTAGAGAGAGAGCCTGATTGACTGCGAGAGAGACTGACTGACTGAGAGACTGACTGACTGAGAGACTGACAGAGAGAGAGACTGACAGAGAGAGAGAGAGACTGACTGAGAGAGAGACTGACTGACTGACAGAGAGAGACTGACTGACTGAGGTAGAGAGAGAGACTGACTGACAGAGAGAGACTGACTGGCAGAGTCTGACAGAGAGAGACTGACAGAGAGAGACAGAGAGAAAGAGACTGACAGAGAGAGAGAAAGACAGATTGAGAGAGAGAGAGACTGACTGACTGACTGAGGTAGAGAAAGACTGACTGACAGAGAGAGACTGACAGAGAGAGACTGTCAGAGAGAGACTGATTGACTGCGAGACTGACAGAGAGAGAGAGACTGACTGAGAGAGAGAGACTGACAGAGAGAGAGACTGACTGAGAGAGACTGACTGAGAGAGAGAGACTGACTGAGAGAGAGAGAGACTGACTGAGAGAGAGACTGACTCAGAGAGAGAGACACTGACTGACTGAGAGAGAGACTGACAGAGAGAGTGTCTGAGAGAGACTGACAGAAAGAGAGAGACTGATTGACTGACTAACTGAGAGAGACTGACTGACTGAGAGAGAAACTGACTGAGAGAGACTGACTGACTGAGAGAGACTGAATGACTGAGAGAGAGAGACACTGGCTGACTGACAGAGAGAGAGACTGACAGAGAGAGAGAGAGACTGACAGAGAGACTGACTGACAGAAAGAGAGAGACTGACTGAGAGAGACTGACAGAGAGAGAGACTGACTGAGAGAGAGACTGACTGAGAGACTGACTCAGAGAGAGAGATACTGACTGACTGAGAGAGAGACTGACAGAGAGAGTGTCTGAGAGAGACTGACTGAGAGAGACTGACAGAGAGAGAGACTGACTGAGAGAGAGACTGACTGAGAGACTGACTCAGAGAGAGAGATACTGACTGACTGAGAGAGAGACTGACAGAGAGAGTGTCTGAGAGAGACTGACAGAAAGAGAGAGACTGATTGACTGACTAACTGAGAGAGACTGACTGACTGAGAGAGAAACTGACTGAGAGAGACTGACTGACAGAGAGACTGAATGACTGTGAGAGGGAGACACTGACTGACTGACAGAGAGAGAGACTGACAGAGAGAGAGAGAGACTGACAGAGAGACTGACTGAGAGAGACTGACCGACAGAGAGAGAGAGAGACTGACTGACTGACAGAGAGAGAGACTGACTGACTGACAGAGAGAGAGAGAGACTGATGGAATTGGGGTCAAAGTGTGTATGAAGCAATGCAATGCCTCAAGATTGCTATTGTCTGGCGCGGAGAATGGGAGGGAGGGCCCCCTCCATGTAGTTTGCAGGGGGGCCCCCTCAAGTTTCGTTACGCCACTGTGGCCGTGCCTAAGAAGGATCGCAGCATGGTGACATCTTGTGGGGAGGGGAAGGGGGCTGACAGTGCTTGCACCTTATCTGGGTCAGGAGTCATTCCCCCATAAGAAAACATGTGCCCATAGAATTTGAGTTTGGTCTTGTGAAACTTACACTTTGCTGCATTCAGAGTGAGACCTGCATCAGCTAATAACTGGCACACTTGTGTAAGAGCCTTGTCATTCTCCTTTTGCGTTGCCCCAAATACCAGTATGTCATCATTGTAATTAAAAGCATGCGTGACAAGTTGAATTATTCAATGTATAACATATTGAAATATTTCTGAAGCTGACGACACCCCAAAACTCATCCTTTTGTATCTGAACAAACCAACATGAGTCGGAAATGTAGTGATGTATTTACAGTTCTCTTCCAACTCGAGTTGATGGTATCCCTTGTTCAGGTCAAGGCGGGAGAAGACTTCGGCACCGTTCAGTTGCATAATCATGTCGGCTATGTGTGGACCAGGATGTCTTTCTCTCTTGATTGCTTTGTTGGGTTGGAGCATATCAACACAGATGCGCACTGCACCTTCACTGTCCATGTGAGATGGTCTCAGTGATGTCACTGACCAAGACATGAGTGATGTAATATGTGAAGTCACAAGCAGTGCATTGCGAGGACGCGAGTTATAGTTAGATCAGCTAACTATAACAGCTGAATTTCTCTGGTTTTACATGAGTGAAACCTGAGCCTAACTATAACGAACCTGTAACCTTTGTTTTTTTCATTGAATTTCTAAGGTATTTTAAATGATAATTCCTAACTATAATGTCCCTGTAACCTTTTGTTTTTTCAGTGAATTTCTGTGGTTTTTTAACTAGTAGTCGCGTTTGCAGATTGGTGGAGAAAAGGGGCTGGGCCTCCGACCAGCTCTCAGTAATCCCGCTGCGTAGGACTTACTGGAGGTACCAGGAGGGCTTCTTGGCCCCCAAGGTCCCTCAGGAGTAAAGTGGACTTTATCCCCCAACCAGTAGTGCACCACGAGCCGTGTTTGCAGAGTGGTGGAGAAAGGGGGCGTGGCCTCTGAAGACCACTTAGCACTCCCTCTGTGTGGGACTTATTGGAGATAACAGGAGGGATAGTTGGCCCCCAAGGACGTCCTCGGGGGCCAACTACCCCTCCTATTACCTCCAGTAAGTCCCACACAGCAGGATTGCAGAGACCTGATAGGAGGCCACGCCCCCTTTCTCCAACACTCTGCAAACATGCCTTCTGGTGCACTACTAGTACGGGGATGAAGTCCCCATGGCTATTGAGGCTATTGAGGGTCCTTAGGGGCCAACTACCCCTCCTGTTACCTCCAGCAAGTTCCACACAATGGGTTTGCTAAGAGGTTTTCAGTGGCCACGCCCCCTTTCTCCACCACTCTGCAAACGCGCCTCCTGGCGCACTACTAGTTGGGAGATGAAGTCCCCTTGACTCTTGAGAACCCTTGGGGGCCAACTAGCCCTCCTGTTACCTCCAGTAAGACCCACACAGGTAGATTGCTGAGAAGTCATCAGAGGCCACGCCCCTTTCTCCACCACTCTGCAAACGCGCCTCCTGCTGCACTACTCGTTGGGGGGAAAAAGTCCACTTTAGTCCTGAGGCCATCGGAGGCAGGTGGACCTCATCCCCCCAACAGCAGTGAGCTGAGACACACATTCGCAGAGTGGTAAGGAAAGGGGGCGTGGCCTCCGATCACCTCTCAGCAACAGGAGGCGTGTTTGCAGAGTAGTGGAGAAAGGGGGTGGGGCCTCCGGCGAGTTGCCAGCTTTTTTATTTTTTTAGGAAGGGGGCTGACGTGGCCCCATTGACCTGGACCATTTGGGCCCTGGGGGCCCCCTTCCCCGGGGCCTGACCCTTTTATTTTTTTAATAAAAAAACTAGAGAGAGGCCGATTTCGGCTCCAGGGACCCAATCGTCCGGGGCCAGGCCTTTATATATATTATTTTTTTTAAAGGGGAGGGGGGTCGTGTGGCCCCCTTTGCAGGCCGATTTCGGGACCCGGGGACCCTATCCCCCGGGGACAGGCCTTTTCTTTTTTTTTTGTTTCAAGGGTGGGGGGCCGAGCGGCCCCCCTCCCAGTCCATTTTCGGCCCAGGGACCCCATCCCCCGGGGCCTGGCCACTACGCTGGGGACCGCGGGGGAGCCTGAAGGCCCCCAAGGTCCCAGCCAGCTCCCCGCCTCCTGCGGGAGCCAGCATTGCTTTTACACGCAGGGAGCTGGTGACATGCAGCTCCCTGTGTGTAAAAGCAAAGTGTGCTACGCTTTGAGCAAGCGAGAGCATAATGCTCTCGCTTGCTCAAAGCGGAACACACTGTTTGCTATGGCATGGTGGGAGCGGTGCTCCCTCCATGCCATAGCAAACTGCAATGTCCCATGGGTGGGCACCCCAGGACATTGCTGGAGCCGGCCCTAGGGGATGGCGGTCCCCAGGGCCATCTAGGGCTCCAGGAGGGGGGCAGCGCGGCCCCCCTCCCATATTCACATTTGCCCCAGGAAGGTGGTGGTCCCCCATACTATTGAAATTAGCCCCCAGGAGGTGGTGGTCACTGGGGTAGGGGGGTCCATGAGGCCCCCCTGTTATTATTGAGATTAGCCCCGGGGAGGTGGCAGTCCCCGGGGCAGGGGGGTCCGCAAGGCCCCCCATATTGTTTAAATTAGCCCCGGGGAGGTGGCAGTCTCCAGGGCAGGGGGGATCCGCGAGCCCCCCCCACATAATAGGAAATTGCCCCGGGGAGGTGGCGGTCACTGGGGCTGCAGGCAGGTCCAGTGGGCCTACCCACATTCATAATGAAAATAGCCCCCTGGGAGGTGGCTGTCCCCGGGGCTTTGATAATCCCTAGGAGGAGGGCCCTGTGCACCCCCTCCTATATTTAGCATATGTCCCTGGGACCTGGCCCACCCCGGGGTTATTTTAAAGCAAGTGCAGGAGCTCCCGCTTGCTTTTTTAAAAAAAAACCTGCATCAAAATGTAAAAGAAAAATGCTTTTTAACCTTGGCGGGGTCCCTCAGGGACCCCCCACCATATCTGGGGGGTCTGGGTATTGCTACCCTGCCCCCTTTTCTTTAAAAAAAATATTTTTTCTGGGACTCGGCTTCAAGCCAAGTCCCAAGATGGCTGCCAACACTTCCTGGTTGAAGTGTTGACAGCCAATCAAATTTTAGTAGAATTCGCGAATCCACTGCAAGGACTCGTGTCCCCAGATATCTATATTTTTTTTAATATAGATATCTCAAAAACTACTACACAGATTTACACCAAATCACAAAATCACGCTTTCTGGACCAACATCCAGCTTTCTGCCAAATTTGGTGTAATTCCGTTCAGCAGGTCAGACTGTAGTTGTGTTCGAAAAATGAAAAATCCCCATAGACTTAACATGGGGAAAGCACGTTTTGGGACCCCCATTTTTTCTCAACCCCCGCTTGACGGATCACTCCAAAACTTTCAACACAGCAGCTGAACCAAAAAGGGGAAGTTTTGTGAAAATGTTATGGAGATTAGTCAAGCGAAGCCAAAGTTATTGGCAAAACAAAAACGCTTTTCCTATGGAAACTTTGGTCCTAACTATAACTACCTACTGGCAACCACCAGTGGGTAATATATACACACATATATATTTTACTATATATATATATATATATATATATATATATATATATATATATATTTTAATGTAATACTCAAATTATTTAATATTACTTTCCATAGGGTGTTATATTAAGTTTCCACATACATTGCTTTTTATGGATGAGTGTTGCAGTATTTGTGGGCAGCCATGTGTGGTGCGGTACTGTACTTACTGGGATAATTTACTCCTGTTTTGGGACATTTTTAGCTGTAGTAACTTTAGAAGTTTTGTTTGTAAATAGCAATGGGCTTACTCTTTGTGGGTGGGTTTGTAGTAGTCTGTCCCTCCCTAAGCCCCTCCTTAGCCCTCCCTAAACCCCTCCTTTCTCTCCTCTAAGCCCCTTCCATTTATGAGTAATTATTCCCCATTTTCCAGCCACCTCCCCTGCCCCTCCCATACTTACTACTACATCATAGGCTGATGTGTGCAGAGATCTCCGCACATGTGGGAGAGATCCTGGCATAAAACAGATAGGAGATGGGGAGGTCTCCACACGTAGGTTTGTGAATTGCATTTTTAAGTATGTGAGTAATACTACTGTAGTACCACTTAAGTACTACAAAATGCAGTTTGTGAATGGAGCCCAGAGTTCGTAATGACCTGGAGTGAGATAGTCACCCTAAGCTCAACTTTCAGACAGTAAGGCTACCTCAAATGCTCAGGCCTCGACGTCAATGCTGCCTCTCACCTTAGTGAGGCCAGCTACCCCTCAGAATACACTAGTTATATTACATGACCGAGTAAACATAACATAGGTTAGCAGCGCACCAACAGCACAGTGTTCTAGTTTGCTGACGCATCATGGCTCTAATAGATATGAATAATGGTTTGAAACAGTTTGAATCAGCAGAGCCAATATTTCTTGGGCAATATGAGGAGCCAGAGGAAATAATTTTGCACAGAAATTATCTTTTTAAATTCACCACAAAAATGATGCACATTTTAAAAATGGCTGGCAGAAGAAAACCAGACGTCCATCTCTAGAACGGTTTTTAAGCAATGACCTGTTATAGGTAATTGCAGAAGTTATCATTCAAAATGTATTTTTAATTTTTAAAGTAAATATTTCCGGGAAGGCAAGTCAGAGTTATTCAATTTGTAATGAAGAAAACCAGAAGTCTATTCTGTAAAAAATATAAAAATAAATAATAATGCTCTATGCGGCTTAACGTCGATGGCGAGAAAAGGGTTACAACACCACAGGTCATTTGTGGCCCCGTGTGATGGTCTGTAGTACTGCCCCCTTGCTGTTGACTCTACAGGGACATCTAGTGGCGACCTGGGCTACTGCAGTCCTTTTCTTCTGAGCATAGTAACACAGGTCATCACTAAATGACTGTGTGCATTCAGCAGCCTTGTCCTGACACCTCAAAGACTAGTAACAGCCCCTGCTTCTGCACCCATGATGTTTGTAAAGAGTAGATGTGGAAATATCTAAGGAACAATAACTTGATGGCTCTGGCACGAGCAATATACATGTTTGGTATCACCTGTATAAAAGTTAAAACAAATAATCTATACAATGAGCAATATTAAAGTCTATTATACTTTCTATAAACGTTTTTACAACACTGTACATTTTGAAAGAAATCAGTTCTAGGTTCTCCTAAATTTAGCAAGTCAATCAATCAATTAATCACTACTCTTATAAAGCATGACTACTCACCCGTGAGGGTCTCAAGGCGCTGGGTGGGGGCGGGTCTGCGGTTCAAGTGAAGCAAGTGAAGAAAGCCTTTTCTTGTTACCAATGCTGGTGACACAGAGCTAAAGACCATGTGTAGCTGGTGTAAGGGCAGAGTCATGTGGTCCAGGGATTTGATGAAGGTTATTCCTTGCAACCAGTGCCTACCACACACACCCTAATTCTGTATGGAACAGGTTCTTGGGGTCTGGGAACCATGTGTATGTACCCGCTGAAGACCACGCCCTGCAACCAGTGCCTGCCACACACACCCTAAGACTGTATGGAACAGGTTCTTGGGGTCTGGGAACCATGTGTATGTAACCGCTGAAGACCACGCCCTGCAACCAGTGACTACCACACGCACCCTAATTCTGTATGGAACAGGTTCTTGGGGTCTGGGAACCATGTGTATGTAACCGCTGAAGACCACGCCCTGCAATCAGTGACTACCACACACACCCTAATTCTTTATGGAACAGGTTCTTGGGGTCTGAGAACTATGTGTATGTAACCGCTGAAGACCAGGCCCTGCAACCAGTGCCTACCACACAAGGCCATAGATCATGTGCAGTGAGTGGGCTCTGCTTTGGGGGCAGTGGGACTGAGTCCCTGATGTGGCCGAAGGCCACGTCTTATTCTCAATGTCTACTGGGCATGATCAAAACCTTATTGAAGTAGGTTCTGGGGGCACGGGCCAGATGAAGGGGATGCAGCGTGCTGAGTACCTCATGAACATGGGTGAAGGCACCGTGCAGTGGCTTCTGCACAAAAGGGGATTGGGCCCAAGACATGTCTATGCGCTTCGACCAATGTCGCTGTTTTCGCAAATTCGCAAACGTCACTTGAGAAACCTTTATTAAATAGAAGTTGTGCATCATTGATCAGATCATTAGAAACCATACAAAGGACCCTAAAAATCTTCTGGCCTAAGGATCTAAAATGCACTAAATTCAACAGCGATGGTGGGATTCAAAAGCAGAGTTCCCCCACTGCACTGCTCCTGATCTCACCCATGATCCCGCAGATGACATCACAATTTATATTACCATTGACATCATCGGTGACATCAAAGAAGTTGCTCCATGGAAGGAGTCACTGAATGCAGTGCCTGTCGGATGGGCAATGAGGTCAGATGGAATGGCTGATGGGCCCAGGGCTTAGCCAAATACCGTACCTTATACACAGAGCGCACTGCACGTCGCTGAAGCACATGTCCACCGGGCCCTCGAGGGTGCTAAGGGTGGGGCATAAGTGCATGGCAACAACAGGTAGGAAGGTGTGGTGGTGACTTTCAAGGGGCAAACAACAACAGGGGAAGGGGGGGCGGGGAAAACATCAACATCAATGCAAGCAACAATGGGCAAGCAAAAGCAACGGGCAAGCAACAACGCGGAAGAGGGGAGAGGGTGGAGGAAAAAGAAACAACAATGGACCAAGCAACAACGGACAAGCAATGACGAGGGATGGGTGACAGAGAAGCAACAGTGACAGAGCAAGCAACAATGGGCAAGAAAGGATGCGGTTTGGGGTAAAGGGAAGCAAAAACGACGGAGCAGGCATTGACGGGCAAGCAATGACGAGGGAGGCACAGTGGCGTAACAATAACCCCTGTAGCCCCCACAGTGCAGGGGGGCCCAAGCTCCAGGGGGCTCCCCAGCACTGCGCACAGGCAGAAGGCACACTATCCTGAGAGCTCCTGGCTGGGTCTGGAGTGTGGGGGGTGGGCTCCACTTTCTTTGCAGGGGGGCCCCCTCAAGTTTCATTATGTCACTGGGGAGGCAGGAGTGGGAAAGCAACAACTGGCAAGCAACGACTCGGTAGGGCGATGAGGGAAATAAATAATAACAACAACGACGGGGAAAGAAGAAAAAAAAGTACCTCAATCCCAGGGTGAGCAGCACAAGGACACAAATCAAAAAATAAAAACCAATCAATACTTGGTTCATGCTCCACTGAAGGGAGAAACAAGTGAAGAGAAAGTGAAACTGGCATGTGTTCACCAATCAGAAGCCAGTAAGTAAGAGTGACTATGAAGCTAACGAATGGTAAGCAATAGGCAAACTCCATTCTCCCTTCAAGTTAACAAAATGTCTTGCAAGCGAAAGCACATGCTCTCTATCGGGCGAGACCTAAAAATTAGTACTGCAACCTTCTGCGTATCAACAATCAACGAGGATGTGTATTACCAGCAAGAGGAATGGCTGCAGTTTTCTTTTCTTAATACACTTTGCCATCAGAAATAAAATGAGTGACGTGATGGCATAATGGTGACATTGCGTAACACATTACCATTCACATTATTGATAACATCATAGAAGCAACAAATTATTGCTCTTTCCACATCCTTTTGCTGTCAGATTAAATATAAGGCTGTTTCCACTCCGGGCTCCAGGGGCACCCGAGTGCAGCTAAGTCCATGTCTTTCAGGCTCTGGGACAAGAGGAACAGGGCACCTTGGGCCTCATTGATGAAAAGTGTTGCATTGCTACGTGAAAACAGCAATGCGATACCTTTCAGTGCACCCTCCTTGCGACACCATGGATGCGCCGTATTTACTGTATGGCGCTCCATGTCGCAAGGAATGACAGATACGTCAGTATTCCTGACGTACCTGCAGGCGCAAAAGTGGCGCATTGCTGGGATGTGTCTGAAAACAGACGCAACTCCAGAAATGTGTCCTTTCACATGGGGCAAGCCCCATGTGAAAGGGCCTGCATCACTCCTTACGCCTGCTGTGAGGCAGGCGTAAGGATTTGACTCAGTCGCGTCCTAGAAGTGGCGTAGTGAAATCTCATAGATTTCACTGCGCCACTCCTACGACCCTTTTTTGCGGGGGAACACCAACCCTGCATACATTATACCTGACACAGGTATAATGAAGCGCAGGGGTATACAAATTGACTCATCTGCCTGGATGCATCACTTTGTAAATATGGCGCAGTGCGGCGCATATCTTACGCTGCCGCAGCTTCACAAAAAGTGACGCAACAACGGCGTAAAGGGCTCATACATAAGGCCCAATATTTCCAGGCCAACTGTGCAAAGGCCACTCCCTGTGAAATCTGAGGCAAGGTGACTGGGTGCAGGCCACGGCCTACACCCAGACCCTGAGGACTCCCACCGAGGCCGTGTCCTGCAGGCTCTCGATCAAAGGGAATTGTGAAAGAGATACACAGTAGGCCTGTGACAGGTAAATGCCGTGCACTGTGGCCACTGATGGCAGAAGCAGCTTAAGGCCAAAGTTATAATCAATCCAGCGAAATTTTGGCTTATCGGAAGGAGAAAGATCTCTTCCTCAAGGTTTTTGGGAGGCTAAGGTGATGGATTTGGTAAGAAGATATGAGCATCTAGGGATTATCGTGCACTGAATCATGGTCACAACGCCTATGAATAACATGTAATTAAAGTTTGCTGTGCATCACCTGTACTGGTAACTACGCACCCTGACAATTGGACCTGTCCGTAGAACCTGTCCGTTGAAGTTTTGCTTATTTCTTCCTCCCGTGCTGTAGGGTTCTCTCGTATTCAGAGGTGGGTTGGGTGCTTGGATGGGGTTCTTGGTAAGTCTTTCCGGAAGGTTTCCAGTCTTCGGAATTCCAGCCCACATGCTCAGATATGGTCTTAGCTCGGCTAAAAGGCTCTCTCTATAGTGGATGCTGCTCTTATAAGCACGCGAGGAAGACCTAACTCTACTTAAAGGAATAATCTGGTCAAAAGTAGCCATGAAACCGTCAATCAATGGGCAGTCCATCCATTTATTTTCACCCCTGCATTGAGTCATTGGTTAACGGGAATTACATTGAAAAAAAGAAGTAAAGCTTTTAGTTTTGAAACTACGTTAACTGATAGTAAGCAGTTTAAGGCGGGGTAGATATGTCTTGATATTGTATATATAGTTGCTGCCGCAGAAGTTGTTTAGAACCCTTCATCTTAACTTGTTAGATGAAAATTATTGGAAAAATTATATTTATGGAATTTTATACAACAATGAACATGTTAGCTATGTATCTATCTATCTATCTATCTATCTATCTATCTATCTATCTATCTATCTATCTTTGTAACCCTATCTAGTCAATTCCAAAATCCACATAAGAGAAAACGTATAGGATAAGGATTTTTTTTTCTTCTGATAAAAATAGCAAATATGTTCCAGAGGGTTTATCACCAAAATTGTAATTGTTCAGATGGACAAAAGTTCTTAAGATTATGTTTCTTTCTGAGTCTGATTCTCGAGCTAAGAGGCTCCTGGAATTCAAACAAAAAAGAGAGAATCTAGGATCTGCAAGCTTTGTGGGTACAGAACAGAATCTTTGTCTCTTGTGATCCATAGTTGAACTGGCTTTATGAATGGGAGAAGAAATTGATTTTGCCCAGATTTTAGAAAAAATAGATTATGCAAGATATCATACGCTACTGGCTATGTTTTTAGTTGGAAATATCTAAGATGAATTGAGAGCATAACACATGCTTACAAAGCTTTAATGCCATATAAATGAGCTCTTTTCTCAATTCTTGTTGTATTTGGTTACAGGAAATATAAATTAATCGGATGATTTATTTGCATAATTCAAATGGCGTCGACTCATAGCTCTCACCAAAAGGGATTTGATTTGAAATCCCAAACCTGTGTTAATTACAGATGTATGCAATAGTAATTGTAGACATGGCATGGCCCTGGCCAGAGATGCATGAATATCAGCTCACCCTAAGTTAGCAATGAAAATACGATTTTCTATTCCCCAAGGATTCCCTGTGGCTTTATATTATAAATGGTCAGGGAGAGATAGAAAATCCATTCGGGTGGAGGGTGTCCTCAACCCCCTGGGGTTAGGGTGTGCTGTCCATTTCTCCTCTTTCTCTCTCCACAATTTAGTTCTGTGACATGAGTTTGCCATCTACAATTTGTCGTTTGTGTGTGTGCTTTAATGGTTGCTGGAAATACATTTCCAATCTGTATTCAGACACTTAGGGTTTCGCACTTTGCAAACTTGTTCACAGATTATAAACCTGTTCGACAAATTCACAAACTACAGAGCTGTGACTCTGATAAAGGATGGATTTTGAAGCTGCGCCAGATATAAAGATTTTTTCCTATCAAATTTCTCGAAAATGACCGAATGCATTTACACCAAAACCCAAGAGTCTTTTCTGGAACTAGCTCTGTCGTTTTGGGTGTAAACTGTTGTCCAGCCTGCTTTTCTGTAGCTGAGAGCAAGATTACTATGGGATTTTGAATGGAAAATGCAACATTTTGGACACTCATAATTTCCATTGCCCCTCGACCAATCTGCAATTTAAAAAAAAAAAAAAAGGAACATTTTATACCAACTTTTCAGACGGGGCGGGACATCAAATTGACAGAATCGCGACTCTGTGGTTCTAGTTGATTTGCACCTCACTTTAAAAGAGCCCTTTTTTGGTCACCTTTACCTTCGGGAGCATCATACGACTCTGCTCAAAACTTTCCTGAAAAGTCTAGATGAACCTTAGATCAAACATGTAAAATGTGAGCAATTTGGTCAATGAAGGGATGAGTTATAATGTTGTCAAATGTTCCTATTGTAAATGTAGCCTGAAAATCGACATGACATTGTTGGAACATATTATTAGTTAACATTCTTAATTTGATAAACTGTTCTTGCGTTTTGGAAAATCCATAATTTATGGGGATGGCGCCATCCCAGTTAGATATGGATAAATGCGATATATAGCACCAATATCATTTAATATCGTTAGTGAATGTCCAGATCTTTCTTTCTGTCTGTCTGTCTGTCTGTCTGTCTGTCTGTCTATCTATCTATCTATCTATCTATCTATCTATCTATCTATCTATCTATCTATCTATCTTTGTAACCCTATCTACCCTTTCTTTGCAAATCTATCTATCTATCTATCTATCTTTGCAACCCTATCTATGTCTATCTTTGCAACCCTATCTATCTCTACCTTTGCAAATCTATCTATCTATCTATCTATCTATCTTTGTAACCCTATCTACCCTTTCTTTGCAAATCTATCTATCTATCTTTGTAACCCTATCTACCCTTTCTTTGCAAATCTATCTATCTATCTATCTATCTATCTATCTATCTATCTATCTTTGCAACCCTATCTAGATCTGTCTTTGCAAGCCCTATCTATCTTTACCTTTGCAAATCTATCATCTATCTATCTATCTATCTATCTATCTATCTACCTATCTATCTATCTATCTATCTATCTATCTAACTATCTATCTATTTATCTATCTAGTAAAATATGTGCACATACGCGTACATGCACATGTATACACATTTATACAGTTCACACATTTAATGACGTTTCCTTTTATTTGTGAGCTTGACAATTTCCATTTAATATCCCAGTCCAGTCTTCACAATTAAACCCTGCTTCCACTGTTAATCCATAACAATGGTATTACTTGAGTGACATGTTTTTCAGAGGCCCTGTAACCAGAAACAATGCTACCCTCTACGCCGCCCATCCCTCCAGCCTCATCCCAGACGAGCTCCCTGTGATCGTGCTGACACATTTACACGGCTCTGTCAATGGGGATTTCGTCAGACTACGTTATACATATTTTGCTTCATGTTCCAAACCCAAACTTACTTCCTAAACGACTGGAAAACTCTGAAACAATCCCAGTGAAAGATAAAAACGAGCTAATAGCAATAACATACTCTCCCAGCAGTTATGGCTTTAGCAGGCTCCTGTGCAGAGGATTAAAGTTTGGAGACATTTCATTGACAAATCCAGAACTGGGAAGAGATGTGTGCAGCCGGCTCATGGGGCCCGGGAGAACGAGTGACAATGGATTGTGCAGGGGGGCAAGGGTCAAAGTGGCGGTAGTCGGAGCGCAGTGTAACGCCAAATTTGGCAACGCGCTCCGACATTTTCAAAATGCAGGGATGCGCTGTATTTACAAAAATACAGCGCACACCTGCGTTTCAGCTGGCGCTTAAAAATCTGCCTGGCGCCAGCGCAGGCACCCTGCTGCCATGTTGCTAGGGTGCCTGCACTGCGAGGACGATTGCCTATGTGCAGGAAGGTATACCTTCCTGCACATAAACAATCAATAATGGCGATTGGCTCTTTCTTTCATTCTGCAGCACACGTAGAAAGAGCAAAATACGAGGAGAAAGTAATAATGAATCATTTCTCCTCATGTCGCCATCCTAAGACCAGGATTTACCTGGCCTTAGTTTCTTGCGCAGCCTCATGCTTGTAAATATGGGGCAGTACGTGCTAATGGTTGGTTCTGTCAAGCAAGGTAGAATTACTTTAATACTTATAGTTTGTCCTGACCACTAGGAAAAACCAATCAATGGTATATAATGCACATTATATACCATACTGACTCAAAAAACACTGAGACCGACACAGTGGACTCAAAAAAACTGAACAATATATTATCAATCATTATATTCTTCTTTCCTTCTCAAAGTGTATTGCAAATGTTAAATGTTGGTCTATGTTGAGTACACAGCACATTTCTATGATATACCGTGTTGAATTGTCTTGTGCTTTTATATATTTTTATATGTAGTGTGCTATACGATATATGACTGATAATATATCGTTCACTTTTTGAGATCACTATGTCGGTCTCAGTGTTTTTTGAGTCTGTATGGTATATATTGTGAATTATATATCATTGATTGGTTTTTCCTAGTGGTCAGGACAAATTATAAGTATTAAAGTAATTCTACCTTGCTCGACAGAACCAACCATTAGCACGTACTGTTCTAGTCCCCCAGGTTCTGTGAGATGCTGGGTAACCCCATTCATCTTTAATGTAAATATGGGGCAGCGTCAAAAAGCAATGGATGTTGCGGTGGAACGCCCACTGCAACACCCTTTGCCCGCCCCTTTGCCGCAGGGGGCTGCTGTGGTAAGGTGCATATTTGCAAGGTGGTGTTAAGCCACATTAAGTGGCTTAACGCCACCTTGTAAATATGGGGTAGAGAGCAACGCCACCGGAGCGTCAGAAAAAGTGATGCTCCAGTGGCTTTAGGGGCTTGTATATATGCCCTCAAGTTGGGTCGACAAGACAAAAAGATTTTGACATCGGTAGGAACGCGGGTGAAAAAAGACAAAGAGGTGAGAGAAAAAGGCTAGATGCGGTGAGGAAGATATGAGGAGAGAGTGTAAAAGTATAGAAAGGTGAAGGAAAAGAACAGAAGAGTAATTGTCACAGGACAAAAAAGTGGCCATAAAGCAAAGGAGTATAAAAATAGAGAATTATGTGAACAGAGTAGAAAACCACGATAGAGGAAAGGAAGTGAAAGAGCAAAGGTGAATAACTGAGAGAAAAGAAAAAGGGTGAGAAAGAAATGAGATGGGGATGAAAAACGATGGAAAGAGGGATAAAAAAAAACACTAGAGTAGATGGAAAAAGAAATGAAGTGCCAGAAAGGACTGTATAATGGGGGACAATGAACAGCAAAGAATGGAGAAAGAATAGAGTTCGTGACAAAGGACAAAAGGTGGGTGGAAAAAAGAAAGTGCTTCTTAAATAGAAAAAAAGAATAGGTTAGAGAGCATAAACGAGTAAGTGAGCATTCGGCCAACATTCACCTATGCTTATTGACCATGGAGAGAGACTTTTCAGAGTGAATACTGGAATTGTTCATTCACGCACTCATTTATTCATAATCCAAGTGCCAAAAAAAAGATAGTTGTTTTTAACAGAGTCACAGTAAAGATTTTTCTGGATGGCTGTTCTGCAGGTTGAGAAGCGAGGTGCACCACTGCGGTGGGCGGCCTGGCCAAGCAGCCTCAGACATCCCCAACATCTCCTGGTTACGGTACGACGAGATTACTCATTAGCTGCTGGTAATCACCACTTCTCTGTGTCTTACTCTTCCTTGTCAGAGGCTCATCTGCATCCTGGTGACCAGCACCTCATCGGTATCCCCTTCAAAATGTTCATAGGCTCCTCCTACCATAGAGGAGAGACGGAGGGAGTGAGTTTGAGCGGAGATCATTGTGCCTCTGAAGGACTCCGATGAGGAGGAGTACAACGAGGGGTGATGATGGTTTTTCATACTTAGGGCCTGAATTAGATCTTGGCGGACAGGTTACTCCATCACAATGGTGGCGGATATCCAGTCCGCCGAAATATAAATCCCATAGGATATAATGGGATTTTGGGATTTATATTTGAGTGGACAGGATATCCGTCACCGTTGTGACGGAGTAACCCGTTTGCCAAGATCTAAATCAGGCCCTCAGTTGTCACAGACCCTACTTTCATGAGAGAATATTAAAGTAGTCCAGTTGCTGTCACTGATAGAGACGAGCTTGTGTCGTTTACTGTCATACATACATACACACCGTCATAATGAAGCATCTCCAATCAGATTGTAGATCATCCCAGAGGAGTATGTCTGCTGCTGATATTCGATTGGCTGTTTGGTGTATTATTCTGCCTCCTACTGACTGCTTGCATTGCAGCGCAAGAGGGACTTTTTTTTACATCCAAGAAGTGCACTCAACTATCACATCGTTCGTCACATTATCACCACCAATACCACACCACCACTAATACATCACAATCACCAACACCACAGTCACTAGACACCACCAATACTATCAACTGTACCACCACCAGTACCACCACACTAATGCCACTTACACCACCACAACCAATACCACCACCACAAATATCTCCACCAACATCACCACTAAACCACCACCACCACTGCCAATACATCAGCACAATACCATATACCAGCATCAATACCACCACCAATCCCACATTACCACCACCTTCACTACTAATACAACTACCACCGATATTTCTACCAATACCAAAACCCCCATCAATACCAATGATATCACCAACACCACCAATGATACCACCAACACCACCACTGCAAACCATTACCATTAACAAATCATAATACCTATACCAACATCTAAATCACCTACCCCACACTGCCACCACCAATGTCACTGCTAATACCACCATGGCAACCAAAACGCATACCACCACCTATATCACTACAACCAATACTGCATCATCAGCACCACCGATCAAGCAGTGGCAAAGCCAATAGGTGTGACTTTAATGTGAATTGCTTTTAAACATAATTTCTGCATTCCAGTGTTTGAGCGCACTGCCACACGAACTCCAGACTGGTGGCTTTGCCAGTGCTTGCCTAGATTGTTTTGCTGCACTGGACCTTAACCAGCTTGTGAACAGTCCAATCATTTGCAGGTTGAAACTCCTGACCTAGTACTCTTATCCTTTCATCAAGTGAGATAAATATGGAACCACACCCACTTTATCTAGCCATATCTTGAAGGATGTTGGGATTTTAAATAACTGGGTTGGAAAGAGAATGAATCCAGGTTTTCATCTGATTGAAAGCAAGATGCCCACAATAGACCAGAGGCCAAATTACACATCGGCGAACTGTCTCGAATAGCGCTGCAATCCACCCTTAAAAAAGTGCGCCCAGATAAGGCAGTGCAGCCAAAAACACACAAAAAAGCACTCTGACAGTTCGTGTTTGCACTGAGGAGTGCACAACAGTAAAAGACTGAGCAACTGGTGGAAACAGCAGCTCCACCTTTCACCAATGATGGACCGGCCTCAGATTCAAGAGGCAAGAGTGGTGTGTTACCTCCACCGCCTGCAGGGTAAGGTCTTGGAGGTCCTTGGTACCATGTACTCCCCTCCCAGGGTATGCCTTACAAGTGGTGAACAAACAGCTCATGGCATCTTTGCCATTGCACCAATGTTTGTAATAGGGCATGGCTACAATGGGGAAAGATTCCCTAATTTGCATAGGGCCACACCCCCATGAACATGAGAGAACGCCCCCTTGTGACCCGCCAGCACAGAATGTGTGCTGACACAATCAATTCTACTGGAGGGGTAGTGGTGCCCTCTATAATACCATAGTGCCATGAGGGTGCAAAAATCCAACCCAAACATCCGTTGTGCCCTCGGGGCACCATGTATAATAAGTTTTGGGGTGCTAATTGATTTTAAAGTGAAGGTCGCCAACTAAAAAAGCTTGCAAACGCGCCAAACACATTTATATGAGCTGTGCTCTTACAAAAGAACCGTATCTTGTTGCACTTAAAGGCTACAAAAAAGCTTTTACAATCTGTGGCCGTATTATACATTGTGCCTCGGTGGTGCAACGGGCATGAGCGCCCGCTTTGTGCGCCTCTGGGGCACAGTGGTATCACTGAGGGGGTCGCAGACGCTTGTGCGGCACCTCTGTAATATTGATAGAGCTGGCACACATGTTGCGCCAGCACTATCATAAGAGGGCGTTCCCTCATTTGCATGGGGGCGTGGCACCATCAAATGAGGGAATTACTTTGCTTCTGTGCCTGTCCTGTGTTAGGGAGGCAGACGCAGAGGCAAACATGCCTTTAGGATGCACACTGAAAGTGTGCCACAAAAAGGTGGTGCACTTTCATGCACCTCTTAAAGGCAGCCCTCTGGAGGGGAGAAAGGGAGTCCCATGGACCCCCCAGATATCCCCTTGCAGGCAGGTGCAGTGACTCACTGCGCCCGGCTACAAGGGGATCTCTCTCCCCTCTTCAAAGTGCAGGCAGGTTGCCGGCACAGTGAAACACAGAGCGGCTTTGAAGCAGCGGCTCCCTATTTCACTTGAATGCGCTGCCCCGAGTGCAGAGGGAGTTCATGGCTGCCATAGGGGTCAGCGTATTCTTTGTAATACAGCGCACTTTCCTTCGTGACGCAGGGCGCACATTTCGAAAGGTGCTTCATGGCACAAACAGGGAAAGTGTGCAGTATTCATAATACGCCCCTGGAGTGTTAACTATTAGGTTAGTCGAATTATTGATGCTTCCAACGCGCCCGGGGAAGTATTTCTCCTCTTCTCAGCCTTGTAGCATCGCTATCGTTGGGTACAGATACCTCTGAATTCTCAGTGAGGTTGACAATATAGTTGACCCTTTACCAGCCTTCTCTGGCAGCTTGCCTGTTGGCTGGGATGATTTTCCTGCGGTGTATCCAGCCCATGTGTCATTTTCAGCAATTACTCACCTTTTGACTCAGTGCATAGAAATTTATACGGCAGACTTCTTGTATTATTCACACCTTACATGACTTATGTAACATCTCATTTGATAGCGGAATAGGAAAGGGCAACAATTGTTTGCATTGGTACCAGAATACCACTATAATAATACTGTTTGACGTAAATATTGTGTAAATGTAAATCCAGTACTTGTATAGCGCACGAATCACCCCCGAAGGGGTATCTCGGCGCTGGGGGCCGTTGGGAAGATTAAGCGAGCTATTGCCCAGAGTCGCATGGTGCTGGGCAGACCCCTGCCGCCGGAGCCAGGAATCGAACCGTGATCCCCAGCGTCCAGCGTCAGTCGCCCTGGCCGCGGCGCCACACCTCTCCCCTGTCCGCTATATTGTTTTTAAAAATCGCGCCCCGTTGCAGTTTATAATTGAAAATCTACACCAAATGAGATGATATCTATGTAAATGACATTTAGAACTAGATTTTTATGTTAGATCATGTTAGATATTTCTGACAACAATATTCTGACATACATACCGGAGAGGACAACCACAGACTCCAGGAGCTAAGGAACCCTACAGACACCTTCGATGAGGCTGAAGAGAGGATCCTTGGAGACTAGAATGTGACTCAGGTACGCGTCCTTCCATGGATACCACTCTCCCATCGCTATGGTTAGCCTCTTCCATCTTCTAACTTGCTTCTCTTTCTGCAGGTGTTCTCAAAGGTTCAATGCATTCCCCCACCCTGTTTATTATGCGTATGGAGTCACCTGGAGCACGCCGTGCTCCCATGGGTGCAAAGGCCCACCAGTTTGTGGACGAAATGCGACTATGCATGCGTACATTCTATGTTGACTCAGGAGAATACCTAAAGGCTTGGTGTAGGTCTCTGTATTATTGGGGTCTAAATGCCGGAGTACCAGGTCAGATTCAACCTTGACCAGTTTAATTCTGCCAAGTTTGAGTTTGTGTAGTTTATTCCTCAGGTCTGCGCAGTGGCGGCTCCTCTCCTAAGGCGGAGGAGCGTCGCCCCACTGCTCGTTGAGCAGCGGAAAATAAAAATAAAATGATTAAAACAAAAATGTATTATCATTTTATTTTTCTTTGCAATTCTAGCCAGGTCGGGCGGGGCGGGGCTGGGCTCCCCGCCATCAAACGGGAGCAGGAGAAGTTAGCACTACCTCCCTAAATGCGCATGACGGCTTGGCACAGCCCAGTGGAAAACATGCCCAGCCTCCCAGGAACTGGCCGCTCAGACTAATCACGAAGCTGCTCATGCAGCATCGTGATTGGCTGGGAGAGTCCGGGAGCCTGGGTGCTTCCGGTGTAGCAGAGAAGACGGAGGAGAGACGTGCAATGGCGGCAAAGAAGAAGATACGCTTATTTTTTATGTTTTTTATTCCTTCCCCCCGCCCACCACCCCCGTTCCAAGGCAGCCGCCACTCGGTCCGCGCCCTGTTGGAGTAGTCCTGGATCTGACTTTAGACCCAGATGGTATCAGAGTCCTGACTGTGCCGCAGGCAAAATCACTTGGCATTGTTCCCGATTCTGGGCTGTGCAGCAGACCCATATGTTATGCACTTGTCAGCCTGCACAGGTCCAACTGTTACCCCTGAGGAGAAAAATGTGACATCCCTGTGCATCATTTCAGGTCAAAATGGTGAGGCTATGCCTTATCTAGGACCAACGGCGGCTCCTCCGCTAAGCGTCGCCCCAGTGCTCTCTGAGCAGTTCAAAAAGGAAAAATAAAATGATAATAAGGCAATGTTATTATCATGTTAGTTTTCCATACTGGCTCAATTGGTCAAAAGGACGGAGGAGAGGTGGCGGCCGTACCCAGGTAAGTGCTATATATATATTTTTTTAATTCTTTCCCCCCGACTCATCAACCCCATTCGGTAGCAGCCACCACTTTCTAGGACTGACGGTGGGGACTCAGTGCTAGTTTGCATACCTAAGGTTTACTTTGCATCTTTGAAGGCAACTTCTCACATGGCTGCCAGAGTAGTGGTAAGGCTTATAAATATGGTTGTGTCCCCAATCTTGCCCTTTGGGGGGCAGAATCCTATTTATATGGGATGCCCTGACTACATTGTACTTCATTCTGACAGCCCCCATTATCTGGTCAATAAGGTAAATATCTCCGGATGTGAAGATGAGGGGTCTGCACTCCTGTCTCAGGCAGTCTGTCCTCCAACTGCAGATGTATAAAATCCATCTTCAGGAAACCATTGCTCAGTTCTTCACTGGGGCAGCCTCTGCTTTCTGAAACCGTCTTCCGCCCACTTTGCTGATTATCCCTCCGCGCAATCAGTTTGTGAAGCATCTTGGGTGGTGGAGGGGAAGGCGGTGGCAGGGGGCGGAGACAACTTGTATGTGCAGTTTTGTTTGATGTTGTTTGATCATTGCCTTATTATGTAAATCCTGTAGGTGTATCTCTGTAAAGACCCAGGCGCTTCTGGGAGTGTCCTCACAGATTAAGTCAATACAAAATAAAAATGCAAAAAAGCTAAGTTCCAAGTGAGGACAAAAACAAACGTCCTACAGCCTGTGGCTCATGGCTGTATTGTGTGCAGGGCGGCTCCTCTTGAGAGACACCAAACTCAGCATGCCCTCTCCGGCCCAGGTAGACACCTCTAGAGGGGTCTGATCTGACCACCACAAGTTACTTACTGTATCATGGTCTGTAGCCCTGAGGACCTGGCTACTTCAGGAATAATCTCATACCAGACCTGTTCTATGGTAGCTGTGAAAGCGCTGGGAGCAAAAGACACACAATTGATGGACGGAATGCAGAACAAATCAAAACATTCACCCCCAGTCAAGAGATCTGGGTTAAATCCATTGTTCTTTTGCTCACCATGCCACCCCAATTTAGACCTGGCCATATGCAAATCAGTCTTGACCCTGTGCCTCATTAGAACAGTCCAGCCCGAACTGCCAAGCCAGGTCCTCCCGGGACTGGAAAAAAGCATCCTAGGACCAGTTTCGGGGTTTCACCCCTCATCAGCCAGGATAGCTTGAATCCAGTGGCACAGTGAGCCCGGGGCCCAAGTCTGCGCATACCTGGCGCACTTAGGGCGAGGAAGCAAAAGACACACAGGGGCAGATCTACAAGGAAGTGCCGCAGCGCGGCAACGCAAGCCATTTGGCTGCGCCACGCTGTGGCACTTCCGAAGCACAGGAATGCGACATATTTACAATAATATGCCGCATTCCTGTGCTCTCCCTGCGCTGGCACACAAACTGCAGCCATGCGCCGGCACAGGCACCCTTGCACCATGGTGCAAGGATGCCTTCGTCATGGGGAGATTGTTTTTGTGCAGGAAGGGGTACCTTCCTGCACAAAAACAATCACTACAGGCATTTTCCCTTTCAATGCGTGCTGTAGAATGCAGCACGCTTTGAAAGAGGAAAAACAAGGAGAAATGAAAACATTTCTCCTCGTTGCGCCGCTACGCCTCCCCTGGGGAGGCGTAGCATTGACACGCATTTCCAGATTTACGATTCCTCGTAAATCTGGAAATGTGCTCAGCTCCATGGGTGTTGCTTGGGAACACCCACAGCAACACCCATGGAACGCCCCTTCCACGCAAAGTGCTGCGTGTGAAGGGGCCATATTTACAAGGAGAGGAAAAGTCACGCAGGGTGGCTTTTCCTCTCCTTATAAATATGGAGAAGTGAATGCGCCACCAGTACGTCACAAAAGTGACGTACTGGTGGCGCAGGGGGCTTGTAAATCTGCCCCACAATTTAAGGACGGAATGCAGAACAAATCAAAACATTTACCCCCAGTCAAGAGATCTGGGTTAAATCCATCATTCTTTGTTTTTTGCTGGGAGGCCCATTGGTAGCCATGCCCTATACAAAAATTACAGAATAGAATAGAACAACCCAAATATATACATACAGGACACCAACAGCAATGCATACAATAAATATCTGTTTGAAGCACAAGAGCCTAGTGCAATCACACCTCAGAAGCAGGGAGTTTCTTTACCACTGGTACAGCACCATGGCACTAATATTATTGCCTGGACACCTGAGAGGCAGGGTTTTTCACTCACTAAGAAACCATCACACAGGACAGGAGTCTAACGTAGTGTGTCTGCACACCTCAGAGGCAGGGAGCTTCACTCACTAACAAACAACGCCACAGGAGCATAGTTTGAGTTAGTGTGTCTTCAAATCTCGGAGGCAGGGAGCTTCACTCACTAACAAACCACCCTATCACCAGAGCCTAATGCAGTCTGGTGGCACACATCAGTGAACGGGAGCTTCTCTCACTAAGCCAGCACAAGTGTATAATACAGTAAGCATGTACACTTGAGAGGCAGGGAGCTTCTCTCACTAACAAACCATCCCACAGGACCAAAGTCCAACGCAGTGTGTCTGCACATCTCAGAGGTGGAGACCCTCTCTCACATAATGAGAGCCAACGTCTAATGGAGTATGCTTGCATTCCCCAGGCACAGGGAGCTTCTCTCCCTAACAAACCACCCTATCACCAAAGCCTAATGCAGTCTGGTGGCACACATTAGCGAACAGGAGCTTCTCTCACTAAGCCAGCACAAGTGTATTATACAGTAAGCATGTACACTTGAGAGGCAGGGAGCTTCTCTCTCTAACAAACCACCCCTCAGGACCTGAGTCTAATGCAGTGTGTCTGCACACCTCAGAGGTGGAGACCCTCTCTCACATAATGAGAGCCAACGTCTAATGGAGTATGCTTGCATTCCCCAGGCACAGGGAGCTTCTCTCCTAACAAACCACCCTATCACCAGAGCCTAATGCTGTGTGTCTGCACATCTCAGAGGTGGAGACCCTCTCTCACATAATGAGAGCCAACGTCTAATGGAGTATGCTTGCGTTCCCCAGGCACAGGGAGCTTCTCTCCCTAACAAACCACCCTATCACCAGAGCCTAATGCAGTCTGGTGGCACACATCAGTGAACGGGAGCTTCTCTCACTAAGCCAGCACAAGTGTATAATACAGTAAGCATGTACACTTGAGAGGCAGGGAGCTTTCTCTCTCTAACAAACCACCCCTCAGGACCTGAGTCTAACGCAGTGTGTCTGCACATCTCAGAGGTGGAGACCCTCTCTCACATAATGAGAGCCAACGTCTAATGGAGTATGCTTGCATTCCCCAGGCACAGGGAGCTTCTCTCCCTAACAAACCACCCTATCACCAAAGCCTAATGCAGTCTGGTGGCACACATTAGCGAACAGGAGCTTCTCTCACTAAGCCAGCACAAGTGTATTATACAGTAAGCATGTACACTTGAGAGGCAGGGAGCTTCTCTCTCTAACAAACCACCCCTCAGGACCTGAGTCTAACGCAGTGTGTCTGCACACCTCAGAGGTGGAGACCCTCTCTCACATAATGAGAGCCAACGTCTAATGGAGTATGCTTGCATTCCCCAGGCACAGGGAGCTTCTCTCCCTAACAAACCACCCTATCACCAGAGCCTAATGCTGTGTGTCTGCACATCTCAGAGGTGGAGACCCTCTCTCACATAATGAGAGCCAACGTCTAATGGAGTATGCTTGCGTTCCCCAGGCACAGGGAGCTTCTCTCCCTAACAAACCACCCTATCACCAGAGCCTAATGCAGTCTGGTGGCACACATCAGTGAACGGGAGCTTCTCTCACTAAGCCAGCACAAGTGTATAATACAGTAAGCATGTACACTTGAGAGGCAGGGAGCTTCTCTCTCTAACAAACCACCCCTCAGGACCTGAGTCTAACGCAGTGTGTCTGCACATCTCAGAGGTGGAGACCCTCTCTCACATAATGAGAGCCAACGTCTAATGGAGTATGCTTGCATTCCCCAGGCACAGGGAGCTTCTCTCCCTAACAAACCACCCTATCACCAAAGCCTAATGCAGTCTGGTGGCACACATTAGCGAACAGGAGCTTCTCTCACTAAGCCAGCACAAGTGTATTATACAGTAAGCATGTACACTTGAGAGGCAGGGAGCTTCTCTCTAACAAACCACCCCTCAGGACCTGAGTCTAACGCAGTGTGTCTGCACACCTCAGAGGTGGAGACCCTCTCTCACATAATGAGAGCCAACGTCTAATGGAGTATGCTTGCATTCCCCAGGCACAGGGAGCTTCTCCCTAACAAACCACCCTATCACCAGAGCCTAATGCTGTGTGTCTGCACATCTCAGAGGTGGAGACCCTCTCTCACATAATGAGAGCCAACGTCTAATGGAGTATGCTTGCGTTCCCCAGGCACAGGAAGCTTCTCTCCCTAACAAACCACCCTATCACCAGAGCCTAATGCTGTGTGTCTGCACATCTCAGAGGTGGAGACCCTCTCTCACATAATGAGAGCCAACGTCTAATGGAGTATGCTTGCATTCCCCAGGCACAGGAAGCTTCTCTCCCTAACAAACCACCCTATCACCAGAGCCTAATGCAGTCTGGTGGCACACATCCGCGAACGGGAGCTTCTCTCACTAACAAACCACCCCTCAGGACCTGAGTCTAACGCAGTGAGGCTGCACATCTCTGGAGTCAGGGAGCTTCCCTCACTAATAAACCACCCCTGACAACAGAGCCTAATGCTGTGTGATGGAAAACCTCAGCGTATGGAAGCTTCTCTCACTTAGGGCCTCATTTGCAATATTTTGACGCACTGCAGCGCAGCAAGCCTTCCTGCTGCTCTGCCGTGCGTCAAAATAAAAGGGCAGGAATGCGCCGTATCTACAAGATACGGTGCATTCCTGTCCTTCGCCCCTGCGCCAGCGCACAAACAGCAGCTATGCATCATTTGGCAAGGGTGCCTGCGCTGAGGGGGTGATTGTTTTTGTGCAGGAAGAGACCCCTCCCTGCACAAAAATAAACCTCTGAGGCATTTTCCTCTTTCTATGCAAGCTGCAGAATACAGCACGCATAAAAAGAGGAAAAAACGAGGAGAAATAAAAGTATTTCTCCTCGATGCGCCTCCTGGGGAGGAGTAGGATTCTTCTGAGATCAGACGAGATCAGGTGCTTTCAGGGTGGTATGGCTGTAGGCGGAGGATTCTGACGCAAGTGGAGAGGTGTGGTGCAGCGGCCAGGGCAGCTGACTTCGGAGCACAGGGTTCACGGTTCGATCCCCGGCTCCGGCGGCAGCTCAGCTCAGCACCATGTGACTCTGGGCAATAGCTCACTTAATTTCCACGACGGCCCCCAGCGCCTTGAGACCCGTAAGGGTGAGTAGCTGCGCTATATAAAAACGGACTTACATTTTTTTTTTTTTTACATTCCCAGGTTTACAAAATGTTGTAAACCTGGGAATGCATCCATTAACATGGGTGTTACGTGGGACACCCACCGCAACACCCATGGAATGCCACTTTCAAGCAGAGTTATGCAGGTATGGGTAACATATTTACAAGGCCATGAAAAGTCACACAGGGGTAACCATGGGGAAGTCCATTGTGCTGCCATTGCGTTAAAAAAAGTGACACATCGGAGGCGCAATGGGCTTGTAAATAAGCCCCTAATTCAGCACAAGTGTATAATACAGTATGCCTGCATACCTCAGAGGCACAGACCATCTCTCGCTAAACCAGCATGAGTGTATAATGCAATATGCCTGCACACCTCATAGACACAGAGCGCCTCTCACTAAACTAGGATGAGTGTATAATACAGTATGCATGCACAACTCAGAGAGCTTCTCTCACTAAATCAGCACGAGTGTGTAATACAGTATGCATGCACACCTCATAGAGCTTCTCTCACTAAATCAGCACGAGTGTGTAATACAGTATGCATGCACACCTCAGAGAGCTTCTCTCACTCAACCAGCACGAGTGTGTAATACAGTATGCATGCACACCTCAGAGAGCTTCTCTCACTCAACCAGCACGAGTGTGTAATACAGTATGTATGGACACCTCAGAGAGCTTCACTCACTAAATCAGCACGAGTGTGTAATACAGTATGCATGCACACCTCAGAGAGCTTCTCTCACTCAACCAGCACGAGTGTGTAATACAGTATGCATGCACACCTCATAGAGCTTCTCTCACTAAATCAGCACGAGTGTGTAATACAGTATGCATGCACACCTCAGAGAGCTTCTCTCACTCAACCAGCACGAGTGTGTAATACAGTATGCATGTATACCTCAGAGAGCTTCCCTCACTAAACCAGCATGAGTGTGTAATGCAGCATGCCGGCACACCTCAGAGGCAGAGAGCTTCTTTCACTAAACCAGCACGAGTATGTAATGCAGCATGCCGGCACACCTCAGAGGCAGAGAGCTTCTCTCACTAAACCAGCATGAGTGTGTAATACAGTATGCATGTATACCTCAGAGAGCTTCCCTCACTAAACCAGCATGAGTGTGTAATGCAGCATGCCGGCACACCTCAGAGGCAGAGAGCTTCTTTCACTAAGACCAGCACAAGTGTGTAATGCAGCATGCCTGCACACCTCGGAGGCAGAGAGCTTCTCTCACTAAACCAGCACAAGTGTGTAATGCAGCATGCCTGCACACCTCGGAGGCAGAGAGCTTCTCTCACTAAACCAGCACAAGGGTGTAATGCAGTATGCCTGCACACCTCAGAGATCTTCCCTCACTAAACCAGCACGGGTGTGTAATGCAGCATGCCTGCACACCTCGGAGGCAGCTTTCACTAAGCCAGGGTCTAACGCAGTGCGCACACCTCCCAAGCAGGGCGAGTTTGCCTCTCTAGCTATGCCCCATCAGCACCACAGCCCAAACAGCCAGTTATAAATGGATGCTATTTTTAGCTCTTTAGTTAAAGATAGCAGAAATGGTTATTATTATGTGCAAAACTTAGCAACAGTGACATGTTTGTCTTTTGCCAGGAATCTTCCTGTGGGTGTAATGGAGCAGAGCTGAGGCAGGAGTTGTAACTCGCAAAGCCCTTCCACGTGCACAGCCTGAACCCCCCGGTCCTCTTACCTTTTGTTCTTTAGAAACAGGCCTCACCAAATGTTTTTACAGTCAGACAGATAGCAGTTATTTATTCACATTGGTAATCTTTTTATCCATAGGGGATGAGGGCTGGCAGGTAAAGTCAGTCCAGGCAAGCACAAGACAGAGCAGAGTGGAAGAAACAGAAGCACCCATCTGGGAAAATAAACAGAGACAACTCAAATCCTCGGAAAAATATGTGGAATATGTGGAAATGCGTTTACCTTTCTAGAGGAAACAAGGTAAACTGCAGAGAAAAACAGCCGAAATCTGTGGAAAGTACGGTCTTAAATCCGGCCAAATCAATAGCAAACCACATCATACTACAGTCTCTGCTTTTATTATTTTCAACACCGCTGAATACTTAAAAAGCAAGGAAACTGAAGTGTGTAGGGTCTCTGCCCCACGCAGTGCTTCATTTGTTAAAATATAGGTGCGAGCACCCTCTTCAGGAGGCCACTTCCGCTTGCAGTGCCCATTGCCCTTGCCAGCGCTGCCAACTGCAGTAACAACCCAACTACTAACCATCACACGCCTACAACTGTGACATTTCCGACTATCCCAGGCCTCTAAAGGTATAAGAATGGCTTTGGCGGCAGGTGTAAGTCATTTTTAATTGATACTGAATTAATAAACAACTGGTGTTAAGCTCGTCTCTAAATGAGACAAACACCGCCACCATGTGGCAGACTGTCATAAGTGCTGTTGTAGACAATTAAGTGCCGGTGATGTGCACCGGAAACCACCGGCTCAAATTCAGCACTGCCCTGACCGTGTCCAAAACCCAAGAATCCTGAATCACTAAATTTCAATTCCCATAAAATTGGGCCAGTCTGCCTCCCACCTTTATTGGGGTGCATGAAAGGTCTTTTATCTGTGGAGAATCCTTTCTGCTTTTGATCACCTCTGAAGGATCTCCAACGGAATCTCTGCTTCAGGGGATTGACGCTTTGGTGGGTGGCAAAGCTTGAATGAGGGTAATTTTAGCCACGGTCCAGGAAGGGTCTTGTTGAAACTTGACCATGCCCGAGCAACCGAGCCCCTTGCCCTCCCGGCCCTGCCAAAAACCTTAACTTGGAATACCCTCTTGATGTCCCTTTGGGACTTCTGGATGGAACTAAACACTCCACATATTTGGCCATGTCCCTTATGAAATCATCACCGAAGAGTAGCCCCTGAGAGGCAGGGCCTCCTTCCTTACTGGCCAGCTCGACCAGTTTAGGGTCGATTTTGAGTAGGATGCCGTTCCTCCTCTCATTTGAAAGCACGGTATTTGTTTTCCCCATGAGGCAGATGGCCCTTTGGGCCTGCTGGCGCAGTTCCTTGGGGTCAATCAGAGTGTCGCCAAGCTAGGCTACCTCGGCTATCTCAATCATTTTGGTCAGAGGACCGGTGATGTCAAGGAGACGGTCCTGGCAAGACGTCAAGCCTTTGTTGAGACCTTTTCTAGGGTCCTTTCCGCCCTTAGCGATGAATGCCACCACTTTAGCATCTATGTCTGGGGTCATTGCGACCTTGTCCGGGAGGGAGGGGCGTGGACATTCTGATCTTTCTGAATCTCTTTCTGGAGCCAGAATGAGGTACTCAGCAATGTGTTGGGAAGGCGCCCACTCGGGGGACAAAGGGAGTTTGATAAAAAGGGGATCAAACATATCTTCCCCAAAAGGGTCTAGAATGCCCATTTTAGAGCCTGAGGCCTTACATGCCTCATCAGACATCCCCCCAATATCGGTATTGAATTCAGAGGAGCAGGAGAGGCCAATCTCTGCCTCCAAAGCCTAATCACTGTCAATGGAGATGGAAATGTTCAGGCCTTTTTCTTGCCCATCTGTCGTGCCCAAGGCACCGCTCATGTCACTGCCTATGCGTGGTAAAACATCACCGGTGGCTTTAGGCTTCTTTAGGCAGGCTGTCCCCTGCTGACCACTTCCTCTGGGCCTTAACTGCCCTAACCCTACCTTCAGGGCTCTACAGAGATGTCTCTAAGAATAAATAACCAGGGAGTGTCAAATTACGCGCTAAATTTTCTTTCATAGAAAAAATGGTAAAAGACTAGCAGCTCAAAAAGAACAGCTGTTCCCCACATTTGACAAACTACAATTGCCAGAATTCAATTGATACGGCGACCAATGAGTTAAAATGGCCACTGTATTCACTTTTTCATTGTGTTCCCAATTACCTAAAATAGCAGCCAGCACGCATGTAGTATGCATGGTCATCTGCCAAGGATCTTTCCTTTGCAGTCCGTTGCCCACTCTTGTTTAATTACTCTCCCTCTTTTTTTTTCTATTGTTTTATTTTGGGCGGTGCATTAGCAACGTGCCGCACAGCCGAAGTGAAAGCAGTTGTGGATATGTCGGCAGCCGCTGGGAAAATGGAAGCCAGCAGCTACTGAGAGAAACTGGCGGGTCTATTGCCATATCTGTCAGGCAGTGGCAGCCAGCATGGATCTGGGGTGGTGGGGCAGGGGGTAGAGGGGGTAATGAGGTATAATTATAAAAAAAAGAAAAATTCACTTACCTCCTTGCCGCTCTGTCCCGCGTCGTCTCTCCTCTGCCGAACAAGAAGCAGCCAGGCTCCACTGAGCAAATCACAATGCTGCACAGCAGCGTTGTGATTGGCTCCCCCAAACCAATCACAACGCTGCAATGCAGCGTTGTGATAGGTCTGAGCGCTGTAGTTAGGCGCCCAGACGGGGACTGGGGGCCTGGGCATGTTCTCCATGCAGACTATAATGCAGCCTGCATGGAGAACATGGAAAGTGCACATGACTGTTTGGCCGGCCCGAGAGGGCCGTTCAAAGCATCATGCACACTTAAATGTGCCCACCCCTCCTCCCCTGCTCTGTCAGTAGAGCAGCCCCGCCCCACCCATTGTGTTATTATCATTTAATTTTTCCTTTCTTTTACTGCTGCACAGCAGCAGTAGGGCAACTCTCCTCCGCCTTAGCGGAGGAGCCGCCACTGCTGCCAGGTGCCAACTCACACGGTGGCAACGTGTGTCTCAAGCAATATCGGCTCACTTCACAATGTCTCCAGTCTCCTGGTGAAGAGCTGGTACCATACACACATGGTAAATCCATCCATGCCTGTGTTTAGCGTTGCCAGATTGGGCGATTTCCCGCACAAATGGGTGACATTTTAATCATTTGTGCGGGAAAAAGCACCACAGGGTCACTGATTGAGCTGGATTTGGTGCTGTGTGGCGAACAGTGTGTAAACCTTTTAAAATTCGATGCCGCCCACCTTATCATGATGAAGCCCACTGCCTGGTTGGGTCCCTGCCTCAGTGAGCGTAACAGGTCCGTCCATCCTCACTCATAGTAGTGCTAGTGAGTTACCAATGACTGCTTGCAAATTATTATTAGCCCGCCCCTCCTTGGCGTTGAACGGTCACGTGTCCCGAGTCGGACCAATGGGATCAGTGTCCCCACTTTGTTTTCGCCTGCTCCAGCATACTGCGCAGCCGCAGCGTTTGGCAGATGAAGCGAGTACCGTGTCATGCAGCAGGCCTCAGATCAATAAAAGGCAGTAAGTAAGTAATGATTTCGTAATCGTAACAATACATGAAGTAATGGAACGTCATAAGATTATATCTCATGATGTCACCATCATGTATACAAGATGATGAGGCAGGGCAGCAGGCAAAAAGATAAGTGCAGGTCTTAAGCGTTGCATAAATGAAATGGAAATTGCCTGATGGTTTTGTGCCCTGTTGGCAGTATCGGAGTAACCGGAGACCGGCAAGATGTGGCTCTCTTTTCATCAAAGCTGGCTCGTTGCTTTTCATCAAGAGACACTTGGTTAAGCTCAGCTGCAGAAATAACACTGGCCATTCCAGAGAGAACCCTGAGGGCTTGGCTGAGAGTTGCCAATGGCATTCCATGGCTCGCATTCTGATTGCTGCAGATAATCCCCGGAACAATAGGGGCAATGCTGGACATGCCATACATGCTACATCCGTCTGTGAACGTTCACATACAGCGATACGTTGATGTTGAGAGGATGTGGCGTAACGGCCAGAACTGTCAACTTTGGAACTGGAGAGCCAGGTGCGAGACTCGGCGTCAGCTCAACATCCTGTGATTCAGGGCAAATCACATAATCTCCCCGTGCCTACCAAAATTGAATGTGTCCTTGTGTAATGTAACTGGTGTTCATGTAACGCGCTCCAATACCTTCGGGTTGAGTTCGCTCTATATGCAAAAACACTGCAAAAAAAAGTTTGGTTGCATTCCAGCAAAGCAATGTAGCCGCTGAAGCAAGGGATCTCAGCTCTTCAATCTGGGTTCCTTATAGTTCATTTTAACTCTGCCTTGACCAGGCTGCAGTATAATTTCTTGTGCAGCTATCCGATAACATGCTATGTTTTGTGTTATGTGGTGTTTTATAGATATCGCCGCCACATGCAGCGCCTCAGAGTGCGAGAATCTAAAAAAGACAACTATAAACTTATACAAGCAGAACAGAAATAACACTGAAAGTAACTATTAGGCCCTGTTAGTGCATGTATTTTCCAAAATGTAATGCAGTTCCAAGTGTTATCTAACAAAGTGTTATGTCACAGGGTTTGAACAAGAGGGGATGAGCTACTAGATTGTAAGGGGTTAGATACCCCATTCCGGTGGTGGCTGGGAGGCAGCTTTCAGGAAGGGTCTGCCTTTTCAGCTCTGAAAGCAACTCACTCAGCCCTCCCTGCCTCACAGCAGACTGCGCCTCAGTCGAAGCAGGAGTCCCTCTATCCCCTTTTGCTCGATGCTGCCTATCACAACCCCTTAAAAAGGAACCCTATTTTTAAAGCAGTGGCACACACACCACTATCCCACCTTCAGCTCTGTGGGGAACACCACCTACCACTGTACACTACCTAGGGTTGCAGGATAGATTATTTCACAGCCATGTGCATTATCGAGCTGCGTTGGACATTTAAGGTGGTATCAGAGCTCATCTGGCTGCAATTCGATTGTAAATGGTGGTTGTTAGTAGACATTTGGGCTGTGCTTTGGCACTAGAGTCAGTGCGTGGGCTGTGACTTTAGAGATGTTAGAGTGCATATGATGACTGTGTAAGCTTAATGCACATGGACTTTTGACGGACAAGAACCAATATGTTTATTTTTATTTTTTAAAGACATGACCCAATATATATCATGGAATCACGGGGTATTACATCTGGCTTTCAGCAGTGCCAGTTGAGGATGCGGGTGGAGCCAATATAGTAAGTGAGTGGACCCAGTGGAGGAAGTGGGTGGAGCCAGGGGAAGTGGGTGTTGTCTCCTAAAAATCTTTGAGCACCTGCACTTCATATTTTACAAATTAAGCACTGGCATGGATCATAGGATCCTCGTTGAGAAGATTCGGAATGCAGGAGTATCAGACCTGACCCTTAAATGGATCATCTGTTTTCTGAGGGCAGATCTTTTCCGGTCTTCGTTAAATCATGAGCCTCAGACATTATCCCTTAGAGATGCCGTGTTCCATACGGTTCAACGGTTCATCCTTGAGTCCCACGTTGTTCGACCTCTACATGCGGCCTACATTGTACTCTATTTTGGGATCTCATTAGTGTCCAATGCGGATGACACCCAGTTGGTGTTTTCCCTTATTCCTGGCTGCAAACAGACCGCTCCATCCCTGGGGCTATTCCTCGAGAGGGTAACTAGCTGAAGGGGCAAGTCCGGTCTCAAGCTCAATGGAAATAAAACCGAGCTGATGATATTTGGGAACAACGCAAACCCTCAAAAGCCACTTGGCTGTCCCCCGAAACAGCCATTAAAAGTTTGGGGGTATGGCTTGACAGAACCCTTTCCATGGAGCCTGCTTCTATGGGATCCTCGGAATGCTCTGAAAAATCATTCGCCTGAACCCTCCTCTTTCCAGGAGGCCAGGCTTTGAATCTCTCTTGCTTGGACTAGGGAAATTCCCTCTACCTGGGAGCACCAAAAGCAGTGATTGGCAAACTTCAAGTGGTGCAGAACACGGCAGCAAGGACCCTGCTCAATATTCCTAGACACCTTTCGGCACGTCTGGCCCTAGATGACTTCCATTGGCCCCCGGTCATGCAGAGGATCAACTTCAAGGCACTGTGCATTTCGCACAGAGCCCTTCGAAATCAAGGCCCCTCCACCTGCCCGACAGCTGATTGCTCATTACAATCCGGGCAGAGCTCTCAGATCCTCCATCACCCTACGGGCCATAGTTCCACCCATGAATACGGCTAGAAAGGGTGGCAGAGCCTTCAGGTACAATGTCGCAAAACTCTGGAACACTCCGCCCCATACCTTGCGGATAATCAATAAAGAACTGTGTTTCAGAAAATGGCTTAAAACCTTTCTGTTTGTGAATGAACCTCCATGGAGTTTGCACCTACAGTCTGTGTTGCTCAATCAGAGCTGAAATGCGTACGGGTCGCCATGCGCTTAACAAATTTCTCTAACATAACATAACACTGAAAGCTTGGTTTCTAAATAACATGCAAGCATTGGACAAAAAACAACTCCCCCTATCTCAACAACCACCCCCACCCCTCCGACAGCTCAAGTCTATAAGAGGATACAGTCAGGTAAAAAGTTGGTGAGACAGGCGGGCAACCATATTTCCTATTCTTGGGATTTACATTTTGCTTGTGGACTTCTTTTTTCACCTGGGCCTGTACTGTGAGCTCATTTTGTCGTGGAGCAAATTATTCATTGACCCTGGAGGGAAAACGTGCCAGAGCTGGAAAGACATGAACACCCGTCGACGTGTGGCAGAACACGTGCCTACTACTTGTTTGCACAAATAACAGTGGGGTTTGTAATTAGGGATTTCTTACTAAGGTGAAACATTCTGTGAGCTGCAGTGCCCTGTCTGTGGTCCTGAGGAGAGCAGCCATGAGAGTTCTGCTCATGGTTCCTCTGTATTACTCACTAGCACAGCAAAGATGCCATGGGCCCTGAAGCAGGCAAGAAAAATGCCCCCTTTATAAAAAAATACCACAAGAACAGTTATGATTTAATATCACTGCACTCTGTATAGTTCCCACCAAAAAGGTGCTCACTCCTAGGGCCAATTGTCCAAAAAATTCCTGAAGACTTACAAACACAAGAGAAGGAAGAAGCACTCTCACACTAATACTTAGTAAAAATTGAAAGTAGGCAAAGAGGCCTAATATCACACAAAGAGTCAAAGAGCAGAGTTGGCCCTTGTTCTTGTCCATTCTTTATTTCTTGCTTGAATTTTGAAAAATGGACAAGGATCAGGACCAACTCTGCTCTTTGACTCTCCGTGTGATATTGAATTAATCGGTGAGCTCCTGTTCTGGTCGGTGGCGTGGCTAGACCTACTGTCACCCGGGGTGGACCCTAAATTTGCCACCGGTTGCAGGGGTAAGAGCGGTGGGGGGTGGCGGCCGACAGCCGACTTGTTCCGGGGGGGGGGGGGGGTCTGGCGGCAACAAGCCAACTTTTTCTTGGGGTGCCGGGGGATGGTGGTAGTCGACAGACACAACTTGCTGACCTCTTCCCCCCCCCCAGCTACACAACTGGTTCTGGTCTGAAGAGCCACCTTTCATCCCAAAGTACTAACAGTTAATGGCAAGCCAACCAGAGACTCAGGTGTTGAGCTATTGTTGAAATAGACAATCAAATTCAAGTAAATGTTCCTTTGCTGATGCTGATGGTGTTATGAAGCATCCCGTAATATTTGCAGTGTCTCTGAATCCATGGTGATGGGAGACACCCCTTCACATGTTCAGTGGGTGTGAATTCATTTTATAAAGGCCTGGAAAATCAGAAGAAGTTGCTGGGTTTTCAGCTCAACCTCTTAAATTGAGTGCAGTGTGTGGTGAGATGGGCATGGACTGCATCTTTTTGTCTCAGGGTTGACAAGCGGCCTTTGCTTGCACAAGTGTCCCTTCTTGCACGCTACAGGCTTACTTGCACTAGCTTGCTCTAATCGTTGGGATAAACATAAAGTCTCCTCTCTCCTCTGTGGAAGCATTTGTGGATCTACGCCAGACACACAACAATCTGACCTATCTTGGGCTGCTCAGGGAGAATGGGCTGGGAGCAGCATCAGGGACACTCAGTGAGTTAAAGGGAATACAACTAAAAAAATGTCTCCACCTACCTTTAAAGGCAACCTACTAACTTGGGAATGTAAACAATATACACATCAGGACTTCCTGTGAGGGCATGTCAACCCTTCATGTACTCAAATGGTGGGTTCATGTACTCCACTGCAATCTGGCAAGGCAGGGGTTAAGTGAGAGGTCCCATCAATTATAGCCTGTGTAGATTTTAACAGAGAGGGTCAGTGTGCAGCTTCCACAAAAGGGGTGCCATATAACTCCTTTCAACTGCCACCAAGCCCCAGTAATGCCATGACCTAGCTAGGGGCATGAAGTCTTCCTAGGTGAAAGGAAGCCCTTATGCTGCGGACTCCCAACCCAGAAGGTTCAATATCTCAGCTGCGGAGCAACATAAAGTCCCAGTGGAGCCTCTCTCAGGGACTCTTGACACAAGTCCCCTGAGCAGAAACATATATCAGGTAGGACAGATATCAAGAGCTCAGGATCATGGCTGTGCGGGGACATGTGGGGACTCTGTCTCAGGGACTCCTGGCCGTACAAACCCCAACACTGGAATTTACACAACCAAGCTTATGGATTACATCTTAACCTGTGCATATGGAGAGGCACCTTCCCTTTCTGTCTTGTTCCACATGACATCATATGCTGTTGCCCGGGGGCCAGTAGCATCCCCCGTCAGTCGATATTCACAGGCCCAAAGCAGCCCAGTAGATGGTGCACAAATTCCCATGTCACTTAACAATGACCAGTCCTCTTAACAAAGGATGTCCCAGATCTATTCCTAATTTGTTTTACCCAAGCATGCCCCATCCTGATGAACTGTGTGCTCTCTCACACATAAGAGACGTCACTGCTTTTTCCAAACTTCCACCAGTGTCAACAATCACATGCCTACTGTCTACTCACACACAAGTCACTAAACTTGACAGGCTTACAGACCTGTTGACCGCCTTAATAAGCACTTCTTTTAATCACTCCACCACCACATCTTCCACTTTTATCCGCAGCCTCTATCCCTCTCTGACCCCTCTAAGATCTGGTACTAGATCCCTCAAGCCAAGATCGGCCTTAGTTATAGTCAAAACATGGCTATTACCAAAATAGAGCAAGTAACGCCCCCCAACAAAACAGCGCGTGAGTACGAGAGAACCATGAATCGATGAATAACCATGACATTGCCCAGGCTTGGAAAGAGACCCCCCCCCAGCACTAGGTAGGTGGAAAAAGGCAATGGACAGGTGGATGGGCGCAGAGATTGCGGTGTTTCAGGCCCGAGGCTACCCTCGGAAACATAGGAAAATATGGTCTTGCTGGACTACATACCGAGGCATAGAACTACCCCCTCTATCACAAACAGACCCCGTATGAGATTTGCTTTATACACTTACCTGAACACTATGTTGCTCAACTCACATAACACTGTTGTCCGTGTTTATGTATATTTCAACATCCGGCGTCCAGTGAGGTCTATAGTAGCCCATGTCATGTTTCAGATGTTTCAGTGGTTTGCCTGCCGGTTTTGCAGGTCATATGTTTGTATGTAATTATTGGCATTTGTGCTCAGAACTCTGTCTGTAATCTATGCAGTGAGCCTCGGCTCCTTACATGCCATGAAAATCAAATAAAATTTGTTATTAAAAAAATGAATCGATGAAGAACCAATGGAAAGCCAGAAGCTGCCCAGCTGACTCCAGAGGCAGTGGAACATGTTCAACGAGAGTCCATGCGGATGAAAGATGAATGCAGGAGAGCTCCAAACCAGAGGATCAGAGAAAAGATTCTCCAGAGTGGGAAGCCAACATGTGACACCCCTCACAGTACCCAAGGACATCTACGCAACACTCTTCAACATCCGGGATGGTGGTAACAACTCTTGCACATGTCACTGCCCTCCTTAAGAAAGACTATCTGGATAGCATGAATCTTGATAATTACTGTCCTATCACCCTGCTCACTGCCCTAGAAAAAATCATGGCAAGGGGCATGGCTGTCCCTTTATCTCACTAACTGAAAGACCTGGACATCTTGGCTCAGTAGCAGGGGTGCTTACACTTGTAGGGGCACTAAAAGTGTGTCTTCCAGTCCTGGATGAGAAAGATAGAGAATTTAAGGAGATTAAGGGGATTGATCCTATTAGATCTACCCGCCACACTTGTCATTGTGGACATCACTGGATTAGTTGCCAACTGGTTTGCTTTGATCTTGACTCATCATACGTAGTCACTATCCCTTCGTCGAGTTCACTCCTGAATTTTTAATGTTCTAAGTGGGGTGCATCGAGGACCGTCTTCACCCCACCTTCAGTGGAAGTGAATGTTCGACCACTAGTCCATTTGATTAAAAAACATGGCTGCTCTGTGGTAATTGACGCTAATGATATGCAATTACTTGTGCCCCTTCATCAAAATGTCCCTAGTTCCCTACTCTGTCTCAGTAATCGCCTGATGGATATGCATGTCTGGATCAGCAACAACTTTTTAAAGGTACCTTGAGCTTCTATTAGTGAGTAAGAATAAATACCACTGGCACAGCCCATCTGGCCTTCTAAACTGCATATCTCACCATATCAGCAGCACACGTTAACCCTCTGGGGTGCATTTAACGACACTTTTACCCTTAAAGATCAACTCATCCTGTCTTTTCTGTCTGCTTTTCTACACTTAGGGCCCGATTCACAAAGGTATTTACGTGTAGTAACTTTACGAGTGCAGAGTCTCCACACTGGTAGGGGAATCTCCGCACAAGGTCGGAATGTCTGCATGGCGCACTCTCTACAGTGCGTCCTGCAGAGATTCTGCCACGAGTGTGGAGACTCCACACTTGTAACTTTACTACACATAAGCACCTTCATGAAATTACGAGTGTGGAGTCTCCATACTCGTGGGGGAATCTCTGCGCTCAGCGCAGAATCTCGGCACAGCACACTCTCTGCAGTGCACCGTGCGCAGATTCTGCCACGAGTGAGGAGACTCTGAACTTGTAACTTTACTGCACATAAGTACCTTCGTGAATCGGGCCCTGCATGCATTAAGGAAAGCTCTGCCATTCATTCAGAAGGCCTTATCCAAAAGATAGACCTTCATGTGCACTGTTTAAACAATCTACTACAATGATCTCTGTCTGGGCGTTACAGACTCGGCATCACATAAACATCAACGGAGTCAGAATTGTGCAGTAAAGAAAGTGGTTGAACTTTAGAAGTTAGACCTCGTATCATTGGCTAGAAGACAGCTCCGCCAACTCTCATGGAGATAGAAAGTCTCTTTCAAACCCCCTGATTTATACGCAGGTTCTTATATGGCCTAGAAAATGTCTGCATTGAGACACTGTCAGGCATCCTCGCCTTGAGACACAATCAGGCATCCTTGTTACGATCTAAGGTTCAACATTGGCTCATGAGCTTCGTTACAAATGTACACATGCTGGTGGTCGATCACTGAGTCACCGGGGTCCTAACATTTAGAACAACTTGTCCCTCAGGCCCTGTGAACAGCACAACCACCTCTATTTCAAGAAGGCCCTTAAAACCTTTCTCTTCTACTTATCTTCGTCCACCCTATTGGGCGCACCATTCTAACAAGTCCATCACATTTAGTTAGGCCCAAGGAAGATGTCACAGGAAATCACATGACATGATGCTAGACCCAGATCAGGTAAAAAGTATGGGTGGGTGGAACTCGTGGAGTTTCACTCCGTGGAGTTACATAAAAACTCTGCAAGATTCTGCAGAGTTCCAATGAAGATGTCACAGGAAATCACATGACATGATGCTAGACCCAGATCAGATAAAAAGTATGGGTGGGTGGAACTCGTGGAGTTTCACTCCGTGGAGTTACATAAAAACTCTGCAAGATTCTGCAGAGTTCCAATGAAGATGTCACAGGAAATCACATGACATGATGCTAGACCCAGATCAGATAAAAAGTATGGGTGGGTGGAACTCGTGGAGTTTCACTCCGTGGAGTTACATAAAAACTCTGCAAGATTCTGCAGAGTTCCAATGAAGATGTCACAGGAAATCACATGACATGATGCTAGACCCAGATCAGATAAAAAGTATGGGTGGGTGGAACTCGTGGAGTTTCACTCCGTGGAGTTACATAAAAACTCTGCAAGATTCTGCAGAGTTCCAATGAAGATGTCACAGGAAATCACATGACATGATGCTAGACCCAGTTCAGATAAAAAGTAGGGGTAGGCGGAACTCGTGGAGTTTCACTCCGTGGAGTTACATAAAAACTCTGCAAGATTCTGCAGAGTTCCAATGAAGATGTCACAGGAAATCACATGACATGATGCTAGACCCAGTTCAGATAAAAAGTAGGGGTAGGCGGAACTCGTGGAGTTTCACTCTGTGGAGATACATAAAAACTCTGCAAGATTCTGCAGAGTTCCAATGAAGATGTCACAGGAAATCACATGACATGATGCTAGACCCAGTTCAGATAAAAGTAGGGGTAGGCGGAACTCGTGGAGTTTCACTCCGTGGAGTTACATAAAAACTCTGCAAGATTCTGCAGAGTTCCAATGAAGATGTCACAGGAAATCACATGACATGATGCTAGACCCAGTTCAGATAAAAAGTAGGGGTAGGCGGAACTCGTGGAGTTTCACTCTGTGGAGATACATAAAAACTCTGCAAGATTCTGCAGAGTTCCAATGAAGATGTCACAGGAAATCACATGACATGATGCTAGACCCAGTTCAGATAAAAAGTAGGGGTAGGCGGAACTCGTGGAGTTTCACTCCATGGAGTTACATAAAAACTCTGCAAGATTCTGCAGAGTTCCAATGAAGATGTCACAGGAAATCACATGACATGATGCTAGACCCAGTTCAGATAAAAAGTAGGGGTAGGCGGAACTCGTGGAGTTTCACTCTGTGGAGATACATAAAAACTCTGCGAGATTCCGCGGAGTTCCACGAGCAGGCGGAATTCGGCAAGTTGCGCAACATTTTAGCGCTAGGAGATTGTTCCGCACTGAAAAATCAGTGCAAACGGAACCACACAGCGCTACAAAGGGCGCTTCTTCTTTCTGCCACTCAAGCAGCAGTTCTCTTTCTACTCGAGCAGCAGCTTTCTCAACATGAACGGTCATGACCTGCTGCGAGCGCCTGTGTTGAGAAATCTCGCCAAGAGGCATTTTAGCACCCAAAAGTCACCATAGGGAACGCAAATTCTCGCTCGCCAACTTAACGTTGGCGATCTGCTCGTGAGAAAAAAGACTCTGCCACGTGGCAGTTAGCAGAGTTTTGCCAGAACTCCACGTTCCAAGCCGAACGCGGAGTGGGCAAAACTTTGCGAACTCTGCCGGCGGAGCAGAATTTCTCACCCAAACCTAATAAAAAGACAATGTGGTTTTCATGAGAAATGACTGAGTTGACATAAATGAGTCTCTTTTGACCCCTGGGCCCAGACTTTGCCACACTAACACATATCTCCATCCACAGATCAATGAAGTATAATGTTGTCAGCCAATGACTACAGCAGTTGCTGTGATGTTTGCATTTCAAGTTTAAGAGGCTGTTGGTTATTCTGTCCTGCTCCAGGCACTAGTTTTCACCAAATAATGTGCGCCACCTGCAGCTTCCTCAAAAGCAGTAGGATGACTCCGAAAACTCTGTAGGCTGTAGTGGTGCTGCAAAACCAGTATCCTACCTGTTAAGTCAGTAGGGTTGGTAAGTATACTTGTGAGTATGCATTTCAAGTGTGCTGTCACCTGTGGCACAATGCCTGAGATGATTCACTTCCTGTGTGCGGGTGGTGCAATGTATGCCCCCTGGCAGCACCTTGGCTGTGTGCATGACAGACATGGGCAGGTCCATGGCTCCAAGTGCCAGAGATACTCTGCATTTCCTGTGGAATCAATAAGCCTGCTTCAGGCAAGCTATTGTGTGTGTGCCAAAATGGAAACCGGAAACTCCTTAGATAGATATGGCTTCTCTATCACACAAGATACAACCCCCACAGCTTTCTGATTGCGGCTTTTATATTTGTGCTGCGTATAATGTGTTTGCTAACAAACACAGGCAACGTTTCCTGTCCTTGTGCCCTAGTGGAAGCCAGTACAGTTCTGTTGAGTTTTAATTCTATCCATAGCTGTTTCTGTTGTGTGTGGTTTACTTCAACTTTCGCTTCTCCGCGGCTTCCCATAAATTTCTTACTTTTTTTGCCAAACTTTCTGTTCAAAGAACTTTTCAGGCCATAGGTAATCAAATCAAACAAAAATGAGGTATTTTTACAGCACTAGCTAGCTCAGCCTTCTAAAACAGGTGTGTTTTGAGAGTCTTCCTGGAGGAAATGGGTCTATGGATCTGCTCTTGAATTGCAGAAGAGGAGAAGCAAGCCTGATGTGTGATTGGTGGAAATGGGAGGCAGGTGGAAAGATATATCAATGGTAGGTGAAGTACTCAATGAAGAGAGAGGATGAAGTGCACCTTGAAGAGAGAGGTACTTAGCTCCTTCCTGAAGAGCAGGAGAGGTGGTGCAAGTCTATCCGCAGTTGGTTGGATGAGGAGTCTGTAGGAACCTGTAGGGTCCTATAAGAGTGTTGTCTCTAACCCATTCCTGAAGAGCAGGAGAAGGGGCCTAAGACTGGTCAGTAAGACCATGTTGTTCCACATCTTCTATTCATACACAGGGAAGGATGGACCCCTTGCCTTGTCTTTTCTACCCTTCTTGGTTTTAAGCTAGGCAATGATGCGACTCTGTGTATTGCGTTGCAGCCTGAGAAGGAAACATGTTCACCCCTTTCACCTGTGGTGTTGATGGTTATTGTCTTACGTGTGATGCAGCAGGTCTTATAGGGGATGGGGCAGGGAGAGGCAGTCAATGCAGGTCAGTTAGGGTTCGCGGGATGTCTTTTCCCTTCTCCTGACCTATGGTGAGTCTGGCACAAAGGATGCATTTCAAAGGGACCAGTCTGGAGTCAGGGATGCTGGCAAGGAGGGTGTTGCCACTGTCTAGTCAGGCCAGAAGATATTTTTCAACTTCAATTTACTTCTAGTTTCATGTTTATCATTGCGTATCCTCGTTTACTATTACTTTCAGCCAAGAGTTCGCCAATATCAAATGCATAAATGCTTATGCAGCGTATTCTCCCTCTATTTCTGTAATGGATGTCATCTTTGTTTTCTTTCCTACATTTTCTATTAATCGAAACAGATTCTGAAATCTGCTGTTCATTTTCTTTTTCAACTTTGATGCACTGCACGGTATCTCCTTATCACACCCAACTTCATTGATTCTCCACTGCTTTTTGTTTGCTGGTGCCCATTTTTATTTTCCTCATGATTGTATTACTAATTTTTCAAAATACAGCTCAAACAAGGACCGCAAACTCTCAGGAGAGATTGACTGAAGATTGGCTAACAGGGCAATATGAACCTGTGCTGTTCCTTCATGGAGTCGGAGGAGACGGATGATATACTTCCACTTTCTCTTGAGCAGGCCCAGCCATAGCAGCAGGGCCTAAAAGAAAATATAAGGGATTGGGGCTGCAGGGCAGTGCCAAGCAATGAATTAGGGACAAGCTTCAGCTTAATGATAGCTCCAAATCAGTCCACAAGGCCCTTAATCTGACCATCATTGGCCACCCAACTTTAACTAACTCCTTTACTATTGTTTTAATTGTTTTTATTTAGAGCTGGCCATGATCACAAAACATCATTACAAACTTATATGTAAACACACACAAATAATAATAATCAGAAACACCTAGGCTAGGCGTCCTACAAAGAATAGGATAAGAACGCAGTATAAAAACACACCTCAGCAGTGGAAAATACCAGCCCGTATACGTCGAAGGCGTTTCATGCCATTGGGGCCCTTAACCATAGACCCAGAAGATTCTAGTTCATAGATCTGGCAGAGAACTCCTTTAAGACTCCAAGCTCCAATTCTTCATGTGTTCCTTCCGATCTAGCAACTCTTTCCGGGACGGCTCCTGAGCATGCGCTCAACATAGCAGCGACTGATGAAAATCCTTGAATCAATCTGGATGGATAGAGATTACTGCGGGTGCATTCTATTCCATTGTTTTGTAGCTCATCAGTATCATTATAACAAGGGAATAGCCATATAGGTGGAGTCTATCCAGCACAGTTAGGCACACTCCCTCAGAACACGAACACACAAAGCCATAGATATGTGTTATTCTTGTTGGGCCTCATCAGTGAGGTGCAGCTTGAGTCCAAGGCACATGACACCTTGTCCATTACCACCACGGGCAGCCCAATCCTTTACTTAGTTGTTTTTATTACAATTACATCATCTATTTTGTGTTTAGAACTCATTTTATACCATCCTCTAAGGACTGTAAAGAGGTTTGGTTGTTTATCAAAGTAGAGTTTTTGCCTATCCCATTTGCCTTTGTTGTTAAATTGGGGTAGTCACAAAAGGCATTCGTCATTTCTACATCCCCATTTTTTTGTTGCCACTCTTCCCACCTCTTACATATTATTTGTCTATTTCTAAGATAAGATGTGTTCCAATGTTATATTCTTATGTATTCCATATACCGGTCTGTTGTTCAGAGGTGTAATATAAAAAGTATCGGTTTGTTGAAGTTGCTCACTAGGTAAGATCAGAAGAAGAACTGGTTCATGGCTTATCTTTTATCTCCCTTACGCCTTTTTCTTGAACCTTGGCTTAGAGATGCCAAGGTTCATTGAGGCTCAGTTCTGGAAGATAGAGGACTTCGATCTAAACCTGTAGAAGTGCAGCTCGGCATCAAGATAGGTCCTAACTCCAGTGGGCAAGATGGTTTGTAGTTCAAGATTCTTCTAGATGCCACTTAATCATCTTCCCTAATGTACTCCAGAAAACTGAAGATTGGAGATGAGATGATAGACTGGACTAAGTCGACATTCAACTTCAGCTGTTTCAGAAGCAGTCAACAGCGGTCCCTTCCACGGACTTGGAAACCACTTCTCTGAAAGGGATGAGTTTATCCATGTGGCCACCACCAGGAGTTGAAATTTAAAGAAGTTCTTTTGAAACAATGATGTGGAAGGGCCTGGCTTACAGGTGGTCACAGCAGTGATTTCAGCACGGGAGATAGTTGGGATAGGAGTGGTGTCCGCCAGGGGGAATCCGACTTCTGCGATACATAGCGAGTTTATCTCGTTACTGATGTGATCATTTGTTTTGGCACAAAACTGGCAACAGTTTCTGTCTCTGCCGTAGTAAAGCACATTGAGGAAAGCACAGTCTGGACATGTCAGGCTGTCCACTGGCTGAAGGTTTCAGTGCGTTATTATAGTCACTAAGATACCAGCAACGGGCAGACTATCTCTCCAACTAGATTCAAGAACTCACACCATTATGTGCATGTCAGGAAAGCAACACTGAGGGTAGGGTGTTAGGACAATCACAGAGATTGGAGTCAGTGTCTGAGAAGACAAAAACAGCTCTGGTGATTGCTATTGCTATGGAAAGGCAGCCTTTAGAAAGCAGCGGATCACTGCAATAAACCAAAATGGCTTTCTTGATGGGCAACGGGTGTGTCTGACCAGGAGTATCAACGTAGGTTCTGGAGGGCAGGATCCATGCCAGATTTTAAGGGTAACCATTGGCTACAGAAATGAGTTAAGTTTAGATTCATTCTACATAAATTTATCTGACATGGATTTCCTAAAAAAGTGGATAGATTCCACCTTATTTTGAATAATACTGCATTTGCTGAACATAATTTTCAGAAAAGAGAAATAGATCACTAAATGTAAAGGAGATTACAAGACCCAGAACTCACAAACAACACAGATGGAATCCAAAAACGTGCAAAGGGACAGATAACAACAATCAATGTTGGAAGTGGAGACTTCGAAAAGTATGCAATCACGGAAAAGATTATTAACAAAAGTTTTTTTTAAGTGCTGGTCTTTTAATGTGTTAAATTGAGGAACTAGATGCAAAAATGTGATTGATTAGGAAGTGATGCAGCACCATCTTGTGCCTGTGCATCTTCCTGAGGAGAGCGCCATCATAAGGTCAGGCAGCTTTGTGTTGGGCCTGGCATTGCCTTGCTCCATTATCGACACTGCACATGTGTTGCAGTGTATTGTGTTGTACTGCAGTAGTCATATAGCGCTTACTACCTCTATATGGGGCATTGAAGCAGTTGCCTAAAAGGGTAGCAAGCTACGTCATGTAGTGTGTGTGGTTGGTTGTTGTCTTTGTGTTTTTGATCCTGTGCAGGAAGTGTTTCTGTGTTGTGAGTGATGTGGTTGTCATGTTATGAGACACATTGATTAGCAGTGTATTGGATGAAGAGGTGTGAAAGATAGACACCCAGTTTATGGTTTTCTGTACGATGGCAGCTTTGAGCAATTCTGCAGGTCACTTTGTGATATATCAAAGTCTGCTTAGCTGGTCACTTGATATTTTGTTGGAAACATCTGGTCCTGAGCAGGCTGGGTTGGATGGAGAAGTGGTGGGGAGATCTTCTGGGATGGATTTTTTTACTATCGTACCATGTTTGAATGTAATTGTGAGATGTAAAGAAGCGGTCACATTGTGTATCTAGTTGGAACCTGCAGTGGGTTACTAGATTAAAGTCCTCTGATTGGTCAACAGTATTTAACAGAGCTCTTCACTTTCACCACGTCCGTTCATTTGGTGATGGTGGTTTAATGGCTGGTACAGTGCTGGTGATGGACAAGCTCTTTAGCAGATATGTCTTATGTGAGTATAAGAGTATTAAGCTATAGTTGGCTGCCGACCACAGAGTGTTATGGTAATACTATTAGTGTGGGCTAGAACAGTTATATATGAAGTGACATTACCGTATAATAAAAGGCTAACCATGAGTCAGCCCTTCTTAGCTTACCTAGATTTAGAGAGTAGTGTGCTGGTTGGGTTGTTACATATCAGTGGGCTGTAAACTGTAGATTGAACTTGAAGGTGTGATTATCTTTCCGGTTTCTTTCTGGGGGTTACAAGAGAATTATCTTGTAAAGACCCATGTTTTAACTGTCTTCTGAAGTGTATATGCCCCTGAACGCTTCGGATGTCTGACTCTATGATCCAAGATGGCAAACACATCACGGGGGATAGGGGGGGGTGAGGGGGAACAGATCTTGCAGCTTGCAAGCTGGAAACACAGTATTCTATCTTGCATGCAGTGTTTGATGTATCTTGCAAAAAATAGTGTTGCCCGAAGGCATGATTTTTTAACAGTAGAAGCATAGTTACTTTCTCTTGTGTATTCCGGAGGCTTTCGACATCTTGAAACTTCTCAACGTTAATGTATGTTAATTAAGAAATTAAATTCCACTTGAATTTTTTTCGAAATGTTCCTCTTGTCTGTTCCCAAATGTTGGCATGTAGGCACAAGCTTGTCTATCTGTAGAGACAAAAGACAGGAAGAGGCAAAGAGAGGATGTGAATGTGTTAGATTACGTCATTGCATATCTGATAGTGTATGTTTGCACTGCAGCCGCCGCTGATCTAAAGACAAGCAACAGAGGCTATGGACTTCATTCTAACACAAATGAGTAAAAATCACACAGAGGTCATGACCTTGCATGGATATACTTACTCAGTTCAGGAATGCACAAAACACTTCCATGTTACCAGGGGCGTAGCTTAGTAAGATTGGGGGGTGGGGAGCGTAATTGAAAGGAGGATTAATTGTTAGGGGTACTTAAAACACAATAGGGCAGATTTACAAGAAACTGGTGCATCTGTGGAGATGCGTCAGTATTCCTGTGCCAGCCTGCGATACCCTTGTGCCACCATGGATGCACCATATTTACAATACGGCGCACCACGGCGCAAGGATTGACAGATGCGTTAGAAATTCTGACGCATTTGTTGGCCCAAAAGTCACGCATTGCTGGAGTCATGTCACAAGCACAACGCAACTCCAGCAATGCATGTTGAGGCCTATACTTATTGTACTGCATCACTCCTTATGCCTGCTTCAAGCAGGCATAAGGTTTTGACGCAGTGGCGTACTAGACGTGGTGCAGTGAAATCTTGTAGATTTCACTGCGTCACTTTTATGAGGCTTTCCTGCGTGGGAACTCCCGCCCTGCATACATTATACCTGACACAGGTATAATGTGACGCAGGGCTTTACAACGTGACGCATCTCCCTAGATGTGTCACTTTGTAAATGGGCCGCAATGTGGCGCATTGTTTACGCCGCCGCTGCGTCACAAAAAGTGACGCAACGGTGGCACAAAAGTGTTGCAAGGGGCTTGTAAATCTGTCCAAATATATTTAAAACTAACCACGTTTTAAGGCAGAGACGAGACAGAGGGAGATTGTGTGTTTTTATCATTGTGGGTATTGAACAATCCAGAGTGAAATCCGACAAACATCTCACCATACCCGACTGAAAGCACCTGTACCCAACTATGTGCTACAGAATATATTTTTTAGGGGGGTCTAACACCCCAAACAGCCCCCTGAACCTATGCCATTGCATGTTACACCTGTTACGTTAACTCACGGCAGTCATAGCTTTTGTCCAAATCCTGGAAATGTTTTGTAAATGCCCTTTTTCATGAGCAAATGTGCATTCTTGCAAAACAAAAACAATCAAAGGCACATACAAAGTTTTGCTTTTTTTTCATTGGTGGAAAATATTTTCACCATGGAGTAATCCCTTTCTCCAACACTCACACACATTTTGGGCGGGTGTCCCTTTCCCATCCTAGAAAGGTTCCACCACAGTCCTGGACAGGGCTCACACGCCCACCTTTCCTAGGGTTGAAAGTGCTCAGAAAATGGTTTGTGAATACCCCACAAAGGTGTCACTTTTTAGCTGTGCACAAACTTCCAGGGTATTCCAGCTCTGGAATGTAGACTGCCAACCAACTCCTGTAGATCGATTCACATGAAAATCTCTGTAAGAGTAAATGCTTTAATGAACGCAAAATCTACGTTTGCGAATTTGAAATCTGAAGAGTGGGTTTGACCGTTAAGCTATTTGCACCTGTAATTTGACGCACGTGCAAGCAGCTTTAAAATAAGGCCCTTATATGTACATCTGTAGTTCAGTGCTTAATTTGTGCCGGTGTGGCCGGTGCTCAGCACTGGCACTTAATCATCAACACTGGCGCTTATCATGAGCACTAGTTAAGGACACATTCATTTACAGGGAGATTAAGTTATTTGCCCAGAATCACAGGATGTTGAGCCGATGCCGAGACTCAAACCTGGTTCCCCAACTCGGAAGTCGGCAGCTCTGGCCATTACGCCACATCATCTCCCAACTATCATGGTTAGTAGTTGGTTCTGTTTTAGGCGGTGCTAACAGGAGAAATGGGCTGGTGCAAGCTGCCACCTGACGAGAGCCCCGGCACTTATTTCTTTTACAGATTAACCACTGCTGTAGTTACTACCTACATCTCTGAAGTAAGAGTGTTGTGCAGACTCACTTGCTGCAGTGCCTGGACATTCACAGCTGTCAGGTTCATCTGAGCCACGGGCAGGCAGTGTCTTGGGCGAGAGAGATGCTTTGACGACTGTTTGACTACAAGCGCTCCTCCCCTCCCGTGTTGAAGCTCATGGGGCCCTAATTAGGCAACCTAAGTATCGTTTTTAAAGAGAATACCAAGTAGGTATTGGATGAATGTATTTTTGACAAAGATGCATATTATTAGCCTTTGACATTGACTAGGCTGACCACACTAGGTAACAGTCAGAGTGGTAAAAGGGATCAACATCCTAGGTCCTGAAGAGAAGCTTAAGGGTAGGCTTCGAAACATGTAGACCCGTGAGGAAACTGCCCATTATAGCACTTTTTCCTCCTTTTCCCCACTTTTATTAATACCAGCTATAGGGAGTATTAAAGTTTAGTTTTCCACGCAGCCAGGTATTTTTTAACTCACTTATCTTCTGACCCTTCCACTCTCACATCAAACACATTATTTCACTTCACTTGAAAGTGCTCCCACGTATCCGTAGGTCGTAGCACGCCCCGTCCCGCAGCGGGGCGGGAAGAACCCGATGATGAAGCATGCCACCCAGGGACCTTTTGGTGGGTGAGGGTTATTTTAGAACACATATCGTTTCTCCCATGCTAGAAACCGAATGGTTCTCTTGGGTTTAGTCACTGTTTGTAAGGATAGCACGGTTCTTTGGAATTGAGAGTGGACTCCCTTTGTTTTTTCATCGCAGTGCCTGGACATTCACAGCTGTCAGAGCAGTGATTTGTTTTTACAAGACATTATTTGGATTTTCCACATAAGCATGTCCAAGAGCACCAGCTGCTTTGGGGTCTTCAGAGAGTTTTGCAGACCTGATCATCTGGCAGTGCCCTGGGTGAAAGGGATCTGAAGTGTTTCACAGCCGTAGAGTCTCGCCCAAAAGATACCCTGAATAAACTCAGAATTTAGACCAGATTGATGATGAAATTATTGGTCCTATGGGTGCTTCTCTTGAAGACCATCACTAGTCAGCGTGAGCTGTAAGTAGCAGCACCCCAGCGAAAAACTCCAGGGACGGATTCTCAGAAATTTTGGAAATCTGCACTAGAAGGTGCAGATTTTCAGATATTTGCAACTCGCAAACATTTATCAGACTAGGCTGAAAAACTACGGCTATCGCAGGTTTCTAGGTGTAACCGTGCCAATTTTTTTGAATTCCCGCATAAAATGATGCAACGTCTTTTCACATGCGTAATTGCGTAGATCGTATATTAGCGCTTTGCGAAAGCCCTCCCATTTTTTAAATTGCACGTATTTTCCCATTCTTATTTTCTACAAATGCGAAATACTTTTCATCAAGGACAGGCCACTTCCTTCCAACCATCCTTCCAACCCTCGTCTATTTTGGGAAGGCTCACAGCTGATTCGTTCCCTTAAAAGAGATTTGGGACCTGATGTACAAAGTGTTTTAGCGGTCGCAAACTACCTAAATCACGTTTTCTGATATACTAACTCAGTGCTTAATTTGTAAAAGAATAAGTGCTGGTACCCAAAGGTCTGCCTCTGCGGTGCTATTAAAAAATGGCGTGATGAATACTAAGTCTGCATAGTCTTGAATTTACCTCTGGCCTCTTTAATCCACTCCCAGACACTGCTTCCCCTTTATCTCACTCATGCAGTACCTTTTTTCTACATTTGTGCCTGTTTTCCCGTCTTTCTCTTCCTCCCCCCTTCCTGTGTGTGTTTTCCCTCTGTTGCCTGTAGTCAATATCTGATGAGGAAAAAATAAGTGCTGGGCCCCAAAAACGAGTGCTGGTGGGCCCCACCAGCAACCACCGGCTCAAATTAATCACTGCGCGAACTCAATTTTGTGATTTAGAAAAAAAATTCCAAGTTGCAAAATGGTTTTAAAAATCAATGCCGAATCACAGTTCGGAAGGGGCGTGTTAAGGGCATTCCTTCCAAATTGCGAGTCAGTAATGAATGTATCGGTAGTTTGCTATCGTAATTCCGGTTGGGGTGGTAACTAATTTGCAGGGGGTAGGTGCCCCCTTGGAACTCTTCTCCTTTGGGAATTGGTGTGGGAGATTCAGTGAGAGTAGGCAACAGTCCAGGGGAAAACTGCTTGCACTCACTGGAGTTTTCTTTCTTTTTAAAGAAGGCGGGGGTCCTTAAAGCAACATGGACTTAAAGGAATCAAGGAGGCTTTAAAAATAAACCTGTTTTGGAAAGTTCACACTCCCTTTGCTTCATTGGCTTACAATTAGGTACAGCATCCTATTCAGGGGGTTGATCTGTAGGCTTAAAATCTTGCATTATGAATATTCCTCAGCATTGCATTAAACTCACCCGGTACTCTCCTGGCCCGTAGAACATATAGGACCCACTATCCTCGTCTGTAAGCATGTGTGCTAGGCACAAACGGGGACAGTGCCCACTCAAATAATGAATACAGTGCCTCTAGGGCAGCCATGGACTCGCACTGTGCTCGGGCCAGCGCATTCCGTGAAACACGGATCAGCTGCTTTAAAGCCGCTCCATGATTCTCTCTGCAGGCGGCAGCCACCTGCAGTTTAAAAGGCGGTTAGGGATCCCGCTCAAGGCGAATGCACTGAGTGAATGCACACGCCTGCAGGGGGATGTCTGGGGGTTTCACGGGACCCCCTTTGACTCATACCAAAGGTCTGCCCTCAGGAGGTGCGCTGACAGTGCGCCACCGTTTTGTAGCACACTGGGCATGTTTGCCTCTGCGCTCGCATCGGTAATAGGACCCAGGCACAGAGGGAATGTGATTCCCTCATTTGTATGGAGGTACACCTTATACAAATAAGGGAACGCCCTCTTAGGATGGGTCTGACGCTACATGCGCACCAGCACTATCAGTATTACAGAAGGTGCCACACAAGCATCTGCGGCCCTTTCTGTAGTACCATAGTGCCCTGGGAGCAGACAAGCAGGTGCACATGCCCGTTGCCCCCTCGGAGCACTATGGTAGTATGGCCCCTGGTCATAATCTTTTCTCTGTCTAGGCTCATCTTGTGCATACCCTGCTATTAAAAGAGGTCATCTAAAGTAGACAAAAACATTTTCACGTTTGCATCTTTGCTTTGCTAACAATCACCAATGACAGACATTCTAGAATGTTGCTTTGTTTGATGATGTCAGCTGGAATTTTGAGATGTATTGTGACACGGAAAATACTTGAGGGTTCATGTTTATCCCCTTGTTGGAATAATTTAAACCCATCTTTGAACTCCAGCAATCCTAAAAGGGATCAAAATTCACCCTTTCCTTGCATCCCAGGGCAGGTGACCTACGACCACTGGATAACAATGTAGGGGTCTGCACTCCATCAATCCCCCATCTTATTCCCTGACACTCTGAATTTATTAGGACTTGAATCAGCGGTGGCTCCTCCGCTATGGTGGAGGAGCGTCGGCCCCCTTGCCAGCACCCTCACAAACTTGAAAAATAAAACGATGCATGAGAGCAGCTTCAGGATTGGCTGCAGGGCAGTCTGGGAGCCCGTGCCTGCCTGCAGTGGAGAGGACCAGAAGACCGCGATGCTGAATGGCGGCAGATAAGTATTTTTTTATTTATTTTAAATTCTCCTACGTCCCCCAAACCGCCCCAGCCCCGCCTCTTTTCCCTGACATGAGCCGCTCCTGCCATCCTTTCTAGGCTGCAGCTTCAGAAGCCAGTTTGTAGTCCAACTGCTTCTTAGGGTCCTTCGGGTGCAGGAGATACATCTCAGGTCTGCTGCTGTGGAATGTAACAATTAAGCATTTTTTTTATGGGTAATTTGCATTTTCTCCCAGATACAAGGGATTAGGGAGCAAACCAGCGGAATCATTTCTTCTGCATTGGTGAGTTTGCAGCACTGTGGGTTAATGCAGGTTTCTGCTCTGTTGGTGCAGTTCCATAGTGCGCTGCATGTCCAGCAATTTCCTATAAAAGCACAATATTGGGCATCACTCTGGAGGTGACATGCTGTGGTTCCTATCTTCTTGCCACTACCAGATGCATCCGTGACCCGATCTTGAAGTCCTGACCCTGGCCGAAATGCAGTTTGGTTGTTCACCTGCAGCGCACAAAGAATTTAGGCGTTGCATCTCTCCCACGCCTGTGGGTTGGGTTTCCTGGCATGGAGTGTGTACAGCTCTTGTGGTACTGCCCAACATTTATGGCTAGATTGGGAAAGCACAAACATCTTTCAACCTGGGTGAAAATCTTGTCAAATTGCAGGTGTGGATTGCGCACTACGTCTCAGAACTCGTGAGGCGGTGTCAACCATTGCAACAGGTGGCACAATTGGTTCTGGCTGTCCAGGTATGGGGGCCCTTCCCGCACATCCAGGCGATAGCTAACGTGGAGAAGACGGAAGTGTCTGGTTGAGCACAGCTAATGATTGTCCGTAATATCCCATCTTCCATGCATTCAATACAGATTAGCGGGATGATATCCCATTTCTTTACCAACATTGACACAAAAATGCAGCTATGCTGTGAAAGTACTTGCAAGGCGGGAATCCTAATTGCTTTCAGGTCATCTTAGATCTTTCTCTGCATTCCCTTCAACGTTCCGTCCATTTCTTCACTCTCTGATTCATCCGCAGCTCCAAACTTTTTGCTCCAGTACCCCAAAGCCCCACCCTTTACACCCCTAACACTTCACACCCATCCTCTCCTATGATGGTGTTCATCAATATTTTCTGTTGTCATTTAGCATTTGTGTTAATCTTCTAACACTCAATGGGATAGGAGTCCGTACAAATAATACACACCAATGCCCATGATTTTTTAACCTAAAATGTATATTATTTCCGCTATCTCCGATTTACAACTTCCTATACCTCGGTGCAAGTCCTACTTTTATGTCTATAGTATGCAGTGCTTAATTTGAGCCTCTGGTTGCCGGTGGGGCCCATAGGCACTCATTTTGGGGACCGGCACTTACTTTTCCTCACTACACATTTCCCAAGAGCAGGAAAGGGAAAACACACAAAGGGGAAAGGAGGAGTAAGAAAATGACGGACAACCATCTCTAAAGGAGAAAACAGGAACTTGCAAGAGTGAGATAAAGGCGCAGGGAGTGTCTGAAAGTGGATTAGAGAGGCGTGAGGTGGATTTAAGACTGTACAACCTTGATAAACAACTTGCTTTACATTTAATTTCGCTTGACACAGGCTTCTGACCTTTGGGAATTGGCACTCACTCTTTTACAAATTAAGCACTGATAGCATGTAGGAGGGAGCGGTTACCAGGGCTTTAAGTGGGCCGGGTCCTGCCGGTGCTCTGCACCAGCAGTTCTAAAGAGCAGGTGCTGAGACGGGTCCCTATCGTACTCTCCATTTTTGCCCTCGCCCTCAGGGTGAAAAAAACATCTTAACTCTGCAGCAGTACCACCCTTCACTGCCTTTGACATAACTTCAAAGAGACTCGTTATAGTTCTTTCGCAGTCCCATCATGTCAGAACTGAAGCATTTTCAATGTTATATACAACGAAGCCGTAGTTGGTGCTTATTTATCATATGCAACTAACAACCACTGACAAAGCCAATAGTCCTGGCTTGTTGTAGGTGTAATGTTTCTTGTTGTATTATAGATCCAGATGGAGACAGAAGCAGCAAAATACCAGTCGGGCAGCACACTATGCTAAGCACGGATTTTTAGCTTACGTGTTTTTAAACCACGCCCTTATTTACATTGGCCACGCCCCTTTGAGGCCACCCCCCCCCCCAGTTTTTTCATCCCACTTAAAGCCCTGGTGGCTACTATCGTTGACACAGCCCACCACCATTCCCCCTGTAGCTCCCACTCTCCTCCTTGCCATGTCCCTGCCATCATATCCCCTTCCTTCCCACACTCCAGGCTAGCTCCTCACTGGACAGGCGCGCCTCCCTGCCAGCAGCTTGTGAACAGCAGTATTCACCTGCTCCTCACTAATGCACCATGTTAATCTACCAAAGAGAGCGAGGGAGCTCTCATGGAGCGAGTGCAGCGGCCAGACCGAGCCTCACAAACTGCTCCCAAAGTATAAAAAAAAGAAAGTTTCTTCTCCTGTTATTGAATCTATACTGAATTATGACATAACATTGTCATCGAGAAGCAGGGCAACGGGTTCAGGGGCAGCAAGAGCAGCTGTGCTGCCTTGAAGGCCTGCCAAATGTGAGAAAATGGCGGTCAGGATGACGTCAGGGGGCGGGGCTCGGGCCTCGTGCTGAGCTGGGAAGCAGAGCCACTTTCTCAGCTGAAATCTGGCGGGAAAGGCTCTGAGAGAGGGGGAGGGAGGCTTCTGGGGTGGTGTTTGTATCTGTGACCTCAGCAGGACTTTTAAGTCCGTATATGTGCCTCGTGGCCAGTGGCCCCAAAGATAATGCAAGGCAGAAAAACGACAAAGGCCATAGTTTAAAGGCAGAAAGTATTTTAATTACTGTTAAATGTGCGACAAGTGGATTAGCACACGTTTAACATTTTATTCATACCATACATGCCATTATTTTAGACGAGTAAAGTGGGAGATTAAAAAAAAATAATCAGGGTGTATTTCCCCCATTTACATGTATTTGTATTGTATTGTAATTGCATTCATGTAGAGCTTACTACCCCTGACGAGGAGTCAAAGCGCTTTTTCAGCGAGTAGGCACGATACTCCGGAACCCATAAAGGATTAGTGGTGAATTAGTATAGTGAAAATATGAAAGTAATTTGAGTGGTGGATATGTTAGTCAGTTATCTGGATTGAGAAGGATAGTGGAGGGATAGAAGAGTGTGGTAAGTTATGCCGTGTTTATTCATTGAAGTTTGCTCACTGTGTATGATGACGTTTGTGGAATCTTAGAATCTCATGTTTCCAGAGATCTAGATTCCTGTTCAAGTTTGTCATAACTTGCTTGCTGTTTAACTGGAGTTGTCGTGGGTTCCTTTCCTCTTCATTAAAGCAACTTTACAGAAATACCTCGAGAGTTTCAGGAGTTCTTTACCGAACCTTACTACAATTTTTGGCGACGAGTTGTCTTCTGGAACCCACCGACCCTATCTCATCCGATTTATCCTGTTTTCCTTTCATCGTATTGGATTGGATCATTCTCTTTTATTTTCCACACCCCTGGATTAATTCTGAGCATTTATCCTTTATGCTCCAACCTTGCATCATTTCATTTACCCATCTCCTTCTTAAGGCGCATTGAAGGTGACTGTTGGCTACTGCAGAACGGACCCACGGACCCCACATCTATCTCCTATGAAACATGGAATGTGTTTTCGGAAGCTTTGACTCGTTTGGGTAAACACTATGTTGACGAACCATCAATTATGGTTGAGCGACATATGTTTTTCAAACGTAAACAAACTCAGGAAGAGTCAATTGAGGATTACTTGGCTGTTTTGCGTGTGCTTGCATCTAAATGTCAGTTTGGTACTTACCTGGACACGGCTTTACGTGATCAACTTGTATTTAATTGTTTTAACAAAAAAATCCAAGAAAGAATATTAACTTGTAAGAATCCATCCCTTGAGGAAGTAATGGACATTGCACGTAGTATTGAGAGGTCTGTAGTTTCTTCCAAAATTATTATGCAAGATAACAGTGTGAGACATGCTGAAGAATCTAAGGTAATTGCATTCACTACAGATAATTCTGGTGTGAACGCAATTTCCACAAAACCCAAAGTTAGTAAACCTTTTGAGAATAAGGGTTCCTGTTACCGTTGTGGATCCAAGTTTCACATGGGTAACTATGTCAACTGTCCTGCACAAGGCAAAAGATGTACTACTTGCAAAAAAATAGGACATTTTTACACTGTTTGTAAGTCATTCAAACCTAGAAAGAAAGTTAATTTTCTTAATGTAGAAGAGGATATACTTTGTGAGGGCATGAATAATCTTGTATCCTCTATTGAAATCAATGTTTTACATAGTGAGACTAAAAGATGCAAAGGACCTATTTGTAATGTTTCAATTGGTTCTATAGAAACCAATGTTATGGCAGATTCCGGATCTCCCATAACCATTTTAGACGAAAAAACTTTTGCCAAGTTTTGGTGTAAGTCTATCCTTAAGCCTAGTGACGTGAATCCGAAAGCATTTGGAGAATACGACATAGTAATGTTTGGTTATTTTTGTGATTCTATCAAATTTAAAGACCGACTTATTTATACTAAAATTTATGTAGCTCTGAATGGACGTGATATTCTGGGTTGGCAAGATCAAGCAAAATTCGGTATGATCCTCAAACCTGGTCATCCTGAACCTGTTGTTTTGGGAGATCTTCCAGTTGTAGCTTGTGTACAAGAATCCTTGGATTCCTTACAATCATTCTCTCATGAGGATACCACTTTGAAAAATATATGTTCCAAATATTCTGGTGTTTTTTCAGATAAAGTTGGTTGTGTCAAAGGCTTCAAACACATAATTAAACTCAAGAAAAATGTTATCCCTGTGATTCAAAAGTGTAGGCCTATTCCCCTTTCTGCTAGAGATGATTTACGAAAACTTCTTGATGAAATGTGTGCACAGGATATCATTGCTCCCATAGAATCTTCAGAATGGGTTTCTGCGGCTGTCGTAGCACGTAAGAGCTCAGGCGATATTCGTCTGTGTGCTGATCTAAGAATCTTGAACCGCAACATAGTTGTAGATTGCCATCCCTTACCAAGAATCCAAGAGATGCTTGCCAAGCTGGGAGGCAGTAAATTTTTTACTACTATTGATTTGCGTTCAGCTTATCATCAGATTCCCCTATCTGAAGAATCACAGCATCTTACAACTTTTGTGACCCCTTTTGGGGTTTACACGTACAAACGCTTGCCTTTTGGATTAGCATCCGCGGCAAGCGTGTTCCAGAGACTTATGGATCAAATGTTTGCTCAATGCAGTGGTATCCAGGCATTTCAAGACGACATATTAATTCACACTAATACACTAGAAGAGCATTACGTTCTTTTAGAAGAAGTCTTGCACAAACTAGAAGAGCGTGGTATGACTGTGAACAAAAATAAATGTAAATTTATTACTCAACAGGTAGATTATTTAGGTCACAACATTTCTGCGGAAGGCATAAAACCTAAGTTATCTCTTCTCAATGCCATTAAGGATGCACCTAAACCGTTAGACAAAGATTCCCTGAGGGCATTTTTAGGTTTAAGTGAATATTATGCACGTTTTGTGCAAGGCTATGCTATGATTGTACAACCTTTGAGGGATTTATTACGTAAAAATGCAAAGTATATTTGGTCGGAAGATACTCAACGCTCATTTAACTCTGTTAAGAAATTAATTCTTGAGGCCCCTGCTATCAGACCCTTTACGCATGGACAATTGACCATTATAACAGTTGATGCTAGTTCAAAGGGTTTAGGAGCTGTCCTCAGCCAAATGATTGATGGTCAAGAGTTTACAGTGGCTTTTGCTTCGAGATCTTTGAGTGGAGCTGAGCTCAATTATAGTACCATTGAGCGAGAAGCCCTAGCATGTTCATGGGCTGTGGAAAAATTTAGAATGTATATTTGGGGGATAGGTTTCAGCTATATACTGATCACAAACCGCTCATGTACATGTTAGGTGACAGTTCTTCTAACAAAGCTTCCTCTAGATTAATTAGACTTCTAGCAAGGCTACAAGAATTCAATTTCGACATTAAGTATATTCCCGGAGGTAAGAATATAAGAGCAGACTGTCTTTCACGTATGCCTCTTGAAAATGATGTTTATACCAATAATAATACCGACAATGATGATTTTGATTGTGTCTTTTCAATGAGTGACTTAATACAAGATGTAAAACTTTCTGAGAAAGAATGGTTTGAGTGCTACGAGCAAGACTTGTGCCTAAAAAGAGTAAAGAAATTTTTGGTCAATGGATGGCCATGTGATCGAAGTATGTCCATGCAAGATAGATCATTTTCCCAAGTGGCTCATGAATTATCTATAGTCAATAACATTCTGGTTAGGCAAGATAAACTTGTCCCACCTGAAGGTATTAGAGACAAAATTATTTCACTTGCTCACCAAGGCCACTTAGGTATTTCTTGTACAGTTCGCAAGATAAAGGAAACCTACTGGTGGCCTGGTATTGATGCTCAGGTCAAATCCCATATTAACAAGTGTCCAGAATGCTTATGTTCAGATAAACATTGGCATACTTCTACGTCTCCTTTGTGTCCTGTTGATTGGCCAAAGGGTCCATGGCAGAAATTGGGTATGGATTTTTCTGGGCCCTTTAATTTGCTAGGGAGTGACTCTAAATACCTTGTTGTAGTAATTGATTACTTCTCAAAATGGTTGTATTTTGCATTTGTAAAAATTCAGACTCTAATGCCGCCATTTCCTTTTTGCAACGTGTATTTTTAATTGAAGGTCTACCAAAGGAAATCGTCACCGACAATGGCACACACTTTGTTTCCAATGAATTTGAGAATTTTCTGTGTGAAAATTTGGTTAATCACATACTAGCACCTTTGTATAGCCCAGCGTCCAATGGTTTAGTTGAGCGTGCAAACAAATTGTTAAAAGAAGGTGTACAAACTGCCTTAGCCAGTGGGTTAGATGTACCTAAGTTTATCAATCAAAAGTGTGGAGCTACAACACCACTCCTCACTCGACCACTGATGTTTCACCTTATATATTGCTCAGAGGTAGAAAACCTATTTCTTCTCTCAATCCCTCATGGTTAATTGATAAAATTGATTATACACCCTGCCTTGATATACACGAAGTTAGGAGACATGTAGAACGGAAACAGGCTTCTTATAAAAGAAACTATGATGAAAGAAAACACGTGAAAGAAGTCATGTTGTCTCCTGGTGATTGGGTGCTTATTAAGAAACCTATGAAAATCACAAAAGGGCAATCTAAATTCTCTGAACCAGTAAAAATACTTAAAGTTTCTCGTATGGCAATTCTTTTGCAGGATCGTGGATGGTGGAACCGGAATGCATTAATTAAATTAACTAATGAACAAGCTAAAATCATTCTCCATAAGTTTAAAACTCAACAGGACATGGATTGGTTTGATTTGGGGGATTTAACTTCCTGTCGCAACAATCGTGAAACGAATGTCAATTTATCTCCGCCTTCACGGGAAAGTGGGGACAGTAATATCATTGTCTCTTCTGGTAGCTCTGTTAACAGTTTCCCCACTGTCAGCCATGATACCACTAATGCTTCCGGTGATTGTAAACAGTTGAGGAGCAGTTCTCGCATTAGAACGTCTCCCTTTCGTTCTGATGATTTTGTATATTACTAAGTATATTTTGTTTTCTGTTTATTGTATAGGAAGGGGTGTGTGGTAAGTTATGCCGTGTTTATTCATTGAAGTTTGCTCACTGTGTATGATGACGTTTGTGGAATCTTAGAATCTCATGTTTCCAGAGATCTAGATTCCTGTTCAAGTTTGTCATAACTTGCTTGCTGTTTAACTGGAGTTGTCGTGGGTTCCTTTCCTCTTCATTAAAGCAACTTTACAGAAATACCTCGAGAGTTTCAGGAGTTCTTTACCGAACCTTACTACAAAGAGGGAAAAAGGTTTGCATATATATAGTATTGAAGCATAGGAATTTTCAGACGGGAGACAGCCAAAATAAAGCCACTTTTGGCTTCAGAAGTCGTGAGTGTCCTGCGTGAATCGGGTGTATTGTCAAGTATGTCATACATATTTTATATTTAAAATTTTAAATATTACAAACACTGAAACCCCATATAACAGAGCATAAGAAAGCCATACCCATTAGTACCACCAAAAGCTGCGGAAAGGCAAGAACAGCCAGCATTTCCACATGTAAAGCTACCCTGATGGTAATACAAGAAAACTGGGTATGGTGATGTAATTTCCAATGTGTAGTAAAACTGCAAATTATGAAAGCCATGGTCCTACGTATTTTCTACCTCACATTTGTATTGTCTCTTGTATTTGAGCCTCAGACGTCTTGCAGAGTTCTCTTACCTTTTTTAATCTTAGCTTTAAATACAAGATTTAAAAAAAAATCATATAATACATTTTTTATGTTTTACGAAAGATTGGAAAATAGCGCAGTTTATATTTAACAAGAAGGTTTTACAGTTCAGATAGTAAAAATGTTATATCAAGTGGATATTTCCTTATGCGAGTGGATAAGACAATCTTAAAATTTACAAACAGCACAACACAGTTGTTAAACACTGCAGACAACAAAGGTGCATGTGGTTGGTCATAGGAAGTTACTATGTACTTTACAAACAATGTACTTATGTGTGCTCGGCCTGCACACCTTAGCAAGGGACACATTAAATGAGTGTAGAAAGGTGATTTTATGGACCTAGAAGAAAAGTCACAGATTTAATGCCCATAACTTCAGGCCTCTGCAACTGCAAGGAGGGTGAATAAAACAGGCAGAATCACAGAAGTTTAGTACAATGAAGCTGAGCGATTAAAATTGGTTAAAAACTTTTGAGATATGCCTATTTCAGAATGCTTTACGTAGCGTACATAAGATTATTTTCTTCCTTAAATGCATTAAAATCGTTTTAATATTTTTGGTGTTTTTATTTGCAGCAGTTTTAGATAATTTTTCAGGTAAAAATTGTGAGTAAAGCCCATGAGAGATAAGGAGAGGACAAAATGAGACAAAAAGGCCTTTCCAAGTTTATTGTTCCACGAGTTTACTGGTGGGTACCACATGGCAATGAGTTCTCCTTAAAAGAGGATGTCACTTTCCAAAATACTATTGTTAATATGGGAAATCTCTGGGCAACATATTGGTCAGTCAAAAAATAACAGACCTTAAATCGACAATGATAGAACTAGACCCAATGTACCATTATTAATTATAAAAAAAGCTAAATTTTATTTGTACAAAATGTTAAAAAGATGGCTCAAAATTAATCGATCAATAAGTAGGAAACATACATGAAATGACGAGACAATATAACACAATAGTAACCAAGACTATATCACAATGAGATTGATATGACTGTAAATACTTGATATCGTTTCCACACAATGAAAACATAAATGAACACAAAACTGAATACAACATCACAGTATATGTAGGACAATGCACATAACAGAACATGTAACGAGCCAATAAAGAATATAGGGAACAGGGAAAGACGGGGAGTTAAAAAAAATGGTATAATGTTGGTTCTTCAATGTATCGGCGCCCGTTTCGGCGAACATGGTGCCTTCACAGGAAAACCACATTGAAGGTAAATACCAGAACCGAACTAAACGAATGTCTTTACGTTTGTATTTACTTCAAGGGACAGCCACTAGGGGCATCAGCCAGATCCAAAAGGAAGATGTTCCTGTCCTGTGACGATGAGTCAATGGGTACAAATTGAAAGGAATCCGATCATACGAGAAAATGTAGACGCTGCATAGGACAATATCTTTGATATATGTTGATGGCTAGCATGAAGATCAAATGCTGGAAGAAAATTGTGGTGGAGTTAGGTACAGAAAATCGAAACTTTCCTACCTGTGAATATTTTATTTTCAATATTTTGCCCTAGCTATAGTCGGGTGTCGATATTCTGGGTGCAGACCCATTGCTCTCACTCTAAATACTCACAGTAGAGGAGTGCCATCTTTATACGTGCGTACCAGGAACAGAAATTTTTTCTTCTGGACATTCAGATTCATTTGCGCTCTTAGTGCCGCTGGTCTCCACTTTCAACGCAATTGATCACACTACAGCGGAATTAGTGGAATAACCTGCAATAATTCAAATCTTCTTAGTTCATTTCTTTTTGTTGTTATTTGTTTTTTCTTAAGCAGTCAAAACATAGCCGCAGTCTGAACAAAGCCAACACGTGTTTCGCGCTTCACTGAGCTTCTTCAGGGCTGTTTACAAACATAGAACAATACAATTAGAATCTAAACAAAATACAACTTGAAATTCAGCATAATAAATCTATTTAACAACACACTGATGTGAGATCTATACACATCTATACAAATACAAATTATATTTGCCTCCATGTTCTCTATACCTTCTCCTTTAGGGGCTACACAAAACCATACAACACCTGGTTTTCCCAGGCGGTCTCCCATCCAGGTACTAACCAGGCCCAACTCTGCTTAGCTTCAGAAATCAATTGAGCACATATCTTCCTTCTCCACAAGCAGTTAGTCTAATACCTTTTTTCTTTTACCGTACCTATACATCTATTTATCTATTTATTTAAGCAAATATGCTTCAGTTGAAATTAAAAAAAAAAAAAAAGGCAATTTACCTTTTATAGTCTCTTGATTTTGCTATTCTTTTTTCATCTTCTAAAGTTAGCACTTGTACTTCCACAAAAAGAATTCTAAATTGATTTAAGTCATGTATCTATTAAGGAATTAATGGATATTGGGGTTCTTGTGAATTTAGACAATGAAACTAACTGTGATATTGAGGATATAGCCTTGGAACTTGACATTGAAACTGATCATAGTGTTTCTAGCAATTTGAGATTGAAATCAAAGTTTGTACCACCGATGAAAGGTGAGAATGTATTAGATATTTTTACAAACCTTGTGATGAGAGACTTTGATAAGCATGTACCTGCGAAACACAATTTCAATTTCAATAAAGAAGAGTTTGAAGCGCTACATGACTTGTGTAATGACAAAAGTATTATCATACGGCAAGCAGATAAGGGTGGGAATGTAGTGGTTCTGAACCACAGTGATTACCACAATGAGGCATTAAGACAACTAAGAGATCAAAAAAGTTATGAAAAAGCGAGCATGACTCAAGTAGTCAATTCAAAAGAAGCTATTAAAAAGAAACTGAGGTTTTATCTTGAATAACAACTCTTAGATACTGATGAGTATAACTATTTATGGGTAGAAAATGCTAAAGTATCTATTATATACTTTCTACCTAAGATACATAAAAGTGGAAAAATACCGCCGGGGAGACCGATAATATCGGGAATTGGGAGTATGACAGAACATATCTCCGAATATATAGATATGTTTTTAGCACCATTTGTAAAGACATTAGTCTCTTACATCAAAGATACAAAGGATTTTTTAAAACAAATGAGTGGTATATGTTGGGAACAAGATATGTTCATGGTCACTATGGACGTTAACAGCTTGTACACTAGTATAAAACATGAGAGAGGGATAGAGGCAGTTAGATACTTCCTATATACTAAGTCAGCGAGCTATTTACAACATTCTAATATGATCTTAGATTTACTGAGATTGGTTCTTATGAATAACTTTTTTTACTATAGAAAGGACTTATTCCATCAAGTGACAGGAACAGTGATGGGTGCGAGTTTCGCACCCTCATATGCGAATCTATTTATGGGACATTATGAGAGAGAACATGCTTGGAAATTTGGGGAGGTTTATGAAGAAAATGTTATATATTGGGGAAGGTTTATAGACGATGTTTTTATGATCTGGAAAGGGGATGAGGAGAAACTAAAGCTTTTTCATAATCATTTAAACAAGAACCAATATAACATTTCATTAACTTTAGACTATAGCAAAGTAAGCATTGTTTTTTGGATGTAGAAATGTATGTTTCAGAGGGTCGCATTGAATCTAGACTACACAGAAAATGTACATCAGTAAATTCGATATTGCACGCTAGATCAGGACACCTGAAAAGACAAATTGACAATATTCCATATGGGGAATTTTTATGTGCAAAAAGAAACTGCAGTGAAGAAAGAGAGTATGATGGTGTTACTAAAGAGATCACTGAGAGATTCTTAAGAAGAGGCTATGATAAAGGCTGTGTAGAGAAAGCAAGATTAAGGGCTCAGAAAGTAACACGTAATGAACTACTAAAGGATAAAACTAAGCTCACTGGGGGAATTGATGATGTGATACGGTATATCACTACCTACAGTGAAGGGAATGCTAGAGTCTTCAATACGTTATGCAAACATTGGGAAGTACTAACCCTAGATAAGGATATAGCGAGAATTGTGCAGAAAAAAACGACCATGGTATACAAAAAGGCACCAACTTTGAGAAATGTATTGAGTCCCAGTGACACAGTGAGTTCTGAAATCCCGAATGTAGCCAGTAGGACAACAAGTATGATAAGTAATGTACTACCAACTGGTTCTTACAGATGTAATCAATGTATATGCTGTAAGCATATAGTAGACAAAACACAAACTTTTCATGATAGCAGGCATCAGAAAGTGTTTAAAATCGGTTCATTTATTAATTGCAATACTAACAATTGTGTTTATATAATGACATGCATATGTGGCAAAATGTTTGTAGGGTCATCAGTAAGGAAGTTAAAAATGAGATGGATGGAACACATTAGGGCTATTAAAAATTGTGATTTGAAATACCCTTTGGCAGTACATTTCAAAGAGAATCATAAACTGACGGAAATTGGAGGAATCAGATTTATTGGAATAGAACAGGTCACCTTAGACAGGAGAGGTGGTGATCTAGAAGGCAAACTACGGAGTAGAGAAACCTTTTGGATCAATAAATTATGTACTGTTCAATATGGCTTAAATATTGATCGCGAATTATATACCTTAATTTGATAGAATAGACTGAATTCAGAAGAACATATCTATCAGGGTATACATTCGGATCATGAAAAGTAATCACTATTCAAGTGTATAGATAAGCGCAGGCTTAACAAGCTCATATTCACAATTGAGAAATCAGAAATAGGAGATAGAATGCTCTCCCCTCTAAGAAGACTGATAGTAAAAGAGTACCTATACTGTTTAAGTAAAGAAATAATTATGTTGAGAGAATTGGCACTAGCCACTAAAGAAGTGAAACGTCTGCATATTATGGGGGTTCGATTCTGGAGAATGTAACAAATTAATAATTTCATTATATTATTTTCGCTGGTAATAATTTGAATAAAGTTACAGAACTAAACAATTGAAAAATAACCTAAATGTTTATATAACAAAAAACCAAAGGTTCGCTATAAAACATTTAAAGATAAACGTTAAGTCTTATGATTGGGCAATATTTAAGTAATCGCTAAGTTCCCATAAAAGATACTAGTAACCATGTGAGAAGGAAGTAGCTTAATAACTTAAGGAAAGTGTTTATCTATCCAAGTGCCGGGAGTTCGAATCCCGGCAATGCCAGGGTTCGTAATGTATATATTTAAAAAGCATTTCTTTTCCCCCTTTTTTCTGTTTGAAGATTAGGCACGAGAAGGAGTAATTAACTTGTAGGAATTTCGAAATTATAGAACATAGACATCCTGGATACTAACAACAACGTGAGAAGAAGGTAGCTCAATAGCTTAAGGAAAGTGTATATTTATCCAAGTAGCAAGAGTTCGAATCCTGGCCATACCAGGGTTTATTTATAAAACAAAACAATAAGTTCCTTTTTTTTTTTTTTTTTTTGCGTCCGAACAGGTGCAGATGATTAAACAATCTAGAGGGTATTTAAGGGCAGGAAAGCAAAGTGCTCAGTACACGCTAGGATTCAGAAGGAGAAGGACGGGAAGGCTTCCAGCCTGAATGGAGGTAAGAGTGCAGGGTGGGGATATAACGTATCCACTATGGGGAGACTAATACTATTTAAGGATTGAGGAACCTAATGATATATTCTCTAACTTGATTAACGATAATTTTCTTGGGGAGGGAACTGCTGGTTTTAAGGGATTTATAAGTGTAAGGACATAATCTCTGCCTCTAATATAGAGTGTATTAAGGAGATGGTTGAGTGGCTAGTGAACCAACTGTCAAAAGAGTACTAATAGAATTTTAAGGTTGAGGCTAAAGAAAGGGAATTTATAAGTGTTCTATTTACTCTTCATAGACCTTATCAAGGGAACTCAATAAATTAAGAAATACTGACAATGATGAACTTAGAACTTGGAGATTAAAATCGTTATAAGGTGAGAACTATGGAATTAAATAATAAAATAAATAATTATTTAAAGAAAACTAGTTGAAAGTTCTTACTAGAGTTTAAATAATGGAAATATTTTTTCACCAATTTAGAATTCTTTTGTGGAAGTACAAGTGCTAACTTTAGAAGATGAAAAAGAATAGCAAAATCAAGAGACTATAAAAGGTAAATGACCTTTTTTTTTTTTTTATTTCAACTGAAGCATATTTGCTTAAATAAATAGATGTATAGGTACGGTAAAAGAAAAAAGGTGTTAGGCTAACTGCTTGTGGAGAAGGAAGATATGTGCTCAAAAGATTTCTGAAGCTAAGGAGGGTTGGGCCTGGTTAGTACCTGGATGGGAGACCGCCTGGGAATACCAGGTGTTGTATGGTTTCTGTAGCCCCTAAAGGAGAAGGTATAGAGAACACGGAGGCAAATATAATTTGTATTTGTATAGATCTCACATCAGTGTGTTGTTAAATAGATTTATTATGCTGAATTTCAAGTTGTATTTTGTTTAGATTCTAATTGCATTGTTCTATGTTGTAAACAGCCCTGAAGAAGCGCAGTGAAGCGCGAAACACGTGTTGGCTTTGTTCAGACTGCGGCTATGTTTTGACTGCTTAAGAAAAAATAAATAACAACAAAAAGAAATGGCCTTCTGGTACTGGAGCCCGAAACGCGCCGGCCAATAAGAACTGTTTTTGGCATCTTTCCTGTGCATGCTGCAGTCCGCATTTGAATAAAGGAACAGCATTACTTACCTGAGTGGGCTCCTTCGTTTGAGGGCAACTTCTTTGTTTGGATGTTTCACGGCTATGCTCAGCCGTGGAGGAGCCCCGCTGTGCCAGAACAGACCCGGTGACGCCGCGGGGTGTACACCACGAGGGACAGGTGCTGTAAAAGGGGACTGTGAGTCAGCGGCTGCGCAGGGGTGAGATGCCATAATAACCCACTGTGGTTTTTACTGACTTTATTTGCCAAAATGCACTCCACCTCACTCGAGGAACACTACAGTGAACTTCAAGTACCAGAAGGCCATGTGAGTGGCCACGCCCACTGGGGCAGGTACTTTGCTTAAATATGGGAGCACTTTATGGTTGTGCGATTTTGCTGAACAGAGCCTGTGATGAAGGGCAGGAGCCCGAAACGCGTCGGCCATTAAGAACTGTTTTTGGCATCTTTCCTGTGCATGCTGCAGACTGCATTTGAATAAAGGAACAGCATTACTTACCTGAGTGGGCTCCTTCGTTTGAGGGCAACTTCCTTGTTTGGATATATATATATATATATATTTTGTTTCTATTCACACATCTAGAAAAACAATGTTGTTGTAAAAGATAAAAAGATGTTGTAAAAGATAAAAAGATGTTATTAAAAAGGAATTTTTACAAAAGATGTTTTGGAAAAATATGTTGACATATGAACCCATCAATATGCCATAAGCAAGGGTGCTCATTGGCATCAATTCTTCGTAATCTATAAATAGATCTGCTTGTGCAATTTTTTCAGGGAATTCTCATCTCTGATGTTTTGTTGCAGGTTATTCCACTAATTCCGCTGTAGTGTGATCAATTGCGTTGAAAGTGGAGACCAGCGGCACTAAGAGCGCAAATGAATCTGAATGTCCAGAAGAACAAATTTCTGTTCCTGGTACGCAAGTATAAAGATGGCACTCCTCTACTGTGAGTATTTAGAGTGAGAGCAATGTGTCTGCACCCAGAATATCGACACCCGACCATAGCTAGGGCAAAATATTGAAAATAAAATATTCACAGGTAGGAAAGTTTCGATTTTCTGTACCTAACTCCACCTATATGTACCTGCGCTGTACATATATCATTCAGCGATGTACATGTGGAGTTAGGAATAGTACAACAATACTTCCCTGTATGCCCTTATCTTTTGATATTCTGCCCTCGATATTCTTGTACCACAATATTCTGGGGGTTGATATTCAGTAGTACAACCGATCACTCCCCTCAGTATTTTATCAGGAAACAAACGAAAGCTAAGACATGCCCAGTGGCAGCTCCTCTGCTAAGGCGGAGGCGCGTCGCTCCACTGCTTTCAGCAGTGGAAATAAAGGAAAAATAAAATGATAATAACTCATTGTTATTATCATTTTAGTTGTTCATGCTGCAGCAGCTTGACGGCGCGGGCGGGCAGGTGGGGCTGCTCTGCTCTCAGAGCAGGGGGAGGAGTGTTGGGCACTCTGTAAAGTGTGCATGAATGTTTGGCCGGCCGTACAGTCATGCGCACTATGCATGTTCTCCACCCAGGCTGCATTACAGCCTGGGTGGAGAACATGCCAGAGCTCCCATTCCCTGGCTGAGCGTCGAACCACGGCGCTCAGACCAATCACAATGCTGCATTGCAGTGTTGTGATTGGCTTAGGGGAGCCTGGGTTCTTTCTGTTCCGGCCGGAGCGGAGGGCCGACGACGAGGAACAACAAGGAGAGACGCGGCGGGGAGGTAAGTTTCATTTTTTTCTTTACCCCCTTCCTCCCCCCACCTCTCCCCCCCCGCCCTCTGCCCAGCTACTACAATCCGTTCCAGCCACCACTGGAAATGCCTTTCTGCAAAGAACCACAGGAGTTTTGTAGGTAAGACAAAACTGGGATAAATTGGTTATGGAACCTCCCTGACTGTTACCTTTGATGTCAAATTACTTTGGGACAGAGAGTTTGAGGGGATACACATGGGCAACAGAAAGTATTTTGGAAGTCTTGCAAAATATCCTTCATTCGACTAAGACGTTAGTTGTGTGTTTGAGTCTGAAGACTATCCCGAAAGGTGTCTCACACCATTAGGAATTGATTTCCCACCTTTGACATAAGAACAATTTTCTTCCAGCATTTGATCTTCATGCTAGCCATCAACATATATCAAAGATATTGTCCTATGCAGCGTCTACATTTTCTCGTATGATCGGATTCCTTTCAATTTGTACCCATTGACTCATCGTCACACGACAGGAACATCTTCCTTTTGGAGCTGGTTGAGCCCCTAGTGGCTGTCCCTTGAAGTATATACAAACGTAAAGACATTCGTTTAGTTCGGTTCTGGTATTTACCTTCAATGTGGTTTTCCTGATGAAGGCACCATGTTCGCCGAAACGGGCGCCGATACAATGAAGAACCAACATTATACCATTTTTTTAACTCCCCGTCTTTCCCTGTTCCCTATATTCTTTATTGGCTCGTTACATGTTCTGTTATGTGCATTGTCTATATATACTGTGATGTTGTATTCGTTTTTGTGTTCATTTATGTTTTCATTGTGTGAAAAAGATATCAAGTATTTACAGTCATGTCAATCTCATTGTGATATAGTCTTGGTTGCTATTGTGTTATATTGTCTCGTCATTTCATGTATGTTTCCTACTTATTGATCGATTAATTTTAAGCCATCTTATTAACATTTTGTACAAATAAAATGGAGCTTTTTTTTATAATTAATAATGGTACATTGGGTCTAGTTCTATCATTGTCAATTTAAGGTCTGTTATTTTTTGACTAACCAACATGTTGCCCAGAGATTTCCCATATTAACAATAGTATTTTGGAAAGTGACATCCTCTTTTAAGGAGAACTCATTGCCATGTGGTACCCACCAGTAAACTCGTGGAACAATAAACTTGGAAAGGCATTTTTGTCTCATTTTCTCCTCTCCTTATCTCTCATGGGCTTTACTCACAATTTTAACCTGAAAAATTATCTAAAACTGCTACAAATAAAAACACCAAAAATATTGAAACAATTTTAATGCATTTAAGGAAGAAAATAATGTTATGTACACTACGTAAAGCATTTTGAAATAGGCAGATTTCAAAAGTTTTCCATCCAAACCCCCCAAGTCCCTTTTGTATGTATTTTCATATGTGCAATTTTCCTTATCTCTATATATATATATATATATATATCATTCCACAACGCCCTCGAGTAGGACGCCAGCGCTCCTTCCTTGAAGCGGTGCAGTTTTTCTCCGACAGGGCAGCCGTAAATATTGCAACAAGTAACCTCTGAGCCCAGAGGTTGTATGAAAAACCGCACTCTCTCGGAATCCGTATAACAAAATTGCTTTATTTCATAACAGCAAACATCGCTATGCCCAACGCGTTTCGGTTCGCTCCTCGAACCTTGCGATGCAAACAAGGTTCAAAACAGACATCTTTTATTTCCATTACACACACATTTCCTGTTGTGTGTGGCTGCAAAGCATTATGGTATGCGTAGTTCAAAGAAATTTTACATTTTTTATATTTTTCAAAACGTGAATGAAAAAAAAGTGTGCTTATAAGTGTTGACGTGTTATTTACAATTGGTGTGCACAAAATAATTGTGTGACAGTGCCTGATAGTGAAATTGTTCTAAAACATAATATTTTTAAAACGTATTTCAACATTTTGTATAAAAACAACTTTATAGTTGCAGAGAAGCCAAAAGACAAGTTTCTTTCCACTATGGTTTAAACTTCCTGTTTGGACTCATAGATCCCTCTAGTGGGGATTTTTCTTAGCTTTAACCACTAATCTTATTTATACTCCTAAATCCCTCTAGTGGGGTTTATTATACTTCTTCAAACTTAAACCACTAATCCCTGTTTAGTCAGGAAATTATGTTTTTGACACTATGTTTTTTTCTCTATGTTTTTTCCCTTTTTCATCTCCCTTTGCATTTCTTTGTACATATTATATACAAGTATGTATACTGATTTAGTGTCTTATCTAATCAGTAGCTCTAATTACAGCACAAAATAAACTTCATATAATATAACATAAAATTTCTTAAAGATGTACAAATAACTCTTCGTCCTGGTTCAGACCCAACGGTGTCAAAGTCCTGAATGACACAATATGCTTTGACTCCTTTTGTCTCAGATGTTTTTCACGATTTCCTCCTCTTTCTGAGTACGGTATATGTTCTATTGCATAGAATCTCAAAGACTCCCAGTTACTGTCGTGCTCCTTTTCCATATGCTTTGCTATAGCATTTGAGCGATCCTTGTTCACAGTTGCTCTAATATGTTCAAGGATGCGTTTTTAATCTCGCAAATTGTGCTCCCTATGCACTTCAAGTTGCATGGGCAATCAACTATATACACGACATATTTGGTTTTACAAGTGATGTGCTGTCTGATTTTCCAATTTACACCCCTATACATAGAAAAAGCTCTGACTGATATCCAAAAGGAATTAAAAGAGGTAGAGGAATCCATCGAAAAATTAACTCTATCTGAGGAACATCAAAAATTGAAAAATGAAATGATAAAGATTCTGGAAAAACATGAGGAAAGAGTAAAACAACGTAAACAATTCAAATTCCAGAGAGATAAGATAGATTTTGAAGAAGGGCGCATTTTTACCTTTGCTAGGAAGTTCGAACAGCAAAGAAGCAGAGAACAACTGGAAACAACGAGTGGGCAGTTTTCAAGTCATGAGTCCCTGACAAGCACTGATGCAAGTGAAAATGAAGGTGCCAGTGCAGCGCCACCCTCTACAAGTAGTAAGAAAATTCCTTTTTTAACAGAGATGCGCCTGGCCCTACAACAACAGAACTGGGAAAAGACCAAACCAGTGGGCCAAGGAAGAGGAAGAGGACGGGGCAGAGGAGGTTCAGGAAAACAAGGAGAGGCCAAAGGGGACAAAGAAGGAGGAAAACCAGCAATGGAGACACGAGGCAGGACGAGGTCGAATCGGAAATAGAAATAGAAATTACAAAAACAAAAGAAAAAGAAAAAGAAAAAAATAAGGATACTCAAGAACTAAATGTCATCAATCTCTCAGACAGACAATTGACAAATCCAGAAGAACAATTATTAAAGAAAGGTCTAAACTATTGCCCTAACACCCATTTGGACATTGCACAAACACGGATAGATATTTATAAATACATCCGGAAAATAAAATTGGCCAAACTATACGCAGAAAAGAAAACATCATCACAGGAAAATCCCACAATTAATTTGGAAAGTGAACTATTGGTGGAAGATGAACGAGCTTGGGAAGCCCTCATGACAATGGGAGATGAGGAAACTGACCACAATATGGAAAGTCTAGATGAACTGTTCCCACCACTGGGTGCAGGTATCAGTGGAAAGAAACCCAAATCGTATTTCTACCCGATTTTGCCTCCAGGAAACAAGATTGATGTGTTCCATGAGGCGGTAATACATGATCTATACTGTCTCAATCAAAGACAAACAAAGGATAATTTGTCAATATTGGAAAGAAATGCATTAAAAACTTGCAACAGGACACCTCAATTGAAATAAAACCGGCAGATAAAGGCGGTAACGTAGTCATTCAAAACAAACAAGACTACGTATGGGAGGCAAACAGCCAATTACAGGATAAAACATGCTATAAAGAGCTGGGAAATAATCCAACAAAAGAAATTGGAGAAATAATCAATAAATATCTTTGTGAATGGCTAGATCGGGGTTTAATTGACGAAGAAGAAAAGAAATACCTGACAGTGGAAAATCCAGTGGTGGCAACAATTTACTTCTTACCAAAAGTTCATAAGCGTCTACACAAACCACCGGGTAGACCCATAATATCTGCGATTGGTTCATTGATGGAACCAATGTCAAATTATATTGATCATTTTTTGGCTCCAATGGTAAAAGATCTTAATTCCTATTTGCGTAGATACAACAGATTTACTTCAAAAATTGGAAGGTATACCTTGGCATTCAGGATATAAACTAATATCTATGGACGTTGTATCACTGTATACAAATATAGAGCATGAAATAGGATTAAAAGCATGCAGTTTCTTCTTGGGCAAAAGGAACATTCAATTCAAACAACATAATAACATGCTGTTGGATATGATTTCTCTTTGTTTACAAAATAACATTTTTTTGTTTAACAAAAAATTCTTTAAACAAATGAAGGGTACAGCCATGGGCTTTTCTTTTTCTCCAAATTTTGCTAATTTAGTTATGGGCTGGTACGAACAAAAATAGCATGGAAATGTGAAAATGATATATATGTGCAAAAGACAGTTGCATGGTGGAGGTTTATCGACGACCTTTTTATCATTTGGGACGGGTCAGAGGAGGATTTTACGAAATAGTTTCAAATCCTGAATAACAATGAGGCCCATTTGAATTTCACATATGAGATCAGCTCAAGCAAAATTTCATTCCTGGATATTGAAATTTATGCAGAAGGAGACACCTTACAAACTACACTTTTCCGGAAAAAAACAGCCACCAATGCAGTTCTCCATGCTGATAGTTTTCATCCTTTAAACCAAAAATGGAATATACCTTACGGAGAGTTTCTAAGGCTACGAAGAAATTGCTCCACAGATAAGGAATTTGAAAATCATAGCAGTGCGATGCAAACAAGGTTCAAAAAGAGAAAATATCCCCATAAGATTGTCGACCAAAGTTTGGAAAGAGTAAAAATGAAAAATCGAGGAGAGATTCTTAAAAAACAAGTGAAATCAAATAAGGAGGACTCCTCTAAAATGAGATTGATAACAACTTATACAACGGAAAGAAGTGAACTGACCAGGATCCTTAAAAAACACTGGGGTATCCTGAAACTGGATCCGACAATATCAGAGATAATAGGGGATTATCCTAATATCACCTACAGGAGAGCCCCGAATCTGGGTGATAAATTAATGTATAGTCATTTCAGAATGAGCCAACAGAAACCATGGACTGAAATTGAAGGGTTTTGGCCGTGTAAAAGTTGCAAAGCCTGCAAGATTGCAATCCCCAAAAAAGAAGTGGCCATCAATAAGGGTGTAAATTGGAAAATCAGACAGCACATCACTTGTAAAACCAAATATGTCGTGTATATAGTTGAGTGCCCATGCAACTTGAAGTACATAGGGAGCACAATTTGCGAGATTAAAAAACGCATCCTTGAACATATTAGAGCAACTGTGAACAAGGATCGCTCAAATGCTATAGCAAAGCATATGGAAAAGGAGCACGACAGTAACTGGGAGTCTTTGAGATTCTATGCAATAGAACATATACCGTACTCAGAAAGAGGAGGAAATCGTGAAAAACATCTGAGACAAAAGGAGTCAAAGCATATTGTGTCATTCAGGACTTTGACACCGTTGGGTCTGAACCAGGACGAAGAGTTATTTGTACATCTTTAAGAAATTTTATGTTATATTATATGAAGTTTATTTTGTGCTGTAATTAGAGCTACTGATTAGATAAGACACTAAATCAGTATACATACTTGTATATAATATGTACAAAGAAATGCAAATGGAGATGAAAAAGGGAAAAAACATAGACAAAAAAACATAGTGTCAAAAACATAATTTCCTGACTAAACAGGGATTAGTGGTTTAAGTTTGAAGAAGTATAATAAACCCCACTAGAGGGATTTAGGAGTATAAATAAGATTAGTGGTTAAAGCTAAGAAAAATCCCCACTAGAGGGATCTATGAGTCCAAACAGGAAGTTTAAACCATAGTGGAAAGAAACTTGTCTTTTGGCTTCTCTGCAACTATAAAGTTGTTTTTATACAAAATGTTGAAATACGTTTTAAAAATATTATGTTTTAGAACAATTTCACTATCAGGCACTGTCACACAATTATTTTGTGCACACCAATTGTAAATAACACGTCAACACTTATAAGCACCTTTTTTTCATTCACGTTTTGAAAAATATAAAAAATGTAAAATTTCTTTGAACTACGCATACCATAATGCTTTGCAGCCACACACAACAGGAAATGTGTGTGTAATGGAAATAAAAGATGTCTGTTTTGCCGGTTAGTGAAAACTACCCGTGACCAAGGTTCGAGGAGCGAACCGAAACGCGTTGGGCATAGCGATGTTTGCTGTTATGAAATAAAGCAATTTTGTTATACGGATTCCGAGAGAGTGCGGTTTTTCATACCAACCTCTGGGCTCAGAGGTTACTTGTTGCAATATATATATATATATATATATATATATATATATATATATATATATATATATATATACAAAGAAGATCCCTGCAGTCCGCGCAGGAAAAGATGAGCCACTCCAGTTTCAAAGTTTCAAAGATATTCCAGGTTTATTTACGGCAACAAAAGACGACGCGTTTCGATCTCTAGCGAGATCTTGGTCACATGACCTCTTAGTCAGTTCCACATCTATTTAAAGACATACTAACATGCACGGCACAGCGTGCAGTGAGACATAAAGAAAATACTGCAGTGATTTCCAAAGATGTTTAAAATTTACGAATTTGAAAACAAGAGGCATTGTTGATTAGCATAAATGCATTTCAAAGTATAAATTAAGGTATATATCTAAATTGTACTTTAACAACAAATCATCAATTGATGGTATATAATTCATACCATATCACAGACATCTTAATGTGCTGTTGCTGAACATTTGAATAATGGGTCTAGTGCCCCTAGAAGTTTCTCAAAACATTATTAGTTATTGGGTATAGTACCCTTGTGTTAATTAATAGCTCGCACGGACCTAGTTTTGAGGACCGCTAACTATACGTTGAAAGAATCATAATACAAATGTGTATGTGTCTGGGGATTGGTGCATAACGTGGCTGTTAACAGAGGGAGGTAGGTGAACTGTGCATATATTGTAGTCAAAATTGGTTTTGCACCTAGGTGCATTCACACGAATTGCTAGGACTAAAATGCCATGAGGGATTTTTTGATTCCCCAATTTTTTAGTGCAGTGCAATTGACAATATAGACTATAACATGCCCAGAGGTTCTGTGGAGATAGCAGTTACTGTGAACATACTGGCTCTCTTGTGCTCTTAACACTATTTTTTAGTGGCTATCCTCCTCTCATGTGGTGAAGCCGATCTGTTGAAAATAGATAAAACAGAAACCGTTAATGTCACTTGTATAATTAGACCCATATATATATATATATAAATACTGGCAGTCAAATCATGCATGAAATACCAGTAAGTACGCGCTCTCAGGCCAACGACTCAGGAAACGTTTCAATCAGCAAAAAGGGGATTTCTTAACAGCATAAATCCCCTATGACGTGTTTTGACCAGAGAAGGTCTTGATCACACACCGGAGCACAAATTCTCGGGTCCTTAAAAACACTTTGTAAGTGGAAATTAACATAGGACTAAGCACATGTACTTGCATATCGTAGGGAAACATGGCAGCCATGATGGAATAGTAAAGTATGAACAGAAAAAGTGCAAGAAACAAAGTGCCTACATGTGCAAAAGTCAGGTTTGCAGCTAACCAATGTATCGCTATTCCTGTGGTCTAAAAAAGAGAAGAGAGTAAAGTGCTAATACTGCCGCTCAGGTGTGTTTCACCATAGTTGAATGCAAATCTATAATTCCGCACGCTCGGTAGAGATGCGAGTGTACAAACGGCAGATGTCAAATGCCCAATATATGTAGCTAAGGGTCGGAGACTGGTGTTTATTCCCAATTGAAAAATGGAGAAACAGCCTCTAGACAAGATGGGCGTAAACGCCTGTTCCCCCGCCGTTGTGATTACAGACGGTATGATGCATCCTGGTAACGGTAGTACCTGGATACGGCCAGATGGTACTCCCTCATCGTAGGTCCGTAGAGACCTACCGTCAGTGCAGGCGTAGTGCCCTATTGGTCATGTTGGAGGGAATCCTGAAAACCCATTGTGTCAGTACAGGTGTAGTGCCAAGAAAACACGACATGCGACTATCCCAGTGGTCATATGGGAGGGAATCAAGACATGCTGAGTAAGTGTCACTGTGCTTACTATCTCCAGTGGTTGCCGGGTAATGTCCTAGTGGCAGTCATGTCACAAGGGTGTGGCACAGTGGCTCCCGACTCCAAAGGTGAGATATACAGATAGCAGAGACTGGTATACGCCCTAGTGGCAGTGCGTGGATCTCTCCTCCAACTTAATGACTAATGAATGGAAGGTTAGCAGAACAGAAAGTGCAGAGATAAGACTGTAAAGACTTGAGATTCAACATAACACCCTATATGCAAACTCATCAAAGTGCACATAATCAAAACATAATGAAACAATTCAAAACATGTGATGATATCTTATCTGGGAGATGCGATGCAACACGAGGATGTCGCGAAGAAAAGGGTAGGGACCCCGTGGTTACAGGAAACGGACTCGGGTCCATTCCTTTCCTCCTGAAAGAGATAGGAAAGAAGAGCAAAGAATCAGAAAGTCATATTGATGGATATCATCAGAGTTGAGCCCAATTGCCAGGAGGTAGTCAAAGTGGATAAAAAACAAACACAGATGAAAGACAACTAAAAAACAGTTCAAAAACAGTTCATTCCTACATGTATCATCAAATAAACATGTAACTTGCATCGACACCTAATGCATAGAAATGGGGAAAGGACTTACTGGTATTTCATGCAATTATATATATACCATCCAATCCTCCTTCCCTTTCAAAGAGGCACACCGGCACTGGCTGGGTTGCGATAAATCATTTATTGATAGAACAACACGAAGGCAAGAGGCTTCCTTGTCCCAACGTTTCTGCTCGTAAGAGCCTTGATCACGGGAGGCAGTCTCTGAATTTTGAATTCACCCACGTGGTTTGCTTTTAAACAGCGCGGGCCGTATTCTTTCACAAAGTGCGCAAAGGAAAACATTTTAGACTTTAAATGAAGAGAGCGCCTTGATCCAATGTCTTTGAATACCTATTGTGCGCTCCAAACTTTCTTATTTTCATGTCTTTTCCAAAACGCAAACTAAAGTCAGCCTCATTGCACAGTTCGTTATTTTAATATTCCACTCACTTGATTTAAAAGCAGCACCAGCCCGCAATTTCGGATTTACATCCTTCTGCTCCCAAACTCGCCACACACCGTGAATACTGTCACAGGGGGCAAGCAGGTCAGGTTCCAAATTAAACAAATCCATCCAAAGTGCCACACAGAGAAACCATGACCTTGGTAGGGCGGCCAGTGCGTCTGGTGCGAGGCTTCCAGGAACACATACCATCCAATCCTCCTTCCCTTTCAAAGAGGCACACCGGCACTGGCTGGGTTGTGATAAATCATTTATTGATAGAACAACACGAAGGCAAGAGGCTTCCTTGTCCCAACGTTTCTGCTCGTATATATATATATATATATATATATATATATATATATATATATATATATATATATATATATATATATATATATATATATATATATATATATATATATATATATATATATATATATATATATATATATATATATATATATATATATATATATACACACATATATATCAAAAGTCCTGAATGATAAACACAGAAATTTGTTGAATAAAGGACTTACTTTTTGTCCCAATACCGGAATGAATTTAGCCACTATATAATTCTGTAGAAAACTAAAATGAAAAAAGTATTTTGCTATGAAAACATGTACCAAGAGAAGATTTAGTGCTCCTTAAATATTTACAAGTTTAACAATGGAAGATATTGCCCTTATGAGAACGTTATCCTGCCTAGAATTGGAATTTAGTGCATCGCAGGAAGTGAAACATCTGGAAGAAATTTAGGATCTAGAATTTTGTCAAACAATACGTATAGAAACCGATAAATCGGTGAAAAGTAAATGCAAATCAAAATTCTGCCCACAACTTTCACCAGGAAATAAAGTTGATCAGTTTAAGGAACTAATGGCAGAAGAGTTGAGAGATATATGTCTGAAAGAAAAAAAGAACTGTTGCCATCAAAGTAGAAACATGACCACAGACAATTGGTGGGCATAACAAGATTTACAGAAGGACAAAAACATTTATATAAAGGCATCCGATAAGGGAGGCAACATAGTTATATGAACAGAGATAAATACCATCAGGAAGTGAAAAGACAACTAAATGATCCAAACAAAAATGAAAAACTAATAGAAGATATGATGAACAAAGTCATTTAGAATTCCATGAAAAACTCCAAGGCTGGTATGAAAGAGGGCTACTTTAGGATGAAGAGTTGCACTATTTAAAGAAAACCCACCTCACAACACCAACGATATTCATGTCACCCAAAGTACATAAAAGCTTAGAAAACCCCTGGGATGTCCAATTGTGAGTTCCTGTGATTCTTTGTTGCAGTCGCGGCCGGCATGGCTCGCGGGTGGGGGGTGGGGGCGGGCGCGAGTCAGTCGCGGGGGGGAGTTCGCACGGGGGATTCGGAATTAAATTAAAAAAATTACCTTGAGCCGGGTCCTGCGTCTTCTCTGCTCCTGCTCTCCTGCCTCAGACAGGAACAGGAAGCAGGCACAGGGTCCCTCCCTTGACCAATCACAATGCTGCAATGCAGCGTTGTGATTGGTCTGAGCACCGTGACATGGCGCTCTGCCAGGGGCTGGAGGGGTGGACGTGTTCTCCATGCAGAGGGGAAAGTGCGCATGACTGGTTTGCTTGGCCCGAGAGGGCTGACCAAACAGTCATTGCGCACTCAGGAGTGGGCAAACCACTCCTCCCCTGCCCTGCTGGGAGAGCAGAGCAGCCCCGCCCACCGCAAAGCAGCAGGACATGAAACATAAAATGACAATAACTCTAAGTTATTATCATTTTATATTTCTCACTGCTTAAAAGCAGTGGGGCAACGCTCCTCGGCCATAGCGGAAGAGCCGCTCCTTCTTTGTTGGAAAATGCTTCCAGAATAGTCAATATTTTCTTATTCCCATGCGTGGCAAACTCCTGTCCTACATCAGGGACTCAATGGACTTTTTAAATCGAATCAATGGAATACCATGGAAGAAAGAATATACAAAGGCCACAGTAGATGTTGTATCACTTTACTCACTCAAGGACGGTTTGAAAACATGAGAATATTGTCTACGGTCTAAACCACTGAGTTTGTTGGAACACACGCACATGTTAATGGAGATCATGCACTTTTGCCTAGCTAACAATGGCTTCCTTTTTGATGGAAAATATTATATACAAAGGAAAGGCATGGCAATGGGCATGTCCTTTGCTCCAACATATGCCAATCTGACAATGGGCCATTGGGTAGCTGAACACGTGTGGACAGAGGAAAATGGTGAGATATTAAACAACATGATTTTATGGATCCGTTTTATCGTTGATCTGTTTTTGATCTGGGAAGAAGAGAAAGATGAACTGGAACAGTGTTTACAATCCTTGAGTAAGCATCCTCAAAAGCTACAGTTTGCATCTGAAATGAGCAATGAGACAATAAATTATTTGGATGTTCAAATGTATATTGAGAAGGGGAATATTTGTACAAAATTGTACTGGAAACCGATGAGTTGTAACAGTACTTTGTTTGTGAATAGTGCACACCCAAAAGCATTAAAATGGAGTGTGGCTTATGGAGAATTTTTAAGAGCCAAAAGAAACTGTTCTGAACAGCATGAATTTGAGACACAAGGAAAAGAAATGTTCCAGAAGTTCAAAAGTTGATTCTATCCTACGTTGGTATTAGAAGATGCTTTAAAAATGACAAGAGCACGTGATAGAGAGGATTTACTGGTGCCCAAAACCATCACAAAAATTACAAAAGGAAAAATAACAAGGTATATCCTGGATTTTAATCTCTCAGTCAGAGATATTAAAGAAGTCCTGATGAAGAACTGGAACATCATAAGAAGGGATGAGGATTTAAAAGAATGGATAGCAGAGTATCCTAATAGCACATATAGAAAAATATCCTCATTAGGAGATATTCTGACTCAGAGCTACCTTCCAACGATAGAAACAGATAGAGGCAATAGCTTATAAAACCAGGCTTTTTTAAATGCCAGAGATGCAAAGCCTGCCAATATGGACAAAACAGGGATGACTTTCAATATTTTGATGGTTCACTCAGGAAAATCAAGGATTGAATACTCTATGAAACATCACATGTGATTTATATACTTGAGTGTAGTTGTGGAAGGAAGTATGTTGGAAGTACTGTGAATAAACTTAAATTATATTTGGGAGGAACATAATGGTGATTTAACTAGACTTTGTTATTATGGAATCCAGCAGATCCAGGTGAAACCAAGAGGTGGCAATCATGAGGTAGCCTTGAGAAGTGCTGAGGTGAGATGGATTATCACCATTGGGAGAGAGACACCGTGGGGTTTAAATACAGATGCTGAACTACACATACATTTATAAGTTCTTGTCTCCTCATTTTATGGGTGGTAGACATGCTCGTTCAACAGAAGCTCATGATTATATATATGCAGAATATTTGTTCGACTGGAATTTGTTATACGGTTTAAAGGACACCTACATTGCAATTATTGAAATGTCCATAACAGAGTAGTAATATGTAGGATTTTATTCAACAAATCTCTATTTCTCATATGTGTATTAGTTAAAAGTTTTAAAATACCTACTTATTTATCTATGAAATGAGATGGATAGATGGGGTACTTGAGCCTTCTGACTAGGATCAGAAATTGTTGTTGTCTTGTTATTCATGACTGCCTTCTGATCTTTGTATATAAGGCAAATGATGATTTACATGATATTAAAGAACTGCAGCACTTTACTACATAAGCACTTTATTATCTGAAACTAAATGTTGTTTCGTTATTTTATAATCAGGGTAGCAAGGTAGGTTAATCAAAGCATGTTGCTCCTTACATCCATTCTGGAGCTTTAAGAACAAACAGATTTGGCAAGAAGGAATTTATGTTTCGTGCACTTTATGCAAAGGCACTTTAAGATCTAAGCACTTTATTGTTGGCAAATTATTTTTAGGTACTGTATTGTGGAAAGGATAGCACATTAATTGAAGCATATTGCACTTTAAACCCATTCTAGCGTTCTGAGAGCAAACAGAATTGGAGATAAGGAATTGTCTACTATGGATTTTTTAACTGGAATTCTAGAAGTTTAATGTCCCTCACTATTGCACCTTGGGTAAATGGAAAGATAATCAACCATGCAGATTTGAGGATAAAGAGGAAATCTTGAACTCATTCTTTGTGTAGAGGTTAAATACAAGGATTGTGTAGATACATTATGAAATACACTAAGCCTTTGTAGGATACCCGATTAGAACGAGATTGATATCTCCATTATGAGTCAATGAGTTAGCCAATTAAAGATTTAAGGAATAAGAGAGGGTACAAGAATGAAGAATATGGTAACGAGGACAATGACCCAATTTGTTAAAAAACAAGGGAATAAAGAGAGGAAATTGTGTGTAGGATACAGTGATAAGAATAACTTGAACATTTTTTGGGAGTACTTGAACAGCCAAGGAATAGTTTCAAGTTGAAATTTAGGTGTGTATGAAAATCAACATACAGACCATACAAAGGTACTTTACCAAATAAAAAGAAAATGTATTGCATGTTTAAGGTTGAGATTTAAAAATGAAGAAATGATAATAAAGAGGATATGTTGCGTGCAAACATGAGATGTATGAACACATCTACTGAAGGATATATGTTATCACTGTCAAAAATGCCAGGTATCTCACAAAGTACACATAAGTTTATAAAAAAATAAATAACATATGCGGTCTAGTGCTCATTTTAATGGGTGGAGGGAGTAAGGGATGGTTCCCTTTGAATAGACACTCTTGTTGTTACACTCTATGGCGCAGTTTAAAGCTCCGGCCGAAATGCGTAGGCTATCGTTTTTGTTGTACAACATGCACTTGGCCTGAAAAGAATATGAAAATAAAAAAGTCTTAAGATCACAGAACCGGACTGTGCCATTTCCTGATCGGGACCTGGAGCTGGAGGTTTTGTGATTTGTTTGTTGGTTCTGGAATGAGAATCATATATATATATTACCTACTGGCGGTCGCCAGTAGGTAGTTATAGTTAGGACCTAGTTTCCATAGGAAAAGTGTTTTTTCTTTTGCCAATATCTTTGGCGCCGTTTGACGAATCTTCGCGAAATTTTCAAAACTAATGGCCCGCTCTGGTCAGCTCCTGTTTTGAAAGTTTCGGGGTGATTCGTCAAGGAGGGGCTGAGAAAAAAGGGGGGTCCCAAAACGCGTTTTCTCCATGTTAATTTCCATAGGAAATTTTGGAAAAGGCTACAGCCCGAACTGCTGAACGGAATTACACCATATTTGGCAAAAAGGTAGCTCTTGGTTCAGAAAGAGACCTTTTTTTAAATGGTGTAAATCCGTTCAGAAGTTCCTGAGAAATTAAAAAAAGAAAAATATCGATATCTGAGCACCGAGGAGGAGTCGCGACTCCTCCCGAGCACGAGCTGACTTCTGATTGGCTGCCAACATTCCAAACCAGGAAGTGTTGGCAGCCATCTTGTGACTCGGTATTCTTAAGCCCCCGGGTGGGCCAGGTCCCGGGGGCAATGCTGCTTTTATGTAGCGGGGGCCCGCGGGGGCCACCGCAGCCTTGGGGACCGCCACCTCCCCGGGGCTTTATAATTTATGCGCGGGGGCATGCGACTCCCCCGCAGCCCCGGGGACTGCCACCTCCCCAGGGCTTTATTATAATAGGGTGGGGGGGCCTCGCGGGCCCCTCCAAGTCCCGGGGACCACCACTTCCACGGGGCTTTATTAAATTACGGTGGGGGGGCCTCGCGAGCCCCCCAAGCCCCGGGGACCACCACCTCCCTGGGGCTGAAATAAATAATGTGTGTGGGGGGGCTCGAGCCCCCCCACACTGCCCCGGGGACCACCACCTCCCCGGGGCACTGTTTATTTAAATTCGGGGGTCCATTATGGCCCCCCGGCCCCGGGGACCACCACCTCCCCGGGGCTTTACAAATGATGGGAGGGGGTCACGCAGCCCCCCTCCAGGAGCCCTTGATGGCCCTGGGGACCACCACCCCCCAGGGCCGGCTCCTGCAATGTCCCGGGGTGCCCACCCCCGGGACATTGCTGTTTGCTATGGCAGGGCGGGAGACGTGCGGCTCCCGCCCTGTCATAGCAAACTCCTGCTTTGGTTTTGGACGCGAGAGCAGGAAACCTGCAGATTGCTTTTGCACAAGGGGAGCTGCATGTCAGCAGCTCCCCTTGTGCAAAAGCAATACCGGATCCCGCAGGAGGCGGGGAGCCGGCTGGGACCGTAGGGGCATTGGGGTTCCCCCCACGGTCCGCAACGGTGAGGCCATGCCCCGGGGGATGGGGTCCCCGGGGCCAGAAGTGGCCCGGGAGGGGGGCCCATGCCCCCCCTCCCCTGTTATTAAATATAGAAAAAAAAAATTAAAACGGAAAGGCCGGCCCCGGGGGATGGGGTCCCCGGGGCAATAATTGGCATCTGGAGGGGGCAACGCGGCCCCCCTCCCCAAATTTTTTTTTTTAAAAGGCTGCCAGGCCCCAAGGAATGGGGTCCCCAGGGCCAAAAGTGGCCCAGGGAAGAGGGGCCACGCAGCCCCCTCCCATAAAATATGAAATATTTAAAAAAGAAAAAGAAACCGGCAACTCACCGGAGGCCCCGCCCCCTCCCTGCAGCACTCTGCAAACGCGCCCCCTGGCTCGTTCTAAGTTGGGGAATTAAGATCCCTTGAATACTGAGGGTCCATGGGGGCCGACTAGCCCACCAGGTACCTCCAGTAAGCGCCACACAGTGGGATTGCAGAGAGGTGGTCCGTGGCCATGCCCCTTTTTACACCACTCTGCAAACGCGCCTGGTGGGGCAATGAGGTCCTCTTGTGTCCTGAGGACCTCAGGACACAAGTGGACTTCATCCCCCGAGCAGCAGTGCACCAGGAGCTGCGTTTGCAGAGTGGTGTAAAAAGGGGTAGTGGCCTTTGAGCACTCTCAGCAATCCAGCTGTATGGAGCTTACTGGAGGAAACAGGAGGGCTAGTTGGCCCCCAGGCACCCTCAAGAAGAAAGGGGACTTCATCCCCCAACCAAGAGCGCGCTAGGAGGCGCGTTTGCAAAGTGGTGGAGAAAGGGGGCGTGGCCTGTGTCCACCTCTCAGCAATCCCACTGTGTGGGGCTTACTGGAGGTAAGAGGTAGAAGCCCTCCTGGTACCTCCTGTAAATCCTACACAGTGGAATTCCTGAGCGCTGGTCGGAGGCCCAGCACCCTTTCTCCACCACTCTGCAAACGCGACTACTAGTTAAAGAAGTGTTTGCAATGTAATAGGTTTCGCAGTTGCGAGAGTTAGAGCTATTGGCGTTGTAAATGTAAAAGTTTTTTACTAATGTTTTTTGTAGTGGAGTGGATGTACGTTGTGTGTAGTGGAATTATGTGGTATGTTGTGCAGTGAAATTATGTGGATAGAAAGTATGTGGTATTTAGTGTATAGGAATTATGTAGAGTGGGATTATGTGTTATGGAGAGTAATTATGTGGTATGGTAGTCTGTGTTGTGGAGTGGTAACCTCAGGTTTAGTCTTCCTCGTTTCCATAGAAGCTCAACTATGAACTCAGTGAGACAAAAAAAGATGGAATCACTGAGGAGCACTTGTGGACCTAGTCAGAGGTATGAGTAGGGCCGCTGGAATTATGCGACTGTTTGGCTGCACCGACTTTCGCACAATTATACATTTTCTGCATTAGCCACATAATTCATTATCTGCTCCCTAATCTGCAGATTTGAACAAAAAAAGCCTTGTTTCTAGCTCAAACGGCTCAAACGTTACCAAAAATACAGCGACAAGTGTTACAGCATGGTGGAAAGCCTTTTGCAAACCTAGAATGGTCACCTGCTACTTATTGCTAAATGTGGGTGTTAAATTGGTACTAATGGTGTGCAAGCCACTCTTGCTTCCTTCTCCGCCTCTCTTGCCTCTTTCTGCATTTCTGTTGCTTCTTTCTGCACATTTCTTTCTTTTTCTGCACTTCTCTTGCCTCTTTCTGCAAATCTCTTCTACTTTCTGCACCCTTCTTTCCTCTTTCTGCACCTCTCTTGCCTTTTTCTGTACCCCTCTTACGTCTTTCTGCACCCTTTTTGCCTCTTTCTGCACCTCTGTTACTTCTTTCTGCACCTCACTTGCCTCTTTCAGCACCTCTGTTGCTTTTTCTGCAGATCTCTTGCATCTTTCTGCACCTCACTTGCCTCTTTCAGCACCTCTGTTGGTTCTTTCTGCACTGCTCTTGCTTCTTTCTGTACCTCACTTGCCTCTTTCTGCACTTCTCTTGCTTCTTTCTACACCTCTGTTGCTTCTTTCAGCAATTCTCTTGCCTCTTTCTGCACTTTTCTTCCTTCTTTCTGCACCCCTCCTGCCTCTTTCTGTACCTCTCTTGCCTCTTTGTGCACCTCTCCTACCTCTTTCTGCACCCCTCTTGCCTCTTTTTGCACCTCTGTTGGTTCTTTCTGCAGTGCTCTTGCTTCTTTCTCCACCTCACTTGCCTCTTTCTGCACTTCTCTTGCTTCTTTCTAAACCTCTGTTGCTTCTTTCAGCAATTCTCTTGCCTCTTTCTGCACTTCTCTTGCTTGTTTCTGCCCCTCTCTTGCGTCTTTCTGCACCTCTGTTGCCTCTTTCTGCACTTCACTTGCTTCTTTCTGCACCTCTCTTGCCTCTTTCGACACCTCTGTTGCTTCTTTCTGCACTGCTCTTGCTTCTTTCTGCACCTCACTTGCCTCTTTCTGCACTTCTCTTGCTTCTTTCAGCAATTCTTTTGCCTGTTTCTGCACTTCTCTTGCTTGTTTCTGCACCTCTCTTGCATCTTTCAGCACCTCTGTTGCTTCTTTCTGCACCTCACTTGTCTCTTTCTGCACTTCTCTTGCTTCTTTCTACACCTCTGTTGCTTCTTTCAGCAATTCTCTTGCCTCTTTCTGCATTTCTCTTGCTTGTTTCTGCACCTCTCTTGCCTCTTTCGGCACCTCTGTTAATTCTTTCTGCACCCCTCCTGCCTCTTTCTGCACACGTCTTCCCTCTCTGTGCAACTCTCTTGCCTCTTTCTACACCTCTCTTCCCTCTTTCTGCACCACTCTTGCCTCTTTCTGCACCTCTGTTGCTTCTTTCTGCACTTCTCTTGCCTCTTTCTGCACCCTTCGTGACTCTTTCAGCACCTCTGTTGCTTCTTTCTGCACTTCTCTTCCTTCTTTCTGCACCCCTCGTGCCTCCTTCTGCACCTCTGTTGCTTCTTTCTGCACCTCTGTTGCTTCTTTCTGCACTTCTCTTGGTTCTTTCTGCACTGCTCTTGCCTCTTTCTGCATCCCTCTTGCCTCTTTGAGCACCTCTTTTGCTTTTTTCTGCACTTCTCTTGCCTCTTTTTGCACCTCTGTTGGTTCTTTCGGCACTGCTCTTGCTTCTTTCTGCACCGCACTTGCCTCTTTCTGCACCCCTGTTCCCTGTTTCTACATGTTTCCTGTCTGTTTATGCATCTCTCTTGCCTCTTTCTGCAACTCTGAGTTAGAGGTAGTTTTAATCCCCCTGCCCTATTATGTACTAGGGCCTTACAGGGGAGGTCATGCCAATCACAGGGGTACCCCAACCCATAGTGTACCATAGCATATGTAGGTGTTTTCACTGTATTCTAAGTGTCTTTCAGCATAGCACTGACTCCGGGCCTGGTTAGTCAGAGTCAGTTACCACCAGTACCAATGAGTAAAAAGTTGGGGGCACAGGATGACTTTGCAACAAGGCCTTTTTCTGCACCTCTGTTGGTTCTTTCTGCATATCTCTTACTTCTTTCTGCACTTTTCTTTGTCTTTCTGGACTTCTGTTGCCTCTTTCTGCATTTCTTTTGCTTCTTTCTGTGCCTTTCTTCCTCTTTCTGCACATGTCCTACCTCTGTAGGTATAGTTAGAAATTAGCATTTAAAAACCTTAGAAATTCACTGAAAAAACCATAGGTTTCAGGGATGTTATAGTTAGAAATTATCATATAAAAAACCTTTGAAATTCACTGAAAAAACCATAGGTTTCAGGGACGTTATAGTTAGTTGGACATTTCACTCGTACAAAACCAGAGAAATTCGGCAGTTATAGTTAGTTGAGCTAACTATAACTCGCGCACCCGCAATGCACTGCTGATGACGTCACATATTACATCATTCATGACATGGTCAGTGACATCACTGATGATATCACTGATGACATCTCAAATAACATCACTGATGACATCACTGATGACATCATCCACGTGATAATCTGATGCACCTCCTCACACCCTAATATAACCTTTGATACACCCGCTCTAAAATACAGATTACCATTTTCGAAACCTTAGACACACCAATACCAGTTACTACATACCCACTCACTGATTCCTAGGTCTACACACACTTCCACTCATTCACCCATACAGTCACTTATACATGCAGTCACTTATCAATACAGCACTATCATTTGCACTCATACACCTATACAGACACTCACACATCACCACTCATCCATAGAGTTACTCACACACCTAGTCAATCATGCAAAGAATCATTCACACTCCCATTTACTCACCTATACAGTTATACACACACCACCTCACTAATTCATACAGATACTAACACATACTTACTCTCTTATACAATCACTGATACAAGCACACACTCATCCATACAGCCACTCTCACAATCACTCACTCTCACATATAGTCATTTATATACTCCAACACTCACATATAGTGCCTTTCACATATGTAGTTACTCAAACATGTACCACTGAGACATCAATTCACTCACCAACACACCCATACACACACTCACCCACCCATACAGCCCTTCACAGATGCACTCTTGAACCCATACACCCAGTGAATCACCCACTCACACATCTATGCACAGTCACACTCCCCCCACCCACCCACACAGACACTCAGGCACCCATACAGATACTCAGACAACCAATCAATAACCCATATAGACACTCATGTAGCTACTCACTAACCCATGCAGCCGCTTACACACCAACTGACAGACTGATACAGACATTCACACAGTTTAGTCACTAACCCATGCATTCAGTAAGACACGTTTAATCACTCACTTATACAGTCAGTCATGCACCTACTAAATCATCCATTCAGACACTTATACACCCACTCTTTCTTCAATACACCTTGGCATATATATATATATATATTCACTGAAAAAACCATAGGTTTTAGGGAAAGTTATAGTTAGTTGGACATTGCACTCGTACAAAACCTGTGAAATTCCCCTGTTATAGTTAGTTCAGCTAACTATAACTCGCGCCCCCGCAATGCACTGCTGATGACCTCACATATTACATCACTCATGACATGGTCAGTGACATCACTGATGACATCACTGACATCATCCAGTGACTGTGTGTTTCTGTAAAGTTTAAATATGTTTAATATATATAGGGAAAGGCGTATTGAAGAATGAGTGGGTGTATAAGCGTCTGAATGGATGATTTAGTAGGTGCGTGACTGAGTCTATAAGTGAGTGATTAAATGTATCTTACTGGATGCATGGGTGAGTGACTAAACTGTGTGAATGTCTGTATCCGTCTGTCTGTTGTTGTGTAAGCAGCTGCATGGGTTTCTGACTAGCTAAATGAGTGTCTATATGGGTTATGGATTGGTTCTCTGAGTATCTATATGGGTGCCTCAGTGTTTGTGTGGGTGGGGTGTGTGTGACTCTGTGCATAGATGTGTGAGTGGGTGATTCACTGGGTGCATGGTTTCAACAGTGCGTCTGTGATGGGCTGTATGGGTGGGTGAGTGTGTGTATGGGTGTGTTAGTGATTGAATGTATATCTCAGTGGTACATGTGTGAGTAACTACATATGTGAAAGGCAGTATATATGTGTGTTGGAGTATATAAATGGCTATAAGTGAGAGTGTGTGATTGTGAGAGTGGCTATATGGATGAGTGTGTGCTTGCATCAGTGATTGCATAGGAGCGTAAGAATGTGCTAGTATTTTTATGAATAAGTGAGCTGGTGTGTATAACTGTATAGGTGAGTAAATTGGAGTGTGATTAATTATTTGCATGACTGACTAGGTGTGTGAGTACCTCTATGGATGAGTTGCGTTGTGTGAGTGTTTATATAGGTGTATGAGTGCATATGATAGTCCTGTACTGAGTGACTGTAAGTATGAGTGACTGTACGGGTGAGTGAGTAGATGTGTGTGTGTAGACCTAAGAATCAGTGAGTGGGTATGTACTTATTGGTATTGGAGTGTGTATGGTTTTGAGAATGGCAGTCTGTAATTTAGAGTGGGTGTATCAAAAGTTATATTAGGGTGTGAGAAGATGCATTAAATTCTCACATGGATGATGTCATCAGTGATGTCATTTGAGATGTCATCAGTGATGTCATCAGTGACGTCACTGACCATGTCATGAGTGATGTAATATGTGACGTCATCAGCAGTGCATTGCGGGGGCGCAAGTTATAGTTAGCTGAACTAACTATAACGGGGGAATTTCACGGGTTTTGTACGAGTGCAATGTCCAACTAACTATAACTTTCCCTAAAACCTATGGTTTTTTCAGTGAATTTCAAAGGTTTTTTAAATGCTAAACCCTAACTATAACAGGCCTGAAACCTATGGTTTTTTCAGTGAATTTCAAAGGTTTTTAAAATGCTAATTCCTAACTATAACAAGCCTGAAACCTATGGTTTTTTCAGTGAATTTCAAAGGTTTTTTAAATGCTAATTCCTAACTATAACATGTCTGAAACCTATGGTTTTTTTCAGTGAATTTCAAAGGTTTTGTAAATGACAATTTTTAAATGTATTAATTGTTATATTTATTTTTTTTGATACTGATTTACTACATTTTTTTAAACTATTTATTTTTAGATATTTTATTTTTTAAATTACATTGTAATTACATTATACATTACATTACAAAATATACTTTCTCAGAATGAATTACTTTAGTTTAAATACTTTGCAAATAGGCAATAGACTTTTAAGTACAGTAGTTACAGTTGTTGCAATGGGCAACACAATTTCAAACACAATGCAACATTGAGCTCAATGTGAATTTCTAGCTAAATGCAATTAGTTACTTTATGGATTACTTTTTCTAACCACAGGACTGGATCCTAGATTCAGTCCTGGGACATCTCCTGTAAACAGTTGAGTAAAAGCGTTTTGGTTACAGTAGTGATTTTTAAGGAATATTATTGTATTTTAAAAGTTGACAGAAACTTTTTCACATAGAATCACCAATGTTATCCTATGGGAGGAAATTCACTTAGCAGGTAAGTAGTGTTATCGTTACTTTTTCTTACTCAGTGGTGGATCCTGGATCCAGCACTGGTGCATCTCCTGTAAACAGTTGAAAGAATGCGTTTAAGTCATACAGGCGATTTTTAAGGAATATTTGTAGTTTGTGAAAATCAACACTTTGAAACTTTCCTGCTGAAAACCAGACAATGGAGTCCTACGGAAGGAAATATAAGTTACTGGTAAGTACGGTTAAAATTACTTTTCAAGATCAGTACTGGGCTGAAAGATGCAGCACTGAGGTCTCTCCTGATAACAGGTGAGTAAATCGGAATTCGTATTTTGGCTGATTTTAGAGGAATATTTGTATGTTTCAAAAATCGACACTTAGAAACTTTTTCAGCAAAAAGCAGGCAATGATATCCTATGGAAGGAAATTCAAGTTACTGGTAAGTACGGTTAAAATTACTTTTCAGGATCAGTACTGGGCTGAAAGATGCAGCACTGAGGACTCTCCTGATAACAGGTGAGTAAATCGGAATTCGTATTTCGGCTGATTTTAGAGGAATATTATAAAGTTCCAAAACTCCACACTTAGAAGAATTTCCAAGTGAAACCAGTCAATGATATCCTATGGAAGGAAATTCAAGTTACTGGTAAGTACGGTTAAAATTACTTTTCAGGATCAGTACTGGGCTGAAAGATGCAGGACTGAGGTCTCTCCTGATAACAGGTGAGTAAATCGGAATTCGTAGTTCGGCTGATTTTAGAGGAATATTTGCACAATGGTGAAGGGAGGGGCGGGGCCTGAGGTGACATCTGTGCAAACGCGCCCCGTGGCGCGTTTTAAGTTGGGGGATTAAGTCCCCTTGAATCATGAGGGTCCCTGGGGTCCAACTAGCCCACCCTGTACCTCCAGTATGCGCCAGGAGCTGCGTTGCAGAGAGGTGTTCAGAGGCCACGCCCCTTTTTGCATCTCTCTGCAACGCAGCTCTGTGGCGCTTTCTGGACGTACCTGGTGGGCTAGTTCGCCCCCAGGGACCCTCAGGATTGAAGGGGATTTCATTCCCCATCTTAAAATGCTCCACGGGGCCTGTTTGTACACATGTCACCTGAAGCCCCGCCCCCTCCCTTCACCACTGTGCAAACGTGCCCGTGGCGCGTTTTAAGTTGGGGGATTAAGTCCCCTTGAATACTGAGGGTCCCTGGAGTCCAACTAGCCCACCATGTACCTCCAAAAAGCGCCACAGAGCTGCGTTGCAGAGAGGTGTAAAAAGGGGCGTGGCCTCTGTACACCTCTCTGCAACGCAGCCCCCTGGCGCATACTGGAGGTTCCTGGTGGGCTAGTTGGCCCCCAGGGACCCCCAGTATTCAAAGGGAATTTCTTCCCCTTCTTAAAACGCGCCAGGGGGCGCGTTTGCAGACTGCTGCAGGGAGGGGGCGGGGCCTGGCACGATGCCGGTCTTTTCTTTTTTTTTTTGTGCTTTTTTCTGCCCAGGGGGTCCTTGTGCGTTTTGCGCACTTGTTTCTTGTGTTTTTTTTTTTAATCAGTGGGATCCGCGCACCCTAAGCGCATCCCGCCGATTTTGGAAAAAATAAAATGCTTTTTTCTGCCCAGGGGGTCCTTGTGGGACCCCCTGAGCAGACCTAGGGGGTCAGGGGTTTTCTACCCTGCCCCCTTTGTGCGTTTTGCGCACTTGTTTCTTGTGCTTTTTTTTTTTTAATCGGCGGGATCCGCGCACCCTAAGCGCATCGCGCCGTTTAAAAAAATAAATAAATGCTTTTTTCTGCCCAGGGGGTCCTTGTGGGACCCCCTGAGCAGACCTTGGGGGTCAGGGTGTTTCTACCCTGCCCCCTTTTGCGGTTTGCGCACTTGTTTCTGTCCCTCGGTTCTACCGAGGGATAAAAATGGCTGCCAACACTTCCTGATTTGGAGTGTTGACAGCCACTTGACAGCCAATTAGCATGCAGCTCGTGATCGGGACGGTGCGCGCAGGGTGCGCTCAGGATACGCGGACCCTACTCGCCCATAGATATATATGTGACTTTACTTTTGATTTTCTCAGGAACTACTGAACGGATTTACACCATTTAAGCAAAAGGCACGACACTGAACCAAGGGCTACCTCTTTGCCAAATTTGGTGTAATTCCGTTCAGCAGTTCGGGCTGTAGCTGCGACTAAAGGTTCCTATGGAAAAATGAATGGGGAAAACGCGTTTTGGGACCCCCTTTTTTCTCGGCCCCCGCTTAACGAATCAACCCGAGACTTTCAGGGTAGGAGCGGAGCGGAGCGCCCCAACAAGTTGGAAGCTTTCGCGAAGATTCGTCAACCGGCGCAAGAGTTATTTCAAATAGAATGTCGCGTATTTCCTATGGATAATAGGTCCTAACTATAACTATCTACTGGCGACCGCCAATAGATAATATATATATATATATATATATATATATATATATATATATATATATATATATATTTAAACTTTACAGAAACACACAGTCACTGGATGATGTCATCAGTGATGTCATCAGTGATGACATCTCAAATGACATCAGTGATGTCACTGACCATGTCATGAATGATGTAATATGTGACGTCATCAGCAGTGCATTGCGGGTGCGCGAGTTATAATTAGCTCAACTAACTATAATGGCCGAATTTCTCTGGTTTTGTACGAGTCAAATGTCCAACTAACTATAACGTCCCTGAAACCTATGGTTTTTTCAGTGAATATATATATATATATATATATATATATACATACATACATATATATATATATTTATATATATATTTATATAGAAAGGCAGTCGCCGAAACGCGTCTTGTGTTTGTGTGTGTCCTGTGCCAATAAATTTGGTCAGAAAGTCCCCGTCCCCATGTCACCTCAGGCCCCGCCCCCTCCCTTCACCACTGTGCAAACGCGCCCCGTGGCGCGTTTTTAAGTTGGGGATTAACTCCCTTGAATCCTGAGGGTCCCTGGGGTGCAACTAGCCCACCAGCTACCTCCATTAAGCGCCACCAGAGCTGCGTTGCAGAGAGGTGTAAAAGGGGCGTGGCCTCAGAACACCTCTCTGCAACGCAGCCCCCTGGCGCATATTGGAGGTTCCTGGTGGGCTAGTTGGCCCCCAGGGACCCCCAGTATTCAAGGGGAATTTGTTCCCCCTCTGCAAACGCGCCAGGTGGCGCGTTTGCAGAGTGTTGCCAAGGAGGGGGCGTTGCCTCCGGCGCGATGCCGGTCTTATTTATTTTTTTATTTTTAAGAAGGGGGGCTGTGTGGCCCCCCTTCTTTTTCTAATGTATTGGCCCTGGGGACCCCATCCCCCAGGGCCTGCCCCCTAATATTTAAAAAAAAAAAAAAAGAATTTGGAAGGGGGCCACGTGGCCCCCCTCCCGAGGCCTTAATCGGCCCCATGGACCCCATCCCCCGGGCATGGCCTTTTTTTTATTTAATGTTTTGGAGGGGGCTGCGTTGCCCCCTCCTCAGAGCCACTTATGGCCCCGGGGACCCCATCCCCGGGGCCGGCCTTTTTTTTTTTTTTTATAACAATTTTGGGGAAGGGGGCCGCGTGGCCCCCTCCCGGGCCACTTGTAGCCCCGGGGACCCCATCCCCCGGGACTGGCCCTTTCCGTTGGGGGACCGTGGGGGTCCCCAATCCCCCCACGGTCCCGCCGGCTCCCCGCGTCCTGCGGGAGCCGGCATTGCTTTCCACACGGGGAGCTGCTAAGATGCAGCTCCCCGTGTGGAAAGCAATGTTTTGGTTTTGGAAGAGAGAGCAGGTTTCCTGCCTCTCTTCCAAAACCAAGCAGTTTGCTATGACAGGACGGGAGCCGCGAGGCTCCCGCCCTGCCATAGCAAACTACAGTGTCCCGAGGGTGGGCACCCCGGGACACTGCAGGAGCCGGCCCTGGGGGGTGGCGGTCCCCAGGGCCATCACAGGCTCCAGGAGGGGGGCCGCGCGGCCCCCCTCCCTTCACATGCACAGCCCCCGGGAGGTGGTGGTCCCGGGGGCTCGGGGGTCCGAAACGGACCCCCACATTCAAATTCTTTGTGCCCCGGGGAGGTGGCGGTCCCCGGGGCGTGTGGGGGGCTCAAGCCCCCCCACACAGGTAATTTTTTTCTTTAAAAAGAAGCCCAGGGGGGTGGCGGTCCCCGGGGCTGCGGGAGGGCCGAGTGCCCTCCCGCACCATTTTTTATTGAAAGCCCCGGGGGGTGGCGGTCCCACCCCCGGGGAAATGTTTTCATAAACCCCCGCATGCCCCCGGGACTTGGCCCACCCGGGGCCAATAACAACGGAGCGCGGGAGCCCGCGCTTTGTTTTTTTTCACGGCGGGATCCGCGCATCCTAAGCGCATCCCGCCGATTTAAAAAAATATATATATTTTTTTGGGCCCTGGGGGTCCTTGTGGGACCCCTAAGCAGGCCTAGGGGGTCAGGGTGTTTCTACCCTGCCCCCTTTTTGCATTTTGCGCACTTGTTTCTTGTGCCTCGGTTCTATTGAGGAACAAGATGGCTGCCAACACTTCCTGGTTTGGAGTTTTGACACCCAATTAGCATACAGCTCGTGATCGGGAGGGTGCGCTCAGGGTGCGCGGACCCTCCGCGGCCACAGATATATATGTGATTTTACTTTTGATTTTCTCAGGAACTACTGAACGGATTTACACCATTTAACCAAAAGGCACGACTCTGAACCAATGGCTACCTTTTTGCCAAATTTGGTGTAATTCCGTTCAGCAGTTCGGGCTGTAGCTGCGACTAAAGGTTCCTATGGAAAATTGCATGGGGAAAACACGTTTTGGGACCCCCCTTTTTTCTTGGCCCCCGCTTGGCGAATCACCCCGAACCTTTCCGGATAGGAGCTGACCGGAGCGCCAAAAACAAGTTGGAAAATTTCGCGAAGATTCGTCAACCGGCGCCAAAGTTATTGGGAAAAGAATGTTACGATTTTCCTATGGATAATAGGTCCTAACTATAACTATCTACTGGCGACCGCCAGTAGATTATATATATATATATATAAAAAAAAATATATATATATATATATATACATATATATATATATATATATATATATAAAAATATATAATCATTTAAGCGATAAGGATATAACATATATATATTAAAGTCCTAATTATAGATTCCCTTATCCCATAACTGTTTATCCCTTAAGTGTCCATTTGTTGTCCGAAACCATCCTACCATTTAAATTATCTACAAAATGCTCTCTAGTGAAGGTTAATACATTTTACTTTTTGAAAATGTGTGATCAAATTACAAATACGCATTCTAAGGTAAATTTTTTTTGGGTGTAATAGAATTAAATGATTACGTTGATCTTAGATGTTGTGGGGAAATTATGTTATTGTAACAGATATTTTTAAAAAGTAATTTTTGAAAAAGGTGTTCTGTATAACAATGTTATCACATGCTACCCTATTGATTTGTGAATTTTCTCCAGTAGGGACCAGAATTGGTTGAACTATCTCACACCAACCTGTCGGTATACAGAAGGTGAATCAGTAATAACAGTCCTTCTACTAATCCACATCTAATCAATTTTGCCAGATTGATGGGGTCTTCAGACTTCTCCTTTATCAATATTGGGCATGTGAGGCTGCCTTTCCATATCTCTGGAAACCTCGGGTCTGCTGCCACACCTCAAAGAAAAATCCCTTAAATATACTAGTCAAACTAAGACGAATTTTCTAAAGCACTGTGTTAGAAAAAATAAAACTGGAGCTCTTTTGATTTAGGAAACAGCTGTGCAAGGTTGATAGATTTATTCACTAACCATATTAAGAAATTAAACATTAGTAGAAGAGTACATCAGGTGGAAAGAGTAAACATGTTCATTTTCCATCCAGCCACTTCCAAGAGGATTATCATCCATATTTTAAGATTAAGACTATACACTGAAGGAACAGGATGAAATAGTCACAACCAGCCACAGACATCAGAGATGGAAACATCTTAGAGATGGTTACAAACTCATACAGCAGTGCTTTGAAACCACAGGGCCAGACAGTAAACGGGTTACCATAATCTTAGTTGCTAAGGATTTACACTGTGGCTATGATAATATCCTTAAAGATTTACCAAAATGGCGGATGGAATTCCTCCAGGCAAGACTTAAAATAACAGCTGTAGCATTAAGTGTCCTCTGGTATCAACGAATCTGAATGAGCAATTAATCTCTCATAGTCAACATGAATTATAGTTCAAATAACAGCTTTAAATACATTTCAGAAATGATTGGTTTGAAAAATGAGCTTGCCAGGTTCTTAAAATGCAAACATTTTAACCTTGAAATACACAATGTTATTCTTTAGGAGGATTGATCTCAGTTCTCACACACAAAAACGTGTTGCCTCATGAAAAACAAAAACAGCATATTTTTGTCCCACAATGCCGAATTAAAATTTTTAGTAAACACTATTTTGGTGCTCAAACGTCACTGCGTTATTTTCACCACGCTGTTTGGGGCACTTTTACAAAAAAAGCATTTGTTTTTCAAAGAAATGCTTTTTTGGTAAAAGCGCCCCATACCGCGCTTTCACTTTAATGACAGCCGTGCGCTTTAATTACACACGGCTTGTCCAAAGAAATGGGCATGGCCTCTAATAACCTGCAAGCGCTGCATATGGCGCTTGGAAACAACATATATTTGCAATGCAATAGGTCTCACATTTGCGAGAATTTAAGCTATTGTCATTTACAATGCCAATAGCTCAAACTCTCCTATATTGTGACCAAATGCATTGCAAATGCTTGTTGTTAACATGTTTCAGGCTTAAACTGTTTCAACATCTACTTGCAGAGAAGTCAGCAGAAGGATTGTAACCTAGTATATTGTAGCTATGACTCTTTATAATGTTCTGTTGATTTTATTATCCTCTTTCTCTCAGGGAAACAACATATTACTCAGCTAAAACCTGCTTTGACATACTTACAATTACTCCCTGATCAACCTACTTACATTTATGTTGCATGTTTTTTATCTGGAGCAGTTAAAACAAGGAATCTTCTGGGTTTTAAATGATGAATTGTATATTTTATTGTTCTCCTATGTGGTTTGTACAAAAAAAGAAAGAAAGAAGAAAAGAAAGAAAGAAAGAAAAAAAGAAGGAAAGAAAGAAAGAACTACTCTAGTAATATTTACAAGGTCCCATCCATCATGCTCTTCAGAATTAATCTGAAAACGCACCAAGTTATGCGCCAAGTAAAGATCTCAGCCACACTAAATATATTCTCAGCGCTCTCATCTGTGAAATGGAAGATTATCAAAATGCCATCACCCCACTCAGAAGAGATGAAGAAAACACGAACCCTCACTTTCTCTTCTCTTCACACCCTCAGGATGTACTCCTGTCCCCTTTGGCTCCCATGTGCTACCCATGGAATGCCTCCTCATGAAACTGTTCAGCAAATGTTCACTGCATGAAAGTAAGTGGAGGTCATTGTAACTAGGATTCCCGAGCCAAGTTTTGTCATGACAAGAGGTCATGGTATAACATAGAAGTACCGCAGACATTCCTGCGTGGCGGTACTAGAGTCTTCTATCACTGAGAGACAGTCCCGGATAGATAAAGGAACCCAACTTGAGATGTCCCCTAAAAAGAACGAAGGCCCTCACCCAACAAAGTGACATGCTTCATCATAGGGCCCCTCGTGACCGTGGCTTCAGAGGGTGCACACAGTGACTGCCCTCTGGAGCTCTTTACAAGGAGAACTGCAGGCCTCCCTACCAGTTTGGTGTGTGGGACCTTAGAAAACTGAAAATGTGTCTGAATTCTATTAGTACCTCCTTGTCATGAGCGCTAATGTAAACAAGGAAAATGGGCCCGCACCCCCTTGGTTTGGTAGTAAAAACAGGTATAAGAAGGGTGCAAGTGGGCCCATCATGCCCCTAGGCCACGGTGCCACTGCTCCTACTGCACTATTGATATCTACACCCATGGATGCCAAGTCTTCATTCCACCTCATGCCTCTTTCTTCCACCACCCTACACTGCCTGTCTTTCTTTGTCACTCTTGTAGGTTCTTTTTCATCGCTGCTTTCCCCCTCTTTTACTATTTCCCAATCTTTTCTCTCTTTTTCTGCCTTTCTCTCATGCTCTAGGTCAAAGCCCGATGATAAAAAATAGGTCGCAGTACCCAAAAAATGAGTGCCAGTGCCCCCTGCCAATAACCACCAGCACAAGTTAAGCACTGTGTGGCTTCCCTGGCACTATTTTTGGCACATTGGTGTCAAGGCCTGACAAGGCAGCAGCAGGAACAGAAAGTGAACATAGTGCAGTTTCCACGTCTTTTGTTATTAAATAATTGGCTGTTGAGGGGCTAAGAGTGGGACAAGAGGTTATTCTTGTGATGTCTTGGGGACAAAGGATGCATGATCTCACTTCTGCTTCCCCTTGTACTTTGTTGAGTCATTGTCCATGGCAGAAGATAGTGAGACGGAGAGTATCAGGGAAGACAAAATTCAGGAGAAGGCTCTGGGCACAGAAGAGTCTTTGTGTCAGAGCAATGTCTACTTTTTTCTAGGGTTCAAGAATGCACAGAAACTGACGACAAACCTTGTGTGTTATCCGCTTCCAGTCAGTTTATCAGGTTCAGAGGATGAGAGGATGAGGTGATAATGAGGACAGGTAATAAAAGACTTAGGTCAACAAAGCCTCCATCCTTACCTGAAGTGAGCAGGTCCTAGGTGAGGTGGATAAGATATTATAGCCTTAGAGCCCACCGTAGCAGGCTCTACCAGCCATTAAAGGCCCACTCCAGAATTTGGCGAGGGCCTTTAACAAGGGAGCGGGCCTTTAATGCCAGTTACGGAGGGTTCTAAGGGTATTAAAACATTCTGCCCCTAGAGAGTAGAATGTTCTAATTAGTAAAACAAAGGCCTTCGAGAGCCTGTGGGGGTTGAAATCCCCTCTGGCTCCGTGAGGCCTTTGTTCACAGCAACAGATGTGAACAAACATTGGAATATTAGAGCTCCGGGCTTCTACCGGCCGTTAGAAGCCCCGAGCACTCCATTGTCTTCAATGGAGCGCTCAACATTCCAATGTTCTAATATGTTCTCAACAGGAAAGGGAAATATTGTACTGCACTACATAAACGTTAAGCAATTATTAACAATATATTTTAAAAACAGTACTGTGGGCTATATTGAATTCATCAACATCACGTGTGTGTGTGTGTGTGTGTCTGTGCGTGCACACGCGTGCCCTTCCAAAACACAAGGGAAAAAACTGTGCCCCCTTCCGAATCGCAACAGCAAATGCATTATCTTTGGAAACACCTCGCGGTATCAAAGCATGGAATGGTTGCCACCTGCCAAAAGCAGCAGGTGACCTTTGCGAAGTGTAAAAACTCCTTTTTTAAGAGCCTGTTCTTTGTTTTTGCAGACCATGACATCCGGAGGAGCTGACGGCTCTCCCATGGACCACTGCATGCTCTCCCCGAGGCCACGTTTCTGATGTGGCACTGCTTGTGGCCTTGTGGTTCCTGTCCTGTTGAAGTTTTGATCATAATGATAAAGTCCTTACAACACTGGTTTCAAAAAACACATTTTATACAAATAATCGCAGACCCATGAAGTATTTGTTTCCCATAATTCACATATATTGCAATGTCCTTTTCAATTACAGATTTCAACCAATTAGAACATAGGCACTGGCAGTAGGGCTGCTGGGGGTGCTGCAGCACCCCCAGAAATAACTATTCTAGAGTTCAGGAGGTGAGTGAGCAATAAAGATGCCTTTTAGTGTTGTCTTTGTCTTGCCACATTTGCTGTGCTTTCAAAGACAGAGGTCAAATTTCTTGGCAAATTGCTGCTCGTGTGTTTAACATGGAGATTAGTGTTTACTTTTCATTCTCTGAATAGAAAGAGAGAGAATTTTGTCAAATTAATTTTGTATCAATCTTGCCAGAGTGCAGGGAGATGGAAAGGAAAGGCTGTAAGGTGTCATTTTGTTTCTAAAACAACGACAACATTTAAATACATTTAAGCGGAATGCATAACTATTTGTAAAATATATCAGCAGTTATGAAAGCAAAAATTATGCATTTTTTGTAATTCTGAAGTGTGATGGAAGCAGACATATTTAATAGGATCAAAACAAATTAGGACGCTTTACTTAGTGATGTGCAAATGATAATTATCCGCTGAAACCTGATTTCCATACATTGTTGTTGGTGCGCTATATAGTTTTACTAGCAAATTTGTTGGACACTGGAAATAAAAATATGCCGTCTGTAAATGACACTGCATTACCACACCATGATTTAGTAATATATTTGTCATAACGTGCTCCAAATTCACACCAGCAGGCTGCAAACCACACCCTCCTCCTTAGGTGACTTGGGTGACGTAACATTGATGGCAGCACCCCCACTCTGAAAATTGTTCCTACACCATTGAATAAGAAGGCCGAAAAATAATAGCTATACTACATACATAGCAGAAACCTTGTTGTGGAGTTCTGGTGCCAATGACTAGCCACTCAGGCTCATTGTTGACTATCATGTCCCAAAGACCCAACATTAGTGCAGTGCTTAATTTGAGCCGGTGGTTTCCGGTGCTCAGCACTGACACTTAATTGTCAACACCGGCACTTATGACAGTCTACCACCTGGTGGTGGTGTTTGTCTCATTTAGAGACGAGCATAACAACAGTTGTTTATTAGTTCAGTATAAATTAAAAATGACTACCACCTGCCACCAAAACCATTCTTGTAGCTTTAGAGGCCTGTGATAGTCAGAAATGTCACACTTGTAGGAGTGTGATGGTTAGTAGATGGATTCTTACTGCGGTTAGCAGCGATGGCAAGAGCATTAGGCGGTGCAAGCGGAAGTGGCCTTCTGAAGAGGGCCTTGGCACTTATATTTTTACAAATTAAGCACTGCATTAGTGCTAAAGAAATAGAGGTGTGGATGTTAAACGTCACATGCGTAGTTTTGCATCAGCCCTGTCCTGTTCCCTGCAACCGGAAGTTGAGGGAAACAACTGCTATCAATCAGGAGGTCCAGGCCATAGTGACAGCAGAAAGCACGCTAACCACCACCCCATAAATCACACATTTCCCACCGCTGCTTCCAGATGTCCATCCTTTGGACTTACGACATCAGAGAAGGGAAAGCGCGTAGCTCAACGGTACCAGTACGACGGTGTGTACTCACAGCATGCTGCGGCAGCGGGAACATTTGTGTGGGAACAATCCCACGAGGTCCACAGTGGCTCTACGTAACTGTGCTTAGTCACTGTCATGTACTTACTACAAAGTTTTCAAAATACTTAACTAATTCTGAATGGTCACTAATTCTTAAATAACGGGAATTACTGCATTATTCCAGAATGCTTAATGCATTTGTTTAGTGCTCTGCATTTTTTTCCTTTTTAAAACACACATTTAGTACATTTGAGACATGTTCCCTTTTATGCATTGTAGCATAGTCATAATGTAACTTTAACTTACATTATTTTTTTGATAAACATATTATAAGTTGTGTTTTATGCAGTGCATGCTACAGCATTTTGCTGCTTTGTAGCGCAGCAAATATAAAGTGTTCTTACAGTCGTCTCAGATGTAAAAATCCGCCTTTTCTCCATGTTCACCCCAAATATTTTGCCTTTTGCTTGACTGTATATGTTTACTAACTTTAGAACTCTGTGCACTTTACCCCTGCGAACCAGTAGTAAAGTACTTGTGCTCCCTTGTTAAACATGGTTGAATTGGCATACTCCTAATTGGCATAGTTAACTGGCCTATAGGTCCCTAGCATATGGTACAAAATGTACCCAGGGCCTGCAAGTTAAATGCCATCAGTGCTCCTCAGCGCCTATTTTGTCATCCACTACAATGGCAATAAAAAGATTGCTTCAGGCCTACGATTGTAGCCTGACTGTGGTAGTGTAAAACTGCAATTCCACCTGTCAAAAGAAACCCTTTTTGACAGGCAAAAACCTTCCTTTGAAATATTAATAAGTACCTCCTATGCAAGTCTTGTAGCCCTGAAGGCATGGTGCATGGTATTTACAGGTAGAACATGTAGAACTTTTATTTTAACATGTCCTTACAGTGACTAGCACCAGAGCGTTATTTTCACCATGGCATGCCTTGCTGTCCTATGTAGAGAACCTGAGTACAGATTAAAATACTAAAACTGTATCTCTGGAAAGGGACCAGCTGGAAAAAATAATGAAATAACTATTTTTAATAATTAATAAAAATCCAATTTAGTGGTGGCCGGATGTTTAAGAAATATTAAAGAAAAGTAGCTTTTAGGGAGTTACTTTTTCCATGCCTGAACTTCCTGGAGGATAATTTGCATTTGCTCGCCAGCTTCTCTCAGCCAGTAATCAGCTTTGAATAGTTGTGATTAGGTGTGAAGCCTCCCAGAAGCAAATAATAGGCTGACCTGACTGGGCATAGATGACTCCTCTGAACCCCACAGAATATGCAGAGTGGGGGTCATGGGCATCCTTTTTGACACTACAGTGTCAAATCCTGCATGAACGCCAAATCCTTCTTGACAGACCTGCTGGGTTCACATATAAGACTTGGCGCACACTTGAAAGGGAAGAGAACAGGATGTCAAGACAATTCTTCTGGATCCACTGTCTGGTTGCTAAAGGACTCTACTTTAGTCATACCAAACGTCTGTCTCTGTGTTTATTGTGGGTACAGTGTGTGCCTCACGCTGGAGTTTAGTGTTAGATGTGGTAGGACGTTTGGATTACCATAGTATACTTTCCACACACACCCCCAGCCAAAGTTTAGTACGGATGAAGACTTTTGTGATCTTGAAAATGGCCAATGTGGGTGAGGTTGGCCCAGATAACCTAGAATGAACTCTGATGTTGGCCTCTGTTTGATACCTTCTGAGTCTCTAAGTGCCTCCCCTGATGTCCGTGGGGGGTCTTTAGAAGTGTGCTCCTGTGGTGGATTGGGACATAAAGAGCTATGTCAGAAAATAAAAAATCTTTGATCAAGACAAACCTGGTTGGTGTATCCGATCCACCCTCCATCGCAGTCAGCCTCAGATTTCACCTAGGTTCTGTTCTATTGTGACCATTGGCTATTTTGGGTGCTTTGTGCTTTTTGGCGCAATTTCTACTTAAAACGTTTAAAATCCATATCTCCGGTTTAACTTGTTTTTTTTTGTTGCCATTTTGGAGTCATTTTGTTTATTACATTTTACTCTACTTTTCTAATATGGTTTGAGATTCAAATTTTTCTACATTTTGCCTTTATTATTGTTTTAGTACTGCATAAATATTTTAAACATCACCCTAAGTTAAGCCTGTCTGCCCTGTGCCATAGCTGAGAGAGGGCTGAGCTTAGCTTAATTTAGTGACTTTGAGGGTTCACTCTAACAAAGTTTGTGATTATATATATATAGTCACCCACCCCAAATAATAATCCAATTTCTTACATCAGGGATACCTATTATAACGTGCTTCCAAGCAGTTAAACTTGGATTAGACTGCAAATTGTGCACCCACTAATAGCTCACCCCCCACCAATGCTAACTAGCTGGTGAAACATTTGCACCAACATTGTAATGTTACCCTAATTCTGCTTTTACACGTCGACCACTGCTAAAGGTAAACATGAATTGTACGTAAAGTGGAAGGGAGATGACGTGGTTCCCTGAAGAGAAAATGCAATTGCTGCCTCTGTGCAGCTTTCTATGTTTAATTGGTAAAAATTGTTCAGTTTGATGCATCTCAATTTTATCCTGTGAAACTTTGCCACATTTTTAATGTTGTCTCAGCCATTACTTACTAAAACAACACCTCTTAGCAGTGTTGGTATTAGTTCCAGAAAGGTGCTATTTGCACCACATACATTTCCTACAAACCGAAATTGGTGGTCATTGTGTTATTGGTTTATTCTTTGTGAGCCTATCTTTTTCTTAATCGCTGTACATAACCATTTTTCTCTAAATCAGGCCCTCAGTTGATTCCAGCACGCATCTTAGGTAACCCCGGGCAGAGAACTCCGCTCCGCCAGCGGAATTTTGCCTACTCCGCGCTCCGTTGAAAACGCGGAGTTCAGGCATAACTCTGACTCCACAGCGGAGCAGAGTTAGCCGGCCCCTCCACCCTCCCTAATTTAATTATTACAAAAAAAAAGGCACTTACCTGCTGTGGCGTCTACGGGCTACCCTCCTCCTCGTGCATGCGCGCGTGCAAGACGTCAGGGCACAACTGCTAAAAAAAGAAGTGGGGGGACTAACCTATTTAATCAGTATGCAAGTGGCATCGCAGCGCGTGACAGCACAGGAACTGGCATCACAAGAAGTGACATCAGATCTTAAGCCCTCACATATATGTTTAGCAGGTGTATCATGAGTACATTGGAGCACATTTCGAGTATACTTGCAAACCCCTCCTGATTTAGGCAGAAGATTCACACTTTTGTAGGCTACACATAAAACAATGTTACCTTTTATCAGCGTTAAGTTTTCTCTAGCCATAGTGCTTTACAAGAAGAAATAGTGATATTTAAATTATTACAACGCCTCCTCAGGGGTATAAGGGTTATATAAATGCTATTTATTTTGTGCAAATACTGGGAAAGATCAACACATCTGACTTCTTACAGTGCATGCATATCTCCTAAACAGAGCCTGAACAAAGTTAAAAGCTGCCTCTCTTCAGTATGTGTGAAGTGCTAACAAGGTGTGAGCCTTTGTTTCCCCTCTGCTGCATTTGCATCAGGTGTGAGGCTCCTGACTGCTGCCATCCAGGAGACTCCAACAAAAGGAGGGCTGATGACCACTCCGATTCGGCCTTTGTTATGGGCCCAGCAGGAGTCAGAACTAAGAGAGCCCCGTCCCCGCCTGCACGTTGTTGCAGATAGAAAGCAGATAACAACGTGCAGGCGCTGCAGGATGTGTCCCGGTGTTTGTAAATTACACCAGGACTAATTCAGCATATTTTACAGTGGGGCCACACTTCTTGGCAGGGTGGACAGCGTCCACCCTGTGAAAAAAGTGGGGGGACGCCGTCCACCCGCGTGTACCCCCGACTCGTGCCCTGCAAGACGTACAACGTAGGGGTTTGCATGGAAGAGAACGGCGAGGACGAGGAGGAGAGAGAGACCACGGCGAGGAGGAGGGCAGACCGGAGACGCCACAGCAGGTAAGTGCCTTTTTTTTGTTATAATTAAATTAGGGAGGGTGGAAGGGAGCGGAGCGCCACAGAGTTTTTTTGCAACTCCGTGGAACTCCGTGTAGTGGCACTCCGCCCGGGCTTAATCTTAGGTTCTTACTGTTTCATCTTTCCAAGGTTGATAGAATTATGACAATTAAGGGCCTGGTTTAGATCTCGGTGGACGGGTTACTCCGTCACAACGGGGACGGATATCCCGTCTGCCGAAATATAAATCTTATTAGATCCTATGGGATTTATATTTCGCTGCACAGGTTATCCGTCACCGTTGTGTCGGAGGAAAATGTCTGCCAAGAACTAAATTAGGCTCTAAGTTGCTTATTAGGTGTGGCCTATTGTTTTTTATCCATAAAATTAAACAAAATACATGAATGGTCTTTTGGTCAGTGGGCTTCATCCGCTTGTCTCTTACAGTGTAACTCACATTTTGCTTCCACCCACCACAGCACGGGGCAATGCGTCAGGCCACTTTACCCCTCGCTTGCCTTCACTTTGAGTGACTGCGCAGAGCTTGTGAACATTGTTCACATCCACCTAAAAAATAGTTAATTTCTGTTTAGCTGCAAAGCGATTTTAAAGTGTGCTTTTTAGTTATTTTTTATATTAGCTTTAAATACCAGCCATTTATTTTGCCTGCACTCCTCTGGCACTATAACATTGTAGCTGCCTGCGATTTTAGTAATTGGTCAAGGGGTGATTTATTTGTGTGTCTCATTCACAAATTTTAACATTAAAATGCATGACGCAGCTGAAAGGTTTGTTGTTAGAAGTCTGACGCACTGTGATGTCATCACGTTCTGGATGGACGCCTTGTTCTACCAAGGTCACGTACTGCTGGCAACGCAGGCAGGAGTCCAATCCCAGGCCGATATGCATCAGCTGGCTCACTGTTTAGGAGGGAAAATAAATGACCAAGCACGTGTGTTTTTTTGTGGATACCCTGTCATTTCTTTCATTCTGACGCCAGTCAAGTGAAAATTCCAGATAAGCGTGGACGTGCCAGGCTCCACAATTCTAGCCTCTGCTACAAGTAATAATAACAATACGAGTCGAAGGTGGTGGTGGGAACAAGTGTAGGCCTGAGATACTGAGAACAGAGCTTTTCACATGAGGTCATCCTGATAGAGCGGACTACGCTGGCCACTCCCTTCCTCAAGGTAGCCTGTTGAGTAGCCGTCACCATCCGACTGTGGGCCCATGAACCGAGGTCTCATGATGTCGCTTGTCAATTGGGAAATGTTGCGTTAGAGCTGCCTTATAAATTCATGTCACTTTGCATTCTGGGACATGTAGTTTTACTTTTGCCATTACATAAGCAGTGCTTTAAGTGGGCCGGGTCCTTCTGGGTCTCAGACCCAGTAGCAATAAAAAACAGACATTGAAGCAGGTCCTTATTGGGCCCTCTAGTCATGCCCTGAACTTTACTGGCAAAATCACTAAGTGATTTCTACATAATGGATGTAAAAACCGTTTAAGGTAATTCATGTCAGCAAATTAATTCCTGTTAATGTTTCACGTTTTACTTAATCTTGAGCTTGCGTTCCCTAAGAGTGTTAGCTGTTTCCAGGATGTTGTGTTTCAGGTTTTTTTTCCCATAGCATATTACTCTTGTATAGTGAAGTAGCGGCTGCCTCTATAGTAAAGTGGTAGGGCGGGGGGAGGAGGGGGTTTGGGGTTGGGTTTTAAAAATAAAATAAAAAGACTTACCTGCCGCTCCGCTGCCGGCCACCTCGTTGCTCCTCTCGACCCGGAACTTCTCTGCACAGGCTCCGCACCCAATCCAGACGCTTCTCACATGCTATACCTAGCATGAGAGCAGTGCCTGGATTGACCTGAGCTAGCTAGTTTAACGCTTGCTCAGGCACAGGGAGCCTGTAGCTTTTCTCCAACTCAGCTGTACAACACAGCTGAGTTAGAGAAATCTAAGTGCGCATGTCAGTTTGGCCATCCTAGGACAGCCGTCCAAACTGACATGCGCAGTTATAAGTGCCTACCACTCCTCCCTACTGCTGGCATGACACTCGTCACCATGGCCCTGCCCTAACCTCGGCTGGCAATAAGGTAAGAAAAATAAAATGGCCGCCCCTGGTATATTGCATACTTTGAACTGAGTCGCCTCTAGGCAGGGGCGTAGCTAGGCCTTAGGCTGCCCGTGGCGGCCCCTGCTTATGCCGCCCTTGGCAAAATGATAGAAGAGCTGGGGGGGGGGTGGTAGCGGGCGCGGCCGATTCTTGTAACGGCCGCCCAAAAACTCGTCCACTCGTCCCGCCTGGGGCGTCCGCCCCCATCGCCCCCCCCTAGCTACGCCACTGCCTCTAGGTATTACCAGCGTGCCACGATTAAGAGTTCTGGAGGTGAGGCAGAAGGCAGGACGAGTGCCTCTCAGCGGGTCAGAAAGGTGTTCAGAATAGACGGTCATCCAATCCTTGGCCTCTCTGCAAAGCGCAAAGATCACATACTCTATTTGCCGTTTTGATTCTGTTCAAATGCATTTTAAGGGGGTACAGAGTTGTCAAAATATTGACCAGGCGAATGTAAAAGAAAAGGCAGTGCTTACCAGTGAGTGGGTGCGTTGGGTGTTTTGGGGGGTGTTGAAGTGAAAGTGATGCGAGGGAGTGCATTCAGGAGAGAGTGAAAAAAGGGTGCTGAAGATGAAAGAGATGAGCTGTAACATATGGAAGGAGGAGATGTGGAGAGGAAAAGGGCGTACCTGTCTAAAATTGAGTGAACATAACGGGAGTGATTGAGGCCCTCTGAAGACCACTGCCCCTTCCACCAGCCCCTATAATGTTTAATTCACAGTCTCAGTATTATTTACAACAAAATCATCGACAAGCCAATAGTCCTGGCTGGTTTTAGGTGTCCCTCAGTTGTGTTATAACTTGGATGCAATAACAGAAAGCTCCGAGAGGCGAGAGACACCAAAATACCGGTCCGGTGCCACACTATGGAAATCACAGAAATGTAGTTTACGTGTTTAGACCACGCCCTTAATTACATAGAACACGCCTCTTTTAGAGACCCTCCACATTTTTCCTCCCACTTAAAGCCCTGTACATAAGGGTTCAACATTTCATGCTTTCAATGGGATAACTTGATCACTCTTTTGGGAGGAGTGATTGGCTCGTCTCTTACCATTCCCAGCCATCAACTGATCGGTGATTTGGTGATAAAACAGTGCCGTTACTCGGGATAGGCATAGTTCTAACGAATACGAGTTGTGATGTCTCAATCTGCTATTTTTCTGTCACCACATTCAGCAGAGCATAAGCCTGAATAGTTTCATCTTGAAGAGTGTCTTGAACCCAGGAGTTTTATGGTCATCTCTAAGACTAGGGTTCAAAGTCTTCCTGCATCTGGATCGCTGGATTGCTAACATAATTTTTGTTGTTCCGGGGTTTAATGATGGATAAGATGTATGTTGGTGAATTTTAGCCACTTCAACAGGACAAGAAGACGCCAAGGGCATGCCCGTCTGCGACAAAAGGATGTGCTCTTTGTCCATCACCGTACCTTATACAATGCTCTGTCCAGAGCAGTGCTTAATTTGTAAAAAAATAAGTGCCGGAGGCCTCGTCAGGAGGCCACCGCAGCTTGCACCAGCCATTGCCCCCGTCATCACAGTACCTACACAACTACTAACCATCGCACTCCTACAAGAGTGACAATTCAGACTGTTCAAGGCCCCCAAAGCTATTAGAATGGCTTGATCGGCAGGTATTAGTTGTTTTTTAATGTGTATTGAATTATTTAAACAACTATTGTTCTGCTTCTCTCTAAATCACACAAACCGCTCGACCATGTGGCAGACTGTCACAAGCACCGGTGTTGACAATTAAGTTCCGGTGCCGTGCACTGGAAACCACTGACTCAAATTAAGCACTGGTGCAGAGAGCTGAAGGCCCAGCCAGAGTCTGTAGCGGAGGTGCGTCTGTAGCCAAGTTCCATACCAGAAAGTATTATGGGATGTCTGCGTTCACCATGGAGGCTGGCACTGAGGTTGTTACGGCATACACAGTGACAATGGTGGTAGAATGTGAAGTAGGACCGCTCTTCAATTCGGTTGACTCAGTTCAAAATATTCAAGTGTGGCATAAGACCCAAGTGGCTGTTTGGCCCGGCAACAAGTGCCCCAAGCGTTGGACATCAGCTGGACCTTGAGATCAGAATATCTGTTCACTTTTTGAGTTCAGCAAAGCTCTGTCTACCATCACATGGAGAAGGAGTGGAGCAGGGACAGGGACAGCCCTCTCCGGCTGCCCTCCTTTAGGAGTCAGGGCTATCCCCTACTTGAGTGCTGAGGAAGAAAGCCTGCTGTTGCTGTGGCCTTCAGTTCTGCATCGTTTCTGAAACCCTGAGATTACTCTCAGTCAGTGCTTAATTTGTAAAACAATAAGTGCCAGGGCCCTCGTCAGGAAGCCACCACAGCTTGCACCACACACTGGACCTGCCGTGCTGCCAATGGTAGTAACAACACAACTACTAACCATCACACTCCTACAAATGTGACAATTCCGACTATTCCAGGTCCGCAAAGCTATAGGAATGGCTTGGACTGCAGGTAATCATATTTTTTTATGTATATTGAATTAATAATTGACTGTTGTTGTGGTCATCTCTAAATTGGCCAGCGAGTGCCACCTTGTGGCAGACTGTCACAAGCACCAGTGTTGACAATTAAGTGCCGGTGCTGAGCACCGGAACCCACCGGCTCAAATTAAGCACTGCTCTCAGTGAGCTGGGAAGGATCAGGTCCATCATTCCCTGATGTAGGGACCTGCTGCTTGTGCTGAGGAGCTTGCTGGAGTAAGAGTGCTTCTGTCGTTTCCCAGCATGCCTGAGCAGCATCATGTGTGGATGAAGATTGCCACTCACACGTTTCTTACCATTTTTCATCTGAAGTAGAGAATTGTAGTTATTTTGCTGTGGACCCTGAAATGGATGGCCTTGATCCTCTATGGTGAATGCCTACATTTTGGTGAGTTGTCAATGAGCTCTTCCTCCGCTACTGCTACGGTGCCCTTGTCCCCACTACTGTGGTGTGCAAAGGCCTTTCCATGTTCCCCTTGTTTATGGCCATCAGCCGTTACTGGGCCAAAAAGGTTGGACCATCTGTTAAATTGCACTAGGGGACGCTGCAGCCCCTGTTGGTCTTATTGGAGTAAACACAAGAAGATGATGGACAGAGCGCCAAAACTTTTCAGACACTCACCCCCAGTCACAGATCTGGGTTGAATCCATCATCGTTCTTTAGCTCACTTCATCACCCAAGTTCAGACCCAGTCATATGCAAATCAATCTTGACCCTGTTCCTCATGGGAACAGTCCATCCGGAAGTGCCAAGCCAGGTCTTCCCTGGACCGAAAACAAGCATACTGGGATGAGTTTTGGGGTAACACCCCTCATCAGCAAGGCTAGCTTGAATTCAGTGTCAAAGTGACAAGGGATCCATGTCTGGGATACCCTGCCAAATTAGGGCGAACAAAGCAAACACAAGGAGATGATGGACGGAGTGCTGAAACTTTTCAGACACTCACCCCCAGTCACAGATCTGGGTTGAATCCATCATCGTTCTTTAGCTCACTTCGCCACCCCAGTCTTACTGGAGTGCCACAGGTCCGAAAGACTGGTCCGCTAACTGCTGAAGGCCCAGACCGCCCTTGTCCTGGACATTTCCACCCTCCTCCTGTGCTCCCCCATCTGGTGTTTGGATTGGTAGCACCCAGTATTCAGCTGAATCACCCTCAGAGTAAGGGTGCCACCACGGACCACCAGAAAATGTAAGATCTGCAATTTCTACTCTCAGAACACACACCCCAAGCCACACAAGTCATTGCGAACTTGCAGGAGGCCTCTTTCCTTACTGGAACCCACATATTTGTGGGTACCCCGTATCCTGGACATCTTTACTAGGAACATATTTCACTGTCACCTATAGCGTTACATTAGACTGTTTCAGCAATTGCAAGTCCTGTACTTTCTCTAAAGTTATTGGATTTTACCGGACCATACATTTATTGTAAGTTGTTTACGTCTTAACAGTGTCTGAGCTTCTAAACTTACCCCATCTCCCAAGCCTAGGCCTGATAGCTCACCTCATCACCCGATGAGCTGCTAGGGAGAAATGTGGCTCCTTCGATAAGTGTCATCTCCTAAAGTTCTGAAGTATTTCATTACTTTACCCCTTTCAGATATGTCTGTAAGTTGCATCGCCTTTTATCTAATATATCTGATCAATGGTGCTGTAAGTGCACCTGCTTTTGGTTCGGCTTGCTGCCTCTGTTTGGTGCAGAGCACGGACATGTCCACCAGGGCTGTCTGTGAAGTGATGCAAGCAACAGATGGGGGTGAAAGAACTCAGCAAGCTGCAGGCATCATGCAGCAGCAGCTGCTGCCAATCCGACTTGGGGGGCAGTGGGGGGGGGAATACATAGAAAAAGTTTAAACACTTACCTTTCACTGCCGGCCCGCGTTCTTCTGCTCCCTCGCCAGGCCGCACTCTCTTTCTCCCTCACCGTACTGTGCCTCGCTGCTCCTGGCACTACAATCCCCAGGAGCACAGGCTCCCAGACCCCACCCAATCCCAGCGCTTCTCCCAGCATGAGAGAAGCGCTGGAATTGGGCGGAGCGGGCCAGTTTAACGCTCCGTGGGGACTGGGAGCCTGTTGATATCTCCCAGGAACAGCCTGGAGATATCAAAATGCGCATGTCGGTGTGGCCGCTGTCCATGGAGGGCCGGCTAAACATACATGCGCACTTTCAGTGCTACTACCACTCCCCCCCTGCTGAGGCGGAGACATCGCCCCGCCCTGCCCCAGACTCACGGTCGCGGACTAGAAGTGAAAAATAATATGACAATAAAATAGTTTTATTGTCATTTTATTTTTCTTCAGTGTGCTGGCATTTCACCAGTGGGGCGACGCTCCTCCGCCATAGCGGAGGAGCCGCCCCTGGTGGATGCCCTTCACAAAGCCTGAGGTCAATGATGCGCATATCCCAGAGACTTGGACATCCCTGGACTCGTGACCTCTCAGGGAATGGGAACTCCGGGGCACACAATGTGCGACCAGTGCTGCTTTAAGGCCACTACTTTATTCACCCACCACAGCTGGCCATAAGTGGGCGACAGATTATAACATATTTTCTAAAAAAAAAAAAGGTTTCTTGCTATGGGGAAGGGAGCGACCGAACAACAAAATATAATTCCACCTGCGGCTCTGAAAACCATTGCTGGGGCGTCATAAATATTTGCCCTGGGAGGACTGCATAGCTGCTTTCTCGAATAACGGCTCTGTGCATTCTGGGACTCGTATTTTCAATATTTCGGTTATACATATGGCGTACTTGTACCAGCATGCTTTTTTTTTTAGCAGTTTTATATAGCGTGAACTCGATGCGATGGTAATGGAGCACTTTATGTGAGCACCAGTTAGATTACACAAGGACACATTAATTTTTTGGTAGGCACGGAAAAAGTAAGTGATTGCCCAGGATCACAGGATGTTGAGTCGACGCCGAGACTAGAACTAGGTTCCTCACTTCCAAAGTAGGCAGCTCTGGTTTACGCCACATCCTCTCCCCCAGAGGAGCTTGAGGACGTTAGCTGAAAAAGCAGGACTGGCAGAAGTCCCCATCATGACATAGGGCCTGCTGATAGTGGTAGAAGGGAGTGACATTTAGCGCCAGGAAGTGAGAGAGGTGGGATTAGCAGGCGCTGTGTATTTGAAAATAGATGTTTCCTCCTGGTGTTTACTATAATTCTGTCCCTGGCAGGGATGTTCCCCGAGGGAGGCAGAATCTAATTTAATAGAAGCCCCCGGGGACCAGGGCAGCACGAATGCGTCTGTTACACACAATTACACAGCTAATGGGACACAGACTGAAATTACAGCCGCAGGAACCTATCTATTTCCTGCAGTGCCAGCAGTTTGGTGCAGAGAATTGCGTGGGGGCGGCCTCTCTCCTCTGTCCCACTTGACTTCCTAGTGTGAGGAGGCTGTCCGGTCCACCGAGTCATCACATACTGGCTTCCTCAAGAGAAGGGAAGTAATGGAACTCCGTTTCTGCAACTTTTTCTTTTCTCACACTTTCGTGGTTATTTTTGTGTTGGTTGTTTTATACAGAGCCGGTAATGACTAATACATCATCATTGTATGGTATTGTATTTGCATGAATATAGTGCTTCTTACCACTGTAGAGGCGCTATTGTGAACTTGAGGACAGGCAGCACGCTATGCTGTGGGAGTGCCATGGATGGAAGAGTGTATTCGTCCTACGGCCTAGATTGGTTGAAGCAGTACGTGAGGAGCAGATGTGTGCTCTTGTGCTCTTTTTGTTGCTGCGCCTGTGCGTGAGCTTGACGCAGGAAAGGAGTGAGGGATATGACGTATGGAGGCGGCCATAGAGATCGCCTTCCCTTGGAGATCACAGTCTAGGAAGAGTGGTACAGCTCTGTGCAGCAGAGGTGGGCAGTTCATGGAAGACTTGGGAAGTTTAACAATTCTAGTGAGGTGTGATAGATTAAAAATTAGAAAGAATAATACTATGGCCCTCATTACGATGTCGGGCAGACCGCCACCGACAGGCCGTTGGTGGCGGTCCGCCCGACATCCATGACAGAGGTCAAACACCGGATTACAATACCGGCGGTCGGAGAGCAGTGGTCGGGGGGAAAGACCACCACCCCGACAGGCTCAAGGAGCCCGTTCTGGCGGCGGTCGGACTGTAATCCCTACAATGGAGGCCGTGCCTGCGCAAGCACCGCCGGGGGGATTACAACGTTCCTTTCCCTTAGCCTTTACATGGCGGTCCCACCGCCATGTAAAGGCAGATGGAAAGGGACTTTGGCGGCCCAAAGCAGGGCCCCCAATCCTCGTGGGCCACAGCTCAGTGGCCAGGGGGGGCACATGTGGTGCCCCCCCCAAACAGCCATTCGCTGTGTGGTGCCTGGCACACGGTGCATGGATGTTTGAAAAGTGTCTGTTTGTACTGCGGCTTGTGCTGCAGCCCTTTTCCTGGGCAGCAGTGCAAGCCGCAGTACAAAAAGGCACATTCCGACTGCCGTGCTGGCGGTCCTATCCTAATCGGGCAGGTGGGACCGCTGACTCATTGTCAGACAGACACCTGCCCGCAGCGATGGCAGTCAGACGCTCGTCCAACCGCCAGTGGCGTAGCAAGGGGGGGAGAAGGAGGGGAGGTACACCCCCGGCAGCACAAGTTTTGGGGGCGGCGGAACCTTTTCCCGCCGCCACCCCCCAGCTCTTCGCTCTTACCTGAGGTGGTCACGGCAGCGGCAAACGCAGGGACCGCCAAGGGCAGAAAAAGGTCTAGCTATGCCGCTGCCAACCGCCATCGTAATGAGGGCCAATAAGTCACAAATTGTCCCTCTACCCAATTAATGCAAGTAGTTTAGATATAGTAACAGCAGTCCAGTAAATTATAATACAGATTGGGCAGTTCAGACACGACATAGGCAGAATAGTTTCATCTGAACCCTCGTGGGTATTTTATGTTAAACATAGAAAGAGGAGGAAAGTGAGTTACAGATTTGTCAGTGGCCCGGTTCATGCAAGCACTTTAATTATATTCAGGGCCACTGGAATTATGCTATTGTGCGGCCGCGGCAATTTGCGCATAATTGTATATGTGCCGCAACTGCCACATAATGCATCATCTGCTGCATAATCTGCAGAATTAAAAAAAAATTGTTTGTTGCTCAAACGGGTCAAAAGTTACTAACAATGCAGTGACATATTGCTGCGCAGTGAAAAGCTCTTTGCAAAAGTTGACTGGTCACCTCTCCGTTGCTTATTGCTGAATTTGTGTGTTAAACTGGTCGTAATGAGGTGGAACCAATGCCCAGACTGTGTTAACAAGTGATAAAATGACAAAATAACGAAGTAATACTATCACAATTGTGCCGCATTATGCCACATAATTTGCCTTTTCTTTCTGCATAATTTACTCAACCCTGCCGCATAATTTGGCTCTCCCCTGCCGCATAATTCCAGTGGCCCTGATTATATTTCAGATGCGGATGACCTCAGAAGAGGAGAGTAGGACGAGTATGGGAATACTTTACAACTTCCCTTGCGTCCAGGTTCATGGACACTCAGGCAGATTATCAAACCCTTCCCAGTGGCCTGGTTTATCAAACACACACATTATATGCTGTAAAGAGTCCACCCCAGAGCGATCAAGCAGAAACATAGGATTGGGCATTTTCTAAGCAGCCAGGATGTGTGCTATGAGGGACATCACACAAGAATGGACCTTGCGCATTCCTCCATACTTAATGGGCCGAGGTTTTGAAAATAAAACTCTGCAGTAGGTGCTTTGAGAACAAAGTTTCTGTCATCTGTGTACGAAAAACATTTGTAGCACAGAATAAACAAAACGCGTGGTGAGTAGTTGCGTGAATCATTAAACATTTTTTACTGAAGAAACAGAGAGCCCCACTTGGAATTTGCAAAGGTTCACTTGCACTGTGACGAACAAGTGTGCTATATGCCTACTTCAAGGAACTAAAATGATCCCCTACAAACCTCTGTTCAGTAAAAAAAAACATGAATAATTAGGGTGAATTGCCCCTCACACTCAGCGTCCCGGTGCCACTGCACCTTCTGCACTAATGATAACTAAGCCCCTGACCATGCAAGTCCAGGATCACCCATCGGATTACAGTGCACTTTTAAAACATAGTATTTCATCGTCACTGTCTAAAACCACAATTCGATATCTGAGATGTATGTCGAGCAGACGCGAGAATTTAATGTACTGCTGAAAGTTGATAAGAGAAGTCACTATATTCAATCAAAATGGCATTTATACTGACTCAGTGACAATAACAATTGAAACCAGCAGACATATTTAGAGACCAATAACCATTTTTAACTTGTAACTGGTTTTCACATGGAACTATAGAAGCCCAACTTTTGCCACAACAGCAGCTTGTACCAGAAGAAATCATTTGTAATAAGAGTTCTAATGAGGTGAAATATGTTTCCCACTCCACACCTTTGTCAAGTAAGACACGGGTGATGGGCAGGACCGGTGTGGTGCAACAGTAGTGGCTGCAGAGATTGTAGGTTGAAATGTGGCGTGCAAGAGTGGACAAGCGCGCTAGCAAAACATTCCCTCCCTTCCACCCTATCCACAATCCCCTCTGCCCCCAACTGCACCCATCTTCCACCAGAGAGCTCTTACTCCGATTAAAAGAGACAGTGTCTTCACTCTAGAAATGCTTGTAACATGTTCCTAAAAGAAGGAATTTGGCTGCATTACTGCATATGCTGCCTTAAGTTTGACAGAATTGAAGACCTTCAATTGAACAGCAGAGGGCTTCAAACGCAGGGCAGTAAACTTTGTATGTGGGGGTGGGAATGGCACAGTACACACACTGGTGGCTTCGACACAGATGGGATGTGAGGGGAATCCTCCTTATCTAAGATGGACACCACCTCTTCAGGTTCAAGCGGCAGCCATCTTGGATGATGATATTTCAAGCTCAGGACAACTGGGCTTGTTTCCAGGACATGATCAGTACTCTAGTTTATTTTGGTGCCTCAAAGGGAGTTCAGCTGGTGCGGTAGCTTAATTGAAAGGATAAGCCTAGAATTGGGCTTAGCAGGCATAGTTTACAGATCCTGAAGACAGATTTTACGTTATGCCAATCGTCTATTTACTAGTCTGGAAAATACACTCAAAAAATATCTGGCATGTATTCACCCATGATACAAATAAGAATTATGTTTTTCAAAAACCTTTATGTACTGTTATGAGAAATTTAATTTTTCAAGGGAATAGATATTTACACATAGCTCGGTTAAATCCTTGTCTTTAAATGTAAAGAAAATGACGAAATTAAAAAGTTTTCAAGATGATTTAGAACATCGCATGCAGATTAAAAGACTCCAAATTACTTGTATGTTCTCCAGATGTGGGCTACATTTAATTCTCTTACTCTGGGAGTTAACATCTTCTCAGAAAATATATATCTGCATGTTCCTCCGTGCTGTTGATTTTGTAATACCCAGGTGCAAGATGCACCACATGTATTGCTTTTTGTTCAGGACTAGTGATTGAACTAAACAAATATATGAACCCAATAGTTGTAATGTATGTGCCTGAAACGTAGGAGGAAGCTTTAATATATATTATAATTAATCCTCTATCAGTAAATGTTTGCTATTGGCTAAAGAATGTTTTTTTCACATTATTAAAACTATAAATAGAGGGGAAAATACAGGTTTTAGGGACCTGATTAGAGAAGATATCATTTTTTATTAAAAATTTGTTTAGTAATGTTGGATTTTATGTTGCTATGGGATGAAATCTTTGTGTGTTCTTGTATCAGATAAATAGTATTTCTGTGGAAACACCATGGATTTTATTAATAGATCAAAAAAAGTTCTTGACTAAAGCAAAGATCTGAAAAAGAGTTCGCCTGAAGACCCTCCCCAGATAAAGTCTTACAAATGTGAACGAACGCTAGTTGTCATAAACACGCTGACGTATATTATTGAGTGAAACTTTGCAATTAAATCGCCCTCCTATGGATGGTCCAAAATGTGACTGACACTTGAAACCGTGCAATGGTTGAAAAGGATCTACACAAAACTATTTCTGTACATATTGTCTTTTTATGTTTACAAGAGCTTTGGGAGACAAGTAAAGCTGTCTGTGAGCCAGACCTATAAACGATGTGGGATGTGTTACAGATGACAAATAATTACATTTTTGTATTGCATTGCTAATTATTTGTAATGATCAAGGAAATGTCAGGGGCAGCTTCTGGGCACTCATCAATGATAAAAAACAACAAGTCTGAAGAATTAACATAAGGAAATACAAAGTCATATTGTGTAAGCAACAGAAATTAAATTGGCAAATGTGGAAGAAATAGGAAATTGTATAAGCAAAATCATTTCCCTGTAGTCTCCATTGCTCGCTGCTTCACAAACTGCAATGACTAAGCTAATATCTATACTCATCTTGAAACCACTGTTTCTAAACACGGGTGTCCAACGTAGATCACAGAGGGCCAACTCCAGGCCGGATTTACAGGATAACCAGTGACTCTGTAAGTGAAATCCATTGCATTTCTTTATATGTAAATGTAGTTTTTGCGGTGATCCCATTGGAACTCTGGCACTGATTCAGCTCTCCTGGACCTATGTTGGACAGCCCTGTTCTAAAGTATATATTCGAATGAAACCCAGAGTGACTTTCCACAGCCAGCCGTCTCGACTGGATCACTATTATAGCTCCTTTCTAACACTGGCCATAGTCAAGGCACGTTTTCACACACGCACCATCTCCAACCTCTGAATGACGAAAGAGTACCTTGCCTTTATAATCACGCCACAGAGAGCAAAAACTTAGAGACACACACCTACAAACACAGGGGTGTACCTGGGGGAGGTGGCAATAAAGAATTTTGCATTAGTGAGAGAGGGTACAATAGAAAGAAAAGAGGGCGAGATGAGAAAAAAAGAGAGGGTGAGGAAGAGAGTATTTGTAAAACCTTAGGACTAGTGCACTATGCACAAGCCAGAGGTGCTCCCTACCTGTTTGGACCAGATTTTTAAAATCATTGGGACATTTGACAGAAAATAGAAGAAGGACTAATATTTTACATCAACTGAGTGGGCATGTAATGAATTAAATGACAGAGGACATCAGCAGAGAAACACAAAGAACGAGGCACTAAGTGAATAAATTAAAAGCATCTTTTAAACCCAGTATCATGAGTGTTAATTAAATTGCTTTCTGATAAAAGTTGTCACCTAGTCCTGCAACCGAATACATAAAAAACGCCTGCGTCACCCTATCTTCAACTGACACCAATGGAGGAAATCAAAATAACCAAAGTGCAAACCGAGCCCTGAAACTCTCTGATGCAGAATCAATTAGGGACCAGGTAAGGCAGAGAGGCCCGCAGATACGTCCTTGGATGGCCGCGCCCCATTTCAGAATGAGCCATCATAAGAGTCATTCGTGCATGTCCAACCAGCACCCTCTGACCTCACTGCTCCATCATGGGGAGCACCTGGTAATGCTCCTGTTATAACATAGCATAACTTGTGCATTTGTAAAGCGCATCTTGGCGCTGAATAACAGATGTTTATTGTTACCCAGCTCAATGATACTCATTTTATCGACCTAAGAAGGATGAAAGGCTGAGTGGACCCACCAGGATTTGAACCTGTGACCATGAGATCAAACACAGGCCCCCTACAGGGGCTGTATTAGTCTAAGCCACCAGACCCTGCAATCACTCATGGCGCCAAAACCCTGGGTTTTCTGTTTTCTGAATGAGAATGTGCACGTTCAACGTCACTTGACAAACAGGGATACAGGAGCTCGCTGCCAGCCATCTGGTGAAAGTAAAAGTGCCTCGAGGCTTGGGTCAGTTTGATAATCCAAGCCCTGGCCCTTTCCACTCTAGACCCTAAGTCTACCCGAAGGTCCAACCAGCCTGCCTCGCAGCAGCCCCGCACGTGGCACCCCGCTTGGCCTCGAGTAAAGAGACCTTTGACCTTGTCACCCCCATGCTGTGCTCCCTGAAAAGGCTATTAGCAGTACAGCAAGTTCAGTGGCACTGGGGCTTTTGGGCTTGAGGGGTCACTGCACCCTAATTATGAGTCTTTCTCCCTGAATGGGGGCGCAGGACCCAGTTTTTGTATTAGGACCCCAGGCACCCTTACTACGCCACAAATGGCTCCCGACTGGTGTTCGATGTGTCTTTAAACTGCCAGCCTGGTGCACAAACTCTTCACTGTGAACCTGCTGTGAGAAGCTGTCCAGCTCCAGGGAGGCAATCCTTATACACATGATATGCTGTCCCTTGAGACTCTAGGGCAGTGGTTCCAAACCTGTTGTCGGGGAGCACTGGGGGTCCGCGAAGCCTCCTCAGGGGTCTGGGACTAGTTAGAAAATTAAATAATATTAACAGATTAATAAAGTGTATGTAAATAAAGAAGCTAAATGTACAACTGAACATTTTAAAACGTACAGTAAATGTTAGGAATTTGAAATTGGAGACAAAAATGAAATTAGTTTCCTCAGATTGATTCGTGGAGCAGTGCCGGTGCATCAAACAGAATATAGTATGGACGATGAGTGGCCTCAATTGAATTTAGAAAAGTTCCAACATTTCTATTAAAATTCAATTTTGAGTTTTTTATTTATATGTGTTTGCAAATTAAATAAAATGTGTCATCATTTGTGTGTTTGTTTGAAGAATGCTTTGTTCTGTATTTTGTGTGTATTGTTTTGCGGTTCAAATCATCGACAATAATTAGTCCAGGGTCCTCAGCTTCCAGTAAAGACTCGTGGGGGCTTCCCGGTTTCCAATAATGATTCAGTGGGGGTCCCCGGGTTCCAGTAATGATTAAGTGGGGTCCCCAGAACTCAAAAGATTGGGAATCACTGCTCTTTTTTTAAGAAACAGAGACCCTGTCCCAGTCCTTCTCGGGTACCCCTGCAGAGCATGGACCCTACAACCCCCCCCCCACTGTGCTCTGCATGAACTTCTCAGAGACTTTATACATCAACTTATCAGCCCTCCTCTCTTGACGTCAACAATCCCCTGCCCTCCTATCTGAAGCTGAACTTCTGCCTCTTCTCTCTCCACCACTCTCTAAGTATATCTTCCCTCCCCTCACTGCTCTGTGTTCTTTAGCTGTCCTAATGTGGGCCTTAGGAACGCAGCCCTCGTCCTGCTGTTTTATGTAGAGCTCCACGCACTGCCTCTCCCAGAGCACTTTGAAGCTGTTTATTCCACTCTTAGAATCATTTGCATGTCCTTTTTAAGTTTATTCTCAGTGCACATCACTCTGTCTCGCTGTGGGACCTGCTTCACAGTAAACAAAACTGAAAAATAAGCTTAAAAAAACAAATACAGACATTGACGGAACTGTGCTTCAAGTGACTTTGATCTAGCTCTCGGGTGACACTCAGTGTGATCTGAGACACTCTGTGTTCATGTATGCTACTTTCAATAAGCCATAGTTATATAATAGGGGCAGTGCAACCAGAAAAATAGCTCTGCTCTCCAAGGTCACTGATTCACAGATTGCTGTAACCTGAGAGATAGCTCTGCGGTCTGAAGAGCAGACCTGTGAATTAGTTGTGCTCTCTGGGGCCTACTACTATGTACACTGAGAGATAGTCCCGCTGTCTATTGTCAAATCGTGGATCTTCAGTGTGGCCAGAGGGATAGTCCTGCTTCCTAAAGCATGTTCCTGTAAGACTTCTGTAACCTAGAGATATCTCTGCTGTCTAAAAACAATGCATGTAGGTTCTGCCTGTGAGATGTGTGATTCTTCAGCCTCTTGGTTCTGTGTCTCCTGAGGAATATTTTAGTTGTCTAAAGTTATAACCTCCAAAGAATTAGATAATGAGGTCCAGAATCAAATTGATTCAGTATTTCAGATTTTTCCTTATTATCTATTATTTTATTGTCTTGAAAGTTTCATATTAGATAAAGTTGAAAAAAGTTTTTATCTTTATTCCATCACATAATTTAAATCTAAAAATGGGATATAGCAAACACATGACCACTAAAGCTGTAGTTTTGGTACTTCCTCTGGGCAAAACTATTTCATGTATCCATATACAGAAACGTTTTTATTCAAAAACAACAATATGAAAAAATTATATTCAAAGAACAAGAAACAAAATATTACCATTATACAGTCCATGAACAATACAAAATAGACATTATCATCAAACAGAAATACAATTAGAATACAAGAGAAAAAAGAAAAATAACAAAGTAACACAACTATATAATGAAACAAAACTCAATATTAAGATCGTATATATTCAATATCCCAGGTGGATCTGTTCACATTAATCTTTTGAAAATACATTAATAGACATAACACTAAAAAAGGTGCATATACTTATGCTCCAAAGGTAAAAAAAAAAAACAAGTTTAATTATCAAATTAATGCATTTTTCATTGCAAATAATTTAAATTATGATTTTATCAAAATTTCTATTGAGCAACATTATTTCAGGCAGACTCTGATGAGTAATAATCTCTGTGCGTTCACACTAATATTCACCTGCCAAATTAAGGCCCTGATGTAAGACAGGAACCTTCAATTACATTCAAAGTGATAATGCAACCAGTATGTCTCTTTCACAAATTCTCCTAACTTAAATAACTTGTGCTTTAGCCAAGTTTATGGAGACCAACTAACAACAGTTTTGATAACAAGCTCACATTTCTGATCGGTAATCTTACATTTTTATATATGAGCACCGACATTAATGGCCACGTTTTAAAAGAGCTGTTTATTGTACAGAAACAGCCTCAAACTTGTATTAAGGACAGTGACAACTTACAAATGCAACTCAGACCATACATTTTTATTAATTATAACATTATTTATGAATACAACAAATTGACATGAAATGACTGGCAGGACAACCTCAAATTATTGCAAGAAATGAGAACGTAAAAGGCGTAACTCCGAATATTGAGTGTCGCTGGTGAATGTCGGCATGCGAATACCAAGGCAGGTTTGTCTTGATTCCAACTCAAGACTCTTTAATCCACCACCAGACCAGTGCCTAATTTGTATAAAAATAAGTGCCAGGGCTCTCGTCAGGACATCACTCCAACGTGCACCACACATTACCCCTGCCAGCGCTGCCAATGACAGTAACAACACAACTACTAACCATCGCACTCCTACAAGTGAGACAATTCAGACTATTCCAGGCCCCTAAAGCTATAGGAATGAGTTGGGCAGCAGGTAATAGTCATTTTTAATGTATATTGAATTAATAATTGACTATTGTTGTGGTCATTTCAGACAGTGCCACCTTGTGGCAGACTGTCACAAGCGCCGGTGCTGACAATTAAGTGCCGGTGCCGAGCACCGGAAACCACCGGCTCAAATTAAGCACTGCACCAGACACTCCCTGCCTTTTTATCTCACTCTTGCAGGTTCCTGCTTTCTCAATATGTCATGTTTTTTCTGTTTTCCTCTTCCTCCTTCTTTCATGTTTTTCACTCTCTTACTCTGTGTCAAAATCTGAGGAAAAAATAAGTGCCAGTTCCCAAAAATGAGTGCCAATGAGCCCTATCTGCAACCACATTAAGCACTTTGCCCCTACCCTTTCCAAGACGGCATGAAGATGACATAACTACAAGGGGTAATAAGGTGTCACATGGGGCAATAAGGTCAATTAGAGTTGCAAGCAGGGCCGGACTGGAAACCAAAATCAGCATTGGCAAAAAAAAGTCTAATTAGCCCCATGCTGCAGAAGCCTCCAATTAAAATGGGCCAGGGGGCTTAGTTGTGGCATGGCGGCCCACCTAGCTCTGAACGCAGTGCCTTAGAACAGCATACCAGGAAATGCCAGAGTGGCAGAAGGCCCAATCTGGGCCTGATGACCAAATGTAGCAGCTGCTATCCTTGGCTCGCTGTTTGAGTGTATAATTTGTGCCGGCCGGCAGTAGCTGCAGTCTAGGCAGTTTCTATGATTTGCACCGAAAAACAATACACAAAATACAACAAGCATTGGCAATTCCAAAGGGTCTGGCTTTAAAGGAATGTCGTATGGTAATATGACGCATCACAAGTAAATAGCATTGGAATGGATATGTGTTTGTGTGTAAGCAAAGAACTGTATGAATGAATGAATGAATGAATGAATTTTAGATTTATAAAGCGCCTGGTTACTCCAAGGGAGTGTCCCCGCGCTGAGCAGAATCAGGGCCTGGCGAGTCAGGAGCAAGTGGACTTCTAACTCTGTCTAAAGAGCCAGGTCTTCAGGTTTTTCCGGAAACTTGCCTCAGACTGTTCAAGTCTTAGGTTGTTTGGCATTGAATTCCAGAGCTTTTCTGCCCGCAGCCCAAAAGAGCAGCCCCCAGTCTTGCACGGCGTACTCTGGGGATTACTGCCAGCGCTGCTTCTCCAGATCTGAGTGTTCTGGAGGGAGTGTGAGCCTTGATCAGGGGGAAGAGATAGCTGGGGCCCCTACGATACATTATCCTATGTGCGAAACACAGGGTTTTATACGCGATTCTGTGTTTAACTGGGAGCCAGGGAAGTTTGGCCAGACCGTGGCTAATAGAGGACCATTTCGGTAGTCTCAGAAGTATCCGAGCTGCAGCGTTTTGTACTCTTTGCAGCATCGCCAGCCTGCCTATAGATGTACCCAGATAGAGCACATTGCAGTAGTCTAGCCGAGACATCAGCAAGGCCTACACTACTGTTTTTTGTGCTGCAGCCGGTATTAGCCTCAGTCTCAGCACCCCGAAGCATATGCCCACTGTGGCCCTGATCTGACTGTCAAAAGATAGCTGTGCATCAAAGATGATGCCTACATTTTTCACTTTGGGTTTTGGGCTCAGGGTGGGGCCCAGATCTGCCGGCCACCATGCCGAGGACCAGATAGAGGGCTGTTTCCCCAACACCAGCACCTCTGTTTATTCTGCATTCAACTTCAGGCAGCTGGCCTGCATCCATGTTGCTAGGTCAGCGAGGCATAGTTTAAAATTGGCTGCGGCCCTATCATCATTGTTAGCTAGTGTAATAATAAGCTGAGTGTCATCAGCATATGACACCATCTTCACCCCATGGCCCTGGATAACATCGGCCAATGGGCGCGTGTAAAGATTGAAAAGAGTGGGGCTCAGTGCCGACCCCTGTGGCACTCTCCGCTGTAACAGGATAATGTCCGAGTTGTATGGCTTCTGGATGACCTGAAACGAGCGCTTATGAAGGAAGTCTGCAATCCAATCAATGTAAATGTAAATCCAATACTTGTATAGAGCACGAATCACCCCCGAAGGGGTATCTCGGCGCTGGGGGCCGTTGGGAAGATTAAGCGAGCTATTGCCCAGAGTCGCATGGTGCTGGGCAGACCCCTGCCGCCGGAGCCAGGGATCGAACCGTGATCCCCAGCGTCCAGCGTCAGTCGCCCTGGCCGCGGCGCCACACCTCTGCCCTACCCTTAATACCCTGTGTCCACAATCGATCCAGTAACACAGTGTGCGAGACTGTATCGAAAGCTGCGCTGAGATCTAACATGATGAGAGCCCCTGATTTCCCTTCGTCAGCAACCCTACGTAGTGTCTCAGAGGCCAAAAGCAGGGCTGATTCCGTACCATACTGTGGCCTGAAAACCGATTGGGTCTCGTGTAGGATGTTCTTCTCTGTGATGAACTCTGTCAATTGTGAATTGATGTGCCTTTCAGCCAGTTTAGCCACAAAAGGAAGGAGAGAAATGGGGTAAAATTTCTCTGGTTTAGAGAGATCAAGAGAAGGTTTTTTTAGGAGCGGGATCACCATGGCATGTTTCCACTCACCCTGGAGTCGACCGGCCTCAAACGACATACTGAGCACCGAACATAGTCTGGGTGCCAATGCGGGCAGACCCAGTTTCCAAACTGCTGGAGGCACCGGGTCTAGTGGAGAGCCAGATTTGATTTTTGCCACTAATGAGTCTAGTTTTTCCACTGAGATGCTCTCAATCTTGAAAGCGCCGGCGGGGAGGGGTTCAGAATTTCTCATGGAGGGGAGGCCAGAGTTATTAACAGCAACTGGAAAGGACGCACATATTGCCGAGATTTTATCCGAAAGGAAGTGGGCAATCTTATTGCAGCTGCTCCTGCTGGGGTCCATGACCGCAGATACCGTATCCAGGGAGGTAAGGGATTTTACAATTCTAAAGATCTCCCGCGGGGCGTTCTTGGCCTCGTCGATATTTTGTGTGTAAAATTTCTATGATTTGCACCGAAAAACAATACAAAAAATACAACAAGCATTGGCAATTCCAATGGGTCTGGCTTTAAAGGAATGTCGTATGATGCATCACAAGTAAATAGCATGGGAATGGATATGTGTTTATGTTGAAGCAAAGAACTGTAGAATAACATTGATGTAGCTTAAAAGGTCAGGTGACAGTTGCACTGTCAATGCAGACCTAAAAATCCATCCAATAGTGCCCACCTACCATCTGTGCTGCTGCCAGGGAAAACAACATACATTTTCTAGTTATCTAAGACACTTTAATAGCTTTACGATATCATGTTTGTGCCCTTGAAAGTTCAAGCTCAGGATAAAAAAACTAACTGATCACCGCTGTGTGGACTGCTTAAAAAACCAAGTTATTATTATTATGATTTAGCATATACATTGTAATCTAGTTAGAAGGAGGAGGGAGGAGGTATGGAAGGCCAGGAAATGGTTAAAAGAGTAGCTGGCTTGGTGGGTGAGGGGAGGAGAGGAGAGAGGAAATAAAAATTGCTGTTGTAAACAGCAATGTTTCCATGGCCATCTAAGAGGATCCATACCAACCAGGCACAGCACCTTACCCGCTGCCCCTTTTCATGTCCACCATTTGAGAGGGCCTGTGCCAACCACATGGGCCTCAGGTGCCAGGGCAGATTGCCACACACTCACTGGTGGTCTGAAGTGAGCAGCCTGGTTACTCTGCACAGACCCTACTCGCGATGGCAGGTCAGCTGACTGGGGTTGAGAGGCGGGGACAAGAGATTACCCTCACCTCGTGAATCGATGAAACTTCGCTCTCACACTCTACCTCAATCCCACAGTCACAGCTCTCTCCCCCTATGGCCAGTTGAGGGTCATTCTATAAACATACATACAATTTCAGAAGAGTAACAGTGAATAACAGGGCTGTTTTTCACCTGGGGGTTCTTAGTGACATCACACAGTGATGAAAAACATTGCCTTTATTCCGTTTTTTCCCAATCTTTAATTTTATATCATCTCTGTCCCTCCCAGATCATCTGCCCATGATTTCAATATCTGCAAAGGGATATAGGAGTGATGGGGAAGCCTAACATAACATGGACTACCCTCCCAAAGATTTTTTTTTAAAAACTGGCTTCCAACCACCCACTTCCACAATCGTCTACATCCATCCTCCCCCTAGTGCCAGTGGCACAGGGAATCCCCCACCCTAGTAGCCGAAGTAGCGGCAGCCATTGAGCCTGAAGGGCTGGTGAACTTAGCCCACCTTAAACGTTCACTGGTTGTTTATGGGCCTCTTCTTTCTGCAGGTCTGGCAACAACGCTTATTAACAACGCCGATAAGGATTACTATGAGAGAGGGCAGTGGTCCCTGTTGGCTGGCATGCACAGAGAAAGAAAGGAAGGAAGGAAGGAAGGAAGGAAGGAAGGAAGGAAGGAAGGAAGGAAGGAAGGAAGGAAGGAAGTGAAACAGTTAAATGGTATGAAAGACACAGAAATGGACAAATAGAGCAAGCACTGGCAAAGCCAGTAGGTGTCACCTTTGGAACCAATTGGCTTTGCCAATGGTTTTTGGCCATGCTGCACAGTATCCCTGATACTATACAGCACAGCTAAATTATTTTTTTAAAGCCTTTGACGGGGTCGGGCATGTCATTTTGTGTCTGCATGCCTACAAAATGACACGCTTGCTTGTTTTTTTTCTTTGTAGTTACCAATCCGAGTTGGATCGGTCATTGTTTTATTTTTTTAAAGCGGGTGTTGGGACACAACACAGTGGTGCGCAAACAACACAGGAGGTGGTGGGAGGAAACAACACAAAGAGCGGAAGCAACAGGAGAAGTGTAGGTGGAGGGAGGAAGAAACATGGGGACAAGGTTGTGGGACAGCTATGCATAGGGTGTGGGTAGGGGGAAAGCAGACGACACAGAAAGCATTGTGGAGCGAGCAGGGGAAAAGGAGAAGAGCGAGAAAGCAGGTGGTGAGAGAGTACACGAGGACCAACACAACATGAAGGGGGATGAGGGGAACCACAAGGGCCACAGAGAGCAACATGGAGTGCAGGGGTAGAAAAGTATATCTGTAAAACACATGCATTTCCAAGGTGTGCCTAACTCAAAAGAACCAAGTAGTGCTTAAAAAGTAAGGAATGGAAGCAAAGAAGCCAGCCAATCAAAAGAGATGATAAAGCGGTAAAGCGCAATTCAAGGGACAAACACAAGAGTGACAAGCTGGGACACCAATAAGAAGCAGGAAATTGAGAGTGACAGGAAAGACAACCAATGAAAAGCAATGAGTGGGCTCCAAGCCACTGTTTGTTCTCAGTAAGCTCACAATCAACAGCAATCAATAGCAATAAACAGCGCATGTGCTGTCTAGTAGGCTCGGTCGAAAAAAATTAGTTTGGGAAAAAAAATAAAAAAGAACAAGTAAGAATGAGAGAAAAACGATGGGAAAATTGAAGGGGGAAAGAAAGAACAGGAGAAAGAAATGGTGAATGGATAGATGGATGATACATGAATATTATTGATGCGTGGATGAGTGTGTGGATGAGTGAAAGGATGTATATGTACGTGAAAGAGTGAAAGGAAGGATGGAAGGAAAAAAGCATGATTGGGTGGGCGAAGGGTGCTTGGAAAGGTGAAGGCATGGGTAGATGGATGATAAATAGGTACAAGGGTGAATGGATGGATGAATAGATGAATGGAAGGAGGATTAAAGGGTGTAAGGAGGGCCGGGTTGGCTCACTTTGCGTGCTTTGTGCGATTAAAATCATTATTGTAGGGGGTATTTTCAATTTCTGGCTACTCCATTGGCAGGTGCCCTCCCACTCACCCATCCCACCCTGCCTTCAATCTTTCCAAATCCCCTGCCTCACCAAACTATTCAAAAAACCTACCCTCCTGCCAGGCGCCAACACCACATCCTGCATTGATAGATGCTCTTGCCCTGGGCCCAAAATTGAATAAGTGAAACCTGGCGTCTTTCTGAATCACCCTCACCACCCTCAACATATAACCTCCCTACGCTTGTTTTAAACCAAAATTAAATTCGGATAACCCCTAACATCCTCTGTGCCTTCTTTCCCCCTCCCTGCCCAAAACCAAGCTCTCTGCTCTCGCACGAGCAGAGGCCCCCCGCTCACCGCCGGACTAGGAACTTAAACCAGCCCTGGCAATTCCGCTCGACCGGCCCCGGGGAAGGGGGTTCTACTGAGAAGTGTGAAGCACCGCTGCCACCTTTGTTACAGGGGGCCGATATTGCCAAACTGCTGCAAAACCAGCCACCAGTAACAAAACCAGCCCCCTGGGTTAAAACCCGGCCCCCACCCTTCTGGCCCACCGGGGAAATGCCCGGTGCCCGCTACGGCCAGTCCGGCCTTGCCCCCACTGATAGTGAAATATGGCCATTGGGAGAGGAACAGTGCCTAGGGTGATGTCCCGGATTTGCTGGGACAGTCCTGGTTATCCACCAACTGTCCCAGCAGATTTCAGGAAATTTAGGTCATGTGAGGTGCCTTTTTATATTTTCCAAAGCAGAGATAGTTAGCAGCTCTTATAAGAAAGCAATGTAATTAACAGGCATGCTGCAGGCCTTAAAAATTGCTTTTTATTGATGTTCTTACTGCCTCTTCTGTAATTCTCTGCTGAGGAGCGCTGTCATTCTCGGTTGAAGTAAAATTGTAGTCCTTCTATTTTTGTGATATGTCCCAGTTTTTGGCTTTAAAATCCTGGTCACCCTAACAGTGCCCTTACTCTCCCACTTCCCTAGGGCTATGGAGATCTGTGAGCGGCAGTAAAAGGTGGATGAGACCGCTGGCCACCAGTCCACCACCTCACTCAGGTCTCTAGAGAATCCAGTCATGTGGCAGAATCCAAGGGAAGCAAAAGTTTCCGCTGATGAAGTCACAATGATGAAAAACATCCTTTGTTTCCCACTGTTGTTACATCTTAGCAGTGAATAATGTCTTTATAAATCTACTTGATGGGGGCACTTTATTCCGTATAACTCCCAATAACGCTCTTCTGCTTTTGAAGCAGCCAACAAGTGCCCTGAATGTAGAACCTAAAGTCGCAGCATTTAGAAAGACAGTCTTTGCTTTGGAAAGTACTTATGTTTGGGGGTTAAAGTGCACCCAGATCATTTTTCCACAGATCTGTGGACAGCTAGCACAATTTCTGTTTTTAATTTTTACTTACAGCTCCTCAGGGGCACACAGCAGCACAGGAAATTCTGTTTCTTTTGAATAAAGAAGGCTCACTGGGAGGATTTGTGGTCCTGAAAATATGGCTTTGAGTTAGAATTACATCTGCAAGAGGGCAGTGTGACGCACAAGACGTCAGGGATAAACAAATACATCGTAATAGTACAGGTGTGACGTCATAGGGATACGATTTGAGGGATATTATGATCAGTGATTTACATGTGTATATGCCAACAACTGGTAATCTAGCGAGATTAACTGAAATACATGTTAATTGGCGTCAACATAAGAACATAAGCAGAATTCCAGGGGCATTAATTCGGTATTAGTGAGGCCTTCCAATCGCTACCTTTATTTTGCAACCACCAAAGGCCGCAAGCTGCTTAGCAAGGCTAGTGAATTGCCCATTATGAGTACCGAGCTTTTAAAAGTTTGCACTCAGCATTTATGGCTGGTGCTTAGGGACCTGACACAGGCCCCTGCAGCCCCTGCAGCACAGAGCGGTCTCCACCCTTCAGGGGGGCATATTTCAGCCAAAGGCCCATGAACAGAATGCATAGAGAATGCTGCAGCCAGTCTCATCCCGAAACCTCCCCAAACGGACACACATCGCCCCCCCACCCGAGAAACCTCCACTGGCTCCCCATCCAGAAGAGATGCCAGTTCAAGATCCTCACGCACGGCGACAAAGCCCTCCACGACTCAGGACCTTCCTACATCAACTGTCGACTCAACTTCCACCACCCCTCCAGACACCTGCGCACCGCCACCCTCGCCGTCACACACACCGCCCACATTTGTTGCAGTTGCAGCCGTGGCCGCTCTTTCTCTTACATCGGTGCCAGGACCTGGAATGACAGCCCCCTCCTGCTCCGTACGGCCCCGTCGCTGGCAGACTTCAGAAAGAGACTCGAGACCTGCTCTTTGACGGAGACACAGCGCCCGGATTCCCTTGGGGGTGACAGTACTGCGCTTTACAAAAGATGATTGATTGATTGATTGAACATCTGTGCGATATGGTGGCTTCAGGGGCCTGCCACATACCGAAGGAGGCCCCATCATTATGCGTTATGTCACTGCTGGTGGTTCGCCATCCTGAAGCATGGTCCCGAAATGGTCATACACTTTCTTGTGATGCCATGAAGGTCAAAGGCCACGTGTCAGTTTCACTATCTGTATCACTTTGATGACATGGCACCAATGCTTACTTTACATAGACTACCGAAGAGGGATTCACGTCCGTATTCCCCCAAAATGTGCACCAGTGCAATCCATATCACAGTGTCTGGCCACAAGTGTCAAACCAAACTGTCCTGGAGGTCTCAAACACTGCTTGCGCCCCCAGAGCACTTTTTGTAATAACATAACATGTGTATTTGTAAAGCGCACGTTCACCCGGAGGCATCTTGGCACTCAATAACAGGTGCTTATTGTTACCCAATGGTACTTATTTTATCAACCTCAGATGGATGAAAGGCTGCGCGATTTGAACCTGTGACCATGAGATCGAACACAGGCCCCTACAGTGGATGCATTAGTCCGCTGAGCCACCAGACCAGGCTGTGTCTGACCTGCGGTGGCGAAGTGAGCTAAAGAACGATGATGGATTTAACCCAGATCTAATAATGACTGGGGGTGAGTGTCTGAAAAGTTTCAGCGCTCCATCCCTCATCTCCTTGTGTTTGCTTTGTTTGCCCTAAGTTGGCAGGGTATGCCCAGACGTGGGTCCCTTGCTCACTTTGCCACTGAATTCAAGCTAGCCTGGCTGATGAGGGGTGTTACCCCAAAACTCGTTCCACTATCCTTGTTTTCGGTCCAGGGAAGACCTGGCTTGGCAGTTCGGGATGGACTGTTCCCATAAGGAACAGGGTCAAGACTGATTTGCATATGGCGGTGTCTGAACTGGGGTGGCGAAGTGAGCTAAAGAATGATGATGGATTCAACCCACATCTGTGACTGGGGGTGAGTGTCTAAAAAGTTAAGGCGCTCCATCCATCATCTCCTTGTGTTTTCTATGGGCAGTAGGCGCCAGGGCAGGGCACGTGTTTGAGTATGACCTAGTTTACAGAGAGGAAAGTCCTGGTGACCCTGTGTGAACCCTGGACTCACAACATGGCTCTCACCCAAGCCTCCAAGCAGCTTATCCAAGAATCTCACACAATGAAAGCACGGGCTCCTTTCTCAGAATTAGCACAGAATCACTCGCATTGAAGAGGAAAACACATTTAAAGCCATGTGCTGCAGAGATTAAATACAATCTTTCAAAGACTGGAAGACTTCGAAACATCTGAGCTCCCTTAATGTTTTAAAGGTGAACTGCACCTTTCTCAACTTCAGAATTTGAGCTGAGATGGGGAAAAGACCAGATTTAGATGGCTGAGAAAGCCACACAGACCTTCCTCGTTCTACACACGTCATGGTTTTGGTTCTGGCGGAGACCTACTTAGCCTAAAGACGTCATGGTTTTGATTCTGGCTGAGATCTGTTACGTCATATACAGGCTATGACCTTCCTCGCGGTGAACACGTTATGGTTTTGGTTTTGGCGGAGTCCTGCTACGTCATATACAGGTCATGACATTCTTCGTCGTTTACACGTCATGGTTTTGGTTCTAGCGTAGACCTTCTTAGTCTGATGACGTCATGGTTTTGTTTCTGGCGGAGACCTGCTACGTCATATGCAGGTCATGACCTTCTTCGTCGTATACACGTCATGGTTTTGGTTCTGGCTGAACACGTCATGGTTTTGGTTCCGGCTGAGGGCTCCTTCAGACAGTCGTCACCGCTCTGTTTTCCTTCATCCAGTCTTTGGAACAATAAGGCTGTGTGCGGTCATCAGTGACTTTTCGGAAGTTCGGTCAAACTTTCCCGTTGTGCTCTTCGTTCTTATCCCAGGCAAACGTTGTCATCACTTTTCTTAACCAGTTCCAGAACTTTTCAAGAAATAATAGTTTTATTGAGCGTGGCGTCAAGGCTAGTTTCAATCGGAGTGTCTCCTCTTGTACCCAGCGTTACCTTACGGATTTTGGGGGCCCCGAGCAGGTCGTACTTTGGGGGTGATTGCTCAGAACAACTTTACATTTTATGGCCTATTATTATGTCAACAACACTAAATTATATCTTACATTTTCAGAAACAGGATCACGCCAAAAAGTTGAAATTATTTTTTTTGCGTGGGAACCCAAAAAACCCGTCCAATGACACGAGAGAGAGACAGACAGAGAAAGAGAGAGAGAGACAGACAGAGAAAGAGAGAGAGAGAGATACTAAGAGGTAGAGTTGATTGGAGCGGGTGGGGGCGAGTGAGGGGAAACTTGAAAGGTGGGGCCCTTGGCAACTGCCCACTTTGAACAAAGGGTGACGGAGTGCACACCAGATTTCCTCTATTTCATCAACGTTTATCCAGTTTTGAGTTTGTTCGCGTGCAGGCCCAGAATCGTGGTCTGCCTTAAAACCGTCTTTAACAATTTAATAGTTCATCCAATGTCACACGAGAGGCATGTTACATTTGACACTGTAACCTTAAAAGCTGCGGAAATGCCCGTCCAGGCTTTGCCCACTTTGCTCATTCCCTAAAGTGTTTCGTTCTGTATCCCTCGATGTTTATATGTGTCATACATGAGGTGTGTACTTAATGTGTGCGAATTAGCATGTATTGGGAATATTCACATGTAGTGATGCACATTAGAACAGCAAGCAGCTGTGAACAAATCCAAGGGCATCACTTGCCGCCTCTTTCAAAATCAGAGTCAGTCTCATATTTGATGCACAAATATATTTAAAAACATATTGTTCAAAGCGCATGTCTGAAAGTGCAAGGGCTCATGTGCAAAAATCTAAAATTGAGCAATGGAGGAAGGCAGAGCAAACAAGGCAACCTAACATGCTCATTACCCCCAGCCCCCTTAACACCACAGAGCTGTCCAGTGCCCCCCACACTTCACTGACAGTTTCCACCATTTTTTCTATTTCCAGTTTTTGTTTATAGTTTTGCAATTTATTTGCAATGGAAGCATTTTTTTCGTAAAAATGTCATTCAGAATAATCGAAAGGTGCTTGAGGAAATGTTACTTTGGCATTTGAATAGCACAGACCTGACTACAGGAGAAACAGAATATTTTACACAAGCAGCAGGAAGGTAACTAACACGAGTTAAGGGGACAGTGACATTCCTCAATTAAACGCCCAGTCAAAAACTTGGATAAATATGATTTTGTTTTATTTTATGCATTTGTATAGCGCTAACATTCACACGAAGGTATCTCGGCGCTCAGACCTCGTGACACACTAAAGAGTTTCCAGGCTGGTTAGATGGGGGGAAAAGCCATGTTTCCGGATTTTCTTGAAATGCATCAGCGGTTCCTGGGAAAGGCTTGATAATGGTAAGGGGTGCCAATGCTTTGCAGCTGCTTCAAAGATCGACAACTGAAACTTGGCCACTGAGACAAGAAGAGTTTTCAGAAAGGAGCTTATGCCCCAGGAAATAATGGAGTTAGGCTGCTACTCAAATAAGGTCTTATGAACAGGAAAGACAACTTTTATACTAAATTGCAGATTTTCCTGGCCAGTTGTGAAGGAGGGTCTTGATTTTTTTGAAAGACAATGGAGTCTTATGTAGTCTCTTTTCTTACGGTTTGCTATTCACAGCACCTAAACACACTACAACACCCACAATCCTGCAGGCCCAGCAGGAAGAGACAAAACAAAGCCAATCAAAAACACAGTATAAGTGAAACGAGCGCCAGTCCCCACATTTTCATGATGTGACCATGATAATATTTTTTTTATAAAGTCTGTGAGAATATAGGACGATATGTGGGGATTATTCTACTTTTTTTACAGTGTTTTTCATTGGTTATGTTTGGTCACTTCCTGTTGGGAATGCAGGCCTGTGGGTGTTGTTGTGTGTTTAAGGGCTGTGAATAATTAACAGTAAAAAAAGAGGTTACATAATATGAGCCTTCGATCTTGTAATAAAATTATCGGCTTTACCGGGAGCCAGTGAAGGTGATCTGGAAAGTAAGTTATGGAATATGTTCTTCTCAATTTCAAGGCCAACCTAACTGCTAATTTTGGCACCAGCTGCAATTTCTTTAACACTTTATCAGGAGAATCCAAGTAAATTGCGTTACAGTAGTCCAATCGAGCAGAAATAAATGCCTTCATAATTTGGACTTTGTGTGAAAAAGTGAACAGACGCATAATGTGCTTCGATGTGCGCGGTTAGTACATGCAGGAGCTGACCACTGAGTTAAGCTGATTTTGGCGCGTGAGACTGGTATCAAACTTGTCTCCCACGTTTTTTACACTCTTCACTGGTTTAGGTTTATCACCTGGGCACTAAGGCCATAAAGGTCGATCCCAAATCACAGATGGCATGAATGTGTCCAAAAATCTTAAAATGAGAGATCCAGATGGACTAGAGCTTCAGGAACATTCCAATCTGCACAGAAGCGCAATTCACAGGGGCGGCTCCTCCGCTATGGCGGAGGGGCAACACCACCCTGCCCGCAGAGGCAAATAAAATGATGACCATTATATTTTTATCGTCCTGTAGTTGAGTCTTGGTAAGACGGGACCACTGCACTGCAGTAGGGGGAGGAGGAGTGGTGGGCACTGCTGTCTTAGGACGTCCAAACCGTCATGCGCACTGACATCTCTCCAACACAGCTGTGCTGCTGGGGGGAGAGACCAGCAAGCACAGGCTCCCAGCTCCCGATAGAGCGCAAAACAAGCCCGTTTCGCCCAATCCCGACACTGCTCTCATGGGTATGAGAGCAGCATCTGGATTGGCCATAGGGGAGTCTGAGAGCTTCAGCAAGTGCCCAGAGGAGCAGAAGAGCGGCGAGCAGAGCGGCGAGCAGAAGACCGGCAGGTTCAGTTTTTTATTGTTTGTTTTGTATCAATCCCCCACCCCCCCTGTGCTGCTTCACCACATTTCCCTGACACCAGCCGCTACTGGTAATTCATTAAGACCCTCAAAGACCACCATTTTTGCCCCAGATCCTCAGTGAACTCCAACCAGCTTTCAAGGAAGATCTCCTACCACTGACCATGTATCTTGTAGCCTCTTTAACCACTACTTGAACAAAATCCTTACATTATTAAGGCCACCTTTAACGCAGCGCTATCTTCAGTCCCCAGGCAATCCCTGTCCTGAGGAAACCCTCACATCACGACTAGGGTTGAAACGTCGTCAACAACAACAAACGGATAGTCCAAAGAGTAAAGCACCAGAACAATCTGGTTGATTTTCTCCTGCATTGAAAATTGAATATTTGGACATCCCTTTTAAATACCAATAACCGTGTCTTTGTATCAAGTCACTTTATTGTCTCACATATTTAGGTTATGGTTATGTCACTTGGGGTTCCTTTATCACTCTCTTTTCCTCTTCTCGAGGGAATCATTCACAAAAACTAAAGCATCGCAACAAAAAAGTAACAAATAAATGTGATGAATATGGAATTAAATCTTCCGTAATTTTCCTTTTTGTATCACAACAAAATAAAAACTTGATTCGGCTGAATTGAGTTAAAAGAAAGTATTTGTTCTGGCTACTCCTTACTGTTGTATAAACCAACTCCAGATAGACGTGCTCCGTTCCGCCATCATTTTTTCTTGATTGAAACAGGACAGAAATTACCAGTGATAATATGAATTTGTTACTGAAATGAGTTCCATGTGAACGCTTGTTGTAAGTTAATACTGACCTTGTTTAAAACATGGACTACCAGCCTAAAACCTGGCTTCTTTTCTGTCCTCGCTGCTCCTTCAGCAGACGTAAACGTGTGTTCAACAGTTGAGATATTCACTTACACTCGTACTGGGTTTGTTTTTTCACTGTCTCATAAACCGCGTGGGACTTATTTATGAGGCTTGCGCCTCCAGAGCATCACTTTTTCTGATGCTCCAGCCATGCAAACCTCTCAACCATATCTACGAGGCCACGCAAAGTCACCCTGCGTGGCATCATAGATATGGAGTAAGACAAAGCAGCGCAAGTCGCTGCGTTACCTTACTCTGCGCCAGGGAGGCGTTCCATGGGCGTTGCGGTGGCTTTTCCCAAACAACACCCATGGCTTTTGATGCTGCCCCAGACTTACTTAATCACATACACCTGGGCAGCACCAAAACCTTATGCCTCCCCAGAGCAGGCGTAACAAGGAGCCTCCCCAGATGAGGCGTAACAAGGAGCCTCCCCAGAGCAGGCGCAACATGGAGAAATATGTTTATTTCTCCTTGTTTTTTCCTCTTTCTATGTGTGCTGCGTTTACATGGAAAGAGGAAAACGCCTCTTAGGATTGTTTTTGTGCAGGAAGGTGCTCCTTCCTGCACAAAAACAATCCTGCATGCAACGCAGACATGTGTTGGCACAAGGCCGCAAATTGTGCGCCAGCGCACGGGGAAAGGACAGGAATGCACCGTATTTCATAAATACGGTGCATTCCTGCCCTTTCACATTGGTGTAGCGCAGCAAGAAGACTTACGCCGCTGCCCTACGCCAATTCCTCATAAATGAGGCCCCGTGTCTGAAGTCGGGGTCGGGAAAATTAAGAAGTGGCATTGTACCTGTCTCTTTAAAGAGAAAGGTAGAAAGACACCTCTTAATTCTCTGCACGTGCAGGGCAGTACCCCAGGGTCTTTGCAGGCCACTCTGAACATACGCCAGTTTTCTTTTAAATGACACAGATAGTTGGTCGCGGCAACAAACAACAGAGAAGCTACCAAGGTGGACCAGGGTACCAGTATTACAAACGACAAGGTATTATTACGTAAAGAGAATCTAGATTATTAGGGAGATATAATCAATTTATCATGCCAACACTAAATGTAGATATAAATATAAAAACATGACCAAGTAAAAACATTTGGATTGAATAAATTACCCATATCAAATAATGTAGAGGACACAGACAAATATTGTAGCAAATAATTTTTATATGCTCAGTGTGAGATGCAAGATGAAAAACAGGGTGCTTCTGACCATGGAGCTGAAACTTTTGACCGGACACACGCCGGCCCTAAAGCTACACCTAGTACGCAAACGCATCTCTTACCTTCAATGTAATGCAGATATGTGACCAAGCATATTTTGATTAATATACATAATTTTTACAAAAATACTGTGTACTTTTTGTCCAATACATTTCTAAATTTCCTTCACTCCTCCTTATAATGTTTCTTGGTGATATGTGGCTCAGCCCTATTGTTGGGTCTACTGTTTGTATTTCTCAAGATTCGTGACAGACACGAACATGACACTGCGTGTCATGGCTCGTGTCTGTCTCGCGTCTTATGCACGAGCTTTATCTGATCTGTATCTTTTGAAAAAGATTGTTGGAGGGTTGTGGGGATAGAATGTGTTATCGGCATTCTGTATTGGACCGAGTGATGTACCAGACGTTTCTGCTGATTAAACACACTACGAGAAACCTTCTTGTTTCTGCATATATTTTCCTACACTGGCGACGACAGGGAACGGATTCCTGCTGCTACGTTGTATTCCAGATTTGCTACTAAAATATTATCTTTCTGGGAATTTTTTTAAAAATTTCGAATCTTCTTCCTTTTCCAAGAAACTATGTGCAGCGTTCATTGAAGAGCAAAGTAAGGAGGAATTTTACCTTTGCAACTACAGCAATTCAGAAAATTCAGCAACAAAGGCACTGTTAAGCCACATGCATTACGTTTGAAACCTTCAGCTTTAATAACTGTGTGTCGTTGGGTTGAGGCTAAATGTCGTGTGATTGAGTCCTCCCCAATCCTCAGTTACGAATCACGAATTGCTGTGGATTTTTTTTTTTTTTTGGCTAATTACCGTTTAGGAAGTCTTTTGTGGTGTCCGGTGACAGTTGATGTAACCGCCTGCGGCCGCATTTTACGAGCGGCGGCGGTATTCCATGTTCTCGCATTCTTGTCATTTCGTGCCTTCCTGATGACGGTGCCTAATTCATGACGCATCACAAACGTCCTACGTAATACGCTTGGTCACGCAAAGGTCACGTTTTAAGCTGCCATTTTGAATTGATCTTCGACAAATTTTCCGACGTTTGTATTCTCGTTTACAATATTTTCAACACGTTTTCAAGTTTGCTTAATCTTCGGTAATACGCACACCGCGTGTCCTTAAGGTATTATTATTTTTTTCATTTTTAAGTGACGCGCACATCCGCGTGTCATAATAAACATTCTTATTCACAGAGACTAACTTTGTTATTTACCCATATTATTGTTGTTCTCACCATGTCTGGAATTGTTCCACTTCCGTCCTTTTTATCAAATAAAGGAGAACCTCCAATGGAATGGGAAGTTTGGGAACCTGTATTTTTGGCTTATGTTGATGTATTGGAAGAAGGGGATTGTGAACCTGAGAGAAAACTATCCTTACTGAAACATTGCTTAGGTGGAATTGGTTTAAAAGAATTCAAAACATTGCCTGCATTAATTACTCCGGGCAATATCGATGTTTATGAATACGCTTCTGCGTAAATGAAACTAAGGTTTGGTAAAAAGAAGAATATTGTCATGGAAAGATTTATGTTTTATTCCTGTAAACAACATGCTAATGAATCTATTGAAGACTTTGTATCAGCTCTTAGGTCACTTGCTGTCACATGTGATTTTGAGCATATCACATATGAACAGGTGCTTAGAGATCAAATCTTAATGAGAACCAATAATAAAAAAGTACAAGAAAGATTATGGACCACATCAGATATGTCTTTAAATGCTGCCATTGAAATAGCCAGATCTATCGAACATTCTGAGAAATTTGTAAAAGAAATAAGAGGCAATGATAAGGGTGATGTATTCAACGTTTCAAAAGAAGTGGATAAACAAAAAAAACCTTTATGCAAAAGAATGAGAATTCTACTAGAGTTGATTGGAAATCTAAAAACGTGAGGAATGAAAGGAGAAGTACTCAATTTCTTTGTAATAGATGCGGAAGTCCAGGACATTTAGCTAATTTCAAAATGTGTCCGGCTATTGACAAAACATGTTCTAAATGTAACAAAAAAGGTCATTTTAGCAAATTTTGTAAAACAGTTCAAAAGAAGGTAAATCTTGTACAAGATACGGATGATTATGAATGTCCATATGACAGCAATGAGAATGATATTAATACTGTTATTAATATTTGTAGTAGTGAAGGAGTTAGCAAATTTCCATCCTGTGATATTACTATTGATAATATCAAATTAAAGTTCTAGTTGATTCATGTGCATGGTACACCATCATTGCCCTTGATGTGGTTAAAGATAATTGGCCCAATAAGGTTCTATCCACATCTGGTGGGTACACTGGACACAAAATTGATTTAGTTGTTTTTTTTTGGGCTAATTTGATTTTTGCAGGACGTAACACTTTTGGGAAAGTTTATGTAGCAAAATCAGGGCAATCTCTTTTGTGATGGCCGCACCAAGAACAATTGGGAATTAGGCTTGATCCCAGAGCTGATCCTCCTGTTTATGTTGTTGAATCTACCAAAACTATTAAAGGGGACAACTCTAGTCTTGTACATCAATTAAAGGAAACATTTCCGAGTGTTTTCAGCGGAAAACTTTGAGAATATCAAGGGTTCAAACATGTCATTAAATTACATGATTATGCAGTACCTATTCGTCACAGAGTGAGAAATGTTCCTCTCACTTACAGGAATAAACTCAAAGATTTACTCAAAGACCTATGCGAAAAAACATCATTGAGCCCATTGAATCTCAAATTGTTATTTCGGTCAAGTCCTCTGGTGAGCTCAGGCTATGTGTGGACCTTCGCAGTCTTAATAATGCTATTTGGGTTGATGCTCATCCTTTGCCAAATTTGCATGAGATGGTATCCACTTTAGCTGGTGCGCAGGTATTCTCATGCATTGATTTAGCCAATGCGTACCACCAAGTAGTTTTGGATGAAGGATCAAAAAATCTTATTGCTTTTATTACCCCAGAAGGCCTTTTCAGATATCGCAGAATGCCTTTTGGCCTTGCCAGCGCAGCATCTGTTTTCCAAAGGTTAATGAAAGAGACCCTTGAAGGTTTAACTGGTGCCATTGCCTTTCAAGACGACATACATACTTGTGTATGGCAAGAATGTTGATGAACATGATGAAAACTTGAGGGAAGTTATTTCTGCATTATCTGTTAAGGGGCTCACACTCCGTCTTGATAAATGCAAAATTAGAGCAACGGAGATAGAGTATCTAGGACACACCATCAGTGGTATGGGTATTAAACCCAAACGCAAACATGTTGAGAGCATTCTCAATGCTCCTGTACCTACTTCTAAGGAACAATTGGTAGCTTTTCTTGGGTTGATTGAATTTTATGCTAAATTCATACCCAATTTTGCTTCCAAAGTAGACCCTTTCAGGTGTCTTTTAAAAAAAAATGCGAAGTTTTCCTGGTCTGGTGACATGACAACAGCATTTCAAAGTCTGAAAGAATTTATAGTAAATGCCCCATGTCTGAAACCTTTTGTATCTGGGAAAATGTGTATTGTGATGGTGGACGCAAGCAGCACCGGATTGGGTGGTGTTCTCATGCAAAGAGATAATGGCAAAGAATGGATCATAGCTTATGCATCTAGAGCATTGAGAAACGCTGAGAAACATTACTCAGTCATTGAAAGGGAATTGTTAGCGTGCGTTTGGGGAGCAGAACATTTTAAATCATTCCTATGGGGTACAAAATTCACAATCAAAACCGATCATAAACCCCTTGTCTACATGATGGCACCGGGTGCAGGGCGTACTATGTCTGCACGTCTCGCAAGGTTAGCATCCAGATTACAATCATTTCAGTACCAAATAGAATATGTGCAAGGTAAAGTGAAAATACATGCTGATTGCATGTCTAGGTTACATTCTCCCACAACTGCTCTAACAGAAGATGAGGAATGTGAAGTTGCTTTTACCTCTCATGATATAAATTTGGTGTGTGGTGAACAAGCTAACTTACGTGAAGATGTTTGGTTACAGGAAATGGAGAAAGATGTAGAACTTACTAACGTCAAAAAATACATCTTCCAAGGTTGGCCTGAACAGAGGAAAGTATCAGGTGACATGATGAGTTACTTAAAAGTGCATGATGAGTTGGCTGTTGAGAATGGGTTAGTTATGAGAGGAGACAAATTCATTCCCCCCCATTCATTGAGAAATATCCTTATTGGAATTGCGCATGAGGGCCATTTAGGCATTTCTTTCACGAGGAGACGCATAAGGGAATCCTTTTGGTGGCCCGGGATTGATGTTTGTGTTGAACATTTTGTTCGTGCGTGCACAAATTATGTTAATAGTGACAAATCTGCTGCAGTTTTGCGCTCTGAACCCCGCCCTGTAGAATTTCCATCTAATCCATGGCGTAAACTTGGTCTTGATATTATCGGGCCGTTTGGTGTTCTACCCACACAGGAAGCTTTTGGCATTGTCTTAATTGACTACTATTCAAAGTGGCCAGAAGTTAAAATGGTTAAGGATGTCACGTCAAAGAATATAATAGAGTTTTTAAATGATGTATTTTGTAGAGAAGGAATTCCTGAAGAAGTTGTCACTGATAATGGACCTCAATTTGTTAGTAAAGAAATGGAATGTTTTTTTCAAAAGTGGGGCATTGTGCATAAAAAAATTGCTGTTTTCCATCCAGAGGCAAATGGCCAAGTTGAGCGTTTTAACCGTGTGGTGAAAGAGGCTATTCAACTTTCTGTGAGAGGAGGTTGAATTGGCATAATGCATTGCAGTCCATGTTATTATCGTACAGACATCTCCTAATTCTGTTACCTTAGTTAGCCCGTTTGAGCTTTTGAGAGGGCGTAAACCTACTACTAAATTGGCTCCGTGGTGGTTGAAAAAGAACCTAGGTGAGAGCAGTCAATATTCTAATATAGATTATAGTTTGGTTCGCCGCAGAGTAAATGCTTATAAGGAAAAGATGAAACAAACCATGGAAAAGAAACAAGGATCCATAAGCAAACAGGAAATTTCAGTTGGAGATATGGTTCGTATAAAGAAAAAAGAAGGGGTTACCAAAGGGTCTCCTGTTTGGTCTCCACCAAAAAGAGTTGCAGAAGTTTTTTAACATGCTGTCAGGGTAGACGGTGGCAGTGTATGGAATTTGAATAGGGTCTCTCTATTTAAAGGTATGAAACATTCAGAGTATGACTCTAATAGCAATGTATTTTTGGGTGTCAAATTACATGATGATGAATGTCAGGCATCTTGGTCCAATAACTGCGATGATGTTTCTCTAAGAAGTATGAGAGTTCATCATCTTCCTGCAAGGTACAAAGACTATGTAATGAATTAATTTGTTTTTATTGTTCTATCTTTTCAATTTTTGTTGTTGTTTTTTTTTGGTTTTTTTGTTTGTTGTTTTATTTATAAGGGGGAAAGGTGTGTTGGGTCTACTGTTTGTATTTCTCAAGATTCGTGAGACACGAACATGACACTGGGTGTCATGGTTCGTGTCTGTCTCGCGTCTTATGCACAAGCTTTATCTGATCTGTATCTTTTGAAAAAGGTTGTTGGAGGGTTGTGGGGATAGAATGTGTTATCGGCATTCTGTATTGGACCGAGTGATGTACCAGACGTGTCTGCTGATTAAACATGCTACGAGAAGCCTTCTTGTTTCTGCATATATTTTCCTACACCTATATTTCATGACATGTTTTGGTCTAGTTATAACGTTCCGAGATCAGTGCTTAATTTGAGCTGGTGGTTTCCGGTGCTCAGCCCCGGCATTTATTTGCAACACCGGGGCTTGTGACAGTCAACCACAAGGTGGCGCTATCCGGCTAATTTAGAGATGAGCACAACAACAGTTCATTATTAATTCAATATATAATAAAAAATACTATTACCTGCCGCCCAAGCCATTCTTATAGCCTTGGGGGCCTGAAATAGTCTGAATTGTCACACTTGTAGGAGTGTGATGGTTAGTAGTTGTGTTGTTAGTATTATTGGCTGCGCTGGCAGGGGTGATGTGTGGTGCAAGCTGTGGTGGCCTGCTGACGAGAGCCCTGGCACTTATTTTGTTACAAATTAAGCACTGTCCGAGATGCTCTGTGGCTTCAACCCCTGGTTATTGATATGGCCTGGCCCCATTATTTTGATCCACAAGTATCTGTGAAACCACCAAATGTTTTCTGATATGCTTTGATCCCATGATAACAGTCCATGATTCGCTGTGGCTATTTTCCATGTTTCCTGATACACCTTGTTTCCATCATAATGTTCCACAATGCTCTGTAGATCTGCCATATATTTATGGACACGTCTTGGTTATGATATCACTTTCTCTGAAGCTCTATTTTTTCATCTCTATATTGTCCACATCTTTGTGTCTCTGGCTCTTATGACACAGTTGCCAGGTATCCCAAAGGAATTGCCCCACATTCTTTGATGCTTCAATTATTTGCTTTGGTGCTCTCCCCATTGAGTTGAAAGGCCATCATTTGGCCCTCAGGAAAACAATTGTAGACAAACTCTGCTTTGGAGGCTGTAGTCCCAAGCTGCAGTGCCATTAATCATGAGATACTTTGTAATTGTAATTTTAATGTATTTATATAGCGCTTATGACCCCATATGAGGCCTTGAAGTGCTTTCTGGGCAAGTAGTATGTTACTCCAGAGCCCAAGAATAGCAGGGGCATATTTACAATATTTTGGTGTAGGACAGCGCCGCAAGCCTTCTAGCTGCACTGCCCAACATCAAAAGAAAGGGCTGGAATGCTCCGTATCTACAAGATACGCTGTATTCCTGTCCTTTCTCCTCGCACCAGCCAAGCACCAACGCAGAAAGAGGAAAAAAACGAGAAGACACTTCTCTTCATTACGCCAGCTTTGCAAAGGCGTTAGTTTTGGAGCTGCCCCAGATTTATGCTACGTTGTAAATCTGGGGCAGGGTTAAAAACCATGGGTGTTGCTTGGAAACACCCACAGCAACACCCATGGAACGCCCCTTCCACGCAGAGGAAGGCATTGCCTTACTCCATATTTTCAAGGTCACTAAAAGCCATGCAGGGTGACTTTGTGTGGCCTGGTAAATATGGGCCGGCACACTGCGCCTCCGGAGTGTCACAAAAGTGATGCTCCAGCGGCGTAAAAGTGCAGCAGGGGCACTGTAAATATGCCCCATAGTTAGTAAAGTTTTTTCCTGTGCATTAGTTGTGTTAGGTTTGTGCTCTTGATTTCATGTGTGTTCACTAGAGTTTGGAGTAGGGATAGAATGAATGGAATGGATTTGTAAAGTGGAAATAGAATGTTTTTTTGTAAGTAGTGGCCGTTGGTGCTTGTTAGTTGGAGGGGATGGCTAAAGTAGGGGTGGTAAGTTTGAGAAGGATGTTTGGGAGTTCATAGTAGTCAGAAATGTTTGGGATGAGCCAGAGGGGGAAGGATGGGAGGGATGGAAGGGTTTTTTGACAGCAAAATGTAAATAATTTTATATATATATATATATATATATATATATATATATATATATATATATTTATATTTATCCTACTGGCAGTCGCAAGTAGGTAGGAAGATAATTTTTTGTTTTGCCAGTAACTTTTGCGCCGGTCGACAAATTTTCACAAATATTTTAAAACTTATACTTTAGCCGGTTCCGCTGATGTGTTGAAAGTTTCGGGGTGATCCGTCAAGCAGGGGCAGAGAAAAAGGTGGGGGGTCCCAAAACACTTTCCCCCCAATCTATGTCTGAGGGATTTTTTTCAATTTTTGAACAAGACTACAGCCCACCAAATTTGGCAGAAAGCCAGCTCTGGGTCCAGAAATGGTGTAAATCCATTCAGCAGTTTTAGAGATATTAGAGGTTAACAAATATAGATCACCCCACGGAGGATCTGAGGATTGGGAGGGGAATGGAAAGCCCTGTTTGGCTGGCTGCAGCTTGAAAGAAAAGTTGCAGCCGCCATTTTGTTTCTCGCATCGGCTGAGTGCGTTGAAAATAAAGTGTCAAACACATATAAGGGGTCAGGCTAGAGGTATGCTGACCCCATAGAGCACATAGAGGGGTCCCTGAAGGACCCTTTATGACCCCAAAATTGTGTATCTTTTTTTTGTTGCCGAAACTTTAAATCCGCAAATCCTCCGTGGATTTAGGGCCCAGTTTAAAAAAAAATACCATAGAAATTTACTGGTAAAGCTAAAGGTTACAGGGTCATTATAGTTAGGCTGATGATTTACCCACACAAAACCATAGAAGTTCAGCAGTTATAGTTATACTTATGTTAAGAAACTATAACCCGTGGCCTAAACATTGAAATTCACTGATAAAACAGAGGTTACCGGGATATTATAGTTAGGCTAATGTTTTACCCATACAAAACCACAGAAATTCAGCAGTTATAGTTACACTTATAGTTAGACTTATCTGAAGAAACTATAACTTGTGCCATTAAGTAACTTAAGGCAACAAGTCATATTTTATTGTTCGCTACGAACATCTGGCCGTATGTCAATAAAGGTGTTAGCCATGAGGTCTTGATTTTGGAAATGCTGTGTTATTTGGGCATAGTATGGTACATGCATGCACACAGTTCACCACACAGATCCATAACAGAATCTAGCCAGCCACTCCATATATATACCGTCAGAAAACAATACATTAACCTACTTCAGCTTTGCCTGCCCCTGTCCAATATGACTCAAATCTTAAAGTACGAACCACAAATACTATATCAACAGACCGCCTTAACTTTGGTCAGTGAGAATACCAAAACTGTAAATTGATACAGGACTATACAAATGGTAGGAAGTGATGCACAAGTGCACATAACACATCAACTGCAACATCAGAATGGATACACGTAAGGGTAGGACCAAAACGGACGCTGGAGCCTCCACCTCCAGACAAGCATCAGCGGTTGCAATGCACTTGTTAGGGCGGCACGCGATCCTCCTGTTCGCTGCACGTTGGCTGCCTCACGAGTTATTATCATTGTGCTGGTGTGGTTTGCTCATTATCTCCTTCAAAGGTTGAATCATGATTGCTTGTAATGACTACAGCACACTGCAAGCACTTTGCGTGCATTTGTTTAAGAACTTTGTCAGGCTCAGTTGTAGCGTCATGGTGGACTGCACGCTGAGAGATTCTTAGAACTAGGATACACTTAATTTAGTGCTGTGATCCTTTTGGAAGGGCTCATTTTGGGCGGAGATAGCGAAATAAAGGGTTGAATTCCACTGGTCTACTGCACCTCACCTCCCAGATGGCTTCGGTAATATAATTCTTGCAGATAAATTTGATGATTGGGAGCCAGCCGACGTCCACTGTCAGCTCTGTAGCGGCGCACCTGGTTTCCCCTAAGTGCCTTAATGAAAACTTCCGCTTTTTAGAACGTTTTGTTTGCCTTTGTTCGGGAGCTGGAGATGTTCTCTTCTCCAGGACTAAGTCTCACTAAGGCTTCCTTCTTCCTTGAGTGATCTGCCAACGCAAGGAAAAGACTCAACAAATGGTGCAAAACTGTAAAAGGAATAAGCTCTGAATGTTCTGCTGGGACACTCCACAACCTGTTGGCACTTATCCATTGCTTGGCACAGCTGCTAGCCTCCCTAAGGAGTCTGGGACTTGTAGTTTTCAATATATCAGGAGTTAAATGGGTAGGCGAGAGGACACAGCCATTGTGAAGTCCTCAGGTATTTATCAATTCATTTTTAGCAGTCAAATAATTCTCAATAAGTAGTGGAAAACCTTTTATGCTCATTTAATTTTTGGTGCTAGTCAGAGAAGAGTATTCATACCTTTTCAGAGTCTATATGCTGTAAATAAACTATTATAGCTCTGCATATGTCTAAAGAAGGTAATGCTGCTTGCAAATCATCCTTCAGGGCTGGATAAAAAGGTAAAGTTATCAAAAAGGGTACAGTCAAAATCTAGTAATTTGTGTACACTGTAGGCGGAAAAAAGCTTCCTAGAAAAACAGTTAACAGATGCAAATATTGACATATATTAAAAAATTATTGTAATTTCCTTCTCAGAAAAGAGAGCACACAGGAGATGAATATTGCATAGCAAACCCATCAAGAGGCCCAGGATGATGTGCAAACAGAAATAGATTACATGAAAGGCAGACACCTGGAGCTCTGTCTGCAAAAGCAGAAGCAATGAGTACATGGATTTCACCAGGTGCTCTCTTGGGTATAAAAGAAATGACTAACAATAGACAAAAAACTAACCTGATATAGTACAGGTAATCTTCAGTACTCCGACGTTGGGTCCTCCTCAACTCAGTTCATACATTTTGAGGTGCCCGGTGACACTAGACGGGTATTCTCATAAGCTTACAGGAAAATAAGACTTTAGGTGCCCTCGCCTTTGATGTGACAGATGCAAGAAATGTCTTAAATAATCTTATCTATAAGTTTGCATATAGAATTATAGATGGGTTGCAGTGAATAATGGAGATGTTTTTCATCGAGGGGTTCTGAGTGACGTCAAATAGACGAGAGCTCAGTCACTCAGAACCCCCGAGATGATAAACATACCCGTAATTCACCTTTTGCCCATGTATAATTTTATGTTCTGTATGGCCCCAAAATCATCTTTCCCTGTTTTCAACTGCTATGCAGATGTAGAGGAGCAATGGGGAGTCATACTTAACATGGCCTCTCCTCCATGTCCCAAATTAAACAAAAAGCAGACAAGCAACGCTATGCTGACCGGCTCCCAGAGAGCCCTGTTATCCCGGCCTGGAAGGCGTTTATGACGTAGCAGCAGTGGGTTACTAGTTCTGTTATCAATTGTTGCTATGTCATAGCAGTGAGTTATGACATTTAGAAACTGAAATAAACGATAGATCTCTCTATGAGGGTCATACATAACATAGCATATCGCCATTAAGACTATGAAAGATATGATGATGAATGTAGTATTGGTTTGAGTATTTTAGTTTTTTTAATTACATTGTGTTTGTCGTTGTGTCTTATTGGTATAAATAGTATGAGGTTGTAAGCATTGCATTTTGGCAACCATAATTTATTGGGGAGTTTGATCATATTATACAAGCAGCTTCTATGAAAGTATACCCCACCCTACTCCACATGTCCTTTGTTTAAATTCCATGCAACTGTAGGTGGTTGTAGGTCCTGGCCGGCCAACTCCCCTTGTGCTTGGTATAAGACTTTTCGAAGTATGGATTGGCCCTGAAGCCTGGCCCTGTGTCCAACCCGTCTTTGTTTTTTTGTGAATTTCTATGGGCTTTTGATCACATATTACAACCAACTTCTATGAAAGTGTACCCTACTCTGCTGCGCATACCCTTCGGCAGAGTGCAGTGATAGATTGGCTGCTGTTCGCTCCACACACTGCGTTGACCAACTACCATTGCACAAGGCTGCAGGGTACCTGCCATGGATGGCCAACCCTCCCTGCGCACAGCCAAAGGTCAGGCCTTTCATTCAACCTGCCCGGGATGGCCCACCTCCACTGAACATGCACAGTGTTGTTTGGCCACAGTGCCCCAAACAGGTGGCCAACCCATAGTGGCACGGTGTATAGAGAGGCAAGCAGAGGCTGGCCTCCTTTTCTTCTTTTGGGTGTATTATCGGCTTGCGGGCACCAGTTTGGTTCATGAACCCACTCAGACTCAAGGGCCCATGTTGGACCACTCACGGGTCCGCTGACCCACTACTGGGTCTGCAAACTATGCAGGAGGTCCATCGAGGGCCTACAAACGGGTGAGTTTGTGCACCATGAGATAGGTTTCACGGACCTCAGATGGGGCCCAGCTTGCGTTCACGAACCCTTGACAGGTTTCGCCGACACTAAGACATTAAAACAATATTTACTTTTTTTCACATTTTGACTTAAGGGAGGTCTCTTCGGGTCCCCCCACCTGAGCTACAGGCTCAGGAGATGCTTCAACAGCCCTTTAATTATTTTTTGTTCCGAGTTTGAGGACTGGGCAAAGTGACCTTTAATGGCAGCCACAGCAGGTTTGTATCTCTTGTGGTCAGTCAATCAGAGTGGTTCAGGTCTGCAGGCCCTGCTTTGGGTCCGGAGACGTCAAATGGTTGATGGTAAAAAAGCTCCCTCATCCAAAGGGGTTTGATTATTTTTTCATTTTAGATCACAAATTGGTCCTAAACAATCTGTGTTCTAACAGTCCAGATACTTCTAAATCTTTACCCTTTCAAGCCTACCTAACAATGCTAAAAGCAAACACACTTCTCTGAGTAAAGTTCTAGTTTGATGTAATTCCGTTCATCATTTTTTTCTGCAGTAGAAAACTGAGATTCCTGTGGGACTTAAAATGGGAAAAATCACTTTTTTGACACCTCGTTCCCTTGCACAAAGCTTATCATGCGGAACAAACATACTTAAAATATCTAATTCACCAGGAAGTGGCGGGTGAATGGAATGACTGGGAGAACTGTTAATGCGGGTCAAGGACCCGTTTGGTTGTATAAATATAGGTTCCATTTATAAATGATGTTACTGATATTTAAAGGTGTTTGGAATACTTTTCTAAATTATATTGTAGTATTGACTCTGCCTTTGTCCATCTCACTTTATCTGACTTACACCTTGAAATTTATCATCACGTTTTGGTTGTCAAGGGCACTTCTCTGTTTCTAATTACATTATCTCACTGTGCATATTTCTCCATTTAAATCTGTGTTTGCATAGAAATATTGCAAAGAAAAACCAACACTGTCTCTTTCCTGATTAAACCAAATGTATACTGGACACATGACACCATTTCAGTTAACGATAACCTTTAAAAGTGACCTGGTTCTAATGGATTTCAATGAAAAAATCCTTTTATGCAGGCTCCCACCTGGGAGGACCCACCCTTTTTTTATTTGTCCAATAAAGGTCAGTGGGGGATCTTTAGACTGTGGCACAATTGTTTGTTTATTTAGATATTGAAGCATTCAATGCACTGAAAAACTAAAACTTTGCAGGTTCACAGCAACAGATTGACATACGTGTTCACCCAGGACCAGATCTGAGTGTTTTAGCGGGTCAGCACTGAACTGGTATACAATACACCACAAGGGCTTTCAGGGCCAACCATCCTGCACATTTTACCAAGACTAGGCTGTCTTTCTCAAACAGTTTTAGTGGAAACTGGAGAGTGGTTGGCTGGAGCTGAAGATGGCACGTACGTCCTGGGCTCTTGGCCTGATCACCTTCTGCCAGCCTATGGTTGTCCTGGGCTCTTGCCCTGATCGCCGTCTGCCAGCCTGTGGTTGCCCTGGGCTCCTGGATGGATCACCTTCTGCCAGCCTGTGGTTGTCCTGGGTTTCTGGCCTTGTCACCTCCTGCCAGCCTGTTGGCAGGGTATGCCCAGACGTGGGTCTCTTGCGCACTTTGCCACTGGATTCAAGCTAGCCTGGCTGATGAGGACTGTTAGCCCGAAACCGGTCCCAGGATGCTTGTTTCCGGTCCGGCGAAGACATGGCTTGGCAGTTCAGGCTGGACTGTTCCCATGAGGCACAGGGCCAAGACTGATTTGCATATAGCTGTGTCTGAACTGGGGTGGCAAAGTGAGCTAAAGAATGATGATGGATTCAACCCAGATCTGTGACTGGGGGTGAGTGTCTGAAACGTTTCAGCGATCCGTCCATCATCTCCTTGTGTTTGCTTTGTGGTTGTCCTGGACTCCTGGCCTTTGCACCTTCTGCCAGCCTGTGGTTGCCCTGGGCTCCTGGCCGGATCACCCTCTGCCAGCCTGTGGATGTCCTGGGCTCCTGGCCTGATCTCTGCCAGCCTGTGGTTGTCCTGGACTCCTGGCCTGATCTCTGCCAGCCTGTAGTTGTCCTGGGCTCCTGGCCTGATCTCTGCCAGCCTGTAGTTGTCCTGGACTCCTGGCCTGATCTCTGCCAGCCTGTAGTTGTCCTGGGCTCCTGGCCTGATCTCTGCCAGCCTGTAGTTGTCCTGGGCTCCTGGCCTGATCTCTGCCAGCCTGTAGTTGTCCTGGGCTCCTGGCCTGATCTCTGCCAGCCTGTGGTTGTCCTGGACTCCTGGCCGGATCACCTTCTACCAGCCTGTGGTTGTCCTGGGCTCGTGCCCTGATCATCTCCTGCCAGCTTGTTGTTTTCCTGGGCTTCTGGCCTGATCACCTTCTGCCAGCCTGTGGTTGCCCTGGGCTCCTGACTGGATCACCTTCTGCCAGCTTGTGGTTTTCCTGGGCTCTTGGCCGGTTCACCTTTTGCCAGCCTGTGGTTGTGCCAGGGGGTGATCTGGAAGCAGTCGGAGCAGATTTAAAGTATGAGGAGATGTTATACACTTGACAGGGTGGTCTGGTTGTATCAGTGCATCTACACAGTGGTTGCATCTTCCCGCATGTCCTCCTGTGCTCTCCCAGACTACAATCAATCAATCAATCACGGCATTTATAGAGCGCGCTACTCACCCGGGAGGGTCTCAAGGCGCTGGGGGAGGGGGCAAGTTACTGCTCGAACAGCCAGGTCTTGAGCTGCTTCGTGAAGGAGAGATGGTCCTGGGTTCGCCGAAGGTGAGTGGGGAGGGAGTTCCAGGTCTTGGCTGCCAGGTAGGAGAAGGATCTTCCTCCGGCGGTGGTTCTGCGGATGCGTGGTACGGTGGCGAGGGCGTGGCTGGTTGATCGTAGCTGGCGTGTGGGCGTGTAGAAGGTCATGCGGTCGTTGAGGTACTTTGGGCCCAGGTCGTGGAGGGCCTTGTGTGCGTGGGTGAGGAGTCTGAACGTGATTCTCTTGCTGACGGGGAGCCAGTGCAGGTCTTTCAGGTGTCCGGTGATGTGGCTGTGTCGGGGGATGTCCAGGATGAGTCGTGCGGAGGCGTTCTGGATGCGCTGGAGTCTCTTTTGAAGTTTGGCTGTGGTTCCGGCGTAGAGGGTGTTCCCATAGTCCAGTCGGCTGGTGACGAGTGCCTGGGTGACGGTCTTCCTGGTTTCAGTGGGGATCCATCTGAAGATCTTGCGGAGCATGCGCAGGGTGTTGAAGCATGAAGATGAGACGGCGTTGACTTGTCTGGTCATCGACAGGGAGGAGTCCAGGATGAAGCCCAGGTTGCGTGCGTGGTCCGTTGGCTTGGGCGCGGTGCCCAGGGCCGGGGGCCACCAGGAGTCGTTTCAGGCGGAGGGTGATGAGCCCAGGATGAGGACTACTATTTGTAGTACGGTCCAATGTGCAATTCTGTAGTGCCAGCAATGACAATTGTGCCTGAGCCCCAGACTTTTGGGGCGAAGAGGGTCAAAGGCAATAGACTTTCCTACAACGACAGGAAGATGGAGGGAAGGAAGACAACCCTCTGAGTCTGTGGTTTGATTGAAGCTGCATTGATGATTCGTGTTCCTCCCGGTGGACTGTGGATGGCAAAAGGAGACGGAGGTGGGTAGGTCCTGTGGTCCTGTGGGGAGGGTCCAGGATGGGCACAGATCGGCCCGACCCCACTGACTGGTTCTGGGCTCCCCTAAAGAGTTTGGATGGAGCTGAATCTGACACATCCGGAGTGATCACATATTGAGGACTTGCAAAGTGTGGCTGGTAATTTTGGGACTATTTTGCCCTGTGTCATGCCATGTCAAAGAGAAGACACCACAAGTAGGATTTTCTGCCCCGGTCCCCACTGTGGGACACAGCGGACGGGTCAACGTGAGGTCCCTGAGCAGTGGCGGCTGCTCCGCTAAGGCGGAGGAGCGTTGCCCCACTGCCTCAAAGCAGCAAAAGAAAGGAAAAAATAAAATGATAATAACTAATGTTATTATCATTTTATTCTGTCCTCCTTCTGCGGCAGCGTGCGTGAGGGGGCGGGGCTGGGCAGAAGAGCAGGGGAGGAGTGGTAGAACACTCCTAAGTGAGCAATGACTGTTTGGTCAAGCCTCTCAGGCCGCCCAAAACAGTCATGTGCAATTTCCCTGTCCTCCATGCAGGCTGCATTTTAGCCTGCATAAAGAAGATGCCCACCCCTACAGCCACTGGCTGAGCGCCGTGTCACAGCACTCAGACCAATCACAACGCTGCATTACAGCGTTGTGATTGGCTGCAGGGAGCATGGGAGCCCTGGTGCTTCCTGTTTCCTGTTTCTCACAATAAGCCAGGAAGAGGACGCATGCAGGAGAGGTGCTGGCAGTCCAGCCAGCCGGCCGGCCGGAGGTAAGTGATTTTTTTCCCAAATTGATCCCCCAACCCTTCTCCCTCACCTGTCCCACTGCTGCTTCCAGGCTGCAGCCGCGACTGTCGCTGAGGACCCCCGGAGGATATTTGTCTTATGAAGGATGAAAAGATTCTTCTGCGTTCAATATTTGTAGGAGCAGTGCTTTAAATGGGCTGGTACTCACCGGTACTGACTCCTGGCACTTCTCAGTTTTCTCCCCCTGAGTACCGGAACTTCCTTTTGGGCAAAGAGAGTACCAGTACTCCCAGAAGCAGCAGGGCTCAGGCCCTGAAGTACGGGTACGTGCAACGCAAAAACTACTGAAAATGACCCTTACAGGTGGAGCGTGGTTATGTGCCGCTCCCGCAGGCAACGGGTAGTGTATTCCGGCGGTGGGTTGCTTCTGCAGGGTTAGGTTCTAATTGGCATCGCAACAAGATTGAAAATGTGGCCAAAGCTGCCGACAGTGGAACTGGGTAACCAGGTTCGAATCCCAACGTCGGCTCATCATCCTGTGATTCTGGGCAACTCACTTAACCAACGGTGCTTAAAAAAAGTAAGCTTTAATGCAAATTTTCTGGATGTCATGTAAAGTGCTTAGATGCCCATGGGCCAAATTGGCGCAATATCAAACTGCCAAAAATTAGGCCCTGCACGTATGACTTAGAGGCTGATGCTTGTCATGTCTCCTAATTTACGTGTTGGGAGCTGAGTGTTCGGTGACCTGGCTGAGTAAGGAGGTAGTGAGCTGAGGCACAGAACACATAAACGGGACCGCAGCCACATGTATAACAAAAAATAAATTGAAGGTTGCCTCAAATGCTGACTTTATTTGTCTTGAATGTATGCGTATGTGGCTATCAGCCGCGGCCGCCGCAGGTCAGAGTGATGGGGTGGTAGGGCCGGCTGGGGGGGGATTTCGAGAGACGACCACAAGGGGAAATTAAATAAATAATGAATTTCCCCTCGTGGTCGTCTCTCGAAATCCCCCCCAGACGGCCCCACCGCTCTTACCTGCAGCGACCGCGGCTGGTGGCTATGTCCGCTGTCACCTGCCCACATGTAGTGGCAGAGCTGGAAGAGACAAGCTGGCACTTACTCCCTCTCACGCCCAATTCCAGAAGCAGAAGGATTAGAATGTGGGTCTCATGGTGACAGTTCACAACTATCAAGACTACACCCTCTCGGCGTTGCTGCATCCTTAACTTTTTGTTGTGCTATAGGATATTTGTTTGAATGGTTGAAAGTTCACCAACCTCTGATCCACGCCCAAAAAATTGTGGCTATTGTTAAATGCCTGGCTCACAGCCACGCCCCTAGACACGCCCCTAACCGCCCACCCAGTCTAATTAGTGAGTACCGGCACTTCTAACTTCCCATTTAAAGCACTGGCATGAAAGGGAAAACAGTGTCCTTGGTGAAGGCCAGGCTTTTGTTTTATTCCTGATCTAAACCTGAACAAAAAGTGACAGCATATGTGATGTTTCCACCCAAGCTTAAGGTGCTACACAAAGGCAAATGCGTCATGTTTACGGAAGCTGACTAGGCCATGGCACGTTTGGAGGGAATGGTGGCACATCATGGGTGAGGGAGGACCTGTGAGTCTCACTGATTCCTCTTAGAACGTTTTTAGGAGTTCTGGGGGATCGAGAGAGGGGTCCCCACTGTAAGTGGGCCAAGGGCATATCTTTCTACCACTCTGGGGAGAAGATGAGTGGAACCCTTTAGATGAAACTTCACCCACTGATTCTGAGACATGAAGAAAACTTCCTGTGCTGCAGAAGAGGACTATATACCCAGATGTTGCACTTGCCCTTCAGAACAGTACTAGCGTGATCTTTACGTCATCACCTACACGGGTCTCCGTCGCGCCATCAGCGTATGAATGGTCCAACATGAATGTAATATCTAAGGAGAGATTGTCTACTGTTTCCATAGGCTAGGACCCTTGCATCATTTTCATACAGATCATCAGGTCCCGCCACGGACTAGATCAGCAGACCCTGTGGCTATCTCAGAGGTTTGTGACACGCTCATTCCTCTGCTGGGACAGGAAGGAAAGAAAAGGAAGCAAAGAAAGAAAGGGAAAAAGAAAAGATAAAAAAGAAAGGAAGCAGAAAACAAGCAAAGAAGGAAGGAAAGAAAAGGAGGAAGTAGAAAGTAAAGAAGAAAAAGAAAGGAAAGGAGAAGAGAAGAGAAGAAAGTGAAGAAAAGAAAATAAGGAAAGAAAAAGAGGGGAAGGAAAGAAAAGAAAGAAAAAGAAAAGAGAAGAGAAGAAAGTGAGGAAAATAAAATAGGGAAAGAAATAGAGGGGTAGGGAAGGAAGGAAAGAAAGGAAAACACCAGCAAATAGAAGAAAGGAAAGGGAAGAAATTAAAGAGTATAAAAGAAAGGGAAGAGGGAAAGAATTAGAGGGGAAGGAAAGGAATTACTTTCGTGTCCTGCCACCTAGTAATGGATCTGCATTATGCAGTGTGTGCCACTATTGTCGACCGCCTTTTCTAATGGACCTTGTTAGAAGACTTTAGGCAGAGCCCAGTGCTATATTGGGGACCTTCATACAACCCTGCTCTTGTGGAAGACGGCAGCACACAGGGAGCATTGCTGAAAACCGAGGATGATCCTAGAAGCAAGAAAGCAAGGCTTGCTCGCATCCTTGCAGTAGGATTTTTAGAGACTCCTGCACCAGAGCCTCAAGCGCTTTTGTGCTAAGAGCAGACATCTCTTACCCAGCTCTTCAGCTGATCACCTGAAAAACCGCAGCACAATTGGATCAGAAGTTTCTAACCAACATTAGTAGGTGACAGGCTCCTGGTGTCTGCCCTGGAGCGAGAGAGCAGGCAGAGGACTGTAGTTTAAGCTCTTGTGTGTTGCTGAGAGAGGATTTACAGAATAAACATTTTATAGGTCAGTCCTAGAGGGCTAGCTGGACATGAGTGGGAGTGGCCGAGGCGTATCTTCCTCTGGCTCAGCCTACCATGGAGGAGGACTGTGGACAGTGCACCTGAGAGGAGCACATGTGATGCACCTGGTAAGTGGCCCATCTCAGAATCTGGGGTAAAAAGTGAAACACTATCTTACAGAAACATGGGAGAGTTACTTCAGGACTTTGCACAGAGTACCAAGAAATCATGGTTCACAGCCTCAGCTGAACCTCTTCCATATGCACGACGACATGCGTGCCAAGCACTATGCATCAAAACGGTGAATAATGCATAATCTCACCTTGTCTCACAAAATAAAGGTTGTACCTGTCTTAGATACCAGCCACGGGCTTCGTGCTGGCCGGGTGTGGGTGGCGGGGGTGGAACCCCCCCCCCCCCACTGGGACCAGTGCAAATTGGCTTCATCCCTGGTTCTTCATGATTAATCTGTTGTATTCCCACCTTAGGAATAGACGAAGACTGCAACAGGTAAGTTTATAACTTTTATTCATGGGTACAAGAGAGCCACCGCTCCTCACTCCAACGGCTACCGGCTCCAACTGCCCGACCTAGAACCCCCATAAGAACCACACTGGAGTGGAACACACAGGGGTTCTTATCGGAATACAACAAGCACATATACATACAATGCAAGCACTGGTGAGTGCAATACAACATTACCTCTTTTTTAATAAGAGAAACAAAAAGAAAAGAAACAAAAAGAAAAGAAAGGAAAACCATAAAAACGCAAATAGAGCAAGCTACACAAATAAACTGCACATGTTACTGCCTAAGCTTCCAAGGACGTTGCTTAACCCGGCTAGATCTCCTTGGAGCCAAACCAGGTAAAACCACATGTAATCGTGAACAGGAGAAGCATCAGCATTTCTCTTAAGACTATTTGCAAGGTCAACCCTACCTGGAACAGTGTGAATTTTGGCAACTTTAGCGGCATTCCACCAGTGACCACCACTCACTCTAACAGCACCCCCACACACTTTTTCAATGCCCACTGGTTCTCCATAGGACGCACATCCTTTCTTGACAAAGTTAGGGTTTTTTACCCGAAGCATATCACCAGGGTGCAGATCAACGGTCATTGCTGACTTCTTAAGGTTATACCTATCAGCCATCTTCTTTTGTGCTACACCTACCCTGGATTCTAAAGCTGCATTATCCACCCAACAGGAGACTTTGTTACGAACCGTTCTAAGGAGCCAAGCCGGATACAAAGAGGAGGTGGGAATTCTGCCTCTAAGTGACACAAACGGCGCCACTTTATCGAGGGAATGAGGCGTGGTGCGGTAAAACCACAACATGGACCTGACCGCACTCTCCACATCAAATCCACTCTGTTTAGCCCATTTGATGCACTCCACCACAACTCTATTCATCCTCTCGACCAAACCATTAGTTTGAGGATGTCCAACAGAACTTCTCAGGTGTTTAATACCAGACTCCTTCAAAAATACATCCATTTCCGCATTCACAAATTGCACTCCATTGTCCGATACAATTGTTTCTGGAAATCCTTCCCGCATGAAAATTTCTTTCAGAAAAAGAATCGCACACTTGGCAGTGGGAGAGGCACAAAATCTAACCTCTGGCCACTTACTATGAAAGTCCATTAATACAAAAGCGAAACGTAAATTGAAAGGAAGGAAATTGAAAGGACCAACCAGATCTATTCCCACCTTAAGCCAAGGCTTTTCTGGAAAAGGAATGGGTTGTAGAGGAGGAGTACACACTTTCAAACCTTTTTCTGCTCCACCACAAACAACACACTCCTTCACTCTCAGATCAACATCGTTGTCCATTGACGGCCACCAGTAGTGCTGCCTCACCCTCCTTTTCGTCATGGTGGCACCCAAATGCCCATCATGTGCAGAATCAACCAGTCTGGAACGCACACCAAAAGGCGGGATGCACCTACCATCTCTCATTAACACCCCATCTTCTATGGACAACTCCTCTGCAATTTTACAAAAAGGCTGTATCTCAGAGGAAACACACCTCTCCTTCGGCCAACCATTCACAATGTATTCTTTGACTTTACCTAGAACAGAATCCTCCCCACAAGCTTTAGTCCATTCATGTTCACTGCACGCTTTAGTATCCACTGTATCAATAAATGCGATAAAACAATCCTCCTTATCTTCCTCCACATCCAGAGGCTCCTTCTCACTCAAGGGAAGTCTTGACAACAAATCAGCCCTGACATTTTCTTTCCCGGGAATATGTTTCACACTGAAATCATATTGCAACAACTTAGTTGTGAGACGCGCAATACGGGGAGTAGCATACTTTAGACGCTCCCCTCCCAAAATGTAAACCAATGGCTTGTGATCCGTTTGAATAACAAACTTCCTACCCCAAATGTACGTTCTAAACTTTTCACAGGCCCAATAACACGCCAATAACTCCTTCTCAATAACTGAGTAATTCAACTCAGGGTCACGAAGTACTCTGGACGCATAGCTAATAGTCACTTCACTGACACCAGATGATTGTGTCAGGACAGCGCCCAACCCATAATTGCTGGCATCAACTGTGATAGTGCAGAGCATAGTAGGATCATAAGCACAAAGAATCTTAGCACTGGTCATCTCTGACTTAATCAAATCAAAGGTCGTCTGACAATTGGCATCCCATTCAAACACAACGTTTCCCCTCAACATATTGGACAAGACTTTCATTTTGCTTGCGTAATCTGGTACGAAACGCGAATAGAATTCGCAAAGGCCTAGGAAAGAGCGCAGCTCATCTTTGTTTTTGGGAGAAGGACAATCGACAACAGCTTTTACCAAACCTGGCCTGGGACTAATGCCTTTCGCCGAAACCAAATGTCCCAAAAATTCAATTTCCCTTTTCCAAAACTCGCACTTACTCTTCATCAACACAACACCCTTGTTCTCAAAAATCCCAAGTACCTTCCTCAAAGCAGCATCATGTTCATCTAAGTGCTTTGAAAAAATAAGGACGTCATCTTGAAAGATAACTACTCCATTGACATCTTGCAAAATGGTCTGCATAATACGCTGAAACACAGAAGCCGCCGAGGCAAGCCCGAACAGCATTCTACAAAACTGGTACGTGCCAAAGGGAGAGTTGAACGCAGTGTAATGGCGCGATTCATCATCTAGCTGTACCTGGTGATAGGCCGAAGCTAAGTCTATCTTCGAAAACCACTCTGCACCCCTTAGCTCTTCCAACAAATCTCCAATCTTAGGAAGAGGGTGTGAATCAACCCATATCTCTTTGTTGAGACTCCTGAGGTCGATGCATAAACGCATATCGCCGTTCCGTTTTCTCGCGACAACCAATGGACTCAACCATAAGCTAGCTGACATGCGACGGTGGCACACTGGTCAATGCTCTTCTGAGTGGTATTTCAATGCCTCCTTATGAAATTCAATCCAGCAGTGGCTCTCACCCGCTCGTCGCCAAAAAGAGATGTTGTATTCCCACTTTAGGAATAGACGAAGACTGCAACAGGTAAGTTTATAACTTTTATTCATGGGTACAAGAGAGCCACCGCTCCTCACTCCAACGGCTACCGGCTCCAACTGCCCGACCTAGAACCCCCATAAGAACCACACTGGAGTGGAACACACAGGGTTTCTTATCGGAATACAACAAGCACATATACATACAATGCAAGCACTGGTAAGTGCAATACAACATAATCAATGCAGCTATTTTAATTGTTTCAATTGACAAAGGTTACCTTCGTTAGCAGGACATGGGTAAAATGTCTTCCAATAATACGACTCATTTGGCATTTAGAAGAAAGGGTCTCAACGCATATCATGCACTTTTATGGATTGTGAATGGGCCAAGATCACTGTGTAGCGTAAGAGCTTGTCTCCCACCTTCAGAAGTTATGTGCTGCCCTTACACCTCTGTAGTAAGCACATCTGCGGGACACCAAGTATGATGATTGCTCAAAATGTAGTGAAGGCCCATCTTCTGCAATTGGTTTCCCAGCCCACCATCAGAACTGACAGAGCATGTTGATTTAACTGGCTGGTCGCGGGGCTGGGATTCCATGTGTAGGTCTAAAGACAACTATTTGGAAGACCATTAACATAAGGATCCCGCCTATTTCCATACAAGCCTTTTGAAATGTACAGGCAACCCAAGCCCCTGCGGTAGCCTGCTTCATTGACATGGAAGAGGGACTCTATCCAATCAAAGGCCGAGGTTAGGAAGTCCCTTTATGTGGCTGAATGAATTCCATCAGTGAGAAGATGTCATTAAGGCAAAGGGAAAGACCAATTCAAGTAGCAACATGCGAAATTGTAATTGTAAATTGTATTTACATAGCACTTGCTACCCCTGATGAGGCGCTGAGGCGCTTAGGCGTTTTGCGATGAGTAGCACGGTACTCCGGAACCCAAGATTAGAGGTTAGTAGTTTAGTCATTTTCTTTTCTTTACTTTCTGCATTAGTTGTGTTAGGTTTGTGCTCTTGATTTCTTGTGTGTTTAGTAGAGTTTAGACTGAATTGTAGAAATATTTGTCGGCAATTCTTTATGCCTTTTCAGTAACATAGGAGTGCATGCAGTTGAAAAGATGGATTCGTGAATTTGCCTGTAGATACTGTGCCATAGATTGGGTAAAAATGTAACCAATCCCTGTGGTGCTTACAGATTGTACAGTTTCATCTGGCTAGTCTGAGCCTAGTAGATAGATTTCTAACTTTTCTCTACCTTCATTTTAGACATCAGCTCTCGTGTTTCTGCGTAAATGTGCACCCAATTTATCTCAGAGGAGCCACACTGGGTACGTGAGACCAGCCTGTGACAGGTTAGGTGCACTGGAATGAGCAAAAGTCCATCACTGTTAAAATTAGTCTTGAGGCCTTTGTAAAGAAATGTGCTCTTTTCAGAGTGAAGCATATGCCTTGGACTACCATTGAGCTGGGGTTGGCAATGACCGCACACGAGACACAGTGCCTAGAACCAAGTGTGTTCGCTGGCCTCTGATCCGGAATAAAAGTATTTTAGGAGCTTGGTTTCGGCACTACTGGTTTACACCAAATTTTAAAGGAATTTATAATCTGATATGAAACTTATGAATCTCAATTATTTATGGGGGATCATGTTCCAGGAGAGAATGCCCAGAATGGAAAAGTGAATCCAGAGAACACTCTCGTGATTTCAGGAAAATGAGGAATAAAAAAGAATAACTTGTTGAAGACTGAATCCCAGTTGTGGTACTTAGAATACAAATTTGTAAAAAAAATAAAAATAAAAAAAAGAATAAAGGTCTCACAGTCCTGTAAATGGTAGGATCTGCAAGAAGAAACAAGGTAGCCAAAAGTGAATAGTGCCTCTGGGGGTGAGAAGAAAATCGGGGTCTTAGCAGTCTGTTTTTTATTTCTATATTGGCATCCAATGGGGGAAGCATCAAACCTTGGGCAGAGAAAAAAGCAAAAACAAGCATTTGCAATGCAATAGGTCTCGCATTTACGTGAGTTTGAGCTATTGGCATTGTAAATGACAATGCCTTTTATTTATGTTTTGGTTTTTAAAACATAAATAAAAGGCATTGTCATTTACAATGCTAATAGCTTAAACTCTTACAAATGCGAGACCTATTGCATTGCAAATGCTAGTTAAATCACTCTGGCTGCTCCTAGGAGAGACCTCCTTTTTTTCTCTCCCTTTTGTTTTAAATCGGTTACTTATTTGCAGTTTATAATGTGTGTCAGCTTGTGGTACAACAGCTCACAAGTGAAAGTCGGGCGGAGTTATGTGGGATGTCTGCTGTTGCATCGCTTGTGCCACTCCCGAGTTGTAAAAGAAACCACACAGCTAGTTGTAATAATGTGTTTTCTTATTTGACTGAGAGCGGTGCGGCATACGAAAGTGAGCATCGGGGCGGAAAGATACACAATACTGGATGGAACATGAGGCACTCAAATGTAAATAGTATTCCAGAGGTTTGCATTCATTTGTGTACTTTTAAGTGTTTACGCCATATCACGGGGAGTAATGTACGCTTCCTCGACAGTTCTCGCAACAAGCAGCGTCCCACCAATGGTGCAAGCAAAGTGGCGCCGTTGCAGGAAAGCATGTCGTGACTGCAGAAGGAGAAACTCATTGAAGAAAATAGTGCTCACAGACTAAAAAAGACATACGGTGTAACCAGGGCACAAGTCCTAAAAAAAGAAGTGGGGGGACGCTGACGTCACCACAGGAAGTGACGTCACGAAAGGTGGCTTGCACCATCAGACTCATTGCCTCCCCTCGCTCACCCCTTAGATGCGATTGCATCAGAGAAGCCAGCGCATGAGCAGCGTTCTGAATGAGCTCCGATCTCGCCCCAGAGAGGCCAAAGAGTGAATGTGTGGCTCCATTTGCTCCAGTTATCGAGCTCCCGGTAAAATAAGTGGGGGGACGCCGTCCACCCGCGTGGTACCCCGACTCAAGCCCTGGGTGTAACAACCGAAATAAAAGGTCCAGTCGTTATGGGAGGTAACAAATGCAGACAAGGCGGCACCGAGGAGGGATGGTTTTGTGGGACATTTGCACTGTCCCACGAATCAATCCTAGGATACCAACTTAATTTTTATCCTCCAAATTCAATTAAGATTGCCATGAGAATTAAAATTGTGATTTTATTCTACATATTTGTTTGTGAATTAAATTAAATATTTCATCAGTTTCAGCTGACAATGACTTCCAATACACCCTTCCTCACTCCTATCCGTCATTGTGAAAGAGGAGACGTCATGGAAGTCAATTGACCAAAATGCCAGGGGTAGCGAAAGTGACATCATATGCCTTATAACCTTCACTTTCACTCACACACACATGCTTACACATGAACACGTTCACACTTACACACACTCTCTCTCACATAAACACATTCTCACCCAAAGCACACACACAACATACATTTAAAGGCATTTTTTACTAACCTCTGCAGCCAGGGAAGGTCATATTGCAGCTAATTATACTCCATTGTTATTACATTAACAGTGAATAATGTAATATTGTTCACCATTAGTGTAATAACAAATTGACAGAAAACAAAGAGAGTGGAGCCCCAACAGATGCTCATAAGGACGAGCGCCACTGTGCTCCTTGCACTGATTTTTCGACCCCTGAGGCAAGTGGTCACAATAGCAGTGCCAGGGGTCGCAAGGGGCAAGCCAGAGGTCGCAGCTGCGACCCCTGGCAACCCCTAAATTATGTCCATGGGAGACATTATTCCTGAAAGGTTTTTTTAAGCGTGGGACCTCCAAGCACACCTTGCAGTCCTGGGCATGAAGAATGCTGAAATGTCCCCAATGAGCTGGGAGAAACCTCCCAGCATGTCTAGGACATTCTATTTTAATTTTCAAAGAAAGACTCCAGCTTGGGATTTTGTGTTTGAAAACAAAACAAAATGCTGAGAAGATTTCAGGAGATTGTGGGCTGACAAGATTGTGCCATGTCCATTGGAAAACATTCAGGAAAAATTCCCTGGCAAAATGACAGAAAACTGTATACAGTGAGCGTAGCTAGACTGTATGCGTCCCGTGATGGCACCTGTGTTTGCAGTGAATGGAAGAGCGGGGGAAGGGGTGGGTGCTGGCGGTTCCTGCGGCCACTACAGGTAAGAGCGGGAGGGGGTGGAGGCCGCGCCCCCAAAACTCATGCCCCCTGGAGCGACCACCCCTCCGACCCCCCTTGCTACGCGACTGACTGTATATATGGTGGCCTGTCTGTTGCAAGCCCAATGACCTGGTCTTTATACAGCTCTAGCCTCTTGGCACAGATCCTGCTAAGCCTTAGAGAGTTGCCCATGACATGACATGCAAAGGTGAATGTGCCAATTCCTGGGATTTTCTACAGGAGACACAGAAACCCTCCAAGGTACAAGAATTGAAGTCAGTGATAGAAGCAAGTGCCAGAGAAAGCCAAGAGGGCGCGGAAAGAAGGGTCAGGAAAGGATTCTGCATGACTGCTTTCTAAGCAGTCAGGTGTATGTTTCCTGGTCACACTAGAAGAACACCTCTTCCCTGGGGCAGTTCAAGAACAAACCAGGAAGGATCCCTGAACAATGGTGTTTGACTTCTTTGTTTGTGCCAATAAGTTTAAGGAAGACTTCTCTCTGTGCAGTGTCCCCATATTAACATGGCCAGCCCCTGCCTGCGATAGGCGGGGGAGAAGGCGGGAGTTTCCTGATGCTTCAGCAGCTGAAGTCCTCCCTGGCATCCGGTTAACTGAATGGAATCAAGTCTGGTTCCCCAGACTGCTGCACTTACCTCCAGTGGTGGCCGACACAGGTAAGAGTGGTGAGGCAGAGGAGGGCGGGTGGGGGTTGGGGAAGTCGACATACAACGGGATAAGTTAAATTAAATAAAAAAATAATGAAACCACTTACCTTGCGCTCGCCACATCGCCGGCGATGCGGAGAGCGCAAGGTAAGTGGTTTTATTTTTTTTAATTTAATTTAACTTATCCTGTCGTATGTCGACTTCCCTGACCCCCACCCCGCCCCACCGCTCTTACCTGAGCCGGCCGCGACTGCTTACCTGTTTTCAGTACCTGTAAATTTTAGCAATGTACCCTACCTAGATGTTTATCCATGCAAGGGAGGTTCAACAGGAAAACACAGGCGGCAAAACACATGCTGCAAAAATAGACTCAAAATATACACTGGAAAGATTAACAATACAAAAACATCTTGCAACAAAAATTTCGACTTGCACCTAATTTATTGGACCGGAGATAGAATAGTAAACCACATAATAGGTGGGAAGTGAGTTTGGCTGAATGCAGTAATTTAAAATAGGGCAACACTTTGGTAGTTAATAGTAGTAGACTAGTTATGGATGCTCAACATTTTGGCAGTCTGCAGTTTTGAGTCTATAATTTGGTAATCTATGTTTTCACTTGTGGCCGTTTGCAAGCATTCAGAAGCGCTATTGCATTCGGAGATTAAGGGACCTATTCACAAGCTGCATTTTGTAATACGTAAATTAGTACAGCAGTAGTATTTTCACACACTACAAAATAGTGTTCACAAACCTAAGGGCTGTAGTACGTAAATTAGTACAGCAGTAGTATTTTCACACACTACAAAATAGTGTTCACAAACCTAAGGGCTGTAGTACGTAAATTAGTACAGCAGTAGTATTTTCACACACTACAAAATAGTGTTCACAAACCTAAGGGCTGTAGTACGTAAATTAGTACAGCAGTAGTATTTTCACACACTACAAAATAGTGTTCACAAACCTAGGGCCTGTGGTACGTAAATTAGTACAGCAGTAGTATTTTCACACACTACAAAATAGTGTTCACAAACCTAAGGGCTGTAGTACGTAAATTAGTACAGCAGTAGTATTTTCACACACTACAAAATAATATTCACAAACCTAGGGCCTGTGGTACGTAAATTAGTACAGCAGTAGTATTTTCACACACTACAAAATAATATTCACAAACCTAGGGCCTGTGGTACGTAAATTAGTACAGCAGTAGTATTTTCACACACTACAAAATAATATTCACAAACCTAGGGCCTGTGGTACGTAAATTAGTACAGCAGTAGTATTTTCACACACTACAAAATAGTGTTCACAAACCTAAGGGCTGTAGTACGTAAATTAGTACAGCAGTAGTATTTTCACACACTACAAAATAATATTCACAAACCTAGGGCCTGTGGTACGTAAATTAGTACAGCAGTAGTATTTTCACACACTACAAAATAGTGTTCACAAACCTAAGGGCTGTAGTACGTAAATTAGTACAGCAGTAGTATTTTCACACACTACAAAATAATATTCACAAACCTAGGGCCTGTGGTACGTAAATTAGTACAGCAGTAGTATTTTCACACACTACAAAATAGTGTTCACAAACCTAAGGGCTGTAGTACGTAAATTAGTACAGCAGTAGTATTTTCACACACTACAAAATAATATTCACAAACCTAGGGCCTGTGGTACGTAAATTAGTACAGCAGTAGTATTTTCACACACTACAAAATAATATTCACAAACCTAGGGCCTGTGGTACGTAAATTAGTACAGCAGTAGTATTTTCACACACTACAAAATAATATTCACAAACCTAGGGCCTGTGGTACGTAAATTAGTACAGCAGTAGTATTTTCACACACTACAAAATAGTGTTCACAAACCTAAGGGCTGTAGTACGTAAATTAGTACAGCAGTAGTATTTTCACACACTACAAAATAATATTCACAAACCTAGGGCCTGTGGTACGTAAATTAGTACAGCAGTAGTATTTTCACACACTACAAAATAATATTCACAAACCTAGGGCCTGTGGTACGTAAATTAGTACAGCAGTAGTATTTTCACACACTACAAAATAGTGTTCACAAACCTAAGGGCTGTAGTACGTAAATTAGTACAGCAGTAGTATTTTCACACACTACAAAATAATATTCACAAACCTAGGGCCTGTGGTACGTAAATTAGTACAGCAGTAGTATTTTCACACACTACAAAATAATATTCACAAACCTAGGGCCTGTGGTACGTAAATTAGTACAGCAGTAGTATTTTCACACACTACAAAATAATATTCACAAACCTAGGGCCTGTGGTACGTAAATTAGTACAGCAGTAGTATTTTCACACACTACAAAATAGTGTTCACAAACCTAAGGGCTGTAGTACGTAAATTAGTACAGCAGTAGTATTTTCACACACTACAAAATAATATTCACAAACCTAGGGCCTGTGGTACGTAAATTAGTACAGCAGTAGTATTTTCACACACTACAAAATAGTGTTCACAAACCTAAGGGCTGTAGTACGTAAATTAGTACAGCAGTAGTATTTTCACACACTACAAAATAATATTCACAAACCTAGGGCCTGTGGTACGTAAATTAGTACAGCAGTAGTATTTTCACACACTACAAAATAGTGTTCACAAACCTAAGGGCTGTAGTACGTAAATTAGTACAGCAGTAGTATTTTCACACACTACAAAATAATATTCACAAACCTAGGGCCTGTGGTACGTAAATTAGTACAGCAGTAGTATTTTCACACACTACAAAATAATATTCACAAACCTAGGGCCTGTGGTACGTAAATTAGTACAGCAGTAGTATTTTCACACACTACAAAATAATATTCACAAACCTAGGGCCTGTGGTACGTAAATTAGTACAGCAGTAGTATTTTCACACACTACAAAATAATATTCACAAACCTAGGGCCTGTAGTACGTAAATTAGTACAGCAGTATTACCACTACTACTAAATGCAATTCACAAACCTCTGCACATGTAATTATTAATTTTAATAGGAAATGTGAGAACGACAAGCGGGAGTGGTAGGAAAATGGGGAGCATATTTTAGGAAATCTGAGCGGTATAGAGACGTTTAAGTAGTGGTTTACAGAGGGACATGCTAACACAAACACACACCCACAAAATAGTATGACTATTGCTATTCATAAACTAAACTTTTAAAGTTACTACATACTTAAAGATGTGAAAACAGCTGTAAATGACCTGCCTTGGGATACGTCTCACAGCACATATGTCCACTGACTGCAACCCACTTTCATAGAACGTAACGGAGGCGGGGAATTAAAATAACACCCCATAGGAATTACTGTTACATTATATATATATATATATATATATATATATATATATATATATATATATACTATTACATAAGGTAAATATATATATATAGTGGTCTAGTTAATTTTCTATTAATTTTATTAATTTAATTAACAAATTAATATTTTATTAAAACTTTCCAAATAAACCCACATCGCACCACACCTGAAGGAGATCCACTGGCTCATACACAACACAAGCACATTTCAAGCTCCTCACCCACACTTTCAAGGCACTACATAACACTGGCCCAGCATACCTCGACAATCACATCTGCTTTCACAAACCTTCCAGACACCTCGGCTTCTCCGGACTCCTCCTTGCACACATCACGCGCATACAGAACACCAGATTCGGCGGTCGAGCCTTCTCCTACATCGATCCTAAAGCAAGGAACGACCTCCCGCTACACATAGGAGCCTCCTCCTCACTTCTTGAATTCTGCAAGAAGCTGAAGACCCGGCCTTTCGAGTAGTCCCACTAGTCCTAGATTTGCCTGGACTCACACCCGCCCAGTGCCAGGATAACCTTCCGGGTGATAGTTCACTATACATATCTGCATAACATAACAAGGGACGAGATCTCAAAATAACCAAAAGCGACCTCTGTTTCTGAGCAAGTGCTGCAAATATTATCCACCAGAGCAAAATGACTAATGTTCGCTAACACCACAAATATCCCCCAAACAGGTATAAAAATATACATGAATACTCTCCAAAAATTAATTTTCAGCCTATTGGTCCAAAGCAACCAAATCTCATGGCTTCAGGTGAGGCATGCACGAAGTGCTGGCAATGGCTTAATTTGTGCAGGTGGTAGTTGGCAACAACACAAATTTTTGGTTACTGGGACCTATTCAGTCTTTTACTCAGAGCAAGGGAGAGAAAGGCAGAAAATGGAGAAAGAAGTAGAAAGTGAAAGCAGGGATGAAAGGAAATCTGCATCAGTGAGGTGAGGAGACAGGAAGGTTAGGGTGATGGAAGACGCAGCTTTCGTGTTCAGCATTCAGCGGTGCTTGTGGCAGGCTACTAAGAAACACTTTGGGCCCCTGGATTACTTTTTTACAAAACATGAGAAATGTTGTAGGCATCTGGAGGAATCTGTAGGTCATGTGTTTGAATCACAGCCAGGTGTATTCAGCCTTTCAGCATTCTGACACAGAAAAATTGAAAATTGGCTACCATTATTTTAGGTAGTTGTAACACCTGCTATTTACTACGATGTAGTATGGAGTGATATATATTAAAAAAAATAATGGAAAGTAAGGATCAAATTTATTGCGCTATTCACTTTTCCTGTTGAAATAGGATTAAAGTCAAAATTGCAAATAGTTATCTTCTACCTAAAATAGCAGAGTGACTTATAAAACAATGCACTGGAAGGTACCAACATGTCATAAACAAAACAGCCTCTGACAGAACTATTGTATGCTATAGATTGTTTACAAAAATATCTCCCTATTGGAGTTAATAATAGAAAGTCTAAACACCCTTTAAATCTGATATTATAAACTTTATACCCAATTGGATGATAAGGATATTCTCACATACAACTGGACTGGAATGCAGCCATGAGTAATTAAGGTGAATTCAAACTTTTTGCCCAGCACCTTTTTGTTTTTATCACTCTATAATTGGCATAAAAACGCCAAACGGGTTTTCAAGGTGTATTCATAAAGCAGTTGTAATGAGCAATGAATCACCTGAGTGGTGCAAGGCTGAGGAGATAAAAATGTACAGATATTGAGCAACAACGATTCTGAAGAAATAGGTCCCTAGGAAGTCGCTGGCGGTTCCCTGGAACTCGAGTAAATTCATGCCATATAGGGCTTTCATCATAGACATGAGGAGGTGTGAAGGAAGGGGTAGATGGACACAGTGCTGCACCTAATCTAAGATGATAGCTGTGTTTGCTTGTGTCTTATCTTTGTATTAGTGTTAATACTGTGTTTGCTTTGGTGCCGTTACTTCACAAGAATTATACCTAAAAGTGGGTTTTGTGGGTTTTACGCCAAGCGGCCGGAGTTTACAATTCATTGGCAGGTGAGGTGGGGCGACGTTTCTAGAGGGGGTGCAATATATGATATTGTTGTAGATGCTGAAGGGGGGGTAGCATGGATTTGTGACGCAAGGAGAACCAAAGGGCTGCGGATTTGTGCATTAAGTGTGTGTCATGTAGTGCCCCGAGGAGCAGGAAAGGAGGGGACGTGTATAAGACGGAGAGGGTATATTTCGTGTACACATTTATGATGGAGGAGTGAGTAAGGGTTCTGGAGGAACATGGATATGTGTAGAGAGAGCATTTTATGGATAGAACGAAGGATCATGAGCGACGGGGAGGTTGAACACACATAAAGGGTATGTTTCATATATAAACCAATGGAGTAGGACAGAGCTGAAGACTAGGAGTATATTCTGGGGGTGGGTGGGGGCTGTCATGTACTGAGCAGAGGAAAAAGCGGAAGAGGCTCAGGACATTTCATGTAAGAGCCGCGGAGTAGGAGAGACTGAGCTATGTAGCCAGGGTATAGTTCATGTAGCAGCCGATGAAGTAGCAGAGAGTAGTAGAACGTGGATAGATATATGACGACATTTCATGTACAGGCCAATGATGAAGGAAAGAGTGGAGGGAGCGTACCTATGTGGCCAGGGTATATTTCATCTGCAAGCCGATAAAGTCATATTATAGTCGTAAACATGTGCATAGGAAACATTTCATGTACAAGACAGTGAAGTAGGAGAGAGTGGGGGAGCATGTAGATGTTCACAGGGGACATTTAATTTACACGCTAAGGAAGTAGGTAAGCGTTGTGGAGCAAGGATATATGTAGAGAGTACATTTCATGAAGTGAACGAAAGATCATGAGACCTGCGGAGATTGAACATGTGAAAAGGGCATGCTTCATAAACAAACCAATAGATCAGGAGAGAATGGAGGCGCAGGGACATGTTCCGGAGGGGTTCTTGTACTGAGCAAAGGAGAGGGTGGGAGAGTATTTAGAAGTGGCTCTGGACATTTCATGTAGGGGTGGGTCTGGCATCAACCTACAAACAAGCACAGCTACATCCAGATTCTCAAGATCTCACAGCATTCATCATATCCGTGGGCGCCTACAGGTTCAAGCGCATACTCATTAAGTTGATGTCTGCAGCCTCTGTATTTCGGAGAGCGATGACATCCATGCTAGAATTCATCCCAGGGGTTTTCATTTATCAGGATGATGTACTTGTCTGTGGGAATGATACGGATGAACATGACTTTAGGGTGAGATTGTTTCTGAAGATGTTTCCTGAGCACGGATGAGCTGTAAAGGCACAAAAGTGTAGGTTCAGATGTAGAGAAATTGATTACTTAGGACCCTGTGTGACTGCACAGAGTATAGGACCTAAGCGAGAGCTAACTGGCACCATAGTTAAGCTGTCTTCACCCAAAAATGAAGAAGGATTTTGTTCCTTCCTCAGAATGGCTGAAGTTTATAGCAAATGTATTGACAACATGGCCAAAGGGACATTTAATATGAGGAGTCTTTTGAAAAACAAAGTAATATTTCTGTGGAATAAGGAGTGTGAGGATGAATTTAAGGACATAAAAGGTTGTTTGAACGCAACTCCTTAATGAAACGCTTTTGTGCCTGGGTGTAGTGTGATTGTGAACACCGATGCCAGTTCAATAGGTTTGGGTGCTGTACGGATGGAAGCAAACGAGTCAGGAGAAGAGGCAGTATTGACTGTAGCTTTCGCCTCAAGAGCTCTTCATGGTTCAGAATCTAATTACTCAGTCATAGAAAAGGAGGCGCTGCCAGTACACTGGGCTTTGAACAAGTTCAGGAGTTTCCTGTGGGGCACACAGTTCAAAGTACAGAGTGACTACAAACCTCTGAGAGAAACTGTCAGGAAAAACGGTTTAGATGTGATTGCCAGTAGGATAAGGCATTGGGTGATCAGTTTACATTTGAAGTTGACTATATTCCAGGAATAAAGAACAAAGCTGCAGTTTATTTGTCCAGATTAGTAGAAGAGATGATCTGGATACTGAATGTGGCAGGAAATCAGAGCACGAAGACTGGACTTTAGAAAAAGTATGTGTTATTACACATGGGGCTATAGCAGAAGAACGGAAAGAAGTTCTAAAGAGTGATCAAAACTTGTCAAGGGTAAGGAACATGGTGAGTAATTGTTGGGAAATTGGTAGCGACACCTGGACAAAGTTGAGACCATTTTGGACAGTGAGAGATGCACTAGTGAAGGGTAAGGTTGGCAGTTCAGGGGCACGCAAACGATTCCTCCTGAAAATATGTGAGGGAGATTAATTGATATGGCACACAAGGGACATTTTGGAATCTGTGAAACAAAGGAGGGGCTAAGGGTGGATTCCTGGTGGCCAGGAAGGGATGTTGAAATTGAAAGGACAGTAAAGGAGTGATTTCAGTGCATTGACAGTGATAAAGTTCTTTCAACTAGGAGACCCCGAATGTATTGCTGCAAATTACAGACGGGCCTTGGTTAGAAGTAGCAATGGAAATTATTGGTCCCCTATCTGGTGAATTGAGATTTCCATATGTGATAGTCTTGGTAGCTCTTTTCTGAAGATGGCCGGAGATTAAGTGCTATTGCAGATATCAGTACTAACAGTGTCACAAAATGTTTAGACAAGTTGTTTAGGAGAGAAGGTTTTTCCCAACTCGATTCTAAGTGACAGTTGGCTCCAGTTCTACTCCAAATAAACACAACAATATTTGGTCAACAAAGGGATTGAACATCACCAGTGTGCCCTATATCATCCAGATAGTAATGGTGTAGTAGAGCGATTTAAGAAAACACTCAAAGAAGGCATGGTCTAAACTGGAGAGATGAGGTTGTAGAACATTTAGTTGCATTATGATCCCATATAAAGTAACAGGGAAAACTCTGTTTGAGTTGTGTAGTAGCCGAAAACCCAACAATAAACTTCTCCTTGGGTGAATTAAACACAGAAAGGCCGCATTTAAGTAAGCACCCAATATGCCTTGGCGTATAGAGAATTAAAGCAGCAAAAGAAGAGAAAGGAAGAATATGATACTAACAAAAGCAATGGTGTGATTGAGATGAGAATGGGCGATGTGGTGAAGGTGAGGGCTCCTACTGGGAATGCTGAAGGATCTAAATTCACTGCACCAATGAAGGTTGTGAAATGGTTTTTCCATGCAAAGACACCCAAAATGGGAGAATTTGGAATCTAGAAAGAGTTGTCAAGTATACAGGAGAGTTGTGTAGAGGTATGGAAAAAGATCCAGTGCACACACCGAGTAACAGTAGTGAGAGTGGTGCGTCTACCTCGAGAAAAACACTGCTGAGTAACAACACCGCACCTCATGCCCACAGACGTTTACAAAAGTGTATGTTTACAAATAAGTGATATGAGTCACAACTTGTTATTTTGGTTGCACTGATATTGTGATATGTGTCACCAAGTTTTCTAAAAGACTATGTTAACAAATGAATGGTGTTAGTCAACTTGCTATTTTGGTTGCGCTGATATTGTGATGTGTGTTTCTATTATGGGTTCTTTAAGTTATGATGTTTGATGATTCAGTTCTGTAGAGAGGAGGATGTGTGGTATCTTCCTCCAGTATAATTACACTTCCCCATCCTTTCTCCTTGGTTCCTTCCCCTACCTTATGCTTATCTGTTCTAGAATGTTGAGAACTGGAATGAGGCTTGAGCCACCCACTGCCAGAAAGGCTGTTTCCCTGGCTGTGGTGTTAACCATTAAATCTTCTACATGAATCTAATTTAAAGTCTCCAGACTATGTATTCAAGACTTCACAGAGCCTATGTGGCTAGGGTTTATTAAAGGCTGTGAGGAACAAGTACCAGACTTACAACTGCAGACAGACTTGGAAAGCAAAATTCTAAAGATAAGCATCGACAAAAATAATCCATATTAGAGTCATTTAATAGCTCGTTGCTGTAGAGCCAACAGAAAGTCCCATTGAAATTTTTGCTTCTCTCTACACAGACTGTGAGTACATCGTCTAAAACTCTGTATATCCGTCTTTAACCGGTTCATGCCTGAGTCATCCATTTTCAAAGGACTCTTGAATTTTTGTGAAATATTTCATTGAATATTCCATATTCCATATGGCATTCTGGCGCTGATGACACTCAGTAATGGTTATATTTTCTACTGTAGACAGATGCCCCACTTGTGCGCTTGCATTCACACATTCTTCTATACTGCAATTAATTTCTTCCAGAATAATGGTATTTAGTTAACTTGTGATGAGACAGTTGTTGTATTGACCAGGAAGGTCTGGTGCTTTCTGGACACCTAGCATATGTCACCAAACAACCCAGGTCCAAGAATGTGAGCATAAGATCTAAAACGAGTTAGAGAGAGTAGTTTATTGCAGCCAACAGAAACAATAAAACAATCATAAAACTCTTGAGCAATTAAAAATACTATTACAGGAAAACAATAGAGCTGTGATTAAACTCTCTGCTTTTGTTCGCACCCCTTTCCCCCTCTCATCTCCCCTTCCTTCCACCTCCATTTCCTCTCTCTCTTCTCTGCCCCTTCTATATCTCCCCCCAAAACTCAACCACCGGGCCTGTGGGCTCCGACACCCCCCTCCACTCCCCGCCACCTGCCCCTCCTCTTTCCCCTCCCCATGCCCTTCCCTTCTCCGGCTTACCCCGCCTTACTGTTAAGGCACTGCGACGGTGTGACTCAGCCCTGATGCTGTCGCCGCCTAAACCCCTGCGCGTACTGGGTCTCCCGGGCTACCATATGTATTGTGCCATGTGATGTACCTGTTTTGCAATGTCTGTTTATTTCAGGTATCATGCTCTCTCCCCCCGGTACCCCTTACCCACTGGTATGTCTTAAAACGCTAATAAGGAAAGATGAAACAAAAAAAACTCTGCTTCTTCAAAAGTAAACATTTATAGAAGTCAGGGTGTAAATACCAGCTCCTGTGAGGGGAAACAGCCTTTAAACCGCAACCGTTACAACGCATGCATTTACCCTGCATGCCATTGCAACGAAAAAGGTGTGTAGCAGTGGGTAGAAGGTGTTGGATTTAACTCCAACACCTTCCCTACTGGTGCACACAATGGAGTTGGAATAGAAAATTAATCTATTCCAACTTCCAGCGCTCCCCCAACAACAAGTCAGGGTAAAGTTTGGCGTTGCAATGGCATGCAGGATAATTGCATGCGTTGTAACGTCACATAACCCATGTGAGTGGTGTGCAGAGAATGGGGCACTGACCAATAGGAACACTGTGATGCCTCACATTCAGTCAATCAATCAGTTGGTTCTTCTCACCCAGGGGGACTCCAGGAACATTGTGACAGGCTCCTTGCTTTTTAATGCAATGGGTGGGGAAAGAAGATTTTGTCAGAGGAAGAAACATATCCCACTACTTTCTACTGTTAATAATATCCCCAAGGAATTAAGACCACTAATAATTTCAACAAGCCCAAAGCTGTGGATTCAAAGTTGACTGCACCATGACCCTGCAAACTGGAAAGCATGCAAAAGCCACATCAAGTATAAATACTCATTTAAGCACCATAAACATTACTACATGTCAAAAAGTGTGTCGAAACTAAACAAGTCACTGACAAAACCACAGTGATATGAATATCAGTAAAAGTTAGATGAAACAAAGAGCTTAATGGAGTTGTAGACCACTGCCTACACCGTGCAGTGCCCAACGCAGTACAGAGAATACGCCGTGCAGCGCACACACTAATAAATTATCACACCGTTGTGCGTAAGCTATACAACTCATTGGGGCATATTCTCAAGGAGCTATCGCCGAGTTAACGGCACTTTATCGCAGCCAAAGTTGCGATAAATTCATCGCCCCATTCACAAGCTGGTGTTAACAGCCCATAACACCAGTTCACCCGCGATAGCAGCCGCAAAAAACATCGCCACAGATGACCCCGCAACTATCGCTAATGAGATGCAGAGTAGGCGTTCCCGTGCAAAAAGCCGCGTAAACACCACTCCGCAACATTCTCAACGACCAGCCAGATCGGCGAAAAGACCACGAAACATGCAATAATGCACGTTAGCAGCAGGAAATTAACACCTGCTCTGACCTGGTGTAAAGTCGGACGGCAGCCTGCACGACAAAAGGGAGCCCAGCCCACATCCACACCTGAAGACCAACAGATGCCATGGAGCCACTGAACATGCGGGCCGGACATCCAAGAGGGCCCCAACACCCACCGCCACCACCCCCAGGACCACCCCCCCCGGACACCCACCGCCCCCCCCGGACCAACACTGAGGCAGCGCAGACAAAGACAGCGACCCTCCGAAAATGCACCAACCTCACAGACCCAACACCAGAGAATGTCATTGCCCACTACATGCCCAAAGGGGCAACCCTCCTCTGCATCCTGACCACCATTGCCCACAGGTTGACGGTACCAACACAGCGGACAACCAACATCCCACCGCAGACAAAGCTGCTGGCCGTGCTGCACGTGTTGGCCTCTGGTACCCTCCAACCAATATGCGCCTGAGACGGAGGAGTCACACAGCCAGGCCAATCCAAGTCCCCCACAACGGTCATGGATGACACCATCAGCTTGGTACCCCACTATCTATACTTCACACACACTGCGCAGGAACAGCCGGAGACCAAGCAAGGCGTGTACGCCACAGCTGGCTTCCCGCACCTGTCAAGGGCAATTGACTGCACACATGTCCCACTAGTGGCCCCTGGCCACACTGCACACAATAAGCGCAACAGAAAGCGCACGTATCCCACCAATGTGGACCACCGTGGAATCCCTGCCAACGCCGCCGCCAACCACCCAGGCAGTGTGCATGATACCTGCACCTCCCGACAGTCCATCATCAACCTGCGCCACCAGGATGGCACCCACGGAAATGCACTGCTCGTTGGCCAATACCAAATGCACACACCACACACCTCAACTCCACAATCATGCAACACACAACACAGGAAATGCACACGTCACAAGCTCACATACAACATGCACACCCACCAGACACAACAACACAACTCACTGTGGGAACCTGGGCTGCCATGTACATGAGCCATCAACGGCATGGAACCTCGGACACACAATAGCAGAATGTCGGAAGAGGTGGGGACCAGGCATGTGCGAAGGAGGCAAGGGACCGATGAATGAAAATGTACACAATGCCAAGTGTGGCGTGGATGTGCTGGCCAGACTGCAGCATGCAGACCACACACATATCCATGTCGACACACACCGCTGGTGTTTGGAGTGTAGTGGACAGTGGACGCCACCATGTCACCCCAGCCAGTGGGGAAGATCGCGGAAATGTAGCTTGTGACGTCCCCCCAGTAAGCGTGAGCGGAGTGGGCTGGCCCGGCGTACGGCAGGCCAGCGTAGGGGTGTGAATAAAAGGCACGTAACCCTGGGCGTGGTCCTCTTCCGGAATGCTCAACGTCTCTGCCAGGGCGGCGCCTCACACCCCGCCACGAGGCCGACGCCGTGAACGGTGTTGCCAGCGATCCTGTGCGCCTGCTGCACCCCGGGACGCCGGTCCCCGAACCAGTCCTGCCCGCCCCTGCACACCCAGGCCTCAATGCCCACCTTCCGACACCGGCGTGTGTCGAAGAGGGCCCACCACGTGCCGATGCAATCTCCAAGCCTGAGGCCTGCGACCTTGGCAGCCTCCTCAGACCATCACGGCCTCCGCAACACAGGCCCGCAGTACTCCTTTCACGTCGACGTACTCCACCGGCATGCACAGCGGACAAGTAGGTCACACATTTGGAACTGAGTCTTGATTACACCATGGCAGAGCACATAAATCATGGCTGAGTGTATGTCACTATACACCCTTCGATGTGGTGCCAACAGGTCTTAGTGTTACATCACAGCCGCAAGATTCTGTGGGCCCACGCGGACTACTGCTCTCGGCCTAAGCTGCGCTCGAGTAGGACACAGAATTGGAACTGAACATCGATTATTCAAAGGCAGAGTACGAATCATTGCACGCAAGGAGAGGCATAAGAGGATGACGCGTTGCATTTGGGAGGAAAAAAGGATCATCATTACGGAGGTGATCGAACACTACCGACAACTGCCCTGATGTCACTAACTCTGTGCATCGCGAGCCTACGACACGTGGCTGTGGCCCACTGCTGACCGCTGCCTCCGGCCTACACTACGGTCCAGTAGGTCACAGAGTTTTGATTCGTCAATGCCGGAGTTCATATCAGTGTACCGGCATCATCGCAGACTGCATCCCCTCTCAGCCCCGGTGCCACTAAGTCTGTTCCCCGACATTCATGGACACTCTCTGGTCGTACATTGGTGGCGTCTGAGTCTATGGACTAGGGGGTAGTTTTCATCCTCATGCAGCTGATACCGAATTGGTGGTGGCAACGAGGCAGTCGCTTTACACTCCTCCATTTGCTGCTTCCGGATAGCTTCTGCCCTCTGCATCATGCCCTGGAGGAGACCTTCCACTGTCCCCCGCAACCCTCCGCCACATTCACCTTCGACATCGACGAGGACCCGCTCAGTCTGCGTGGCCCTACCTCAGTGGACCGCAAGTCACCGTCCCGTGGCGGTGTGCCTGTGCCTGCCGCTGTGCATCCGGGGCCACTAACTCTGTGCAGCTCAAGTCAGGGAGCCTGTCTGAATCAATATTGGATGACCTCTGTGACGGTGGTCTTGGGGTCATCGACGCCATGTGCATGTGGCCCTGCGCTGTCCGCTGCCTCCAGCCTCAATTGCAGGCCACCAGGGCTCACACATCAAATCGAGTCCTGACCGGCCCGGACGTCGCATCACCGCAGGAGGCACACGCCACCATCGCCAGGGCCAACTCCAACCACCATCTGCCAGAGTCGAAACAGTGGTACTGGCAGACTAACAGAGTTGCTCACACCTGTAGTGGATGCCATCATCTGTCTGATCCCCTGCTCAGCACTCCAGGGGCCACTGACTCAGTGCACCGCAACCCATGGACCGTTACTGATTGAGTTTTGTGCTGTGGAGAGGTTGCACAGCAATGTCACCTCAGGCAGTGTGGGAGACCTGGGACGTTGATGAGGAAGTTGATGCAGGTCTAACACACCCCACTGCATCTGCTTCAGGGATATCCCGAATGGACACAATCCTAGTCATTTTCATCACATGAGCGCGCTCAGCTCTAGTGCCCCAACCTCAGTGCACTGCAACTCACGGACACTTCTGTTTGTATGTTGGGTGACCTCTGTACTTGCTCCGGCTCCCTCCATGTTGCTCAGCAGTTGACTCTGTTATGCAGGTGTTTTCTGTTTCCATTGCACTGGTGTCCACTGTTCAAGTTGTTGCCAGCACCAAGCACTCCGTGCGGGCTGGCTTATGCTCACCCCACACACATCCAGCACAGGCGTCACTGTACATGTGGCCCTGCCAATAAAGGGGCAGGGCGCACGTGCCCGTGGCCAGTTCAACATAATATCTGCGTGTGTCCCTGTGGTCTTGTTGTATGCATGAGGACCCTGGGCCCTACGACATTACATTGGACACAGACATGTCACCGCAGGCAGCGGGTTAGAGCTTGGACATGTAGCTTTGTCGTCACCCACTCAATTCGTAAGGGGAGTGGACTGGGACGTCGTACGCAGGGCCAACGTGGGTGTTTGACTGATATGTGCGTGCCCCTGGGCGTGGTTCTGTACTGGGAATGTGCATCTGCATGTGTCTCTATGGCAGAGGGGGTCTCCTTTGTGGGGTGTAGGTGGTCCCTGAAGGGTAATTGACACCCACGTATGTGATCTAGTTCGCCTTCCATGGGTTCGGACCACACCCGCACCTGTTCGGCCACCTCCTTTTGGCGTTCTGACACCTGGCATTGGGGTGCCATGTGTGGGTCGGTGAAGTGTTGTGAGCCAGCCGTGCTTGCGGGTGCTTCATGCTGTGTGGTCTGTTGCAGGGGCTGGGTTCTCCTCTAAGTAGCTTGTCTGCCCTGGTCCTGGTGGTGGGTTGCGTGGGATGTCCATGGGCTGTTGTAGGGCGTCGGTGTCGAAGGTGTGGTGGTCATCTCCGGCATCACTGATGGGTTGTCTGGTCTGACCTGCTGGAGGTGTTGTTTGTCCCTCTGCAATGTGAAGGGGAGATGCATGTTGACATTGTGTTGACATTTATGTTGGCGCATTGTTCTTGTAGACATGCAGACTGTGTGACAATGTACATTGTGACTTTGGGCGGTGCTGGCAATTTGAGGGGGGACAGTGGATATTTGGACTACATGACTGATGTGAGGTTGTACCCGTACATATGCATCTCACAGTTCCCTGCTCTGTCAAATGTGATTGGCCTGTTTCTGCGCATGGGCGGACCCAGTTGTGTCCCCTGTTCTGCAGTGTCGGTGTTGCACTTTGTGCCACATTGTCATGGGATGTGCTGTGATTGCCATGTGTGTGTGTGCTGCAGTGTGCCACGGGGATGGGGGACATGACCCTGGGTAATTGTGGGTGTGCAGTGTGCTACACATCGTTGTGCATGTGTGCCATTGTGCCCATCTCCCCCCGGTCCCCCAGTACCAGTTCGTTACTCACCCTGTTGTTGTTGTGTCAGGTCCTCTCGAGCTGTGTCCGTACTCCCAACTCCTTGCACCGTCTCCACACTGATGACTGGACTCCATTTCCTCCAGCTCCTCCTGTGGCGCAGGACTCCCACCTCCTGTCGCCGTTGCTGCCTTCCTGTTGGCAGCGGCTTTGGGCCTGGTTTAGGTTTTCACGTCATGCCAGCGCCTCTTGGCCTCCTCCATTGGCCTCCTCGACACTCCGGCTGCATTCAAGGTAGTCTGATTGTGGGTCAGTTGCTGGTAGTGTTCTGTCACATCCGTGACGCTGGTCTTGTTTTCCTACGGACTGCACCCCGTCTTCCTCTCCCTCTTCTCCTTGGCCTTCCCCGACTCCGTTGGTCCTTGCTGGTGGTCTGTGGGGCTTGTGGGGTTCGCGTTGGCCTCTGCGCTCGGTCAGGGTGCATCCATGTTGGTGCGCACTTTGGATTGTTTCTGGTGTGTTGTTTTTGTTGCTTTTATGGTGCATTTTCCCGCCAGGCGCGTGGGATTTGCAGGCCTGCCGTTGGTTTTCGCTGCTTTTTGTTTCGCGCTTGGCCTCATCGCAGCTTTTTTTGCGTTCGTGTTTTGCATTTTTGCGGCGTGGCATTGATTTTAACGCAGCCATTTGACGCGTTATCTGGTGACTATCGCATGGTGCCGCCGTGTTGTGAATACTTGGTTAACACGGCGTAAATTTCCCGCGATAGACTGCGATGTTGGAGGTTGCGTTAAGTAACTTTTGCGATGGTTATCACACGTTCTTGAGAATATGCCCCATTATGCCTTGCAAGGGTGATACGCAACACTGCAATGTACAAATCTTCACTTTCGATTCACATACCACCACCCACTATACACTAAAAAGGTTCACGCCGTGCAATCACCAGTGCCCAATGCAGAACTGTGGCATGTGCATTTTAAAAAGGATCAAGTTGTGCTGCAGTGTGCACTACCATGTTCTGCATGCATGGAACTTGAATTCATAAATGATGATGATAGGTACATTCATTGGCTTTGTGTTTTGCCACTCACATCTGCTTGCTTTCTATTTGCTGGCTTTATTTGTTTTAGCTTGTCCATCTTGTCTTTGTCCCTCCCATGGAGCATAGCCTGGTTACCAACTTTCTGACTGGCTCTTTCCATGAGTGCTTGCTTTTCTAAAGAACATCATAAGAGTGCATGTTTTTTCCAGGTGCCTTCCTGGTGTGTTTATCGGTCCACCTCCAGAGCTCCACGTTGTTTTCTCTGCCTTCTCGTACCCGCCCTCCATAGCCCTTTGTTTTCCCCCGCATCCAGCCATCCTTTGCTGTTTTGTTTTCCCCACCCTCTGTGCCTGTTGTGCTTTTGCCTCTGCAGCTCGCTCCCTGCAAATGCATTCTTGCCCAGGTCCTTCCCTCACCCCAGCCATGCTCCATGTCCTCTCTCTCCCATATCCTTCCCCCCCAGCACGCCCTCTCTCTTTGTGTTGCTTTATCCCCTCCACCCCTCCTCACCACACCGTGCTCCCTGTTTGTTGTATTATTATTTTATTAAAGCACTTTTTCACAAATGTTTTTAAAAAGTGCTTTTGGTGCTACTTTTTATTAACCAAACAATCTCAGCTTGGTAAATAAAAAGAGAAAAATGCTTGCTCATTTTGTAGGCGCGCACATGTGCGTTGCGGTGTGCCTACAAAACTGTGATT